>CM039468.1:30724870-30841487 GCA_022433065.1 Begonia loranthoides | reverse complement strand
CTTGGCCGAGTTGGAAGGGTTTCTATCACCTCCAATACTTCTCCTTCAAGGTCATGATTGTGGTGTGGTGATAGAAGAAGTTTTCCAATCCTTGGGGAGTGCTTCCCCATCGGGTTAAGCCTTTGATAGTCGCCCCTCTCATGGTAGGAGGATAAATGGACTCCTTGGTTATTCTTGTTATTTCGGATTACTCTTAAAGGGAATGATTGTTCTTGCTGTTTGGTAATCAAATATCCTGAGTTCCCTACCCTAGAATGGTATTCTTATTGATTGGTAAGTGATTATTTTCGTTTGGTTGAAGAATACTTTTTGGCCGCTGATCTGTTCTGGATTATTCACTGCTTCGATCATCGGATTGGTGCCTTAATTTGAACAACTTGCTGTTATCTTTTTTAATTGATTTTTGGCTGAGATCTATTTATGTTGTTGAGCTGCACTCCTCTAAAATTGACGTTATTAGGCGGTATACAAGCGGAGTTCTATTCGTTTTAATTTCAGAGGCTGAATGTGATTGGGTGAAGCCCTAATTACGGGGTTGTGTTGTTTTTGCCATATCTGCAGTTTCCGAGTGGTTTTTGCTCTGGATTTTTCATATGTCATTTTTGAACAAGTTGTTTTGTTGACCTCCAAATTACAGCTAATTCTCACCTCTAGATTGGGAGTTATTTCCGTTTGAAATTTTTTTGACGGAATATTATAGATTATTGTGGCCAATTTTCTAACAAGTGCTCTTAGTGATCCTTAGAACACATCAACCTTCTCCTATCAGTTTATCAACAACAAAGAGCTATACAGGGAATAGGAGTTGATGGACAATCACACCTATCAAGGGAGAATGTCCAACCTGATTATACCGTGTGGAAAGTCATTATCATGTTCTGGAGAATCGCATGAAATTGGTTGGAAGAAGCTGAATTTGGCTATGGGAGAAAATTAGATTTTTGCAAAAAATTTGTTGCTCTGGTGGACATGCACAATCGACAAGTATGTCAGCCGATGCCTAGGGTTTTTGCGCCCACTCTTAAAATGTCACCGCTTCACTTCTTCATTTATTCTTTTCTTTTATCCTTTTATTTTAAACCCTCTTCATTTCTTTCATTTAATCAATTTTATTCTAATTCAATTTTATTCACTTTACCTCTTAATTAATTTACAATCCTTCCCACTTCATTCTAACATCACTTAAATAATTATTCCAATAATTCTATTGTACCTCATTAATTTCTCAATTAACTTTACTTAATTCCATTACTCATGGTATTATATTCCTCCCTCCTTAAATAAAATTTCATCCTCGAAATTTGCTCGACGTAATCACTTCCTTGACTTAACAATCAACACAACTACAACCATTCTTAATACAGAAATACCCAGAAAAACTTCATGTATTATACCTCTACCTAAAACTTCAGAAGGACTTCATTACTTCTATCATCATAACATACACGACTTAGCAAAATGCTAAATCACACATCCAAATTCTCCGATCTTTGTCTACATTAGTTGTAACAGAAGAGCCTTTATCTAAATTTCTCTCTTTTTATCTGACAGCATGAAAGATCTCTGCAATATGTTCAACTTAAGTGCATCCAAAGCATCTTTATGCACCAAAAATATCGATTCCGTTTTATAATCCTTGTAATACCACAATTTTCCGCAGCGGAATTGAGTAAAGATAATTAGAAAATTTATTGGGTGTAAATTTGGATAAGAGATTTTTAGGATAATTATTGAAAAATTATTTGATGGAAATTATTAGAATTTGGAATTGATTAAATGAATTATGAATGAATTAAAAGAATAAAAGAAAGGAATGGGTTGACTAAATTAAACGACAACGTTTTGATAAAGGAAAAATAAAAAAAGATGAATAAATGAGGGGAAGCGGCGATGTTTTGTGCAAGTGGGCGTTAACCTTTAGGGCCGAGCGACATACTGGTCGACTGTGCATGTCGACCGAGGTGTCGACCGGAGTGACTGATTTTTGTAAAAAATCATGTTTTTCTTCAGCAGCGATTCTGTGTTCTCTGACGAATTTCCCGTGATTCTCCAAAACGCAATAAGGACTTTCCATGTAGTTGGGCTAGATAGGACCTCCTCCCTTGAAATGGGCA
This sequence comes from Begonia loranthoides, assembly GCA_022433065.1. NCBI lineage: Eukaryota > Viridiplantae > Streptophyta > Magnoliopsida > Cucurbitales > Begoniaceae > Begonia > Begonia loranthoides. The sequence goes on along the minus strand of CM039468.1, from coordinate 30,839,373 downwards.
ATTGTGTCCATCAACCATCACCTCCCCTGAAGCTCACTTCTTGCCTAAAAAGCAGGTGCAGGCGATGATGGTTCCATGCTGCCACTTTGAGTGTTCCATTTTCTATGAGCTTAAGGGTGTGAGAGAGAGAGATTTTTTTCTTCACAGAGAACAGAAAGCATTCTTCGCAGAGGAGGGCGATGGAAAGGGGGAAAGTGAGGGGGCTATTGTTCTTGGTTGCTTTACACTACTTGAGGGAAGAATTTGGACAGTGAAGGTGAAATCATTAGCAGAGGTAAGAAATTTGATGCGGTGGCTATTGGAGGCCCTGCATCACGGGACTTGTTTGGTGTCAATTTTTTACTTTGTTTGGCTCGGATGACAATGTTGTTCCGTTGGATTGTCTTTGCTCCATGGTTTATCGATAGGATGATGGCAAACTTAGTAATCTTCTGAAATGAATGTTTTTTCTTCACATCGAACTCTGCCTTGAATATCTACTGAAATTTATTAATATGTTGTGAACCAAATACTGTCAAGAATAATATGTTGTTATTGATATTTACTACTTAATTGCTACTAGCTAAGAACTGGATTGTTGCCGCTCCTTGCTATTTGTTCCTTGTGATACTAAAATAAAAAGCACTCCTTGATAAACCATATGTGTATTTCTGTTAAATTTCCTCGATGAGATAGTATGTAAACTGTTGTTTGCTCATTATAAGTGCCTTTGTTGAACTGTTAAATACTCCCCATTGACAAAATGCTTAGTTTAAATTAATAGTACTCTAAATTGCTCCTTATAATTGATGATGAGATGCTAGGAAATAAATATGGATAATTTTGACTGAAGATAAACTATTATATCGCCGTTATGGTATTTCCTTGATATATCCTATATACTGTTATGGATGGAACATCATGATGAACTGCTTTAATTTCGTTGATATACTGCTATGAACTATGGACTGAATATGAGCTAGCATTCATGCATCACAATAAGACTTACGAAAATGTGACATATCCATGACATGATAAAAAAAATGAACGAATAAACATAAATGGGCGTGTGGGGATTCATGAGCTAGGGTGACGGTCGTAGGTGGGAACACCCTAGATGGAAAACCTCGCCCCAGGTACGGGACGAGCGTTGGTTAGTCAACACTGACCAACAGATGTATCCCTGCTCTTAGTCCTCAATGTCAAAAAAGACAACAGAGATTAGGTGACAGTAGTGATGACACCCCTGATGGAAACCTTCACCCATGTAGGGATGGAGTCAGTTAAGCCATACCAATAGATGTATCTTTTCTCTCATAATGAAATGTAAGAATGAATGATCGTAAATGGGCGTGTGGGGGTTTGGGAGATAAGGTGATGGTCATAGGTGGGAACACCCTAGATGGAAACCTTCATCCATGTGGGGATGGAGTCGGTTAGTCAACACGACCAACAGATGTATCCCTTCTCTTGTTCTGGAAATCCCCAACGTCAGAAAAGACAGAGATCGGTGACAGTCATAGTTGGGAACACCCCAGCTGGAAACCTTCAACCATGTAGGGATGGAGACGGTTAGTCCACACTGACCAATAGATGTATACTTTCTCTTGTAAGGAAACGTTAAGGAATAACGAAATGAAAAGACAGAAAAGATAGGTTCTTTTATGAGACATATTGCATGACCATAAGCATTGCATTTCATCTTATTTCTTGCTAAGCGTTAGGTTCGTTGTCTTACCCGTGATGCTGGTATGTACAAGAAAAAGGAGAACAAATCAAGGACAGTTGATGAATGATTTGTATGGGCGGATCTTGTGGCTGGCTAGGCTAATGATTTGTAAAGAATTTGGTAAAGGATTTGTAAATATTTAAATTGGAAAAGGAAAAATTGGTATTTCTTTAATGCTTTATTTTAATTATATTCTGCTATGCTTCATAAAAGGTTTTTAAGAAAAGAATTTTATTATTGCCCTTTAATTGGTTTACGAAAGAAAAGTCTTCCACTGTTTCATAAAAGAGAAGAAAAAGTTTTATATTTCATGCGGTTTTTTTAAACTTAAGAAAAATCGGGTCGTTACAATGCTGTGAGATACCTACCCTACATATTGCATCTGTAAGATCCTTATACTCTAAAATATCCATCTTACTCAACAAATCCCATCATCATTTGCATCAGCCACAGTAGAAAACACTTGTGATGCAATCATTTTCTATTCCTTAAGCCAAAACCAGACAATCTTTGGCAGAATTGCCACCCCCGTTACCTGTAAAATATCGTTTCGAATCAGCTAAACACTTTTTGAAGTGATCTCTTTTACATTTTGAATTTGCTTAGCTTCAGAAGACACAGCATTTTATCTTTGAAGCGATATGTCTCCATGGGTACGTTTCTTATTTCCTTATGTCTAAACCTTAATGAAAGGCTTCTTTAATCCTCTTTTCGCTGGCTGAACTTATATTAGTTGTTGAGACTTCATTTCCTTCACTACTTTCCTATTTCTCTCCTTGAACTTCACAACTTGAAACTCAGCACACATAACTTTCTTTTAATTTCCTCTTGTTCTTTGACCCCAGTGTGCTCAAACATGCTCTTCATTATTTGGATTCATCCCTTTGAGCTTGTTGGATCATGAACTTCTTTTTTAAAACATGGCGGCTTTAGTCGTCGATACATTTTGTACTTAAAATCTTTGGGAACTGTCAGCTGATGGGTTTACCGCTCCTTTAGTCCTCTAACCCATTCTATAGGTCAAATCTGACGTTCCAATACTTCCATTAGTTTACTGACCATTTCATCAATTAGATTCTTGTTCTGTCTTGCTTCCCTTACCATCTTGCTCCTAATCGATCAACCTAATTCATTAAACTTCACCTGTTGGCAACGCCGAATCTAAATCCAAATCATGAAAACGTAATTTTTCTCCACTGCTTATCAAAGGAATATCTTAAATAAATGATAAAACCCAATTCAACAGATCATCAACCACCACCACATTCATCAACCGTAACAGTCGTGAACAATAAAACTTTAATCAACAACTTATTAACCTAAACAATTCCTCCAATTAAATCCATTAGCAACTGATTCAGAGTATCAATCAAATCTATCCCAAAAATTCTCTTGGTAAACCAAGCAACAATATATTTGGAGTACCAACCTAGCAAACCTTCAAACCAATGTTTCGTCATATTACAAATAACCCATATATACGATAAACTTCCTACCCCAACTTAAAACAGAAACTAAATCATTCAAAATCATATATTTCTTGTAACGACCTGGTTTTCATTTTCTTTTAAAATTTGCTAAAATTTGAATCTTTTTATAAAACGACTAAAATCTTTAATGAAACCTTTTTAAAGTAATATCAAAGTGCAAAACCGGACCATTAAAACTCTTTTCATTAAAACTTAGCGTAAGTAGTTGTAAAATTCCTTAATGAAAACTTGACAGATTTATTTAACTAAGCGGAAGCGTAAATTCTTTAAGAAAGGAAACTAAACAATTTAACACTGCGTTTTGAGAAATGAAAACTACACACTTAAATAAAATTCATTTACAATCTTTTTCTCTTTTACTCTCTTTAACCTGGCCATCCACGAGTCCCGCGCGTTCAAACCTTTCATCCCTACTTTTGATTTGTTCACCATTGCCTCGTATAAGTACCTACACTTACACCACAAGTAAACAGTAAGCCCAAAGGCTTAGTAAGGAAAATGATTTATGCAGTATGATATGCCCCTCTTTAGTCCCTTTGGATTCGGGGCCACCCACACCAATACTTTCATTACATTAGTTCGTTCTTTCGTTCTTTACTCCTACATCGAGTTGGAGTCTGAAGGACCCGTATGGGACAGTATGGTCGGTCGGATCTAACCTCCTGTGGGCAACTACGTCCCCGTTCCTGACTAGGTAAAGGGCATTGCCTAGCTGCCAGACTATATCTGCTACCCATCCACCCCCGAACTCCCTTTTCTTTTCTTTTCTTTCAATTTCTTATTGTTTTTCCTCATTTTCATCATTTAACCTCACTCATGCATGTGCGAGTACCACCCCGGGTGGCACTCCCTATTGGTTTCTATTAGCATGATGCATGATGAAACATTCTCCCTATAACATGATGCACGATGCAGTATAACATAACATTGACAGAAATTGAACTGCGCATATATATATACAAGAATGTAAAGGACATTAATTAAATAGCAGAAATTTAAAGCGCACATTGGAGAACAATTATAGAAATGATTAAACAGCAAGAGATATGATTTAACATCTAGATACAACAATAAAAGAACATAGAGGAAACAGTGAATATAGCATGCTACGCAAGAGTGTGACGACAGTGAATAGACATGGATAACAAGAACTAAAGGAAACGTGCATCTAAAGTAAGGTAGAGCATTGAAGTTAATAACTTAGTTCCAATTGTTATTCTAATTCATTAAACTTGATCAAGAAAGATAAGATTTATATTCTAATTCATTATCCTAGTTAAATTACATGCTCAAAAAAGATTACATTCATTATTCTAGTTAGTTATTCTAGTTAATTACGTGCTCAACAAAGATTTCGAACATGTTCAGATTTGGTTAGTGACATGTATTGAATTCTAAACTAACAAAAGAAGAGTGATATTATCCCTACAATATAGGGAAACTTTCATTACAACGACTAAATAATAAATGCACAGAACGGAACCATTGTTAAGGAAACTATCATCATTCAAGCACTAAGCATTTATCCCATTCCATCTTTAAACTTTCATCATAGCATTGATCTCTAGCAAATCTCTATCAAAGTAAAGCATTTTTAATAAAGGAAATTAAGAGAAATTACAAGAATTGCAGGAAACCAACAATGAATGAGTTAATACTAACATTCATGAAGATTAACAGTTAATTAACGTGCTTGAAGATTAAACAAGTAATAGTTAACTAACATGCATGAAGATTAATAGTTAATTAACATACTTGAAGATTAAATAAGTAATAGTTAACTAACAAGAGTGAAGATTTATTATAAACATGTTCGAGGTGATTTATAATTTAAGTGATTAATCAAACAATCTACTTAAGTAACATGCTTAAGTAATAGTTAACATGCTTAAGTTGATTAACATGCTTAAGTTAATTAACATGATTAAGTAGTAATTAACATGTTTAAGTAGTAATTAACATGTTTAACTAGTAAATTGAATTATTGTCTTAATTAATTATCATGCTCAATGAAGTGATTAACAATGGTTAATTAAACGACTAGTTAAACGTGCTCGAATAGTTATTAATTGAACAACTAGTTAATTAAACATATTCAAGTCAAATCAATTACCCTAGTTAAGCAAATTAACATGTTAAACATGCTCAAGTCTAGTTAAGATTATAACATTGAATCTAATTGACTAACATGCTCAACTCTAGCTAATCACTTTAATTAACCTATTCAATATTTTTAACAACTAAACACGCTCAACTAACATAGTTCAATTTCATCATAACTCAGCTCGGCCCGCTACAGTAACAGAGTGGGCTCAGCCCAGGCCTAGTAGGCGGGCCGAGCCGAGCCCGAAATTGCGGGCACGGGAGCCCACGAGCCTGGCGGGCTGGCCCGGTGATCCCCCCCGCCAGTTGTCTGGCCGGGCCCCGCGAGCCCCTCCAGGCTCCACTTCTAGTCCACGTCAGCGTCTCGCATGAAGGTGAGAACTCCCGAAGGCCAGGCACCTCGGCGACGGGAGATTGTATTCTGTTTGGGAATACCAAACAGTGAGCACGCTGGTTTGGGTCTAGCTCTAGTTGCGAGTCTTGACGCGGTAGCTCTTCTGATCGTGGCGGTTCTAAGGGTTGATCTAGCGGCCATGGCGGCGGCGCGAAACTCCATCAATTTTATTTGAAATAAATCTGTTACCTGGGTTCGATCCTCGTCGGAAACTTTCAGAGAAGAAGACGACCAAGGAAAACAAAAATGAGCTCCAATCTGAAATTTTTGGAGCAGAACTGGAGATGCGTGAGAGGGGAGACGACTTGGACTTGAAGACTCAATTAATTTATTCAATTATTGTAATTATTCAATTAAATTATTAATTATAGTATTTTTACATTATAATAATAAATGTTTATTATAGTTTTAAATTGTATAATATTGAAAATAATTTGTAATATATTTATATAAGATATTATTATTTATGTATATTTGGCTCGTTAGGCTCAGCTCGTTAAGGCTCGTTTGGCTCGGTCGGCTCATTAGCCTCGGCAGGCTCGCTGGGCTTGGCTCGTTAAGCTCGACTAGCTCGACGAGCCAGACTTTTCCAAGCTCGGCTCGACCGGCTCAGCTCGTTAGCCACCTCTAGTCACAAGCATTGATAGGAGTTCAGAGTACAAGTTATTAATTAAGGAAGTAAAACTTCTAACTGACACGAAGATATATGGCAGAACAATATACATATTGTGCATCAGGGAGGTTAACAGGTTATTGAACAATTATGATTATCACAAGGAGATTTAACTAAACAACCAAGAGCCGAACCAATAGCAGAACAACACCAACAATATGAATGAAGGACTTATAGCACTTAAAGTTTACACCAAACAACAAGTAAAATAGACATTAAGTATTCATCCTTTCACACGTTAATCATTCATCTCCTTTAAACATTAGCATTCATCTTTAACAAGGCAAGGCATTTGAATCGCATAACGAACAATAAAACAGAGCTAAACAATAAAGGAAACCATGGAGATAACAAGATCTACAAGGCACTAACGAATCTACACTACCAATCAACAAGGAAGTAACGACAGAATATCATCTAAGGAATTATAGCGGTAGATCAACCAAAGAAATGATAGCAGTAGATCAGCCAAGGAACTATCAGATAATAATATCAACTAACAATCTAACAGCAGTAACAATAAGGAAATTATACGACACAAGACTTCGGACTCACGCACACCACTTGTGGGTAGGGCCTCCAAATGGCCAAGACTCACCCATTTTCCTTACCTCAAGTCTTTAATGCGAGTTAGCGCTAAATCTTCATCCTCTTTCTCTTTCTGATACTTTCACAATTAGAAACATTTATCATTAACAACTTCTCATCGAATCCTTTAAACCTTAACACTTAGAAATTCCAATATTCACAACTTGGCAACCAAATATAATTTCTCATACTTCACCTCATTTCCCCATAACTTATAAGTAATAATCAACAAAAGGAAACAACCTTTCATCAACAAGTAACCAAGTCTTAATGGTTTATCAATTCACCGATTATCGAGAAATCATGATTAGCACCACAGTACACATATCCAACGTACACACAAATTGAGGAGCAGAAATTAACATATGTTTGATTAACTTTTCCCATAACTTATCCAACACAACAGAGCACATATTTAAGCAACTCATCCAACAACAGACAATACAGAGAGTCTAGCATCTTTACAAATCCATAAATAGCAGTGAATATTCATTCAACTCTAGCATCTGTAACCCATCACAAATAGCAGAACCATTTCTAAACCAACAAAACATTCACAAGGCAGTATATATCCTAAGGTAAATAACTCATAACACTCAACGAGGAGAGCAGTTCACAAGTATTCATTCCAAGTCTAAAAACAGGAACTAAGGGGCAAAAACAGAAAAGGAGGACACCTCACCTTTTCGGGCAGCAACCCAACTCCAATGCTTTCCTGCCTCCCTAATTTTTCCTCTATGTATCTCCGTTCTCCCTCAGCTCAGCACCCAAGCTCTCCTTCCAGCTTACCCACACTGTCTTTATTCTCCAGCCACAATCATTCCTCCGACAACAAGCCTCCAAATTCCTCCAACTTTTTAGAGGCTGGCCCCCACGCAGGGTACAATTCCAAGCTGGAAGAATGATGGGGTTGTCTGCATAGCAGACAACAATTCCCTGAATCGAGCCAAACCAGGGTCGAAGTTAAACCCACAATTCGAATCGACGCTGGAAATCATTGTACAGTGCTGCCAATCCGTCCAAACTACAGAACGCAGGGAGAGGAACGAACGTAGCTCATCCCGTCGCTAGAATCGCAGCAATGGGAGCTCCAAATCGTCCCGCAAAAACGTCCAACCCGTGCTCTAGCTACGACCCACAACGCCAACTCGTCGAATAACGCCATGTTGCCCCATAGCAGCCCGCCAAACGCCGGACAAAGCACAACCCGACCGTCCAAAGCCTTCGTCTCACCTTGCCCTCGCTCGTCGTTCGCTTCCCCCTCATCCTACTCTCTCCCTTCTCTCGTCTGATTCCTCGCCAGAATGGCTCGAAGGCCATTCTTTTCTCTTAACACGTTGGATTGGTTCATCCTTGAATTGGTTCAACCAACCCTTCATTTAACCTCATTTCTTCATTCAATTTAATTCCTTTTAAATTCTAATCCATTTTAATTTCTCCCTTAATTCCACCCTTATTTCTTAATTTCTTCTTTTAATTTTCCTTCTCAATTATTTATCTCAAAACATTATAATTTATTTTATTAAATTAATATTTATTCTAATTACCTTAATTTCTCATAATTTATAATCTTACGAATATGTTCTTGGTAATACTCCGATAATTATCTAATTAATCCAAATGTCCCAAATTACTTTCCAATTATCTTTATTAAATTTTGATATAAAAAGTCGGGGTATTACATTTCTAACTTCCAATCAGAGTTAATTACTAATGCTATTTATGCATAAACATGTAGTAGGCTACCTAAATTTTGAGAAAGATTCTTCACCCCTCAATTTAACTCAATACATATCATATTCTCCCTTTATTTTAAGAGAACACCTTGGATCTATAAATCAAAATCGGCTTTAGACCTAACAGTTTCCAAAATCCATCAATTTAGAGGAATTTATTCTCTTGAAAATTCTCATAAATTATATGATCAATAACTGAATATAATAATCTTGTAAACACGGTCATCAAACAAGTCCTAACTCTTGTAATATAGGCCTTTCGGCAAAACACAAGCAATATAACTTACCTGTCGTCCATAAAGAGCTTAGCATTTTATTATTCTCCTTAGTACCTTAAAAATCAATCACATTTAAATATCAATACTAACTCTACAATAATCACTTACAAAATTCTATCTTAGTGTAACAACATTCCCCGAGAAATAGAGTAATCGAGGACCAGAAACCATTTTTCTGACAGCAATTAAAGATTAAAAATTTCATTCCATATTTCCTTGAACTTCACAATTCCTTAAAGCAGAAAATGACATAGAAAACTTTCCTTAATTTCCACATAATTATAAACTAAACTTTCCTTAATTTTCACATAATTATAAACTTATTTCCTTCCGTAAATCGCACATGTATAACAGTTCTAATCCAACAGAGACTAACTCCTCCATGACAGAAAATAAACCCTTAATATTAACTTATAAACTGTGCATGAATCAACTAACAGTGTTCAATATAACCTTCCCATTCATACATTTCTCACATCTACACAATCACTACCAAACACATTTTATCAATCAGTGTAACAAACTAAGGTTTAGAATTTTTTTTTCATTATTCAAATTAGATTTTCTATCCTAACTATTTATTTTTCCAATTTTGAATTAGACTCTTATCCTACTAGATTTTATCCAATTTTGAAATCAAATTTTTTTTCCTACATATAGCAAATCCAACAAATTACCCAACTCTAATTTATGTTTTGTTTCCAAAACTCCTCCAACTCAAACAAGAATCCGAGCTAAACTAGATTTTCAAAGCTTAACAACTCTAAAGTTGTTGAGGGAAATCCGAAAACAAATTTTGGATGTTGGTATTTTTGGTTGGAAATCTCCACTATAAATTAAGAGTTGAGGTGAAGAAGGAACTCACTTCTCATACCCAAAGTCTCTTCCATCTTTGTCTGGCAATTCTCCCAACGAAGATTTTCCTCCATCAACCAAGCCCTAACCAAAATCGTCCTCCACCGAAGTCATGACGAGCTTCCTTCCAGTGTGACGAAGTTTCCTCCCTCCGGCGACAACTCTTCAGCAACGGCAGCAACGCTTCCCTCCCTCTCAGAACTCTATCTATCACAAATCATGAAGAAGAAGTGTATACCGCAAAGAGGAAGACGCGGTTGGTGAAGAATACCAAAATCAGTTCTTTATTTAAGTTGGGTGAACCGAACTGGGCTGGATCAGACCGAACAGAGCCGAATCTGTTGGACTAGCCCGAACCCAACCTGGTCCAATTTCAACCTGAAATTCTCCAAAGGCTTTCTAGATCAAATCCAATTTCATTATTCGTTCCATTTAAGGATTTTATCGGTAAGGAATTTCTACCCAATTTCTTCCAATGAGTATTATTTGTTTTAAGGAATTTAACCACATCTATTCCTTAGCCGGGCTAGAATATTCAGAGTCTACGGGAACCCGAAAAATTCTATTTTCTCGAAAGCCAGGTAAGTAAAGATATGATTTTCAACGTTTTAGCCATTGGTCCTACCTCACTAAGCAAAATTTTATTTAAAATCTTTTGCAGTTTTATTATATTATATTATATTACTTATGATATTTTAAACTGTGAAAACATGATTAGATATTGACATATGAATAAATAAAGATAAAATTGATATGTCATCCTTTATGTGTGTGAAATTGATGGAATTGATGGAAAGCATGTTGTGATGCTAATAAGAGCCTAAATGCATGGAAATTTGATATGGCTAATAAAAGGTTGAACGCATAAAATCTTGTGATAGCTAATGAGAGCTTGAAACTTTGTAGAGTTGGAAAATCAATTCCAACAAGTATGTAACTTTAAGCATGGAAACTCGGTAACGCATGAAATTAAGTTAATTATGCATATATATTTTTACTTACAGAGTTATGAATTTTTAACAGAAAATGATTTTGGGCTGATCAAGAATTTTCCCGACGTAGAAGAGCATATAGAGGGAGATATTGGAAATTTCAATGATGGGTCAGAAGAATAAATTTTATTTCATATTACTGTTTTACTATTTTAAAATAAACTCTACTTAGTGTTTAAATTTATAAAGTTATTCAAATAAATTTCGTTGTATTGAGATATTAAATAAATTGTGTTAATTTTCAAATAAATGTTTCTTATTCGTTCCTATTTTATACAAGTTTATTTCATTATATATAATTAATTAAGACAAACCCTAATAAATATTCATAAACTATTTTGCTAATAAATATAACTGTTTTTCCTAAATGCGTCCGCCTTAAATATTGGTTTTGCTATTTTCAAAAATTAATCAAATAAAGAACTGATTTTGGTATTCTTCACCAAAGCCACCATCATTGCTACAATGGGACCAAAACTACTCTCTTACGATCGACCACGAGATGTCATTCTAGGTAGCATTTTCAAAATTCAGAGAAGATTACTACACTTGGTTAGAAACTTCTTATGCACAGTAAGAAGACCTAGTCGTGGAACCTTGAGCTCTGATACCAAAAATTTCTGTCACGACCTGGGGATGGGCCGGACAGAAACGTCGGGCCAAACGACCCGGTCCTCGTAGAAGACCTAGTCGCTCAACCCAAGACTTGTTAAACTTTAGCAGAAAACTTGTGTAAATACCAACCGCGACCCACTTATGATGGGTCACGGTCCATATAGTGATTGCAAGAATGATCAATAATTGCAGAATAGTAAATTTAAACGTCCAAACAAATTGTGCATCCATGTCCATACATCCAAAATTCTAAATTATAGAATATTACAGAGACTGTTAGTTCTTACCAGCAAAAAATAGAATTAAACGAAAGGAAGCAAAGCAAGTCAGCTGCAACCCAACGTTAGAACTCCACAAGTCTAATGTGTCCACGCTCTAGGTATTCCTATCTCTACCTAGGAAAAATATAGTCGAAGGGATGAGTGACTAACTCTGTAGGAAACTTACACTTACCGCCAAGCGCGTCAGAAAACTTGTTTTTCCTTTTCTTTATCAAAACTTTCATTCGTTTTAGGGGCTATGCATTTTTATCAACACATTTTCAAAAATCATTTACATCCTTTTCAAGGAAAACCAGCATCGAAGGGCCCCGATGAGATTCGTAGAAAACACCGTTGTTTACGTAGACAGCTATACTCAAAAATATCCTCATCGATTTCACATTGAAAATCATCACTAGTGAAAAAGGGAGGTCACTCATGGACTCCTCCGGTCAATCGTACAGAGTAAAGCAACAACGGTTCATAGACCTGGCTCGTCACCCCAGGTTTTACATCGACAAGTCAAAGCTCAGCACCGACCCAACCCATATCGTCACCCAAGTCCTGCCGACAAGCCAAAGCTCAGCGCCGACACAACTCAAATCATGTCCCGAGTTTGCCGATGAGCCAAAGCTCAGCACCGACATACTCGGAGGGAGATAAACCCAAGTCCTGCCGACGAGCCAAAGCTCAGCGCCGACACAACTCGAATCACCTCTCGAGTTGGCTATCGAGCATAGCTCAGCGCTAACAAACTCGTATTGAGATAAACTCCAGTCATGCCGACGAGCCATAGCTCAGCGCCAACTAATGTGAAATGAGACTATTCAATTATTTATCAAAACTCAAAGAATATTATGAAGATCAAGCATAAGTGGAAGATCAAGAGAATAATTGAAGATGCCAATTTGAATCCATCAAAAGACATCAAATTAAAGATCAAAGAAAGAAGATTTGGGGTCAAATCCTCAAAAACCCGAAGAGGATGATGCAAATTTGAATTCAATTAAAAGCTATCAAGCCGAAGATCAAAGAAACTTTTAAATCGACCGAAAATCGCAACCAAAAGATATTGAAGAAAGAGAAAATTATTATCTCTTAAGATAATATTTAAAAAAAGATTCACTTATTTAGGAGATCTAGATCAACTTATCTAGGAAATCTAGATCTATTTATCTAGGAGATATAGATCCACTTATTTAGGTTATTTTTTTATTTAGTTTTTTTTTTGTTTAATTTATGTTTGTAAAAAGGCTATATAAAGCCACCTAATTTTATGTTTTAAAGAGTTGTTGAATTTTGATAAAAGAAAGCTTTTGCTTTTCGGGAATTGAAGAGATCATTTTCTTCCTTTGGCAAGTGATATCCAAAGACCTTTTGGTGCGTAATATCCAAAGCCCCTTTCGTGTGAGTTATATCACGAGAGAAACTTGCAGGCGCGTCCTTATCCAAGGAGGTGAGAAGCATTGCGTTCATCCATCACGTGCGGTGCTTTCCGTGCGCACATCATCTAGTATAAGAGCTAAAGCGTCCTAACCAAAAACAAATTTCATCTTTTTACACATGATGACTTGAGAAGCATCCAAAGCGGTACAAAATCCACAATGACTGAATCTTCAATATCTCACTCCAATGAAGACTTGTGGGAAATCGTTCTCTCGCTACAACAAGAAGTTGGTCAACTGAAGAGGGAACAAAACAAACAACAAACTGAATATCTCTACCAACAATTTCAAAATCTAGAGCAAAGTTCCTTTACCATCGAAGAGTATGCTACCAAGTTCAAAACTTTAAAAACAAGATGTGGTTTGTAAGAACGAGAAGGAAAAACAATAGCAAGGTTCGTCGACGGACTTTAAGGTGACATTCTAGAAAGCATGGCAACAAGACCTTACGATACCTTTAAGGATGTGATCAAAATAGCTCAAAGAATTAAAACACGAAATCAACAAGCCAAACTTGATAAAATTAGTGTCTCGTTAGAACAAATTAAAGCAAGATTATGGAGCACCCTGATTTTGCAAGAACAAGATCAAGTTGAAGAATTAGAAGATTCTCTTGAACAAATAGAAGAAGAATGTCAAAAAGAGCAAGTATTCGAACCTATAGAAAACCAAGATGAGTCATTGACAACAATAGTACGAAATGAACAATCTTTTCATGTTCTATGCCCCAAAACAAACGAGGTTTGTTCTTTAAATATTAAGGATGATACTTGTGCTAACAAAGTTCTTTTGATCATAATTAAAGGAAATAGTTGGAAATATCAATGATTGGCCTCTCGTACAAACATGGTAACACAAGATATGATTCGAGGTCGAATCCTTTCAACCCCGGGAGGATGATGTGAAATGAAACTATTCAATTATTTATCAAAACTCAAAGAATATTATGAAGATCAAGCATAAGTGGAAGATCAAGAAAATAATTGATTATGCCAATTTGAATCCATCAAAAGATATCAAATCAAAGATCAAAGAAAGAAGATTTGGGGTCAAATCCTCAAAAACCCAGAGAGGATGATGCAAATTTGAATTCAATTAAATGCTATCAAACTGAAGATCAAATAAACTTTTAAATCGACCGAAAATCGCAACCAAAAGATACTAAAGAAAGAGAAAGATAATATCTCTTAAGATAATATTTAAAAAAAGATTCACTTATCTAAGAGATCTAGATCAACTTATCTAGGAAATCTAGATCCACTTATCTAGGAGATCTAGATCCACTTATTTACGTTATTTTTTTATTTTATTTTTTTTTGTTTAATTTATGTTTGTAAAAAGGCTATATAAAGCCACCTAATTTTATGTTTTAAAGAGTTATTGAATTTTGATAAAAGAAAGCTTTTGCTTTTCAGGAATTAGAGAGATCCTTTTCTTCCTTTAGTGAGTGATATTCAAAGACCCTTTGGTGCGTAATATCCAAAGCCTCTTTCGTGTGAGTTATATCACAAGAGAAACTTGCAGCCGCGTCCTTATCCAAGTAGGTGAGAAGCGTTGCGTTCATCCATCACGTGCGGTGCGTTCTGTGCGCACATCACCAACACAACTCGAATCACCTCTTTGAGTTTACCGACGAATCAAAGCTCAGCGCCGATAAACTCAATCTCAAGTTTGCCGACAAGCATAGCTCAACGCAGACAAAATTGAATAAAATCTCGAGTTTTCTGAGGAGCATAGCTCAACGCCAACAAACTCGGATCGAGACAAACTCTAGTTCTACCGACGAGCCAAAGCTCAGCGCTGACACAACTCGAATCATCTCGTTGAGTTTACCAACGAGCCAAAGCTCAGCGCCGATAAACTCAATCTCAAGTTTGCCGACGAGCATAGCTCAACGCCGACAAACTTGAATAAAAGTACACCCTTACCAGGTTTAGGGATTCGAACCCAATGAAGCGTCATCACCTTCCGAATCCAATTTTATCAGATACTGCGTACAAACATTCGTCTCTACGTAGTAGGAGACGTACCGAGGATGCCTCATGATACTCTAACGCCAAGACTGTTCAGAGTATCAAGAGGATTCATCGCCCCCAAAACAAATATCATATACTATGAAAACTATGCACGAAATTCAAACATGTAAAACTCGCATACATAGATACAATAAAATCAGACATGCTGTCAAACAGTCCCCGTCGATTTTTATGCATAAGTGGTAAACTATAAAATATTAGTTTTCTTTTTTAAAAAAATGATGGTATTGGATATGCAAAGCAAGTAGGTATAAAATCTCTACCTCGACGGCGGTCTCTCCTCGTATCTGAAGGAGCAGCAACCTCAAGTATCGGTTCGAAGTCCACGAACTCGTCTGAGCCTACAACAATATGTCAGAGGACAATTGTCACGACCTCAATGGGACCCGAGACAGAACAAGGAACGACCTAGCCCAAAGGACCAAATTGTCCGACCCTTTTTCTCTTAAATTATTATTAATTGACAGCGTAAGACTTAATATATTAGTTATAGCCAATGCACAAGAAACAAGGCTAATCGGGTCCAACAAGTGATACCAGATAGTAAAGCAATATAACCTAAAATGAAATAACTGTGCAAAAATTAAGAATAAAAGTACAGATTACAGTCATCCTACTAAAGTATACCTCCCAAAAATATCTCTCAAGGGAGAATGCTAAAAGAAATATAAGACTTCGGTGGGGGAAAACGTGATTGGCAACTGAAAATCTGATTGATAAATCCTAAAAGGTGTTATTTAGGGTGAGTTGACTAAACTCAGTAGGAATTATATTTTTAAAGAAAAGATTTAATTAAAATGATATTTAAGCATGTATGAATTAAAAAACTCATTTTATAAATTCCTTTCAGTGAAATGATGTACAGAAGGACACGTATGTGAAATCACCCACTAATATGTAGTATATAATTAAAATATGCCATTATTGAAGAAATTGAAAATCACAGTGAAAATGAAGTCACCACAAACTCTGGGCACATCATGCCATAGGTATATAATAGAATAAAAGTAATACTCGATTATCACAAAAGCCAAATGATACCCTGATCAGGTTTAGGGATTCGCAACCCAAGGACACGGCACATACAACTGTTCTATTACCTATTTACACTTTAGGGATTCGAACCCAAGGACATTTAAAAAATCTCCTATTATCCAATTCAAAAACAAATAAACACATTCTGCACGAGAGAATGTGAGAAAACAAAATAAACCCCAAACCGGTCGACCAAACTTGATTCATACTACCAAGTTGATCCAGAAATATTTAAATGCATGTTTAATTGAAACATGTACATTGAAAATAAAATATTATATAAAAACATGATGGTCATGAAATGGACGCGTCAATTTAATATGAGATAAATCTCAAAATATTCACTTTAAAAAGAACTATGCAATGCAGTGCATAAAATAAACCCCCACCTCAAAGTGGGTTATTCCAACCCAAGTCCAATTGTTTAAAGTGTCCAAATATTTGAGCTCCCACATTAATGAAATAATTGGGTACCTAAAATAAGGTTATAAGGTTGTGTGAGTTAGTATTATTAAAATTTATGATAGTAACCAAAACTAGCCCAAAACAGGTCTTCGCACTAGCAAAAAATAGGTATTCACATTGGCCCAAAACAAGCCCAGAATTGAGTTAAACTTGATACCTGCTAAGTCTAGGCCATAGGCCCAGACCGTAGGCCCAACCCATGCCTCAGAGACCTATAGATCGCCAGCCCAGTGTTTTGCGAAGAAGAGGATCACATCGTTTCGACGTAGAGAAGCTGAATGCATTCATCTGCAACGCCAGCAATGTCGCTGCTGGCCGAGATAGGTCGCTTGACCAGCTAAGGCCGGGGAAGCCTTACATCACGACTCAACTATCGCTTAGTTGCGATTTGGTGTGTCCGTCTCCGACGCAGAGAGAGAGATGCTGAAACACTAAATTTGTCCAAAACAACTTCAAAAATCATACTTTCTCCAACGAAATCAACCATTCAATCAATGCAGACCAACCATCTCAATATTATTACTTCAGCGAAAGAGAAGAACAACATAAAAACCAAATTTTTATTCTACCTCTATGAACTAACACTAGAAATTCTGATTTCCAAAATAATCTGATACTATAGCCAGAGTTCGGTGATTTTTCTTTTCAAAGTTGTACAGAAGAAAATCCCAAAATTTCCCCTCCAAAATTCAATGAAGAAAACGATTAGAACTATAAAAGTGGAGATTAGAGAGTCGAGGAAATTTCGACTTACCACGGTGATTCCCATCTTCTATTCGTTTCTGCCAAACTACACGTTCTCTTTTAAAAAAAACAACAACAACAACCGATTACAATGACCCCCCTTAAACTTCTGTGAACATCCAAAACTTTTTCCCCAATGCGCACGGTTTTCTTCATCGATCCCAAATCAAAATTTCCTAAGCTCAAACCAAAAATCGAAGATACAGGGTCGGG
The DNA here is from genome assembly GCA_022433065.1 of Begonia loranthoides. Taxonomy (NCBI): domain Eukaryota; kingdom Viridiplantae; phylum Streptophyta; class Magnoliopsida; order Cucurbitales; family Begoniaceae; genus Begonia; species Begonia loranthoides. The sequence goes on along the minus strand of CM039468.1, from coordinate 30,821,743 downwards.
AGGATGAAGGATTACCAGGGAAACTCTCTTCTCCTGTGAATTGCCAAGGAGTTCAAGGGACAGACATTTTAAAATGAAAGGATGGGAAGGAAGAAGGGAAATCCCCAAAAATCTGAGGGAGACGTTTTCCGTCAACATCATCCCTAAATTAAATTTCTATTTATTATATTTTTTTATTTATATTAAAATGTAAAGAAATAGCAGATATTACGACAATCACTCTTGTCAATGACTCTCAATAAATATATGAAAGGGTCTTATACCGGTCTAGGAACCCAACCGTCATATACATGTCTCATCTAAAAATTCCACCAAAATTCCTCAAACTTTATCACTCAATAATCATAACGGTTCATTAACAGCGCAGATAACAGATTTCTCAACTTGCCTAATTGGACTGTAAATAACCCTACCTTAACAATATAGTAATAGTTCCAAGTAACATCTCACAAACAAGGGCTAAACAACTTCTATCTCCGTTTTAACTGAGCTATTATTTAATCCTTAATGTCACAGCACATTAAACTGAATCACCAAAAGCAAGTAACTGACCCACTATAACCACATTTCTTTTTAAGTCCTCAAACTTGTAATCAAATCCAGTCACCCTACTGGACCAACGTAACATTTTCTCCAAATTGTATCAACAACCAAGAGAATGCTATTCTTGGAAAATAGCATAAATAAACACTGTGCAATATTTTTAACAATTAGCATAGTCCTCGAATTTTATTAGCAATTGTGGTAATGAAACAGAATCCACGTCATTGACAAATCAACAAATCAAATATCCCTCCTCTGTTGTTATGGAATTTCAACTCAAATCATCAAATTCCATCAATAAAACCGTGAGCTAATATTCATAACAAAGACCAACCTAACATCTTCAAATCCCATCGATAAAACCGAAATAGCACATGGCCAACTCCTTAGGATTTCATCAATATCCCCTAGCATAAATAACAGGACAACAAGCAAATGTCCCAAAAAAATAGCAGCTTAATCAAAAACCCATTACCAATGTCAGTAAAAATAACAAAACAAATCATACCCAGCTCACAACATTACTTACTAAAGTCGAAGAAATGGTGGAAGATGTCCAAGCCGAGACTGCCCTAAATCCCACATTCTCCGTCTTGACCAAAAACCCTAGCAAAGGGTCCTCGAATGGACGACACAACCACTCGCAGTGCGAAGAGCCCAACTGATAGCAGCTTCCGCGAGCTGGAGTCGACGGTTCATCTATTGCGAAACCTTTCTCTCGGCTGAAGAAGGTATCGAGAGCATTTCCTTTTGCCCTAATTTTTTTAACCCTTTCGTAGCAGTCTGCTATCTTCCCCCTCTTCATTTGTATTTCATTTAATTTAATCTTTTCTCCATTTAATAATATATTTTTCTTTGCTTTTTATTTCCTTCAATTTGCAGCTCTTTTTTTCACTTCATTCCCCCTTCGATTTCTTTTATATATTTCCCTTTATTTCAATTCCTTTTTCCTCTCATTTTATTCATCTTTCGTTCTTCGAATCTTTCTTCTTCATTTCAAATGACAAGTCAATCTTCACATTTTCCACTTTCAATTTAAATTTAATTTCATTTAACATTTCTTTTCTTCCTTCCTATTTTCCATCTTAAACCTTAATCTTTATATCTTTATCTCTTTTATTCATTTCATAATACATACATAAATATGTATTACACGTTCAATTAGTCCAATCCAATTTTTGATTTATTCCGAACATCACCCAATGATGTTTATAGCTCCAATTCAATTCTCCAATTCCGTTTTTTAAATAAACTTTTCATTCGGAAATTTCCAATTCCGCCGATTTGACCAATTGACAAAAATTAAATGTGTTCGTCATGCGACAATTCGGATCAACTCTTCAAAGTTATAAACAATTTTAACGCAAAAAAAAATTTACAGGTGAAAATTTATTCTTTTGAAAATTTTTGGATTTTACATGATTTCCTCAATATCATCCAACAAGCAGTGAGAAATGGACATAAAATATACTAAAACAACCAAGCATATATGTTCATCTATAGTTTCTCTAGCAGAAATCCAAGGTTGCCGAATAAATTAAGTAAACAACACAATAGGGGTGTTCATGGGACCGGTTCGGTCCGGTTCCACGGGTACCAATACCGTACCGGTCGGTACCGGTTTTGGAATTCCAAAGCCGGTACCGGTCCCATGAAAACCGGTACCAAACCCGTACCGAACCGGTTCATTCGGTACCGGTACCGGTTTGGACCGATTTATTTTTTAAGAAAAATTATAATTAAAAATTTTAAAAATATAAAATAAAATAAAAACCTAAATAATTAAGTTGTTCAAACCAGTAACTCATACATAGTATAAATAAAACATCAATATTACAGATGAAATTTGGACAGTATTCGATCTAAAATCAAGCATGCCAACATACAAAGTGTCTCCAAAAAATATTATTTCTATTCAATCTTCATGATAATTGAAAAACAAAATGTATTTAACCTCGGTAAGAAATAAGGAGTCAGCATGTGGACCAACTTTTGCACATATAGTCATCAGATATCAACACTCAACAGATTGTGGACCAACAGATTCATGACATTCAACACTCAACAGATTGTCAGATTCATGACATTCAATATTCATGATTCAACACTCATCAGATATCAACACTCATCACAAATTCAACACTCATCAACACTCATCAACAAGTTGACAGATTCAACACTCATCACAGTTCACAGATTCAACACTCATCAACACTCATCCCAGATTCAACAATTTGCATTCAATAGTTAAAATCAACAAGTCACAGACTCACAGGAGACAACACTAGCCGATTAACGAGAACCAAAAAATGGAAAATTGAAATAGGAATACTGACCACTGGCACTGACCAGAGGATGCAAAGGGAAGCCGACGGATTGGGAGGGCCAGAGTGGAGGCTCGGAGTTGGGATTTACAGGCGCACAACAGATCTCGAAGACTCGGAGCAAAGAATGAAGCAGAACAGATTCGAAGACTCGAACACACAGAGCAGCAGAGAACGATGTGCGATCGCCGTTCAACTTCGGGGAGGGCTGCCGGCGTACAGACTGCGGAGTGGCGGAGTGCGATCACCGTTCGACGGTCGGGACTCGGGGTGCAGGAGTTGAAGACTCGGGAGTCGAGGATTCTGGCCTTCAGGGTGCAGAGCTGAAGACTGGAGTCGGGGTGCCAGCAAGGATCGGGGGTGCCCTAATTTGAAGACCGGTTCTTCGGTCGGGACGGTGCCAGGTAATTGGGTACCGAGTACCGAACCGCAAAAGCCGGTTCTAGTCCCGGGAGAACCGGCTTCGGTTCGGTACCCAAATTACAAGCACCGAACCGGTACCAAAACCGCCGGTTCCAGTCCGGTTCTACGGTACCGGTTCGGTTCTGCACACCCCTACAACACAACATCTCCAGCGACATCTATTCAGTAGCCAAGAAATCAAATAAACTCAATTTACATGATCCAATCAACGGGGCAACATTTTCCTCACAATGCCCATCAGGTAGGAACAGAGCTAAAGACTATAAACACAACCAACAAAACGAAACTCCAACTGTATCTATCAAGATAGAACTAATCCAAATCAATAGAGCAAAGTTCCTTTGTCAATTTATAGATTTTCAATTTAATACAAAAAAAAAAAAAAAAGAGATCAACCGAGCATTAATCAACCTTTCCAGAATCATTTCTAATGTATGGCAGCCTTAACGAAAAAAAAATCCACATCTGAATAGGGATTCAAAAACAGCAGCCAAACAGAATGAAAATTTGAAATTCATCATCCAACCTAAAATCCCAAAACACAACAATTTAATGCTTATCTATGAAAGGAGAATCATACCCTCAAAATCACTGCAACCCATCACCGAGGACAGAACCCAATAGCGCATAAAACTGGAACCCATTCCAACCCTAGGTCATGACACTGACCATCCAAAACTAAACAAAAATCTTCATCGTCCAAATTCAGAAATCAAACAGGATCAACCTAACCTCAATGCACGTCATTTCCAAAAAAAAAAATTGAACAGCACCTTCACCGAATTTAAAAGCCACAGGGCATTCCAGCCGAGAGACAAAAATGGACAATTTCTTACCTAAAACTGAGAAGTAAAGGACACCCCTCTTATGGGCGTAGCAAGTTGTGGGCTACGTGGAGTCTATCCTGCCGTCCAAGTGTCACTAATCAAAGGAGAGAACGCTGAATATGATATAGGCAGATTCAAGGGAAGCTGGTTGTCGAGAATGTGAATCTGTTTCTTCCTTTTGTTTGTATTCCCTTTTCTCTGCAATCTTTCTCTTCTTCATCTGTTATTCCTGTGTAATCTTCACCTTTTGAATGGAATATCAATTACCCAGAAGCTATTTTCTTTCTCCTAGGGTGAGACCCAGTCAAGTTGTGGTTCAACCACAACAAATGGTATCAGAGCCATCCGATCCGCTGAAAATGACAGCAAACCGAGCAGATTCGCATGAGGAAATGTTGCAGAAACTGGTGTCCGAGAATGCCGTCAAGTTCGATGCTATCATGGCAGCGTTGAATCAACTGTTATAGTGGCAAGTTGAGGAGAGGCAACACCAACCTTGTGTTCCAGAGTACAGCTCTAGGGACGGTGAACCAAAACCATGGACGAACTGGGGTTTCTTGCTCCTGTTTTCACATCAGCAGCAACGAATGTTGAAGAACTGGAGGTTGTTGCTTCCGATTTCTCATCCCTGTAACAGACGAGGAAGAACTGGCGATTCCAAGTGTGCATGTTAGAGAGGCAAAATCAATCCCCACTGTTGGCTACATCCGCAAGTCGCTCACGGGAAGTCTGAATACACTAAATGGGTATGGTCCTCTTCCTGAGTTTACAATCCAAGTAGAAATATATAATTCCATTCTAGACACTGAATTGGTTGCTCAAGATGTGGATTTGCGACTCTCTGCCCTGGATGATGGTGGACTGCATTCCAAGTCTGGCTTGGATTTTGCAGACCAATTCAAAGCCAATTTTGATTTGTCTTATGGAGAAAACTTTGAGAATAATGTCACTAGTTTAATCAATTACAAGTTATTTGATCCTGGTGGAGAGAAATTCTTGGGACGTTTGCATGGTAGCCAATGGGTAAATGCTCAATCCCGGCCAAAGCTTATTCTTGGTTCTTTTAGTGAGGTTTTAAAAATTGCACAGGAAGCTATAGTTCTGCCTCCTTTTGTGGCCATAGCAGGTCGTCCTACACCTGGTGTGTGGAAATATGTCAGCCTTCCTATATATGAACTTTATATTGAGCTAGGGAGCATAGCTGAAGATCTTGGTTTCAAAGAGCAACTTGTTGATGACAAATGTAATGAAAGATATATGCTGGAGCTTGATTTTGAACTTTTCAATGCCACATTTCCCCAACCCAACGGATCGGCATCAATTGCTTTAGGAAATACAAAATCAATGGAGTCGATTTCCAATCTTCAAAATTCCATGTACATTGTTCTAGACAATTATCCTGGCGTGCAATTGCTCAATTTATCTGGGGATCCGGGCTGTTCAAATCCTGGACGAGAGAAAGTTGTAGCTCCAATTATAAAATATAAGGATGCCTTGGAGCTAACTGAATCATCTGCAATATTGATGTCAATGGGTGAGATTGAAAGTTTCTTGGATAGAGTATCTACAGACTTGTATATTGCTCGTAATGTTGGTGGAGTTTTGGTGGAATCAACTGTAGGAATCAGAACTATAAATAAATTTTCTCCAGCTCAGAAGTTTCCACAAGCTGTATTTGCTCCTTGTCACATTAATTATAAATGGAATCCATTTGGATCTGGTCTAATGTGGAAGGGTTCCACTTATCATGTTTTCTTATTATCTGATGGCAGCACATTGACAGCACAGGAGGCTGCTCTAAATAATGCTAAGAATAAGCAATCTTCTACAGCAAATGTAGCAGAGTTTGATCTAGTGATGCAGACAACTACAGCTGGGACTCCCAATTCAGAATCTTGTTTGGAACATTTTTGCTTGGATCCTGAAACTTTCCCCGGTGGTATGAATAAGGAAGGAGATGCCAAAAGCTGCTACTTAAGCATTTTGAACGGAATGAGAGCTGAAGTTCCTAAGGATAGCCACAATATGATGAATTGGATAACTTTTGCAGATAGCTTTCCTGTAGACACTCTTTCAGGCTTTGCAGTTCTTTATCGTCTGAATGAAGAACTAGTTCTAAAATCAGTTCTTGCTGGAGACGGATTGAAGCCTTATAAAGCTGATGTAGTTGTATTTTCAGTTGTAAATTCTTTTGTGATTGGCCTTTCCATGGCAGACAGACAAAAGTTGCCTCATCTCATGAGATGTATGGATTCTATTCAAAATACAGAAAATTTTGGGGATTTATTTGAGAAAATAGTGCTTCAGAAGCCTAAATTTGATCCTCTAGCTCAACTGCAGGGAACCCAAATTCTGACTGATCTGGATGCAGATTTCAACTCTAAGTTGTCTCTGAAAAACCCTAAAATTGACGATTATGCCAAAGCCCATCTGGAAGTTAAGAACAAGGATTCTGGGAAACAAATGGCAGTTGATAAAGAAGATAGTAATGCGAAGAAAACATTGCCCAAAACAGAAGCTATTCAAGGTCTTAATAAATCATCGATTGAGACGGTTTTAGAGATTGTATCCATGGGTAAGAGTGATGATCAAGGACTATTGAAATTTTTTGCCCATTCAACAAGGGTTTCATCTGCCACTAATGTAACATGGAAGGTTTTAAAACGTGCTCAAGAATCACTTAGTTCTGAAAATTTTACAATTTCTCAAGCAAGTGATACAAATCCAGGGATACCTCCATCATCCTTGATAGCATTTCTGCGACAGAACTCCCTAGTTTCTGGTAGTGTATTGGAAGACTTTCATAGTGTCTTCTCTATCAAGTTCTATGGTAGTCATCTAGATGATTTATCTAATATAAACTCATCAGCCATAACTTTATCTTTTAGTATTGATTTATATCTCAATGCCTTGGGAGTTGGCTAGGGAGAAAAGAGATGTTCAAAAAAGGCAAATACAACATTGCCCAGGTATGAGGCACATGTTTGATCCGTTTGAAAGGGGGCGCCAGTGCTCCTCCAGTTTGCCCATGCTGTGAGCGCCCTTTCAGTGCAGAAAAAGAAGATGAGTTTGTCAAAAAGCAACAAGTAAAGGCTGCAAGTTCTGCTGCGCATATGAAAGTGCTGGCCATCGAATCTTATACTGCTGATTCTCACTTTCCGCAGCTGGACAAACTTCGTATGGTTTATGAAGAAAGTCTTAATGTTGAAAACAAAAAAACAGAAACAATTCCTACTGCAGAAAACGAATTGCAATCCTTACAACATAGTTAGATCACAAGTCACAATCCCTTGATGCTCTTTTAGGTGTTTTAGCTCCAGTGCAGTCTGATAAGGACTCTATTACATCCTTGAGGCTACCTATTGAAACAGCGGACAGACTCTTACAAATTGAGACATTTTTTTGCAGATTTGGCTCTGTTTATATCCTTGAGGACAAGGATATTTTAAGGGGGGAGGATTGTTATGGGCGTAGCCAGTGGGCTACGTGGAGTCTATCCTGCCGTCCAAGTGTCACTAATCCAAGGAGAGAACGCTGAATATAATATAGGCAGATGCAGGGGAAGCTGGTTGTCGAGAATGTGAATCTGTTTCTTCCTTTTGTTTGTATTCCCTTTTCTCTGCAATCTTTCTCTTCTCCATCTATTATTCCTCTGTAATCTTCACCTTTTGAATGGAATATCAATTACCCAGAAGCTATTTTCTTTCTCCTAGGGTGATACCCAGTCAAGTTGTGGTTCAACCACAACAACCCCTCAGCTTTGCCTTGCCAGAAACCCTTGGAGAACCCTCAGGCGGAGACGCATTTCCGCCCGAAAATCCCAAAGCCAACTCGGCCGAGACAGGGCCGAGTTTTTTCGCTGCAACCATCGATCAACCTCTCTCGCGCAACGTCACAGGAATGACTCGTCGGTCGCCGTTGTTCGCTGCCCGGTGTCGACGGTTCGACTCAGCCAACGCCTCTCTCCCGCGAAGCTCTCTCGCTCTCCCTCGGTATTTCCTTCTTAGACGAAGAAGGAAGGGTGCAGAAAAGGGGCAGCTTCTTCTTCACTCTTCAAAATAAAAATTAAATTTTATAAAATTTTATTTATAAAACAATAAAATATAATTTATATAAATTAAATAGATCTTATTCAATTTATGTTTTAAAGTTCAACTCTTAAAACGCCAACTAAAAATAATCACTTCGTCAAAATAATTTACTAAAATATTTTTGAAAATAAGTTCTCTCTTGTGAAAATCTAAGTTGACTGCTTTACAAAAAAAAAATGTACACATCGCAGTTATGGGACAAAACAAGTCAACTCTTCCACATTTGACAGAAAATTTGAGAAAAATTTTCACGTTGCATTTTAAAATTATTTAAAAATCTCAGATTTTACACTACGTGGGAATGAAAAGAAGACATGGAGGCAAAGTATCTGAAGTTATTTCATTAGCTGAATTTTGAAGGAAAAAATTTATTAAGGAGGGGAGTATGTAATATCTGGAAAAGTTCATCTATATGTAAAACTTCAATTATGTGTTATATATGTTTTGTCAAAGGAAGTGTATATGCACATAGTGAATTATAATACTCGAGTTGTTGAGGAAAATAAGGAATTGACATTTAACGGTATATTGGATGATAATGATGTTAGTTTTATAAGTGTAAATTATTTACATGTTAGAAGAATTAGCAAGAGAGTTGTCATTGTGTTAAATGATGTTCAAACATTTTAATTGTAACACCCCGAATCTTTATATCGGAATTTATTAAGAATAATTGGAAATTTATTAGGGGCATTGGGATTAATTAAATAATTATCGAGGTATTACTGGTGACGTATTTGTTAGATTATAATCTATGAAGATTTATGTGATTAAAATAAATATTAATTCGATTAATTAAATTATAATATATGTGATCAATTGGGGTTAATTAAATTAAATTATAACATAAATGATTAATTGGGTTAATATTTATAAGTGAGACTGTTATTAAATAACTAAATCGATTTAGCGTCCCTCATTTCGTCTGGCCTTTGGCCATTTGAAGAAAATGACAAAAAGGAGAGTATTAAGATTAAATCAGATCATTTGGGATAAATAAAATAGGAAATTTTGTAATTAAAATAAATATTAATTTAAGACTTAAATCATGTAATATTTGGGATTTGTTAACTTAATAAATTAAACTATAGGTTGATTTACTAAATTAAACTATAGGGTTTGAAGATTTATTAGTATTAAGTAAAAATATAATAATATAAAAAAAAGGGGGAGGAAAAGAGCCATTCTTCGCAACAAAGAGCCCGAAAGAAAGAGAGGGGGGAAAATGATCGGAGGCCACGAGCGATCGGGTGAGACGATGACGAGTGATCGGAGCGACGGCAAAGCAAGGGTCGACGGTCGGCGAGCTACCGGGGCGACGCGTCTTGCGTCAGTGGAGCGCTCGAGTTGTTCGTGCGAGGCTCAACTGAATGCGGGCGTTTTGAAGCGACAATTTCTGTCCTCGCATGCTCGGGTTTCGCTCATGGGTCTGTGATGTCGGCGCCGATGGAATGGCGATGGCTGGCTGGCGACGACAAGGAGCAGCAGCAGGAGGGGTTGCAAACGACGGCTAGGGCTCGAATTGGACCTCTGCCATGGCGATTTCTGCGCGACGATGGAGGTACGTGTAGTCAATTTCTTCCTCCTCTGTGGCTTCCTGTGGTTGGGTCATGGCTGTGATGGTGTTGCAGGGGCGGTGGCCGGCGATGAGGAGATGGGATGGCAGGGGATATGGGCTCGGGTCGTTGGGCCGAGTGGGCTAGTCGGATTGGGATGCTGGACTCGGGTTGTAGCTCGGCCCGAACAGGTACTGTCTTCCTCTGGTTTGTCTAATGAAGTGGACAGCAAGTCCGGCGTGGGGAACACATTGTACGTACTGGGCAGGGGCTTTCGGCAAGCAGAGTGATGTTGCTGGACTACCTTTCTGTGAAATTATAAAGGGAGGGGAGCTCTAGTAGTGTGGGTTCGTGGGTGTTCAGAAAGGTGGAGAAGGAGTTGTTGAACCTCTAGAGAGCTACAGGTGAGTTGTCTTCTCTGCTAGTTGGAATTTTGGCTTCTGTTCTTGACTGGGTTTGCTAACTTCCATTGGTTCTGTGAGGGAGTGCATGGTCGAGAGAGAAGGACCGAGGCAGAGAAGGAGAAACAAATTGTTGGGCGAAGGAAAGGGGCCGAGAACTTTATTTTTGGTAAGGTCCTGTCTCGAAATGTTTTGATATGTGTTATAGATGTATGAGCTCTGTTAAAGTTTAGGCTTGGATTTTCTGGATGGTATGGATGAATAACACCTCCTGTTGGGTCAGTTTTGGTTACTAAACAATGTGTTCAACCTGTTATGTTGCTATGAGGTGAAGTGTGACCTTGTGTTGAATTATTTTTCTTTGGGTAAATTCTGCCATATTAAAAATAGGCTATTGGACAGTGAATGAATATATTACTCTATGTTCTATGTTTGTAGTTCTGTGAGGGATGTTATGAATGTTTGGTTTGGATTTTGGAATGCTCTTTAGTGATTGTGTAATGGTTGGTTTGAATGGAATTCTATTAAACGTTATTCTTTGTTGTTGGAATTGATTGAGGGTTTAGGGATGTTGAATATATGAGTGAGGCATGAATATAACCCCCTGTTGTTGGTTGTGCTAAGTGGGTGAATCTGTTGAGATTGATGAGATATCATGGTTAGAATTGTGGCTTTGATTTGGTTATTAAATTGTGGACAGTTCACTTTTGCGAAAAATAGTTCAATTAATGTGCTTTTATTTGGGTTGAAGCATAATGTTCTCTGTTGATAGAAACTATTATATGGTTGAGAAGAACTGTTTTTTTAGCAATGTGGTTAATGGTTGTCAAGTTGGAAGCAATGGAAGCGGTTATGTAATTTGATATTAATTTGGGGGACTTAGGATGTGGGTCGTAGAAGTAAAGTTATTAATATGTGATTTTAACGATGAGTTATTTAATAATTATGAAGGTATTGAAAGGAGAAAAAAGGATAGCGATTAAGTGTTAACGCGCAGAAAAGAGTTGAGGTAAGGAAATATGGGTGCTTTGGTTATTGAGGAGGCCCTACACCACAAGTGTGTGCGTGAGTTTAGTGCTAGTGTTCTTAAAATGTTTACTGCTAGTTGTTAAGTAGGTTGTTTGTTTTAAAATGCTTATTATTAAAACGCTTACTGCTAGTCGCTGAGTAGTTGTTTGGTAGATGATAATGATTCCTGCTGCATTCCTTGATGATTTTCTTGAATGTTCTTTCGTTGATTAGTTTGTGCATTGTATTCCGTAAATTCGGTTAAGCTCTGTGATATCTCCTTTTGTTAATGTGTTCTGTTTCATTGTATGTTAAGTGATGCAAATGTATTGCTAGTAGTGAATTGATAAATGAAAAAGGAGTGATAAATGATTAAAGCGTGAAACAAGAAATGCTCACTGTCTAATTACTTGTTTAATTCCGATGTTGTCATTATTTATGCATGTATGCTTAATCTCTTACTTGTTGTTACTTACTAAGCATGTAATTAATTATCATGTTAATTGACTAATGCGTACCACATTAATAGAATTTCATGTTCAATATATCAACTAACATGTTTAAGTGGTTAACTAACATGTTTAACTAGCTTGTGTAAATCGATTAACAGCATGTTAATTATCTAGCGTAAGTAACTTGATTAGGAACTGAGTATGTTAATTAATTAATATGCTAATGTTAATCAATTAGAATCAAATTTACAATTATTCTTCAAGCATGTTAACTAACTAGAAAAATCATCTAATTAGATCTGAGCATGATTAACGATTAATGAATTAATCTAGCAAGCATGTTTAGGGTAATTTAACTAATCATGTAATCTAAGCATGCAAAGAACTAATGATGTGAATTGGGCCTGTAAGTTAACTAAGATAACGAACTAGAATATTTAACTTATGTCTCTTGAGCATGTAAATGGATGAGGAAATTAACTAAGATACATAATTAGGATGATAAACGTATTCGATCATTGAGCATGAAAATTTACTATTTAGGATAATAATGGTACCCTCTTGAGCATGTAATTAATTAGGATGATTAACTAGACTATTAATGATAGCATGTTTAATTAATTAGAATAAAAGCGTGCGTAATCAACTAGAATAAGAGTTACCAATTTTCAAGCATGTTTCCGTTATCCGTTGTCTAAGCATGTTATCGTTAATTGTCGTTTAAAGCATGTTTCCATGTTTAGTTAACTTAGTTAACGAGCATGATCATAATTCATTGTATGCTCATTACCATTTCTTTACTGTTTGTTTACTTTCAATTACGGTTATTTATTATATTCGCAATTTCAATTATAGTTGCTTTCAATTACTTTAATTCAATGTGCATTTCAATTACATAATCAGTTTTTTACTTTTCTAAAAAGTAGAATGATAAAGAGGATGAAAGGAGAATGAAGTAAATGAGGATGAGCTAAGGGTTTCATTGACTAAGTGAATGAATGACTTATGAATGCTTTTGTTATCATTTTTCTTGTATTGCTTAGGTCCTTAGCAGATTATTTTTCCTTTAAACTAAAGCATGATTTATTAAGTAGAATAAAAACATGAAATCAACGTAAGAGCATGTTAATAACTAATTAGAATAACTGCTTAGAAATATAAACGTAGGAAGCATGTAAATGGACTAGGAAGTTAACTAGACTAAATGACTAAAGAGCTAGAATGTTAATCTTATCTCCCTTGAGCATGTAAATTGGTTAGCGTAATTAATTAGACCGAGCATGTAAACAAGATTAGATGAAAGCAAGTAACCTACCTCGGATAATAAATTAGAATAATCACCTAGAACAATGAATGTGGGACGCATGTAAAATGACTAGGAAGCATGTAAAATGACTAGGAAATAAATTAGGATACGATAGTATGTTTTGACATCTCATTCTGTGTTTTGCTGTTTACAATTCAAGATTATGATCGTTCTCTATATGTGCCTATTTCTGTTATTCCTTTTATGCGCTTTCAATTCATGTTGCTTACAATTACTTTATATGCGCGCTTCAATTCTTATTAAAGTTCTGTTATATGCATTGTGCGTCATGTTAGGTTGAGATCATGTTAATAGAAACCCAGTAGGGGGTACCCTCTCGGGGTGGTATCCACATGCACGAGTGAGGAAAATGATAAGAACAAGAATGTTTAGGATGGGCGGGATACGCCTATCACCGAAGAAACCCTCCCGGCGGGATACGTTGGGAGGGAAAAAACCATGAAGGCGGGATACGCCGAAAGGGGAGAACCCTTGAAGGCGGGATATGCCCGAAAGGGGACGAAAAAGGGAGTTGGAGGGCAGATGGATAGCGGAACTAGTCCGCGGCTAGGCGAAGCCCCCAACCTTGACGGAAATGGGGACCTAGTTGCAAGTAAAGGGTTAGCTCCAGCCCACTATTCCATCCCCTAAGAACCCTCCAATCTCTAGCTCGATGTACAAGTAAAGAACGAATGAAGAACGAACGTAATGAAATGAATTGGTTTGGGTGGCCCCCATTCCAAGAGAACTAAAGAGAGATATGCATAATTGTTTTTCCTCATTTCCTTACTGGGTGAAAGTTCATGTCCTTACTTGTGGTGTAGGTACAACGATGAACAGATAATAAGTAGATGATGAACACATAACGAAGCAGGGATGAATGATTTTGCACGCTCGAGACTCGGGGCTGGCCAGACAAAGAAAAGAACGAGTAAATGGTTGTAATCATATTAAGTTTATTGTTTTACACTTTATTGTTTAGTTTATCCTTTAAACGATTCATTTACACTTCCACCATAATTTACAAGGGTTATTTCTTTACACTTCCTCAAAATTTTAAACAAATTTTTTTTATTTTATTATTTACGCTTCTGCACCTTGTAATTGGTTTTCCCAAACTAGTTTAAAGAAAGAGTCAGTAGCGATCTGGTTAGACACACTCTGATACGCCTTGTTTTAAAAAGAAAGAAATTTTAAATTTTTACGCATTTTAACGATTTACGAAAAATCCAGGTCGTTACATTAATGCAAATGAAGAAATGGAATTTTGAGGGATTGAGGTCAATCAAAAGAGTTGGTGGTTGTTCTCCTTTTAAGCAAATTATTACAGAGAGCAAGCATTATGGAAGCGGTCGATCAGCTGAAGGGGGTGATCGACCAATTCCAAAGCAGATTTTATACAAAGAGCAACCATTTTGCCAGCAGTCAATCTTCTACTAGGGGGTGATTGACCATTTTTTCTGAAAAAGATAGAATTGCGATTGCTCAGCGGTGAATCACAGTCGATCACATGAAGGAGGTGATCGACCAGGAACAGATAGTCACCTAGAAAATGGCAAACCATCGTCTTGAAAATGAAGTGGTGCCTGGAAATTGAACTGTCGCAACTTGTAATCTCTCTGTAATATTTATAAACATATCATAAGATAAAAGAGTTTGCAGAAGAAAACATAGTAATCTCCTGGTGTTCTCTCCAGCTTCAACATTTTTTTGTTTCTCTAGAGAATTGTTACTGCTGTGCGATGGTGTGGGAGAAGTTTCAAGAAAAAGAATTTGCGAAGACGGACAAGAGATATTGTGTGTGTTTTGCCAGAGGTGGCCTACATGACAAGAGTAGGAATGTTTTTGTGTTGTTTATTGTTGAAATTGCTCTCTGTTTTGTTGATAAAAATGGTTGAAGAAAAGCTCTATTGATTTCAGTTTAGTTGATGGTTATGTTTGTTAAGTAGAATCTGCCATGTTTTCCAGTTGCTGCTTCATGAAACCAGTTGATGATAATACTTTGTTGAATTGAATTGCTCTTTGAATGATAATAGGATGAATAGAAATTGGATTGAAGGAAAATTTAAAATGTTCAAATTGTTCTCTACCAAACACAATTTTGATAAACCGATTTTGGGTTGAAGAAAATGTTGAAAGGAATGGCATATTCTCTGTTAATATATTGTCTTGATAAATCATTGAATTGCATAAAATGAAGAAATAATTGACGTTGTTCCCTGTCGTATTCTATTTTGAATTGATTGAAATTGCCTTGTTGTTTCCTGCTTTAAGAAAATGTTAAATAAACTGTATTGTTTTGTTGTTTTCATACCTTAATAAACCATTGACCAACCTATTGAGAATAGTATTTTATTGAATTCAATAGCTTTTTGTATCTTCAATGTTTAGTATAAATTGTTTGAGCTGAAGATAACGTTCTTTGAATAATTGTATGTAAAAATGTTGAAATGGTTCTATGTTATTTTCTGTTTGATAAATTGAAGTTAAAAATAATGTGGAAATGGTTAGTTTGTTTTCTTTCAGATACAACCTTAGTAAATTGTTTTGCTTAAAATGCATCCATGACATGCATCATTAGTAGAATTGCTATGATAAGGTTGGCATATACATGCATAACATTTTAAAGGAAATTAATGTAATAAAGGTACATGGACGTGTGGGGGTTCAGGAGATTGGTGGCGGTCCTAGGTGATAACACCCTAGATGGATACAACTCATCCCATATAGGGATGGAGTGACGGTTAAGCCCAACATGACCTATAGGGTTCATCTTTGCTTCTATTTCAGAAATCTTCAACGTTTAGATAGACAAAGTTAAACGTAAACTAAATGATAGAAAGGATAGGTTCTTTTTTTTTTTTTTTTATATATAAAGAATGCATAAGCATACATTGAGCATTGCATTTCATTTTATTTCTTACTGAGCGTTAGACTCACAGTTTCTCTTGTGATGTAGGTGATGATTGTGATCTCAATGAAGTGTATGTGGAAGAAGTATGAAGCGATGAGCACTTTCGTTACCTAGCGCATATTGACCTTAGGGGTTATGGCTTATGAAATGAAATAAAGCGTGTTTAAGTATTTTCAAGGACTTTAAACAATTTTTAAATGTTTTTAAACAGATAAGTTTTAAGATATGTTAATGGTGTTTGCTTTCAATAATTTTAAAGTTGGGATGGTATGTTTTTAATATTAGACTTCCGTTTATGATTACTCTGGTTTTCCCTTCCCATGTTTTTATTAATGAATTTGAAAAGAAATTTTTTTTATACATCTAATGGAAAGCTAATAAAAAATAGGATGTTACATATGGAGAACTTAATCTTCAAACATTGGCAATTTGTAGAAACCAATTTGTACGTTGCGGAACTCAATGCGTCCATGCGGATATCCATTTTTTTCTTAATTTCCACAAACACTCCTACATCCACGACCACATGTCTAAGTGTCCATAGACCTTATCCTTCCATGGATGCCCTCAATTTTGCAAACGTCAATATTTCTGCAGGCACTCACTTTTTCACACCCAAAAATATCAAAGCTCGTAACAACGTTTTAATTCCAATTGAAATATAAATCATTAGGATTTTATTTTATTTCTCCATCTAAATTTTATGATGCACCAAGGGGTGCAAAGCTTGAAGAAACACTTAAAGGCTGCGGTTACCACGATTTAAAAAAAAAACAGAATACCAAATTCCCAAATATGTATTTGCATATGTGAAATCCAATTAACACCAAATTTCAACCACTGTCAGTATTTCAAGAGTAGAGTATGCTATTCAAAAATCACGCAAAATTTCCAAAAGAAGAGGGAGATATGCGAACGCAAAATTTCTACTCGTAATGGTACACCAACAAGGTAGTTTTTTAGTCAAAAAATGACGAACCACAACTTACACGTTCCTTGTCCAAATGGCACGAAATTTGAACTAGACTAAATCCAATGAGAGTAGAGAACACCCTTCAAAAAGCACACAAAAATAACCACAGGAGATAAAGATAGGAAATCATGATTGAAACTGGTCATAAGAGCAACAATATGGTAGTTTCGAGCCCAAAATTGGAATAGTCACAAGCCAATCAATACTTATCAAAATTGTGTGAAATTTTGACCACGTACCTCTCTTGATGTGAAAAAAAGAACCTCCAAAAATCAGAACCAAAAACTGTAATATCTCAAATTTTCGTTGAGATAAGCACAAGGCTTAAGTAATGATTTTGGGATGTTAGGAGCTGAATTAGACAGCTTAAGATATTTGTCAAGATAAACATATAGGAAGAAGTGAATTATAATACCTCAAATTGTATTATATTAATCCTTGGAGGATGATTAATGAATTGACTTGGATAAATTAAGATATTGGTCAAGTGAAACATGTTTGGATAAAGTGAAACATAATAACCATATTATTTAGCTTTGAGAGAAAGATTAAGGTTATCGGAGAATTGTTTGGTGACATTTGAAATTAGACAGGATGATAATAGAATTAAATTAGTGATGTATAGTCAGTGAAATTGGAGGTGATGGATAAAAGCTTTTATTTAAGGTATTGATAAGAGAAAATATATTTGGATATAATTGTATATAGAAAGGTTGAGAATAATAAAATTGTTAACATTTTATGGATGTATTGGATAGAATAATGTAAAAGAGACATTTTGGATAATATCCCTTTAAGTATAGGAGAATAAATTTAAGGATAGTTTGGATAATTTGGAAAAATTGGTTATGTTATATAAAGGATATAAGAACATATATATATTGAAAATATATATTTGAAGAAGAAAATGTTCGGCGGACGATCGATTGGAAGTGCGGCCATTTGTCCAAAGACGTCGATCGTCCAGTGTCATCAACCGGTAATCTTAAACAAGAAATTTGTGGCTAATCTATTGCGTTGGCTATCAATCGTTCGAAGAAGAATCAATCGATTGGTGATCTAGAAAGTCGCCTGGAAACAAAAACGTCGTCGCCTGGAAGCTTCTTGGTTTGACGTTGGACGCGTCTGGATGATGAAGGGTTACATCCCTTGGCTTTCCACCTTCAATGGAAACTGATAGGATGTTGGCTGTGGCCTATAAATAGAAAAGGAACGTGTGTTGCTGAGGTTTTTATAGGAATGGAGAAGGAGAGAGTGAGGCCGAGAGGATCAGTGATTTTTGAGAATTAACCATGAGATGGAAATTCCTACTTCTATGGTTTTTGTAGGAAGCAGTTTGAGTGAGAAACTATTGGTGTGATTGAGTGAAGGTGATAGAGAGAAGGAAACCGCGTGAGTGCATGGCTGTGAAGGTTGAGGATGAGTCTGTCTATGAGAAACAAGAGTGTTTTGCTAGGAAGAAGAAGTTGTGGTTCTGGGAAGTGGTGGAAAGTTCTGTGAATGGTTGGCTGAGGTTTGGAAATAGAGAAGGTTAAGTGAGAATCTGAGAGTTTTGCAGAGAAGGGAAACTGAGAGAGTGAGGGATAGTGAGTTGCTGGAAATTGAGAGAACTTAAAGGAGAAGAATTCTGTAAGGAAGAAAGTTGCGGGATTATTCTCCATGTCCATGGGTCTTCTAGTAAGCAAAAGTTGCTTATGTTATTCTTTATATGATTCTATCATTGTTAAAAGATGTTGCTTAATGATAGAGTTTGATTACTGCCTGTAAAGAAAGTAATTGGATGAATTGATCTCTGCATATAAATAGGTTTGATAATATGAATTGCTCTTCTGTTATTCTGTTTTGTTGACAATGGATATTCGGTTAGGATTATGGGATTTAAACTACTTATGTTGGTTATGTTATCTGTTTGATTATTGATGTAGAAATGATTGAGGTCAATATTTGAATGGTTTAGTGGGATATTATTGAATTTATATTTTGGATGTTAGGAATTACTGAAAATATTAGTTTGACTTCTTATTAGGTTATCATGAGGAATAAGCTATAGAGTTGAGTAATTGTGGTTGTTGGCTGGTAAATTGCGTACAATGCTTAGTTGGTTATTGATAGATTTTGGGCGGTCAGTACCATATGTTGAAAATTATTCATTGATAGGTAGACTTAATATTTATGTTATGGGGATTAGTCTTTGGAAACTTACTATGTTAGTGGGAATTCTATTATTTGAAATTTATTATTAATACCTATGTAACATCCCAGTTTTTATTTCCATTGAAAATCGCGTAAAATTTAAAACTTTTCTTTCATAAAATCAAAGTAAGACGTTTCTTTTAAAACCGAGTGTTAAATCCATTACATACAATCATTTTTCAATAATAGTCATTTAAAACATTTTAGCAGCGAAATAATTCTTTTCTTGAAAATATAAATAATAAATTCTTTTATGAAACCCAGCGGAATTAAAACATTAATTTACAAAAACCTTTACAAATCATTTCTATTTACTTCTTTAGGCCAGCTACAAGATCCATCCGTGCAAATCCTTCATCAATGGTCTTTAACCTATTTTCTTGTTTCTCAAACATACCTACATTGCAAGACTTAATTAATGAGCCTAATGCTCAGTAAGTGATATAAAATAAAACAAACATGCTATGCATTTTAAAATCCTTTTTCATTTTCCATTTTCTTTTTCTTTTCCTTTTCTTTTCTTTTTCCTTTTTCCATTTCACATTTCTTTTATGATTACAATCCAGAATACCCCGGAAAGAACCTCAGGCTTACCCTAGACTTTATATTCTTGGTCCCAGAACACCCCGAAAAGAACATCGGGATTACCATGGGTCTTAGTCTCATAATGCCCTAGAAAGAACCTCAGGCTCACCATAGACATTAGTACCAGAATGCCCCGGAAAGAACCTCGGGCTCACTCTGTACCTTGATACCGGAATACCCCAGAAAGAACCGCAGGCTCATCCTTTACCTCATAGCATGCCCCAGAAAGAACCTCGGGCTCACTTTGTACCATATCCATTATTCTTTCTTTTCTTTAACTTTACCGTTTATCATTTATTCGCTTCCTTTCTCTTTTCAAAACCATGCATGAAAACTCATTTTCGTATCTTTTGAAAACCATGATGCTCATAAATACATACAGTATCAATCTCCTCTATGAGGCCGCAAAACATGCTTAATCTCATCATCATTATCTTTAATTTAAAACTAATAAACACGTCATTAAAAGAACACACAACATGCAATCCTAACTCTTGTAATGTAGGGTTCGAAGACCAAAGCACAGTAAGTATCAACTTGAGGTTCTTAGCGCATTGAGATCTTTATCCTTTTTCATATTAATACCTTCAAAATAATTATCATTTATTTATTAATATATTTATCAGTTATAAATCTTAACTTTGATACCGTTATTCTGTTTATTCATTTGATTATCACTTGACGAGTTTTTATTAATTTATCTTTATTAATTTTATAACCAATCAAAAGAGTGATCCTAATTTATACATTTTCCTCTTAATTCACAATTATCCAATTTATACATTTTTCATCTTTTCTCCGTTTAACACATTCTTATTCTAAAGTCCATCAATTCCATACAATACTGCATTTAGAGGCAGATACCAACAAACAAAACAATAACCAAAATAAATTCCAACATATTATCGTTCCATTGCTAAAATGTAGAGATCATTATTTTCTTCATTCATTCACTTAGCAGTATAAATAGAATACTGCCTAAGTCATTAACCAAGCAGATAATCTAAAATGTTCTACAAAGAGAGAGTAGTTCATAGAATATCAATCCAAACAACCGGCTACACAAAGAGCATCCATATAATTCAGTCATCCAACAGGTCAATTCAGAACATCAATCTAACATGTTGCTACGTCCAATAACCCATCCAAAATATTGCACTTAACATATTTCATACCAACAACAACATAGAGCCTTATCCAGACAATGGTAGCTAATCAAAACTAATGAGCATTTACATATATCTCAACATTTAATAACAGACCAATATATCCTTCATAATTCAATCTCCTACATATTAGTTCCAAAAATCCATAAAGGACCGAAGAAGAACCTTACCCAAAACACTAGAGAGGAAGCAACAACAACCATCCCCTGCATCCAATGTCAAAGCTCGGCTCTTCAGAATCTCACACTGTGTATTTTTCTTCTCTCTCTCATACCAAGTAATCAGCTTCTGATAAGAAATCCCCTTCCTCCTGTTCATCACCACTCGACCTCCCTCTTTTTATTTCTCCTCACCAGACAACATTCTTTATTTCTTATTGCTCAATTATGGCTTTGACAGCCTCTGGAAGACGAGCGTTCAGTGTCCCCTGTAGTAGCTGTCTTATATAAGGAAAATATCATGAACTATTGTGTCAGTAGAACAATTGAACTGGTTCATTTTTACGAACCAGCAGGACCGGACCTGCACACCCAGCCCCCTGTAGTTTTTCGTCTCAATTCATCGCTGCCAATTCATCCCTGCCCATTCAATTTGCGTCCAATAATTTGCAGCAACCAATCCAAGCAATTCTAGCAGCAGTTCATCCAATCGACATAGCCATAAACAAAATACGTATCACGGTCAATCGAGGAGAAAACTGCAGCTCGTGCACCCTATTCGTCATTCCCGCGGCTCGGGAATTTCCGAGCCCTAGCTCCCGAAACCCACGAACGACGGCAGCAGAGCACCGTGTCAGGAGACCGGCCAGCCCATCGCACTCGTATACCCGAGCCTTCATCGCTCGAGCTCCCACGTCTCTCACTCTCGGATTTCTCTCCCTGTCGCAGTCCTCTCTTCTCCCTCTCTCTATTTCCTTTCTCTTCCAATCAGCAACTCTAATCTACAATTTTCCCCTTTCTATTTCGAACCGAACCGGACCACCCAATCTGAACCAAACCGTGAACCAACAAGCCTCCTTCTTATATTTAATTACATTTTCTTTTAATTGTTTCATTCCAACTAATACATTTAATTTTTTCCCATTTAATTTTAAATCTCTTTAATAATTTAACTAAATCCTTAATTAAATTATTCTCAACTCAATTCTGATTATCAATTTATTCCAAATATTTCTTGATATAATTACCCATCTAATTTAATTTATTCGATTCTATTTCCAATTTAATTCTCCATTAAATAAACACTTAATAATATTAACCAAATATTCTACTTAATTAATTCTAATAATTTTCTTCAATCAATAATTATCTAAATATTTGTTATAAATAGTATCTCAATAATCTAAATTATCTGAATAGAATAATATCCAAATTTTCTTCCGATTAATTTCTCTTATCCTTATTTAATTTTTATTATAGAAAATTAGGATATTATAACCTATATGTGTTAATTATGAATAGCTTTCATGAAGGACAATTTAAGTGTTAACTCTTCAAAAACTAAGGACTCCAGGTAAGTAATACTGCATGTGTTTTGTCCGAAAGAACCTACATCACAGGAATTAGGGTTGTTTGATGTCTACATTTACTAGATGTATATGTTTTATTTGGGAGATGTATTGTTGATTGATTGTTTGGTGTGAATTATATGTTTATTAGATTTAAGTTCAGTTCCTTAGTTAGGAATGAATCATGTTTTAAGGATAAGTAGATGAACATGTTAGCTAGAATTGTATGTTTGCATCATTGTTCTTAATGCACACAAAAATACAAACGTAACTGAATTAAACGAAACAAACGTAAATAGCTATTTTTGTGGTCTGATAGCTTAAGCTCGACACAGAAACCAAAGATATAAGCAGAATAGAATGAATAAATGTAGTGGGCGCTTTCTTTCTAAGTTTGGATACTGAAGAGATTGCTGTCACTTGGAAAAAAACCCGTGTGGTGAGTTTGGATACTAAAGAGGTTGCTCTCACCTAACAAATGAGCAAGTTTGGATACTGAAGAGGTTGTTCTCACCCAACGCGTAACCCGGAAATTGAAATAGAAACAGAAAAAAAGAAATAAAACATAAATGATTTAAGTTTATCATGAAGGAATAAGTTCACCGATTTGGTTTAAGTTCACTAGTTAAGTACAAGTTCATCGCCAGAGTATAAATTCACTAATCTGGTTTAAGTTCACCAATAAGGTACACATTCACAAAATACAAGTTCACCAATCTGGTTTAAGTTCACCAGTTAGGTACAAGTTCACCACCAGAATACACGTTCATTGTTATTGTATAAAGTTCATCACTATTTTTATAAAGAGTAATGAAATAATGAACATTGGAATCTGTATGTGTTTTAAAGAACATTGCATGAGCATTTTTATTTTTATACTGCTTACTGAGCATTAGGCTCATAGTTAAGTCCTGTGATGTAGGTATGCATAGGATCGAGGATAGAAGCAGTTGATGAGGCATTTGTACGTTGCGGACTTGGCGGCTGGTTAGGCTAAAAGCTTAAAGATAAAATATAATGATCGGTAATAATGTTTTTAAGGAAAGTGAACCTTAATTATAGTAATTGTTTTATTAAGAAGGTTTTTCAATTGTATTATGATTCTTTTGATTTTGCAAATACAAGTCTTCTATTGTTGAAAGGGTTTTAAAGTTATAAAGTTTTAATTCATGACATGTTTTGAAGTAATAAAAGGTTTAGTAAAAAGAAGTTTGTTTGTGCACTTCTTATTATGAATGGAATTTGTGCACAGATGGTTGCAAGCTACTCCGAAAGGGTGCTACGGTTGCACCAATCGACTTCAATGGACTCCTACGAGGAAGCCTCTCCCACTTGGGTCGTATCAAGTCTTCTAAACCTTCTCTAGGGATGTCCTCTTTTGGATTGAAGTGGAGGAAGGTTTAGTGTAAGAGAATCACCACAAGATAAGCAAAGAACACCGGTGATTCAATAGTTGACACAAAATCCACTTGGATAAAACCACCATGGGAGATGGTCGATTTGAAGGGAGCTCCAACCTTTTCAAAAGGGTTCTTTGTTCATTTAAAAAAAGTTACAAACTGAAATACCTCGACTTTTATATTAGAATTTAAGAAAGATAAATTGAAAAGTAATTGGATATATTCAAATTAGTTGAATAATTATCGGGTATTACCAAAGACGTAATTGTTAGATTCAGATTGAACCAGTTGGGTTCGGCTCGTTCCGAAAATAGGTGACTCAATTTTATATAAAAATGAAGAAAATAAATAATGGATTAAATTGGAATAGATTTTAATTAAAAATGAAGAAAATAAATAATGGATTAAATTAGAAAAGATTTTAATTAAAAATAAAGAAACTAAGTAATGAGATTAAATTAGAATAATTAAGAAGTGGAAGAATTTAATAAATGGAAAGAGGGAAATTAAAATGAAAGGATAAATATATTGGAAGAAAAGAGAAGGGAATCAGTTGGTTGGGGGGTGAGTGAACCGAATCGACGGTTCGGTTTGGGATTAAAACGAATTGACCTTCGGCCATTTGTGGGAGAGAAGAATAGAGAGAGGGAGAAGAGAGATCAGGCCCGTGAGGGAGATGAGAGCGAAGACGAAGGCGAGACCGAGGGATGCGACAGACGATGGCGACGATGGTGCTCGACTCTAGCTCGGGCTCGGTTGCGCGTTGTCTGGCGCTTGGCGGCGACAGTGAGGCTGTGGGCCACGTGATGAAAGGCGAGCTAAGGCTTGGTGTGCCTCGACTTTCAATGTCAAATTTGGAGCTGCGATTTCCGACCATGGTAAGTCGATTATTGCTATTGTGTTCCTTCTCTCCTTGGCGTTCTGTCGCTCAGAATTTTTGATGTGGTGGTTGGCAGGGACAAATCGGTTGGGTAGCTTCGGTTTGATCGGCTGGAGGTTGTAGTCTAACTATGGTATGCCCTAAGCCGGTTCGTGTTGTTGCTCCTCCTCTAGTTGGCTTTCTACATGGAGTTTGGTAAGTGGACCAATGATCCTTGAAGTGTACAATCATCCTCCAACCTTTCATCAATGGAGGTCTTCTCTTGGCTATAAATCAGTTGAAGCAGAGGCAGTGAGAGAAGGAGAAGAAGACAGAAAAGTGGAAGTGGAGCTGTTGCCTCGAGCCTTCAGGTGATGTGAAGATTTCTTTCATGCCTTTATGAGTGTTGTGGGAACTTAATTGTTGTTGTTGGGATGATTTTCCTCTAGGCTAAATCACCCTGCATTTGCTATAGTTTTATAGTAGTGTATAGTTCTTTGAAGGCACCCGAGAACTCTGTCATTTGCACTTGTTGAAATTGGTGTGTTGGTAGTTAGATTGGGATTCCTGTTTAATGATGCTGGCTATAGTTTAAGATACCATGTTGGTTGATAGAAGATGAAAATCATAATTAATTTGGCTTCTATCTTTGGGTTGAGTTCGGTTCAGAAATTGATTCTGTTTTAGTGCTATTTTGTGGCTGTTTATGGATTCAAATTTGTAGTTTAGTTGCTGCATGGTTGAAAGTCTTGAAACACTTATAGAGGTGAATTATATGGATTAATGCTCTGTGAATTATGAAATGGTGACTCTGTTTTAGTTTTAATCTTGAATTACATGTTGATAGATTACTAGAGGTGTTGTACGTTACTTCATATGTAGTCATCCATGATTCTATTGGTTTGAAATTAATACAAGAGTTATTCCATTTATAACATTGATTAGTGCTGTGACAGTCAAGTTCAAGAGAGAAGATATGTTAATTGGTTCCCACATTGTCTATGTTCGGAAGTGATATTGATATGCTAATTAGTTGGTTTCCTGTTTTATTGGATGTTGTTAAGCATTGGCTGTTTCTATTTTTTTGAATATATTGGACATTGAGAGGTTGTTATTGTGAAGTTGTTAGGTAGCTGAGGGCATATTGGAACCATTATACTTTGTTGATAGAAGCAGTTCTCTACTTAATGACAACTTTGATATGTACGGTTTTCCGTTTGGTGTTATTGCTTGGTATTGTTAGATTGAGAGAATGAGTAATGTCCTGTATTTTGTTGGTGAATGTGAGGCTTAGATAATTAAGGGTATACAAAGTTGACTTTGTAAATTATTCACTTGATAATTCCATGTTAATGTAGGAATTAAATGGTTCTTTACTCTGCTGTGGGAAATAGATTATTATGATGGAATACTGTTAGGTTTTGTGAAGCACTAAGATGAATGACATAATCGCATTGAGGACTCCAGGTAAGTTGGTACTTACTGTGCTTTGGTCTTCGGAACCTACATCGCAAGAATTAGGATTGTATGCTGTGTTTACTAGATTTAGGTTCTTTTAATAATATGTTTATTAGACATTTATATGATCATATAGGACTGTATGTATTCACAAGCATATTGTATGTCATACTTAATATATGTAAATAGACTTGTGGGGGTTCGGGAGAATTGGTGACTGTCCATCGAAGGTGACAACCCTATTGGAGTGCCTACTCCCACATAGGGGGCGGTGAGGTACGGTTAAGCCACATAGACTCCATGGTTCGTCCTTTCTCTTGTACTGAACAAAAGTGAATGGGTATGGCTCGTGGTGACACCCCTATTGGTGTGTTTCCTCGTTGGAAATACGGTTAAGCCATGAGACCAATTGACGTATCCATCGCCCCAATTAACAGACGAGATATGGTTCTCCTCTGTAATGCATCGCATGATCATGAATCATATCTGCATTTCATTTTCTTATATCACTTACTGAGCTTTAGGCTCATTAGTTAGGTCTTGTGATGTAGGTATGTACGAGAAGCAGGTGAACAGGTCAAAGATAGTTCATGAAGGATTTGCACTGGTTGATCTTGTGGCTGGTTGGGCTAAAGAATTTAAAAGGAAATTAATTGAAAAAGGGTTTGTAAATTACTTAATGTTCTTGAACGTTTTGTTTAATTCCGCTGCGTTTTATAAAAAGGATTTTATTATTTCTTCTGCAATTGATAAATGTTTTAAGTAAAGAATTTTAACGATCGGGTTTTGTAAAGGAAGAATACTCTGATTTTTATATGAAAAGAAAAGTTTTTAATTTCACGCGATTTTTAAAGTAAGTTAAAACCGGATTTTTATATGAAAAGAAAACTGATTTTTAATTGATACCATATGATGCACCATAAGTGGGTAATTGTCAAGCCCAATGTGATTTTTCTTGCTTTGGGCTGAGGGCCGCACAGGTTTGTTTTCAAGCTAAGGGGCCGAAGCCCACCCCAAAATGCATACATTAGGTCATGGCCACCACCCACTTATAAGCAGTCATCCCCAACTATTCCCAACTGATGTGGGATAGCACGCTTCATACATTGGGCCTGATGATTACCCACTTATGGTGCATCACAAAATTATAAAAATAACCTTCAAAATAAAAACAATTAAAACCCTCGACTATTTTAAGCTAGCCGAGAGCAATCCAAAACAAGCAATATCATTTTACAATCCAATGATCAAAATAATTCATAAAAAGGTTCCATGCTAGCTCCTTGGCATTCTAGGGCTTCTTGAAGTGTCTTTCCTCTTTGTTTTTATCCTCAAGGTCATTCTTCAAGAACATTGGCTTCAACTCCAACCTAAAGTTGGTCGAGTTTCTTTGGCAGAATATAAGCTCTCTGTTAAGAACTCTTTTGGCATAGCAAATGACCTTCAAATGTAACAAAAGACCACATTCTAGAAAGCTTCAAATGTTGGCTTCAAATGTCATGATGAATGCATTTTGATATGAGGTTGTTCTACTTGCCAAAAATTCCAACTAGTGCTCAAAGGTCAGACTAGCGACAGATTTGGGAAGTTTCATTATGCTTGATCTTTCACTTTTATTTTAGTTTGAATATTATAAAATCATAATTGAAGACCTTGATAGCCATTTCCCCTGAGTACTTACAAGGAAAACAAATGAAGGATAATTAAACAATTTTATTATTTGATAGATCTTGAGAGGATTCTGTTGTGCATCATTTCAACTCAATCAAAATAAACAATAATTCACTATTTTTATATCATTGAATAATATCGTAAGATATTACTTTACATGAAATTGTACTTAAAATTTCTTGAGTGCTACAAAATGTGATATGATAAGCTTGAATTGAACTTTATGGACTTGAATTTAAAATAGGATGTAACGATAACCTAAAGAACTTGGCTTACTATATTCAAGAACTTTTGTAAGGGTAACCAATATAATCTTATTTTTGTCATTTAAATTAAAGGAAAATTAACAAATCAACCATCGTACTTTGTGCTCAATGACAAGTCAACCACCAAAGTATTTTTGCTAACAAATTAACCACTGAACTATGAGAAAAAGTCATCGCAAACATCACTGTCACGTTTGTCGTTAAACGTATTGATTTCATTTCGTGGCGGAACATTACACATTTCACCGCAGAACAAAAATTTAAAAATATTCATTTTAGCAATGACGTTCTGCCACAGAACTTATCACGATCAATGGCAGAACGTCAATATTTATAAAATATTATAACGTTCCACAACAAAATGTCAACCTTCCATCGCGGAACGTTTACTTTTCGCCACAGAATATCTTGCATCATTATGCATTCCTATGCCCTAGTATATAAGATTCGACTGTGAACTTCGACGAGTTCACTGTGAACCACAAAATCCTCGACGAACATTTTTACACTCAAACCTTCGTTACTCACTGTTTAATCGATTCCAATGGATTCCAGGGCAAAGAAATAGATGCTCAAACAAAAGGGTGGTTTGTTGCAGCCTCAGCTGCAACCACAAGCAGAAATGACAAACTCTGCCTGTGAACACCATCGACTTGCAATCAAGTTCATTGTTGATCAGTTGCACTGCAATGTACCCACTGTGGTTGAAGGTGGAGCACCCGCGGTCGCAGGAGCAGTAGCTGTGGGTCAAGTTGGAGCAGCCGTAATTGAAGTTGGAGGACTCGAGGTTGCCCTTATTAACCGAATTGAAGCACAAGTCAAGGTTAAAGCACAACCTCAACCTCAGCCTCAGCCTAAACAATGACCAGCAGTAGATACATTGGTATGTTTCCAACCCGTTGCAGGAAGGTTCCATTCCCCACTCTTTAGGATAGCATAAGCAAACGAACAGTATGAAGTCGATGTTAAACATCATTCAATTATTGTTTCTAGAAGAGTAGACTTCGAGTCATTGGGTGAATTTCAAATTTAAGAATTATTGGAGGGTACTGGCTTAGCTGGGTTGTACAGATTGGGTAGAAGTTTCTATGAACGGATTGTCAAACTCTTTTATGCCAATTTGGAACTATCCACCCAACCATTAGAAGTCTAGACTTACATGTTTGGACATGAGTTGAAAATGACTCCCACGGATATTAACTTACTGCTTGGATGTTTGACGGAGGAATCAAGCGAGCACTATTACCACGTGTCTCGGGAGCCATCTTTCATCAGACGAGGAGAAGGTTTGGCAGTGCTTAGATTGTTACAATGTGATCCCGCGATTGGAGTGTAAAAGAAGCCAAAGTCCAATGACTTGAATGCCATAGCCCGAGTGACCCACACCATCATGATGCACACCATTTTGCCTTAGGATGGACATCGAGACCATGTTAGCTGCATGGATCTCTATTTGTTGGAGAATGTGTTCAACAGGAAAAAAGTGAACATCGGCTATGTGATTTTGAGTCACATGTATGAGGTTCTCAACAACTCAGCCAAGAATCTATCATTCAATTTCTCATTTAGAGGATTGTTGAGCATTACGGGGTGCCGATCTCGGATGAGGAGCCGAGAATTGAAGAGAAGGCCACTGACGTCCACAACAAATTGAAAGTGGACCGAATGGGGGTCAATAGAGTTGAAGGGGTATAGGTATGCAAGACTCCATCCAAGCCTGCCCCAAAGAAGGGAGCTAAAATTTCCTAGCCACTAGCCCCCTCTCAGTCATATGCCCTCCACTCCTCTTAGTTATATAGCCTCCAGCCCCCTCAGAGGAATAACCTTCAGCCCTCTCAGAGGAACAGCCTCTAGCATCACCTCTACAAGACATGGAGGATGATGCTCTGTAGTCGATGACTCTGCCCCCACCTGAGTCATCTCATTTTATGTCAATGCCTAAGGAGATTGCCCACTATATGTGAAGGATGGAGGAGTAAGTGGATGAGCGACATCTTTCGGTGTTAGATCGCATCCGAAGAATGGAGGACTGACTTGTCCTAATGGAGGAGCTCCATCAAATGGGGCTACACATAATGCAAATGACGGAGGAGCACCATTAAATGGGGCTGCACATAATTGAAATGATGGAGGTGTACCATCAAATGGGGTTACTCCAAATGCAAAAAATGGAGGATTGATTAGGGGAGAGCCATCATGAGATGTTGCCTGAATTGCAGAGAATGGGGCAGCGAGCAGCCCCTCCACCATCCTCTCCAGTAGCCTCTCTAGAAACTCTTGTAGCATCCTCTCCAGCAGCTCTTGTAGCATCCCCTCCAGCAACCTCTCCATCATCCTCTTTAGTAACTGAAGGCATAGACTCCTTGTAAGTTATTTACTTTTTACACAAAGTCCATTATTTACTTTAATTGTATGCAACATAATAACGTGTTTGAAATTTGCAGCACCATTGCCCTCTAACACCAACCTTCTCCTTCTACCGTGCTTGCCAAGGTGTAAGAGATAGTTGCTCCCAATCCTCCATTGATGGGCACGTCGAGTGGATCGCTCTGCCACTTAAAATGGTGTGCATGGTACGTCTTTGATTTGGTTATCTATGTGTGTTTGCCTTATTAGTCTAACGGTAACTTGTCAATGTTTTTGCAGCCAGGTCAACTGATGGATCTTTTTGAGACTTATGTTCATGCAAATACCCAAAAGAACCTGGAGACATGCACAATTCTTTTAGGAATTATAGTAGGCTTTTTCATTTTGTGTCATTAAGTGTTTTGGATTGCCTACTTATGATATTACACCTTTTGTTTTCATTTTTAGGTCCATGATGAGTACCACATCACTAAGAGCATCTTCCAGAAGCAAGAAGGGATGACAAACATGGTGAGAATTACAATCTATTACATTAAGTAGTTTAGAAGATGTTATCTTAGTACTCATCATTGCTTTGCATTCTTTGTATGTAGTGCTTTTTGTTGAACGAAGAAGAATACTTCGAGGTTCAATTTAAAAAACCACTAATGACATTAGGGTGGATTCACGTAAGTAAACATCTCACTTTTCCAGGTTGTCGTTTATGTTTCAATAGTTCTAATACGTGCTTCCTTTGCATTTCAGTCACACCCAAAGCAAGCGTGTTTTATGTCATCCGTTAACCTGCACACTCACTACCCTTACCAAGTGTTGCTCCCTGAAGCAATTACAATCGTCGTAGCGCCAACAAACAAAGAGAAGTACATCTTTTCCCTTGTGTATATTTGCAATACCCCAACTTTTTATATCATAATTTAATAGGTATAAATAGAAAGTAATTAGGGGTATTTGGATTAATTGGATAACTATCGGGTATTACCAATTATGTATTTATAAGACTATAATTTAAAGAATTTATGGGATGATAATTATGATTAATTTGGAAAGTGTATTTTGGAGTTTTTAGATGCATGCGAACGACACGAGGACTAGGGGTTGCATTTGAAAACGCAACTCACATGGTCCCCTGCGTTTTGGGACGATGCAGGATGAGGCTTCACGTCCTAATTCATCTGTAACATGAGATTTTGGACAATGGCGGACGATGGTGGACGCTATCGGACAGGAAGAGTTTAAATCTGTCCAATTTATGGGACTTTTTGGACGAAGCACAGACGACTTCCTTTGTCTGAAATCACAATTCTGAAGGAGAATAATGAATTGGACAGGTTTGGTTCAACTCAGTCCAAAAATTTATAAGTACACAGTTTTTAGTTAAAAGGGGAAAAAGGAAATTTTATTTGGAATTGAAAGGTGAGAAAAATAATAAGGGAAGATTTAATGAATTAAAGAATTAGAATAAGGAGAATTTGGATGAAGGGGAAGAGTAAACCGGAGAAAATGAAAAGAAATAGAATGGCCTCTGGCCATTCTGCGCCGGCGATAACCAGAAGAGAGAGAGGGAGAAGGAGAGATGAAGATGAAGAGGATAATGACGGGAGGCACGGGTGATGGTGGCGTGCGGCGGAGAGCTCCGGTCTGTCGAACGAGCAGTTGGCTACGAAATGGAACGTCGGGTCGCAAGTTAGGGCTTAGGTTGCGGCTCGCGGGTCTGATTGGGAAGCGTCGGGTGTTGGGCGTCGACATTATGCCAATTTGGTTGTTTGGTGATGCACGGCGACAACAGGATGGCGACGGCGAGGAGGCTGCAATGGAGGTATTGATGCGGCGACGACAAGAGCCGGCGATTTGTGCTGGATCGGTTGAAGGCCTGTGGTCCAGCTTGCTGTTGGGTTCAAATCATCCCATCTGTGGCTGGTTCTTGCTGTGTTGGTACCAAAAACTCGAATGTGCGAAGGGGATGGCATGAGGACAATGCATGGCTGTGGCAGGGGCAGGAAATGGCAAACCTCCCTGGTGAAGTAGAAATGCAGGGGAAGAGGAGAGAAATGAGTGATGGGGCTGAGAGCTCTCTAGAGCTGGGTGAGGATCTGGAGGAAGTGCTCTTGGATTTCCTTCGGGGGTGAAGTTCTCAGGCGATTTGGGAGCTGAGGTTGCTCCCCTCGGGTGCTTGGTTGGTAAGGATTTTTCCCTCTGTTGCTTATGAATTACTTGGTTTCCTCCTGATGGAATTGTTTGAGTGATGATTCGTTGGAGTCAGTTTCGGTTACTAGTGATGTGTTCATTAACCTGTTGCATTACTATGATGTGAAGTTTGACTCTACATTGGAGTGCTTCATGTTATGCTCTGTAGTTTTGATTAAATGCCATTGTCTGGGTAATGTCTTTGTGTTGTTATTGGTCTGAAGCATGTTAAGAGTATATTATAAATAGATTGTTGGAAGTAGGAAATGTTAAATTGATGCTCCGAATTAAATGGTTGGATGATTGCTACTACTGCCCTTTTATGTTCAATGTTGAAGCATGGATATACTCTGCAATTGAGTTGATTGTAGAATTGTGAGATCTAAGTTAAATATTTTGGATGATAGGTTGATACCTTCTTAATGGACATGCTTCCTGTTGGATATTGTTTGGATGAGTTATGAAGCATATGTTCTGTAGTTTTGCTGAATGGATTAATTTATTGGGATAGATTATGTTTCGTTGTTGGCATTAACTGGTTCCTACAATTGCTAAGTAATTAAGGATAAGAAAAGAATGAAATTTAGTAAGTTGTGATGATTAATACGTAAATGTTTTTAATTATGAAGGTATTGGAAAGGAAAAGAAGGATAAAGATTAAAGTACGCATGCACGTTAAGCTTTGAGGTAAGAAATGGAGTAGAGTCTTTTGCCTATGGAGGCCCTACACCATTAGCAGTGTCTTTCCTTTAAATGTTTATTTGTGCTCCTACTATGCTGCTTTATTTGTTATGCCTATGTTGATTGCACATTACTACTTTAATCTTTGAGCATGTTTAGGATGCTAGCATATCATTTGGTTCCTTTATTTTCCTTTAAATTGTCGAGCACGTTTATATTGTTATTGCTTTCCTTTAAACTATCAAGCATGTCTACTTTGTTGTTATTTCCTTTAACTTGCCAAGCATGCCTTTGTTATAATTGTTTTCCTTGAATTACTAAGCATGTCTATATTGTTGTTGTTTCCTTTAAATAGCAAAGCATGTCTACGTTGTTATCGCTTCCTTTAAATTAACAAGCATACCTATATGGTAATAGTATGTTAGTAGACTTCCATATCTCATACTTTTATATTGTTGTGATTACTGCTTTATGTCTTATACTTTTATACTGTTACAATTACTGTTTTTCATTGACATGCATCACGATAAGTTTCGCATTGACATGCATCATGATAATAGAAACAAGTAGGAAGTGCCACCTTTAGGGTTGGTACTCATTTGTATTGAGTGAGGAAAAGGAAATAAAGAAGAAGAAAGGGGAGTTGGGAATGGAAGGGTAGTGCGGATCTGGCCAAGTATAGAGTTATATTTACTACCCTCTCACGGGTTACGAGAAGAAAAGAACATTACCTTGCTCTTGTCGAGACTGTGAGACTGTTTATCATAGGTGGTTAGAAGCTGACTAAGACTATCCTCTCCCTAAAGATTCCACCAATCTCCCGCTCGATGTACAAGTTATATACAATACGTAAAGAAAAGAACGGTTGGGGCGGACCCATTCTGACATAATAAGTTAGAGGCATACATACTGCATATCTCATTTCTTACTGGAATATCAGAGTGCAGAACAAGACTGTTAAAAACCCTTTTCGTTAAAACTTAGCGGAAGCAATTGTAATTTTCCTTGATTAAAAACTGACAGATTTATTAAACATAGCGGAACTGATTATAAAATGAGATATAATCACTTCCTACTTGTTTAATAAAATGATTTCCGCTATAAAACCTTTTCGTACAAATCTTTTGTTTAATTATAAAATGAGATATAATCACTTCCCTTAGCCTGGCCAGCCACATGCTTCTGCGCGTACAAATCCTTCATCCCTATCCTTTTGATTAGTGTATCGTTTTCGCCTTGACTCCTAAATTCTGTGCATTTGTTTCACGTACAAGTACCTACACCTACACCACAAGTAAAACGTGAGCCTAATGGCCCAGTTAGGAAAGTGGTTCATGCAGTATGATAATGCCTCTCTATAGTTCTTTTGGAATGAGGGCCACCAAAACCAATCTTTTCATTACATTCGTTCTTTCATTCTTTACTCCTACATCTAGTTGGAGTCTGAAGAACCCATATGGGATGGTATAGTCGGTCGGATCTAACCTCCTGTGGCAGCTAAGTCCCCATTCCTGACTAGGTAAGGGGTGTTGCCTAGCTGCCAGACTAGATCTGCTACCCATCCGCCCCCTAACTCCCTTTCCTTTTCTTTTCTTTCACTTTCTTATTGTTTTTCCTTTCCCAATAAACGGAATCAACCTATAATAATATAGCACAAGTATTCTTACAGGTTCAGGGTAGGGGTTATTATAATTATCATTTATTAAATATGCTAGTTTAAGGAAGTAAATAGTACCAATGGCAGCAGAACAATAATGAAGCAGTAGGACAATAATGAAAGACATAACAGCTTATGGTTATTAACTAAACAGCAAGTAAACTATGAAGAACAAAGTCACCCTCCCTCTAAACTCGTCATACCTTTCAAGTCATTAACTCATTTATCTAAGCAGGAATCATTCACAAATTGTCTATCAACGCAAAGCATTGTTAACATGACTAATAATAAAGGAAATCACAGGACTAACAACAAGAACAGAGCTACCAACAAAGGAAATATCAATTATCAACTAACAATTCACTACCAGCTAACAGTTAACTACAACAATAACAATAAGGAAATCACAGTGTACTAGACATAAAACTCATGCACTCTACTTGTGGGTAGGGCCTCCAAATGGCCAAGACACACCCAAGTCTTTACCTCAAATCTTTATCAAGGTTGGCACTTAATAGTTATCCTTCTTCCCTTTTCAACACAAGCAAGCAGGGAAGCTCTCGGCTATAGCTCTCCACCCTCGGCCAGCAGTCCAACACAAAAGAGCTCCACCTCCATCCAAGTTGTAATAGCTCACCAACAACAAAACCAATAGTGGTCAACAACGGCTACTTTAATATAATCGAACTTAGTATCTTATTTCAGTTTGACAGTGTTTAGAAATAACTTATCATACGACAATAACCAACAACATATTAAAGAATCACATTACTCATCTTTCTTCCTTACTTATATCAGAAACAGAATATAACTTTTCCAAATAGAAGACTAACATAGAATCCAACTCTAGCTTAACCCAACATATTCTTCCTGCACATAACAATGCATCCAAGCATAATATTTCACAATTTCTTGAAGCAGCACAATAACAAGGATTTTAAACACTACCACTAGCAGAGTTTAACCATTCCCAATCAGTCACCAGACAACAATCCAACAATGTTTTTCACTCAATCCATAACAGAATAGAGAGCAAACCTCCAAAATCCATAAAACAGAGGAGGAAATGTGCATTACCTGAGGGATCACAAGGACCCAAGAAGAAAACTGTCAACCACCTTTTCCTCCTTTGATAATCTTCTCTCGGCTATAGCTCTCTTCTTCGTCACAACTCTCAGTTCAACATCTCTAGATTGCAGCACCTAGAGAGAATTACTCTCTGCCAAAATAAAGGGCAGGGAGTACAAGCTCTCTCTCCCACGCTCGACATCCCTCCTTGATTCAATTCAGGTTTTCAAAGGTTGTCCACCATGCGAAGTATGATTCCAGGCTGGAAAGATGATGGGGGTTGTCTGCATAGCAGACAAGAATCCACCAGAACCGGGCCGGAGCACCCGAGTCGACGCTCAAGCTGAAATCCGACCCGACATCGAAAAACACTGCACGCAGCCTCCAATCTGTGCCTTGCTAGTCACCTAATCAACAGAACACAAAGGAGGAGAAAACCTAGTCATACAAACCTCAAATTGTCGTTGGAAACCACGCCCCGCGGAAGCACCGATTCCGCGCTCCATGCCCAAGCGTTCCATCGAACAAACCCACGCCCAAATCGTCCCACGTTGTTCGTTGCCGCAGGACAATGCCCTCATCGTCGCAAAGAAGCTGCTCCGATCGCGTCCTCCCTTGCTCTTTGCTCACCCGTGATCTCTCCCTTCTCTCCCGTTCATTCTCTCTCTCTCTCCCCCTGGTTTCGTTCTCTACTTCTCACGAAATGGCCGAAGGCCACTTAAAATTCTCCTCCCTCTTTTAAGTTTCCAGACCTCTAGTGGACCAGTCAAAGTCAACTAGTTCAACTAAACCGATTCATTCATTCCCTTCACCCTTTTTAACATTTTTAATTTAATCCCTCTTATTTTAATCACTTACTAATAAATCCTTTAATTTCTAATTCAAATTCAGTTTCATTTCTCACTTAATTAATAATTGCCACTTAATTAATACTAATTATCACCCGATGAATTTCCATAAATTAAAATCTTACCATTACGTCCTTGGTAATACTCCAATAATTATCCAATAAATCCAAAAATCCCCAATGTTTTTTCAATTATTCTTATTAAATTCCGATATAAAAAGTCGAGGTATTACAATGCTTAAGGAAGATAATTAACATGCTCAAGGAAGTGATTAACAATTGTAAGTTAAACATGCTCAACTTAGTTATTTAACGACTAGTTAATTAATTTAACATAGTTAATTAAACATGCTCGAGTCTAATTAATTACCCTAGTTAAGTTAATTAACAAGCTCAAGTAATAATTATAATTTGGATTCTAATTGATTATAGTTAATTAGTCAATTAAACATGACATGATTAGTTAATTAATATGCTAGTTAGTTAATTAAGCATACTTGAATTAGTTATCGTTAATTAGTTAATTAAATATACTCAGATTAATTACAATTTACATGCGCAAGAACTAATTACAATCATTACCCTAGATGATTAAACATGTTTTTATTATAGTTAATTAACATGCTATTTTAGTTAATTAATTAAACATGCTCAATTGAATATACTTAAGTGAATTGCGATTGTGAGTCTAGTTAATTACTCTATCTAATCAACATGCTCAACTAGTTGATTACTCTAATTAATTAACATGCTCAACTGGTTGATTACTCAAATTAATTAACATGCTCAAATCTAATTAATTAGTGTAGTTAATTAACATGCTAATTAATTAGTCATGCTCATTAAACATGCTCAGATTAACATGCTAATATTGGTTACTTATCAACTAGTATGTTTAAGGATCAAGAATAATTAACATGCTCATGGAAGATTGTAACTAGCTAGTTAACACACATCGATTAATTAGGTCACATACTTAGATTAACTAATTAGTTCACATGCTTAATTAGTTAATAAACTACGATAAATTGATTAGTGTGCTCAGAGAAAGATTATAAGTTAAACATGCTCAAGATGGTTCTACATACTCGATTAAGGGTTAGTTAATGTCTAGATATCAAACAATGATAACAACAGAACAATATGTGTATCGTGAATGAGGGAAGTTAACGGTTTATTTAATAATTATGATAGTCATAGAGATATTTGACTAAACACTAAGGAGCAGAAAAGATTTAACTAAACAACAAGTAAATATAGACAGCCAGTAGACAATAATAAACA
Source organism: Begonia loranthoides (assembly GCA_022433065.1). Lineage (NCBI taxonomy): Eukaryota > Viridiplantae > Streptophyta > Magnoliopsida > Cucurbitales > Begoniaceae > Begonia > Begonia loranthoides. The sequence goes on along the minus strand of CM039468.1, from coordinate 30,783,732 downwards.
GGGTCATTCTCGATGAGCTCTCAACTCGTTCATACTTTCAGGCTTAACTCATCTATCTAAGTAGTAACATTCATTCACGTAAGGAAATTGCAGGACATTCACAGCAAGTAAGGTAAAGAATTTAGCAAAGGAAATTACAGGAAACTAAACACCAAAAACTCACGGTCTTTACTTATGGGTAGAGCCTCCACTAGCCAAGACACAACCATTTCCTTACCTCAATTCTTTATTGCATATTGCACTTAATCACCATCCTTTTTCTCTTTACAACACCTTCACAATTAGAAACATATATCATTAACAACTTCTCATCGAATCCTTTAAACTTTAACACTTAGAAATCCCAATATTCACAACTTAGCAATCGAATATAATTTCCCATGCTCCACCTCATTTCCCCATAACTTAGAAGTAATAATCAACATGAAGAAACAACCTTTCATCAATAAATAACCAAGTCTTAATGGTTTATCAATTCACCGATTATCCAGAAATCATGATTAGCTCCACAGTACACATATCCTTAATTGTATCCCTTTGAATCCTAACCAACAGAGTGCATACATATTCAAACACCATAGCACATAAAAATCTAGAACATACAGAGCATTAATCTTTAAGCAACACAACATTAATCTTCCAGAACATACACCCAACATACTCACAGGCAGAATCAACCAAATATCATCACCACAGATAACAATCATCCAGTCAACAGAAAGTAAACATCCATAAATAAAATCCAGCATAAAGCGAAGGATCTCACTTACCAGAAGCAGCCGATGAGCACAAAGCTCTTCCTCGACCTTTTTCCTATGCCGCTTTCTCTCTTCTCCTTTGCAGCTCACGACTTCTGTTTCCAGAGAGCTCACAGCTCTCGATTTTTCTCTCGACAAGGCTCCAACTCCTCCATTGCCTCTCTTCATTCTCTGGTATGTAGCACCAAAGGGATGATTACTCTCTGCCAAAATAGAGGGCAGAGAGTATAACTCTCTCATGCCCGACAGCCCGTGCCTCCCCTCTGTCCATCTCCAAACAAATCTCCGACATTATTCCTCACTCTATGCAGCCTTCCAGAGGCTATCCATCATGCGAGATGTGATTCCAGGCTGGAAAGAGTCGTGGGGTTGTCTGCATAGTAGACAACGATTCCCCCAAACTGGCCAGACCGTGTTCTAGATGCAGCCGGGTTGGAGCACCCAATTGCTACCCGACCAGATCTGATATGACGCTGGAAATCACCGCACGCCGACGCCAATCCATGCCCTGCCAGTCGCCAGATCATCAGAACACAAAGTAGGAGAAAACCCAGTCAGACATATCTCAAATCGTCACTGAAAACCACACATGTGGCAGCTTCGATTCTGAGCCCTAGTTGTGACTCGCCACTTCGTTACGCCTGCAATTGTTCGCTTGGACGTCGAGCACACCGAACCCTGCCTCGTCACCGCACAGAAACCCTTCGGCGAGCTCTCTCGATCGTCTTCTCCTTCTCTCTCTCGTTCTCGCTCTCCCTCTCTTTTCTCGGGTCTGCATCGCGGGAATGGCCAAGGGCCAAATCCCCTTTCTTTTGTTTTTCCTTGAACTGGACCTAATGGCAACACTCTGAACTGGTTCAGCACTTCCTCTCACCCCTCATTTTAATTCTTCAATTAATATTTATTTTATTTATTTTCATCCCCATTATATTAATTCCTCACTAAATCTCTTTTATTTAAACTTTCCATTTTAAATTCTAACCCCATTTAATCATTCACTAATTATTCCCTAAATTTCTAATTCTAAACAAATCCAATTAATTCAATTATTTAATCATTCCCCTTTTATTTAATTCTAATTAATTTCTTAAATTAAAATCTTATGAATACGTCCTTGGTAATACTCCGATAATTATCCAATAAATCTGAATCCCCCAATTACTTTCCAATTATTCCTATTAAATTCTGATATAAAAAGTCTGGGTATTACATGATCGACTGGTCCACGCTGCATTCAGCGATCAACCATTGGATCGACCCTTCCCACGCACTTCACTTGCAAATTTTGCCATTGTAATCTTCCACTGCCATTTTTGCTAATCTTAACACTTCTTTAATAACTTAACCATTTTCTAACTCACAATCCACCACTTAACATGTAATAAATCTTCTGACAAATCTTTAATCAATTCCAATATTCATTACTAATTATACGAACTTATTTTTGGGGTATTATAATCCATAATAAAAATCATCCAAAAACTTCCAAAATTCACAATTATTACTATCCTTAGTCCAAGCTTCATTCCCAGTATCACAGTCTCAACTCCACTTTGTCCAAATTTACATTTTCATACTAATAGATTTCCTTTCATCATCAACAACCAAATTATCAGTTCCATTACAACCATATCATGTACATGTGCATTACAAACGCAAATCAATTTGTCAATTTAATTATAACCATATCATGCATATGTGCATTACAGACATAAACCAAATTATCAATTCCATTATTACAATCATAAAATATACATGTGCACAAAGTATCAGTGTGTCACTTGCTAGTAAGATGCAGCAGTAACTTGTCGTTCATTTAACTTCTTCGTATATCTTTGCCCACCAACAATCTCACATAGTTGAAATGGGATTTGATGAATTAACTTGTCGTTTATCTAACCACATCAAGCATTTGTATTGTTTCCTAAGGAACATCCAACTATTTACCTTGAATAAAGTGTTGTAGATGATGTATATCTGGTTTCGACACGTAGTTAATACTCACTTTGATTAAGCGTTGTCTTCTATAATAATAGCCTTGCCCACCAACAATCTCACATATTTAAAAGCAATGCCGAATTCAATCAAGAAAGGTTAAGGTCCACATTTGTGTTTGTGGATCTTGCACATCATACTCCTGCATAACACATTGCAAATAAAATTAGCATAGCTAAAATAACACATGATAATGTAAACAAAATAATGTGCTCACCTACGTCTCGAGAACTATGTCGGGAGCTGTCTCGAGGACTGTCTAATGGATAGCATTGTCTGGCTTGGGGCCTCGTCAACATCCCTTATTCTTTGTTTTTGCAGCCTTTCGAGACGTCTCTTAAATGGTGGTAGCATAATTGGATCAAGATCCATCATAGGAGGCCACATGATTTGTCCACTGATCGGCTAGACAAAGTGGAAGTACATCGTCATGTATGTTTTGCAGTGGTAACACTCATGCACAAAGTCCTCGGGAGATGTCCTCTCATAAATTGCATACACGAGACTACATGGACACAGGGGTTACCAGTCAACTCCCACAGATAACAGATACAAGTACGCCTGTCCAAATCGATATGGTACTATTTGTTACCGTTGCTCACCTCAAACTGGGCCTCGCCTGAAAAAATAGGACTCCAATTGCGACCAGCAAGTTGTAGTCTAGCAAGCTGATTCTTGACCTACAGATACAAAAGTTCGTCGAGCGCACCATCTTTTCATTTTTTTTAACGATCCTACACATGATACCCTTTCATATAATCTTAAACATACTGAAAATCGGTTTGTCCCGGCTGGTAGGATGTAGGTGTCACGAACCAAATGGGATCTGAGACAGAACGGGGAGTGGCTCGACCCAAAGGACCAAATCATCCAACCATTTTTCTCTTAAACTTTATTAATTGATAGCGGAAGACTTAAAATGTGACTTAAAAGCCAAAACCCAATGAATAAGGGCTTAACAGGTCCAACAAGTGATGTTAGATAGCAAGTAATATAATCCAAAAGGAAATAACTATGCGCGAACTAAAAATATGGATTACAATCATCCAACTAAATTATACCTCACAAAATATCTCTCAAGGGAGAATACTAATATAAAAATAAAACTTCACTAGATCTAAACTCCACTTGACAACTGGAAATCCAACCGATAAAATCCTGAAATGTGTCATTGGGGTGAATTGACGAAACTCAATAGGAATATCTTTTTTAAAGAAAAATTTAATTAAAATGATGTTTAAGCATGCATGAATTTAAAACTCACATTTTATAAATCCCTTTCAGAAAAATGTGTACAAAAGGGCATGAGTGTGAAATCACCCACTAATATGTGGTACATAATTAAAATAGGCCATTGTTGTACAAATTAAAAATCACAGTGAAAATGGAGCCACTCACGTACTCCGGGCACACCATGCCATAGATATACAACAAAGTAAAGGCGATGCTCGGCGATTGCAAAAGCCAAAGAAATACCCTGATCAGGTTTAGGGATTCGCAACCTAAGGACACTGCACATACAACTGTCCTATTACCTATTGGCACTTTAGGGATTCGAATCCAAGGACATTTGAAAAATCACCTATTACCCAATTCAATAACCAACAAACACATTCTGCACGGTAGAATGTGTGAAAACAAAATAGACCCTAAATCGGGTCGATCAAACTTGATTCGCATGACCAAGTTGATCAACAAATATTTATAGCCATGCTTACATAAAATGTGAATAGTAAAAATAAAATATAATATAAAAATCTGATGGTCATAAAAATGGACGCATCGTGTTAATATGAGACTCGTCTCAAAATAATTAATTTTATAAAAAGTATGCAAATGCAGTGCCTAAATAATCCCTACCTCGAAGTGGGCTTACACTGACCCAAGCCAATAATCCAAAAATCCAAATCCAAGGGTCCAAAGACTTTAATTAAATTTGGGTACCTATTCAAAAATTATGACATTAAATTTTTGTATCAAATTTTATAAAGTAAAATTTTCAATTATTATTTAAAATTAATTCAAAATTAATTTAATTAAATTACTTAAAGTTCAAGCTCACACTAGAAGTGGATAGAGACTTAAAATGTGACTTGAAATATTGTCCATGTAGGGCCAACTTGTGGCCTAAAACAGGTTAATTAAAAGGGGCCAAAACAGGCCAAACAGATTCTATGTAAGCCTTGAACCGCGGCCCAAAGCAGAACCTGGGTTGTCCATTGCCCAGGCTCAAACTGCAGTCCAAGATATAGCCAGCCCAGGACCAACAACAGATATGCAGCTCACTGTGTTCAGAATATCGCCTGAACACAGAGTAGTTCGTGAACGGGGATGCCCAATGATCTGGACATCGTCGTCACACGTCATGGACTACTTGATCTTGGCCGGGATTTTTCCCATTCTCGACCCGTTGTCCAACCAACCAAAGTCGCGTTCTTCACAAACCGCAACTGGGCACCTTGCCAAGCCTCATTTCTGAACTTCCATTTCAGCAAGAAATCGACGTAAAACATCGAGTTCATCGGTCCTCAACAATCCAAATTCATCCAATCCAGAAAAACCAACAATATACAATTTTCAAATGAAAAACTCATATTTTTATACCTCCCTCTTAACTCTGGTACCGATATCAATTTCAATTTTTGACAATCCCGATCAACTCCAAAGATCTTGTACTCAGCCAAACATCGTTCCTTCCCAAAATAAAATCTGAAATTTTAAATCTTAATCAGAAAGATCTGAATTTACAGAAGAGGAGATGAGATGGCTTACCCAAGGCGATTAAAGACCCAGTTACAGAGTCAATCCTTTTCTCAAAAATGACTGGAGAAAGAGTTGTTCGACGGAAGAGCTTCACCGTGAGAACGATAAGGAGGGATGGAAGATGAAAAATGAAAATTTTGAGGTTGGTGTTTCAGAGTTGGAAAGAGGGGAGGAACAAATCAAGAATTTCCTTATTGTTCGCTACTACCTCCGTTGGCCTAGGGAAGACCTTTTTTCCAAAACGTCTTCCCGAATTAATTAAAAAAATTTTTATTTTTTATTTTAATTTTAATTTGAAATTTTTTTTGACAGATATTACAGTAGGGGTTGGAAGACTCGCTCAAGTTGTTAAGGATTATGTTGCACTTTGGGATGGAGCTGAAGGCATGTTTGGCCCAAAATCGCACATCTATTCCTCGTAGATATTCGTGGGCTGTCGGGTCAAGCAAAAATACCTTCATCATCTCTTTCTCAAAGTGCGCTTATGTTGTGGCTCTAGAAGCCACATTGCATTCTTGAACAATCTACCTTTAAATTGTTTTTGAAAATTTGTATGTAGGTGTCGGATGCAAAAAACGATGCTCAGCTTGCCCTATAAATTCTCTAACAACTGGCATCAGCCCCTACAAAAAATAACAGCATGAGTCAAACATTGGTACACAACACATAACATAAACATAGATGGCAAAAGCAATCAACCGCACCTTTTGTCGGTCAGAAATGATTGTCCACCCATTGTCAGACGAGGTGTTGAGATTCTCGAGCAACAATTCCAAAAACAACTTCAACAATCCCTATTTTCTGCTTCAACCACTACTACAACAATTGGACAAATTCCATCATTCTCGTAGATGCTAACAACAGTGAGCAGGTGGCTAGAGTCGCTCCCTTCAAGTGGCAACCATCCAAACAAATAACTGGTCTACCACAGTTCAACATGTTCATCTTACATGCAGTCAAACACATGTACATCTTTTTAAATGCACTCATCTCTAGCTGAACACACTGCGAGCTTCTAGGATTAGACCTCCAAATTTTCTCAGCATACGACCATATAAGCTTGTATTGCTCATTGTCATCCCCTTCATTCATTTTTTTTTGCTGCAAGTCTTGCCTTTCTAGCAGGGCTGGGTGTCATGTTGACGTTAAAATCCTTCTTGACTATCTCAATTGTGGAAGGAATGTCCCAGTCGGCTTGACTTTTAAATCTATCAAAGTAATGTGTTGCCACCCATTTGGCAATGGCATGACAAATTTCCATCTTTCTCGAGCAAGTGTGAATATCGTTATAGTTCTTGATTTGTAAAGGCATTTTCACCTTGCATTTTTTAGGCGTGCATCCGCCACGTGCATCCTTCTTGGAAGGCAAACCTCAACCGATGATAGTCGTTGTGGGTGAATTTATCTCGTACCCATTCTTCAACGCATGATCTACGATTTCTTCTCTAATTTTATTCAATGAACTATACTTCTTGCCAAGACTCATACTAGTGAACGTGTATTCTACTTGTGGTGGTTGTCAAGGCTTACTCACGACCATGTACATGTCTTTATCAATGGATTCGCATAAGGAACGGAGCTCCTCCTTGTCTAGAGTTTTCGAGACGGAATGCACCACTATAGCAACTCCGTCTTCAATTGCACATATCTTTTTTTCCAAAACTGTGGACGTAGGCCCGTGGGCCCCACTTCAAATAGGCAGTTAACAGATTCCTCAACACCCCTAGACGCCATTGGTGTTCAACAAATGCTTCAACTTCGTTAAAATGCGATACACTTCAGCTCTAAAAAATCTATATAGTCCACTAATCGCTGACAAAATCATTGAGAAAATCGCGATGAGTGTAGTGTGAATTTATACAAGGCAGAGGATGCAAGACGTTCCACGGCTGAAAATTGATGTTCTGCGGCGATAAGTGAATGTTCCGTGGTGAAACGTTGTAATTTTTAATAAATATTGACGTTCTGCCATGGACCGTGACATGTTCCACTGCGGAACGTCAGTGCTAGAGCATTAATTTTTAAATTTTCGTTCTGTAGGAGAACGTATAAACGTGACAGCGATGTTTGGGTGACTTTTTCCCATAGTTCAATGGTTAATTTTTTTAGCGATAATACTTTAGTAGTTGACTTGTCATTGATCACAAAGTACGATTGTTGATTTGTTAATTTTTCTAAATTAAATGCTTAAAAAGTAGATATTTAGACAATAATTTGTAAAGTATTTGTTGAACTTTAATCTGACGAGGTTATTTCAACTTGTACTTTAAACTAAATTTTTGTAAAGTTTGACTCTCAAACTTTGCACGTAAATATATGGTTCAGTATGCACTTTGCGCTCATTTCCAACGTGTTTGTCCATCTTTTAACTACTATTAATGTTGTTAAAATGCAAACCATACAAGACAACTTGGGCAATCTGTACCTTGGGCCTTTTAGGTCACGTGGAAGCCCAAAGACACTTACAAGACCAGATAAAGAAAGTTTCCTTGTGGGGAAAATTTATTATTCCATTCCGATTCACTTCTCTCACCTCTTTCGTCATCTAGGGTTAGGGCTTCTCCTTCGGTCTCTGCTTCTCTCAGGGCAATTGATCGTCTTTGTTTGGTAGGATTTCAATAGGATGCAACCTGCGCCAGGTGTAGCTCCTCCCACAATGTCGCTGCAAGTCCCGCAGTACCAGCAGCAGCCGCCTCCTTATATGATGATGCCGCCGCCGTCACTGCAATCTCACGGGGCACCTCCGATATGGGCTCAGCAGCCTCAATCACAGGGGCAGCCACTGCAGCCGGCCACCGCAGACGAGGTTCGCTCGCTCTGGATTGGAGACTTGCAGTATTGGATGGACGAGAACTATCTCTTGTCTTGTTTTGCTCACACTAATGAGGTGTACCTAACCCTTCCATTATCCAACGCTTTTTCCCCTTATTTATAATTATTGGTGATTTTCTTGAAGACCTTGAGGATTCGTCGTTCTGGAATGTGATTCTTTTATTTTGTTACTGGTTTCGCTTTGGAGCTGCTGTTATTATGTGGATTTAGTTTATGTAGTTTGTTGTTATAGTCCAAACTGGTCTAATTTAGAAGCAAAAACTGGTGTTTGGGTGATCTGCAATATTTTGATGATATGAACTGAATAAATAATTTTTTTTATATCCTGGAGATGGCTTATAGTTCTCTAAAACATTAGGAAAAAGTTATTTTTTGCATTGTGTACAGTAGGAAATTGGTTGAGTAATTTTTATCTCCTATATTCATATATTGTCTGTAGTAAAAAGTTATTTTTTGCAGATTGCTTCAGTGAAAGTCATACGGAACAAACAAACTGGTCAATCAGAGGGTTATGGTTTTCTTGAATTTTTTACTCGTGCTGCTGCAGATAAAATACTACAAACATACAATGGTTCTCCAATGCCCAATGGTGCCCAGAATTTTAGATTGAACTGGGCATCTGCTGGTGAGAGGCGACAGGATGAAACTCCTGATTTTACTGTTTTTGTGGGCGACTTGGCTGGTGATGTCACAGATTACATGCTACAAGAGTTATTTAGGGCTCGATATTCATCTATCAAAGGGGCAAAGGTTGTGATTGATAGGCTCACTGGGCGTTCCAAGGGTTATGGTTTTGTTAGGTTTGGAGATGAAAATGAACAGGTAAGAGCTTTGACTGAGATGAATGGTGTTGTCTGTTCGACGAGGCCTATGAGAGTTGGGCCAGCTGCAAACAAGAATACCACTGGCTCTCAGCAATATTCAAAGAGTATGTTTTTCCCTCCTAATACTACACTGAGAATAAAGGATTAATTCTTAAGTTCATCTTCCCACTTTGGGTGTTATGCACACTTGTATTCTGATTATGCCATTTCAATGTCCATTAGTCTATGTTTGCATTAATTTCTTTTCCTGTGGTAATGCTTGAATCTCTCGCAAATCCATTTTTCCTTTTTTATTTAGAGGAGAGGCCTTCATGTTAGATTCATTTTTCTCTGGAAGTAAAACTCATACTTGTTCTGTTGTGTAAAATCTTCCTTCTAGACATCTGTATTTGATTCAGCTCAAATGCAACTCTTGGGCGTGTTCTCCTTTCTAGGTAAGCCGTCCAATGATGTCCAGCATATTTGTAACAATTTTGTTTCCTTGACATTTTGTTTTTTTGCAGGAGCTTTTTACTATTCTAGTAGAATATCAGGTTTGACGATCACATTTAAAAACAAAAAGACTTTCCTATTTTTTTGCAAGTACTTGCTTCCTTCAGTGCTTTTATTATTATTATTTTTTAAAGAATTATTTGGAATAGTTCTACTTTTAGTGCTATCTTCTTTTTCTATTTAGGTAGTTATTTTGTGCTAGTTACTAAGAGAAAATACTGTTCAGGGCTGAGTCCATGAAAAAAGTATCCGTAGAAGTGTTTTGGTTCTTATAATTGCTTGTATCAGCATGTGAACTTGATTCTGTTACTCATGCTTTTAAAGTTCTGCAACTATTTGTGAAAATCCTCTTTAAATCTTTCAGCTTGCTTGTGTTTTCTATTCTTCATAATGTGATAATTAGTTTGAGCTAGAGAAAAATTGATCTTTCGTTTTAGTTATTTGCAAGAGTGCAGCATATGATTCCCTTATTCTTTTTTCATTAACTTTTATTCTCAATACATTGTTGAAAAGTTTTCATGTGGTGCCACTGTTTTATCAAAGTAGGCTATGTCTTAGTTTATGTTTATTTTTATTTCTGCAGCTTCATTCCAGAGTTCTCAAGGAAGTCAGAATGAGAATGATCCAAATAATACAACTGTGGGTATTTTGCTTATTTTTTGTATAATTACAACCAATTAACTAGTGTATGACTTTTTTTCAGCTTTTCCTTTCAGATATTTGTGGGAAACTTGGATTCTAATGTTACAGATGATCACTTGAGGCAAGTTTTTAGTCAGTATGGAGAGTTGGTACATGTAAAAATACCTACAGGCAAGAGATGTGGTTTTGTTCAATTTGCTGAGAGGTAAGAGTATATCCCTTTTATTTATACCTATCATAATGTTACATTGGATGGGAATATTTTATTAATCTTTTCTCGTATTGAAATTAATACATTAGGAGCTATGCTGAAGAAGCGTTGCGGGTCCTGAATGGAACACTGATTGGTGGGCAAAACATTAGACTTTCATGGGGCCGCACCCCTTCAAACAAGCAGGTCAGTTTTTTACATCTTGTTATTTATTTATTTTGTTGTGGAAGCCCTTTCTTTGCTTGAATAACATGTCCAAACTGTTCTTCCCTCCAGCCTCAGGCTGATCAAAACCAATGGAATAGTGGGGGATATTATGGATACACTCCAGGATACGAAAACTATGGGTATGGGGCTCCACCACCGACCCAAGATCCGAACATGTTCTATGGCGGATATTCTGCATATGGGAACTACCAGCATCCACAGCAGCCGCCTCAGCAGCAACCACTGCCGCAGCAGCAGCAGCAGCAGCAGCAGCAGCAGCAAATGGGATACATGTAATTGTGTAGTGTTAGCACGACAGTTTTGTTTCTTATGTGCCGTCCACCTCCCCAAAGTCGCCTGTTCTCTGAGTTTGTATGAGATATGGAATCAAGTTGTCTGATAAAATGTTATTACTGCTACTCCTAATGGCATGAAACCTTCTAGGTTCTGTTGACGTTGGTGGCATAAACTCAAATTTTTTGAGATGTTATTTTGGTGATAAGCTTTTATTTCATGTGAACACCCTAATAGTCTTCTCTTCCTCTTTACTGTTCGCATGAGAAATGAAAAGTGTGATTTAGTTTATTCTTATTTACTTCAAAAATTCCATCATTCATTGTTGTGTTCAAAAATGGTTGGAAACCCAAAGTTTGTTGGAAGGCTTGATTATTGGCCGAAATGTCAATTTCTTATAAGTTCGGGGTTGGAGTCAAATATTCGAGGAGCCTTAGTAATGTGCTATAGAACCTACAATTAATGATCAAGTATTGAAATTTTCAAACAGTAGTTTTCTCGATTATTTTTAAGTGTTAATGAAAAAATGAGTATTCAAAATATCCTTTAATTCTATCAAACATCTTAATATATCCTTAAGTTCCTCAAGATAAAATATGAGTGGAAATTCAAACACAAGATTAAGAGTATTATTAAGTAATTTTAAATTATAGGTAATCTCACCCCCAAAATGTATGGCAATTTTTGATTTCTTCGCAATTTTAAAACAAAATGTGCTCTTCACAAATATTATAGCTCATTTCTCAAGCTTTCCAAAATGAGAATTTGCATTGAAATGGAAGACCATTTGCTATGTTAAAGAGAGCCCAAAACAAAGAGCTTTGTTTATGCTGAAAAAGCTGTTTCTCTTTTACTTAGACTTAATGGCAAAATTTGCTTAACAAAGAGCCTTGAAGATAACTCCTTGGAACATTGCCGCGCACAAATTTTAAGAGTTCATTTATGTTTTATGTTTCTTTATTTTATGGGAATTTGAGATAGTTTAATTGTTTAATTGTTGGACTTACTCAGTTAGGTCATGTTCTAGCTGAGTATGTCTCTTTGTGAGTATAATTTCATAATTACTGTTTTGAGACCGTTTATATATCGACCCTTTTTTCATATCATTTTTTTTAAATGTAATTAAAATGCCATTAACGTCATAACGTAGCGAAAGACTTTCTTTTTAATTAAAAAGACTCATTGTATCATTCAAAACATATATTACAAAACAATGTCTCAATCCCTAGTTTAAACAATACATAAACGTAGTTTAAAACATTTTATATAAACATAGTGAGTTATAAGGCATCGATTAAAATCATCTCGTAACACAGCTATTCAATGTAACTATGCTCCTTCAGCTGTGGCCCCATTATCATCTGTCAATATTCTCCTCATTTAGGTCACACTTCACAAGATTTATTTGTAAGTCTCATGCTCAGTAAGAGATAAAACATGTTATTAACAATGAGAGGCCCATGATATGCAATTTCATAAAAATATGCATTTTTCGTTCAGTTTTCCTTTTCAATCACATAACAGTTCAACCGTTGGAGGTCAATAGTTCAAGGGAAGAGATACATCATCTGGTTCTCCTTATGCGGGACCGTCACTCAACCTCACCCCATAGAAATATCTATTTACATTTATTCCGTTTATTTTACATTTATCAATCATAAACATATGCATAAAATAATTTTTTGTATACTTTCTTGAAAATCATGATGCATGAAATATGCATGTAAACATAATAATGCATAACCTTTTCTAAGATTTCTATAACATGTACATGCATCACATTTCATTATCTATTATGGAGTGTCAACAATAAACAACCAAAGTTTTAATCATTCAAAAGATCAATACTAATCTCATGTATCTCTTAACATATCTATCATGTGATACCATACAAGTTGTCAAATAATATCATAATAATATCCTCATATATCACAATAAATCAAAAAATGTCACGGTTATCAATAAATTCCTAATATCTTGTGATGTAGGCCAAAAGGGCTAAATATATGCAATATGATGCACCACAGAGGAGGGAGTTATGAAAACCCCTTGAGATGGATGGTTACTAAAACAAGAATCTATTCCGAAATTGGCAAAAGTATAACTCGTTTGATTTTTATCCAAATGACCTGAAACTTTGACTAGACCTTAATCAAAGAGGAATATGATGCCCTCTAAAAATCAAAGGGTGATTGTTTCAGAGGTGGAAGTTACGCTGATGAATGACAAACTGGTCTGGAGAGACACCATAGACATAATCGACCCGAAATGGTAGGAAGCACAACTCACTCAATGTATGTCCAATTAGAGAGCAATTTGAACCATAAGCTTCTCTATAAGCCAACAAGACACTGTCCAAAAATCATGGGCAGAATCATTCTGGAACGGAAATGGTGTGCGAAAAGGTGCAAGCTGATCGAATATGTACCAAAATCGTACCTATTGACTTCAATGATCTCCAATGGGGAAGATACTCCAACTTTGGTCTTAGCAAACTTTCTATTCCCTCATTAGGGATATCCACCTTTGGAAGAAGATGGAGGATGGAATAGCAATAAAAGGATTCACCAAAAATTCACAAGAAATAGTGAAACCTGTTTTTACACCAAGAATCTACTCGATATGCACCAAGAAGAAAATGACATTGTGGAGGGAACTCCAACCTTTCAAAAGGATTTCTTTAGCTCGTCAAAAACTATTTGTAAACCATCCCTAAATGATCTAAAAACCCCCTCACAAAATTAGGGCTTGAGTCCTAAATGAAGATTACCAAAATGCCTTCACAACACACTTACTCGGCTACAACATGCTTTAACCAAGTGACACTAACACATGACATTTTTAAACTAATACAAATTAGAATAAAATAACTAAACATAATTTTTTAAAAATTCCCCAAATCTTGAATGCTGCAATGAGTCCATGGAAATTATCTTCACGTTCATTCTTCAAGTGGATTTGGCTTCATCTCCAACTAAGGATGATCAGACTTCCTTGGTAGAAATTGAAGCTCTCTGTTCAGGGCTTTTTTGGCATAGCAAATGTCCTTCACATTTAACAAAAGACTACATTTTGAAAAGCTTGATCAAATCGTCCACGTGGTGATTGAGTATTAGACCACCCACCCTTGAATTGGGTGATTGTCCCTTTGGCTCTAGTGTCTGTGTGGGTTTCTCTCTCTCTCTCTCTCTCTCTGTGTGTCTATAAGTTGAGGACAGGGGATGAAAGGAAGGATGATTTCTGTAATTTCTGAGAGCTATGAGGGAGTAAGTGTGAAGCATACTATTGCTCTTCTTCCTGTGAACGTGAAAGAAGGTGCGTGCAGCTGTTGTCGAGGACTACCAAGGTGTTGAAGGAAAAACCTTGAGGTAAGAAATTTGAATGTAAAGTTGGCTAGTGGAGGCCCTGCATCACTGGACTTTGTTGTGGTTGATTTCTAATTGTATTGGATTTCTGCTTGTTGGGTAATTTGCTACTGCCCATCATTGTTTGTTTGAGTATTGCTAGGTTAAATACCATGAAGTTGCTAACATGCTAAATGGTTTAAGCCACTGCCTTTTTTTGGATGAAGGAACTAGATTGTTGCTACTTGTTGAAAATTTAGTTAACCTCTGGAAATTGTTCATCTGTCAAAGATTTCTACTTTGCATAATTTCTATAATTTATTTGTTGATTTGGCCTTGGATAGTTACTATGATTTGGGAGGATGGTTTGGAATCTTTCTTGTGAAAAATTCTCTGCGAAATGCTAATCATTAATGACTGTTTTCTAAATGTTTTGTGAAGTGTAGTAACCGTGATGTAGGGAAGGAATTATGTGAAATATGGTTTTGCTGCTCCTTGCTAATTATCACCTGCGAAATTGAAACAAGAAATGATCTTGGATAATTCATACGTATAGTTTTCCCTCAATCAACCCTCAATTGATTATTCTTTGCTAAATAGTATTCTATTAGCTAACATGTAACTTGAAAGTACTCTGTATTGCTCCTTACAATTATTGATAAAATGCTAGACTATAGAAATGAATTGTTTTAGCTTAAGCATGATTTGTTATATCACTGCTTTCACATTTTCTTTGATATATACTATATACTTTTGTGGGTGTGATATCGTGATGAACTGCTTTAATTTCGTTGATATACTGTAATGAACTGTTAGACTAAATATGAATTGGCATTCATGTATCATGATAGGACTTATGACAATGTTGAGTGTCAGGCTCATTGTTTTGTCATGTGATGCTAGTGATTGTGATAATGTTGATGATGTTACTATAGAGAAGGAGGCAAATTAGTAAACGTTTTGCAAACAGGACTATTGTTTGAATCTATGGACTGTTGTGTTTTAAGTATCAAAACTTTGATTAAATTATTCCGCTTATAAATACTCTGATATCTTTTTAAGTCAGTTTTCTACTTATACGTTAAATAATGTTTTCAAATTATTCTCTTGATTTACTTAGATAAAGTTTAATTGTACACGTTTTAAAAAGAAAAATTTTTATGATTGAAAATATAAAGAAATAAAAAGGGTTTTGAAAATGTAGGTCGTTACATAATATAGACAACCTTCACCAACATTGTGTATAGTAAGTACTATAACCATTCAGTAATAATATTTTCACATGTCAAAAACTTCATTCATTATGCAAACATTTTTTGTTTCACTTCACAATTTTCATCAATGTAACACCCGAGTAAATATGTACGTTGTAAAAGATTTTATGGAATGAACAATTCGATACGTTTCATAATTTTCTATTGTACACATTATATAATTTGATGGAAAAGGATTAATGCAATGAAAATTAGGGAAGAAATATTATTGGATAAATTAAAAGTGCAATTGGCATTTTTGGTCGACTAGCGGTCTTGGTTGCAATCACATAGCTCGACCAAAATGCATTACATAATGCATTTCTGGTTCTCGGTCTACTGGCGGTCATGGTCACGATCACATATCTCGATGGAATACATTATAGAATGCATTTCTGGATTTTGATCAACTGGTGGTCTTGGTCGCGGTTGCATAGCTCGACCAAACTGCATTACAAAATGCATTTATGGATTTTGGCCGACTGGCACTCTTGGTCGCGGTCACATATCTCGATCGAAATGCATTACATAATGCATTTCTGGTTTTCAACTGATTGGCGGTCTTGGTCACGGTCGCATATCTCGACCGAAATGCATTACAGAATGCATTTATGGTTTTTGGCTGACTGGCGGTGTAACGCCCCGTTTATTTAAATTCATTTTTGTCTATTTTAAAATTTTTGGTAAAATTTTTTTTTCCTAATTTATCTGAATGCGTAAGTCAGAGTAAACAAATTCATTTAAAATAAACCAGAGTTAACTAAGTGGAATTAAGGAAAAAGCTTTTCAAAACATAGTTCTAGTCCTTCCAACAAAAGTCCGTGTTTACAAAACATTGTACCATGTCAAAAAAGGAAGTTTAAGTGTTCAAAATAACCAACACCATTTACGTGAGCCACAACCATCATGTTGAACTAGGCTGATAACCTATGGGATCATCCTGAAATGTCTCCTCCTCAACTGGTATGTCAAAAATATCATAAGGATCACCTACATCACGGGAAAAACAATGAGTTTGTCACGCCCCATAGGGGACCTGAGACAGAACAGAGAACGATCTGACCCAAAAGGACCTAATCATCGGACCCTCACTTAAATCTAATAAATAGCAGTGGAAGACTAACATAAAGTAGTCCATGCCCAAAATAAAGGTCCAGAACCAAATCAAATCATTCAAAGTTGCAGAATCTTCGAAAAGAAAAAAAAATCAGTACTTTAAGTCTTTAATCTTGAAATTACCAACCATTAATGCCTCACTGGATTCTGCCAAGCAACTCAAATTTCCAAACTTCAACCTTTAGGAAAACAACCTCCATTAGAATCTGTTTTGTGAAAAGGCAGAATAGAAATTTGAAAGGAATAAATTAAACTCACTTATCGAAGAGATCCTTCACTGATGGAAAAATCCAAAAACTATGTATACTATGCTCACCGAAGAGGACCTTTCAAGTCCCGTGCTACGTCCTCCGACCTTAGGGAAACAAACCCCCATTAACTTGGTACACCGAGGAGGAGAAAATCAAGGATTGAGGTTAAACTTACCTCGGATGCGGTTGGTTTGCCAAACCAAGAGGAAAATACCCTCCTTCACCAATACAGTTCATCGAAAAGGAGATGATAGAGAGGAAGAAAGGAATCGCCTAGGAAAGGGAGTGCATATCGAGTAGTTGTAATACCCCGATACTAATGGCCTCGTACATGTGATGTAATCAATGTTGGAGAAAATAATTATATATTATATGGCGTATTTATACTTGTTAAATTATGAAATGTATTTATGGGAAAAATATCATTGGATAAAATTTTAGTAGAAAAATATGAAGAAAATCGAAACCTGGAGTCTTCAGACGCCTGCGGATACCATAGGGACGAGGTTTGGCATATTGATGTGCCTCAAGATCCTGTCACCTGAGTTCAAGCCAAGGGCTCCTTTGGTTTCTAAGGTTTTATTTATTTTGTAGGTTTTTGATCAATTTAGCAAAGAAGAGTTGGTGCATTTTGGCTAGTGGAGGTCATGCAATCATAGGAGAAATTTGTGAGCTGTCCTTTCTGCCTTGAATCTAACCCTCGGCTGTTCAAGTGCCTTTTCGACAATCAGGAAAACTTCGTTTCAACTTTGGTCCTTCATACCAAATGTAGCCAACATCCCGATCTTTCGAACGAGCTATTGAACGTTATATTTGGCTTTCATTTGCTATATCAAATGTCCCATTTACAGTGACCAAAAACCCAACTCGAATTTATTGCTTTTTTGTTAATGTTAAGGGCTATTTAGTCATTTGCTATTTAGGGTTAATTTCATCTTTTGTCATGTTTTTGTAAACACTTTGGAACGTACTTTTGGAAGAAAAATCAAAAACCCTTTTGTTGATTGAGAGTGAATGCGCGGAACTTGCTGCTCTTTGATCGCTTCTTGAGCAAGTTGGAAAGGTTGCTATTTCTTCTAATTCTTCATCTTGGTGAAGACTTTGTGGTGTGGAAATAGGAGAAGCATCGGAACCCTTGGAGAGTGTTTGATCTTCGATCAAGCCGAACCATCCCGTCCCTCTCAAGGTAGGAGGATAAACGGACTCCATGGTTATTCTTGTTATTCCGTGTTATTCTTAAGGGGAATGATTAGGCTTGTTGATCATTCATACTAAGTCCCCTGCCCTACAATGGTATTCTTTATTGAGTGGTAATTGATTATTGTCGATTCTTTGAAGATTGTTAGTTGGCCAATAATCTGTCTGGAAATTTCTCTGCTTTGTTTAGCGGATTGGTTACTTGATTCGAACGACTTGCTGCTGACCTATTGATCTAATTTTTGGCTGAGATATTATTCGTATTGTTAAGTTTCAACCCTCCAATTTTGGTCTTCATAGCCTGTATGCAAATTGAGTTCTACTCGTTTCATTTTTAGAGGTTGGATCTGTTTGGGAGAAACCCTAACTTCGGGACTGTGTTATTTTTGCCATATCTGGAGATTACGAGTGGTTTTTGCATTGAATTTTTGACATGACGTTCTTAAACAAGTTGATTTAGTGCTCTCCAAATTACAGCTAATTCTCACGTCTGGTTTGGGAGTTATTCTAGTTTGAAGATTGGTGGACGGAATATTACAGATTATTGTGACTGATTTTAATTAAGTACTCTTTGTGATTTTTGGAGCACGTCACATATTGGGGATGAATGCAGGATGAATTCTTGTGTCCTGAGCTGACCTTGTCACTCTGGGGACGAAGTACGGACGATGCGGACAAGGAAGAGATGTGTCTGCATTGAACCTGTCCAATTCGTCTACACATTCGGACGACATGTGGACGATGCGAACAAGGGCAGGATTCGTCCGATTTGAATCTGTCCAATTCCTGGACACATTCGGATGAAAGCTAACGTAGTATGTGGATGTTGAAATGCATCCACATGTTGCATTCGGATGGTACGGACAAGGTGAGGACACCATTTCCCGTCCGTAAACATGAATTTGCCCAGGGAATTTTGCACTTGCGGACGAATGTGGAGAAGATCATCATGTTCGCACTCATCCGAATCGGCACAGACCTATGATAAGTCAGGATTTAAATCAGACAACCTATCACGAAATCGTGGGGCACCCGACTAGAAATCTCCTCCTTAGGTCCAGATCGCACAGGAGTCGCCCTCTAGAGATGTACGATTGTTCTCCTAAGCCCGTTTATTTAGTTCAGCCAAGCTCCCTCCCCTGCATCTCTCCTCCTTCTTCTAGTTTGGTGTCTTCCTCTGGAGTGGATTTCCTGCGTGGAGAGTAGTTCCGAGAGGAAGAAATCATCTATCCTTGCGTTGGTCCTTCACCTTAGGTAAGGATTTGGGGTAGTCTTGGCCTGTGGAGGCCCTACACCCAAGTAAAGCGTGTGTGCGTGGTGATTGATAGTTGTAGTTTAGTCTCTGTGAATTTCTTTGATACCTTATATATTTTCGGAGATACTTTACTCTGCTGTTACTTTATAGTTTGCTCAAAGTTTGATTTTCTGGATGTTAAGCTTGATTTTCTGGATGTTAAGCTTGATGGTGTTGTTTAATCCCCGTTGGAGGTTAAGCTTGATAACGTGGAACAATGAACTAAGGATTTCATGGTGATTGCTAAGGGTGAATGAGCTAGACTCTGTGTGTTACTTGTGATATACAATATTGTTTACCCGTAGTATATCGTCTTGCAAATCTGAGCATGACTATTCTCTGTTGTACATGGTTTCCGTATATGCAAGTTGTTCATTGATTTCCTTCCGTGTAAGCATGTTGCTCACTGCTTATCTTTCCATATAAACATGTTGTTATTTTTTGCATGAGCATGTTGTTTACTTTCTATATAAACAAGTTGTTTATGCTCGGTATAAAACATGTCATTCATTGTTTACCTTCGTTGTTGTCGAGTTCGCTATTTTGCGTTCTGATAAAGCATGCTGTCCATTGTTTACAGATGGTTATGTCTAGCTACTTTTGGTCAAATTACAAAGCATGTAGCATATTTTCAACTTTCCGTTACGTCTCGATACATATATAGATATAGGCTGTCAAATCAAAGAGCATGTTAGATGTTAAAATTTCTGTTACTTATTGTCTCTTCTATTAATGAAAAGCATGTATACTCATTTAGTCGCTGTCATCTATTTCGTAGCTGTTGTTGAATGATAACGAATGTATGCTCATTTTGTGTCGTTGCTATATCTTCATACTCGATATCAAATTATGAAGCATGTTGTTCATACCTTGCTATTGTTATGTTTGTTGCTTTGTTTCTGTATAAAGCGTGTTATCTTCTATATAAAGCGTGTTATTTTCTGTGTAAAGCATGTTAGTATAGCTTAATTGTTGATAAACTGTAGAGCGCGTATGTTCGTTTTAATTTGCTGCTTATATTCATTATTGTACGCTACTATATATTGTCATTTAAAAAGCATGTTCTGTCGTTATATTTTGTTGTCGTACGTTGCTGCATGTTGTTGTTTAAGAAGCATGATTTATTATTCTATTCCACTGTTGTACGTTGCCGTATATTGTCATTTAAGAACTTGTTAGTTATATATTTAGCTTATTTGACTTTGCTGTTATTTCACTTCTAATTTCGATAGATTTTGAAGCATGTTAGTACGTTTATACTGCTACTTTTCGGCCGTCACATGAAGCATGTAGTAGTTGTACTAACCATGTGATACCTGCTTAGTTTGTTGGTCTAGTTAGGTACAAATTGACAGATAACCTCAGTTTAATAACCTGTTCTGATCCCTATTTCATATGTTTCTATATAAATGTTGCACACTTACTTTGATAGGCCCTAGTTCTCTACATGTTTTAAATTATGTCATTTACTTATTTGAATTGTCATTCCTTTACGTTACTGCTATTTCCTTTCTGTATATGTGTTGTTTAACTGTCATTATGACATCATGCATCATGTTATACGGAGGATGTTTCATCACGCGTCATGTTCATAGAAACCAAATAGGGAGTATCCCCTTGGTGGTGGTACTCACACATGCATGAGTGAGGGAAAATGTTAAGAAAACGAAAGAAAACCCTGAAGGCGGGATAAGCCTGAAGGGAAAAGAAAAGAAAAGGGAGTTGGGGTAGATGGATAGTTCGGATCTAGTCTGGTAGTTAGGATACACCCCTACCTGGTCGGGAAAGGGACTACTGTGCACATAGGAGGTTAGAAGCCGATCAAACTATGTCATCTCAAAGGACAACCTCCAATCTCCAACTCGAAGTACAAGTAAAGAACCAACGAACTAACGACTTAATGAAAAGATTAGATTGGGCGGCCCCCATCCAAAAAGGGAGCTAAAGAGAGGTATATGCATTTGTATTAACCCATTTCCTTACTGGGCCAATAGGCTCACGTCCTTACTTGTGGTGTAGGTAATGAGATGCTTCTACCACGAGCAGAAGAGGCCTTACCCGTGGAGCTTGCAGTGTATCCGGAGGGAATGCGACTAGAGTAGAGGCATGGCTCAAGGAAAAGGGAAGAGTATTTGTTTTGTAAGGGTTTAACGAAAAACATGTTTTGTAAAACGTTAACTATTGCCCTAACCCTTGTTTTGAGTAGGTTACGCTTTTAACCTTGAACCTTGTTAATTGCTTTAAATAACATTTCAGGTTATGCTTCCGCTAATTTTATAAACTGTAGTTTCCACTATTTTACAATTGTTGGAATGACATAAAGTGACGATCGAATTTTTGAGAAAAGACTCTGATATTATTTTAAAAAGATTTTTAAATAATGATTTCTTGTCATTTTCAAAAAGTTTAAAATTTAACGTATTTTTAAGACAAGTAGAAATCCGGATTGTTACAGTGGGGATCAACTTCCCCTCCCTTGATCTCTGAAATAGGGGAGTTTTCCCCAAATTCTAGGCAACACCCCCTGAACAGGGGGTGTTTCAAAATAATTTTTTTTTTTTTACTTGGGCCAACTAGGATGGGTTTCACATTCTTCCCCACTTAAAGAATTTCGTCCTCAAAATTAAGAATAACCTCAATCGTACTATTGAAAAAGTGAGGATACTTTGTCATCATTTCAGATTCAATATCCTAAGTGGCTTCTCTTTCGTTATGATTCTTTCATTGTACTTGAACCAACGGTATCTCACAATAACGAAGAATTTTTATTTCACGAATGATTACTTTATCAGGCTCTTCCTCGTAAGAAACATCCTCCTAAATAGGCACCGCAGTCTAGGATATCACATGTGTTGGCTCATATATATACTTCCTCAGCATAGAAACATAAAAGACTTTATAAACATGATTTAACTGTGAAAATAAGTCCTATTGATAGACCATTGTATCAACACTCTTAATAATTTAAAGAAACCCGATATGCATATGAGAACTAACTTATCCATCACGACAAAAATAACCAGTACTGCAACACGTTCGAACTTCCAAACTTACAAAGTTGTCACCTTGAAACTCTTCTAACGACCCAGAGCCACTTAGAAGTCATTTCATAATCACTTGAACTTTCCATATCGTTACATGGACTCAAACAGAGCCAAGGTTTACTTGCACCTCTCCCTTAGCTCAACATAGTGGTAGTTAGTATTGTCTCCCATAAAGAATCTCATAGGTTTAAATTCGAAGAACAATTAAAGAACTTTATCATGTTTGAGGCTAAATACCTCACCCAACCACCCCATAAATCCGAAACTCAAACTATCTCTTTTTGGGGAACAACAAATCACTCAAGTTTAACTCAGTGGTCCAAATCTCTGTAGAACTAAACTTTATCAAAACACTTAGATCTTAATAAGGCGTATAACTAAAAGATACGTAAGATCAAATGATAACCTCCATATTTATTCAACTCAACTAAAACCCATAATAGTCAATTTTCACTGAAAATGTAAGAACTGAGCAGAAAGATCAATTGTTTGTGACAACTCAACATCACCATACATCTAACATATTCTAAATAATTGGATTCTAAAACCAATAGTTGTCATACCTTGTTTCTCACACTTTAAGGATAAGAGCGTAACAACTTAGCATGTTTCAAGTGTTTAATTTCTAACTTGTTAATAATTGAAAATCTATTTACACATCATCTACACTTAACTCCAAATTAGCCCTCTTACACTAGTGGTTCAACACTTCAAATATTTGATATTTTCTGCACGAATAACAAAATTTGGTTTATAAACATCTACTAATTTCTTTGTCTGAATCTAAATTCCAAGTTCTATGAATAAATCCAATGAGAAGTCATAATCTTGTTAGAACTAACTTCCACATAGTTATATTGTTCATCTTACTTCAGCTTGTCAAACCTCTTTTCAAGCTCTTCATTAAGATTTAACAATTTCCAAATATGTTGTAGAAATTGAAAGTTGTTACCAAGTTACATACCTCAATTACAAAATCAACTCTAGGAATCAAATATTTCTTACAATCCTTTAACATTGGATACATAATTAAATATTGAAGGTTAACGACACAAAATTTCAATCACCAAAGTGACTTAGTGTGATGGCACTCTAGAATAAGTTCACAATTCTTCACATTCCTCACCTATTAGCACATCATTGTATTTGCTTTAAATATTTCAAACTCTAGAATCTGAGAGAATATCGAATTTCATGCCATAAAATAACTCTAATTTTTTCCAATATATACTCATGAGTTATAGTCCTCAATCTTGACTAACAGAGTTTACAGGTATAGATTTTCATCTTTCCACAACATTAAGCATCCAAACTCAACTCTTGATGCATCAACACAATCATCAAATAGTGAACATGCACATACTACTGTTAACAGTGTAGTAGCCCACTTGAATTTCAATTCATCATAATCAACCAATGGTTTCCTTTTACAATCAGACGTAACGTTTCTATTCATAAGGTTACTAAATGATACTAATAATAAACGAAATCCTTGTGATTAAATGACATCACAATTATCCAAATTCAAGAAAATCTTGTGATACACTTTAGTGATCCCAATGTTATCATAATTGTAATTCAGTTAAAGGCCAATGAGATACTAACTCAGAATCATTATGCTTAAAAATTTTAACTCATCATCCAATAGTTGTATCCAAACACCTTTAGCTTACAATAGATGATCTCTAAAAGTCTACAACCTAAACGTTCCATAAGCTCATCACGAGTATCTCATTACCCAATCACTTAGGGGATATTTAACAAAAATATTTCAAAATGACTTGAAAATCTACTTCCCTATACTTATAACCTTAATATGTTAAACCAACGTCAAAATCTCAACCTGAATCATCCATAATGAACTCAAAAGGATGATCACACGTACTTCTCATTAACAATTTACTGATGATAGTCCAACTTGATATTATTTGTGGTGAAACTTATTAATTTTTTCGACTGATCAATGAGAGCATTCCCTCATATAAATGGATCATTAACATTGATCATCTTTTGATCAGAATTTAAGCATGAAATGAACAAAATTAGAAACAACCACTCCGTTTCGAAACAAACAATGAAACTGGCATATCCCTTATGACAAACTAAACATGTGGAAATCATTCCACAACAAATCAATCTGATATAATCAAAGCTTATTCACTTCATCTAAATCATCCAATATGAAGCAACAAAAACTAGAGCATTATTAGGACAAAATAAATACATAACTCAAGCTCACGATAGGGTGGTAACCCTGACAGATCCTCAAGAAGAACATCACGATCCAGTCATAACTGACAAAACTAAATTATGTCAAATAACTCATAATCACCAATAACAAGAAACATACTCTCATAATGCTCTAGTCTTCCCTGCCGCACATACAAACATTAAGTGTGAAAAGAAACATCCCGGAAAGCAACAACTTGCTCACTCACAACAAAAAAGTCGCACCATTTTGCGTAACAATTAAATCTTGACTTAAACACTTAAGTAGTCAAAATTCGAGATTACATCTAATCTAACTATAAGAAAAACCAAACGTTTACTATTTAGTTGTGTCAAAAAATCTTATGGCATCATGTTGCACCAAATATGAAATATTTCATCATCAACTCTTAACACACTTCAACAAAAGTGAAGGTTAAATTTCCTTGCCATTACTCTTCAAAATGATTGTTTTTCTAATCCAATAACAGACATTAAATCATCTAACTACATAACCATGCCTCAAAGACATCCCTTAAACTCATTTTTTGTATCCATATTTAATTTCATCACTAGATTCCAATCATTTATCATTTTCACTCAAATATTGAACAAAATTTGCTCTAACGTTTCAAATAACACCCAAACCTACAATAATAGCACTAAGTTTGTAAATCTCAGGATAATCTTGGTCCTAAAGTGATTCTCAGTTATACAACTTCCTCAGTCGTAATCTAGGATTCTAATGTAATATGTCATCTCCACAACTAACCTTTATATTCCAAAAATTATGAGTTTACTTTATTTCAAATTATGATCTATCTTCAAATCACCTCACGCATTAAACATTGTCTAAATTTTCATTAACCTTATAGCTTTAACTAGACATTAATCCTTAAAATTTTCCATCCTTAACCCAATATGAATTATAGTAACAAATCATATGTTCCACAGATATAATAATAGTTTTTAAATTCTTCACTATCAGTTAAGCGTTTCAATATAAACTTTAACCAGATAATGTTTTGTTGCAATCGTTCATCAAGAAATACCCACTTGAACGACTCCAGACCTCAAATCAAATATTTCCAACAACTTATACTGAATTCGACTCTAATAAAATCTATTTAGAACCTTCCTTTAGTAGTTTTTGAACTAAGGTCTACAACTGAGTGCTCCAACTTTGATTAACGAATTCCAAATAAGATGGAATAAATATTGGACTTTTGAAGGAAACTAACACTTTGAATTTCCATCTAAAATGAGTTTCTTAAGTTCAAATTTCAAAGGCCCACACTTATAACCCAGAAGAGTTCGCAGACTCATATGTATCGAAATGTGGTTTCTAATCATTTACAAAGCATATTCCTTATCATTTCTAACTGAATTCAGTCCACTCCAAATTACTCTTGTCCAATTAAAGAATTACTTTCATCCCCCAATGGATAACCTCAAGATATTTTTCTAGCGGTATATGAATGCAAATCGACTTTTGTACTTTGTTCTAAAGTACTATAATTTCCTTTATTGTATACCATTACAATATCGATTTTTATATGTCACTTCTTCAGGATGTCAACTTGGCTCTGATACCAAGAATTCTGTCACGCCCCAAAGGGGACCTGAGACAAAACGGGGAACGATATGACCCAAAAGGACAAAATCTTCTGACCCTCACTTAAATCCAACAAATAGGAATGGAAGACTTACATAAAGTAGTTATAAACCAGGCCCAAAATAATGGTCAAGGACTAAATCAAATCATTCCAAGTTGTAGAATCTTCAAAAAGAACAAAAATCAGAACTTTAAGTCTTTAATCGTGAAATTACCAACCATCGATGTGTCGCCGGATTGTGCCAGACAACTCAAATTTCTAAACTTCAACCTTTAGGAAAACAACCTCCATTAGAATCTATTTTGTGAAAAGGCAGAATAGAAATTTGAAAGGAATAAATCGAACTCACTCGTCGAAGAGAACCTTCACTAATGGAAAAATCCAAAAACTGTGTATACTACACTCATCGAAGAGGACCTTCCAAGTCCCATGCTACATCCTCCGACCTTAGGGAAACAAACCCCCATTAACTTGGTACACTGAGGAGGACAAAATAAAGGATTGATGTTAAACTTACCTTTGATGCGGTTGGTTTGCTAAACCAAGAGAAAAATACCCTCCTTCACTAATACAGTTTGTCAGAAAGGAGATAATAGAGAGGAAGGTAGGAATCACCAAGAAAAGGGAGTGCATATCGAGTGGGGATTAACTTCCCCTCCCTTGATCTCTGAAATAGGGGAGTTTTCCCCAAATTCTCAGCAACAACCCCTGAACAGGGGTGTTTCAAAATAATTTTTTTTTACTTGGGCCAACTGGGCTAGTTTTCAAAAGCCTAATGCCTAGCAAGAATTAAAATGAGTTGCGATGTGGATGTTATGCAAGATCTTGCGATGCATTACAGAAAATAACCTATCTTCTCTAGAAACCAGAGAGATGGATACGTCTATTAGTTATGTGGCTTAACCATCAATCCGACGAGGAGATACATCCATTAGGGGTGTCAGCACATGCCGTCACCATACTCTTTTGTTAAAGAAATTGGGGATTTCTGTACAAGAGAATGGATGAACCGCATATTCCATGTGGCTTAACCGTCACTCCACTCCCTACGTGGGAGGAGATACATCCATTAGAGTGTTACTACTGATGGAACATCACCAATTCTGCTGAAGCCCCACACGGCTATTTACATATATTAGACATGTCATGCAATATGCTCACAATTTCATAAGCCCTAAGTATGATGCATGGATGTCACGGGAAATTCACAATTACAAATAAAAGAAACACAGCATCCATCAGTGAATTATAGAGAGTGATCGAAGTTAAGCAGGACTAACACATATATGATTTATCTACTACTTCACTAATTCGTTATGTGATTCCTAACAGATTCAATTCATTCTATTTCTAGGAAGCTGCAATTTCATTCCATAAGTTACAGGTTCAGTTCATGCTAAATCCGACCGATACTTTGCAGATCTAATTCATATTATCAAATCCTGTTACAAGTCTGATTCATGATTCGTCCAGCTTTTCAAAGATTTCAGTTCATAAAGTTTAGTGAAAATAACATATAAATATGAAACAGAGACAGGAATCCATTTCAACTTTGTGCGGTATCAACCTGGAAATTCTTCACAATATAATTTTAGCATCCTATTCAATAACCCATACTTCAAACCACTACCTATATAGACTTAGTTGCAATACCACGAATTTTTATATCAGAATTTAATAAGGATAGTTGGAAAATAATTAGGGATATTTGAATTTATCGAATAATTATTGGGGTATTACCAATGACGTATTCGTATGATTATAAATTAAGAAATTTATTAAGATTAAATTTGATTATTTGGGATTTAAACGTAAAGGAATTAGTAAATTAAATCAATTGGATTAAAGAAAATTAAGGAAGAGATGTGGAAGGCATGACGGTTCAACTGAACCGGTTCACGCACGGTTTGATGAAGGCCAAAAGAATGGCCTTTGGCCGTTCTATGCAGGTGAAAACTAGAAGAAATGAGAGAGAGAATGAATGGGAGATGAGAGGGAGAGCAGGGAGACAGAGAGAGAACGACGACTCGAGAGGAGAAGCAAGTGCAGGTTTCTGGCGGTGTACGACTCCAGGTGGATTGCCAATGACATTGCAGGTCGCAGCTAGGGCTCGGGTCATCAGGGATGCTTCGGGCTTTGTGGATCGGTTTGGCATGAGGCACGAGTCATTGGATTTGGCATGACCATCGACGCTCTGTCGTTTTCGGTCAATGATGACACGAGATGGTAGCGGTGAGGTCAATTGACGCCGGCATGGTGTTCGGTAGAGGAGGACTCGCGATGGGTTGGGGGGGATTCAAGCGGGTTGCGGTCTGGAACCCTCGACTCGGCCATGATTGGATCCGGTTTGACCCGATTTGGGTTGAACCATGGTTTACAGAACCCAATCTTCCCTATCCCTTCCAGCTTTGGATCGCACTATTGAGTATGGGGAATGAGTTTTATAGAGTGTTGAACACTTTGTAAAGCTGGAGGTTGACGGATTGGAGGCTTGGGCAGAGTGAGAAAGAGAGCTTATACTCTCTACCCTCCAAGTTGCCAGAGAGTAAATCCTTTCAGTGTGTTGCAAAGCTGATGGTCCAGTGGTGATGGAGAGATATACTTGGCCGAGGGAAGAGGGATGGTTGGAGAGATTTCAGGGTTGATCAATGCAACTCTCGGGAGTAATTTAGATAATGAAATCCTCCTCTAACTATTATTAGTTTGCTATTATGCTGAGATGGATGTTCTGGATGGATTTTGGAAGTTGAATGTGTGATTTATGCCTTGTTGGTGTTGGATTACCTTAGTTAGTTGAGTTATTTAGTTAAGGATTCTGAATGAGGTATTTGATAAAATAATTTATTGCGATTGTATGCTCTAAATGGATTTGAAATAGTAAAGTTATGAATGACGCCTTAATTAGTGTTGTTTTGTTATATGTGGGATTAATTTATTAGGTTATCCATTAAGGCGTCGGAGAAGTACTTAGAATTTGTACTAGTTAGAATACGATTCATTGATAAGTTATAATGTTTTAATTGTGAAGGTATCAAAAATACGAAGAAGGATAGTGATTAAGTGCCATACGCGATAAAGTCTTGAGTTAAGGAATTGGGTTAAGTCTTGGCCAGTGGAGGCCCTACCCGCAAGTAGTGTGTGTGTTGTGCCAGATGAATTGTTGTCAATTCCTAGCAAAATATCTTTGATTTATATCTTGCTGCTGTGTTGTTTAATTTTTTGCACATATCCTTATTATGAATGTTGAAATGGAATGCCT
Source organism: Begonia loranthoides (assembly GCA_022433065.1). Lineage (NCBI taxonomy): Eukaryota > Viridiplantae > Streptophyta > Magnoliopsida > Cucurbitales > Begoniaceae > Begonia > Begonia loranthoides. Next base: position 30,754,132 of record CM039468.1, on the reverse strand, counting down.
AAGGATGGAATAAATGATGAATGGAAGATTGTAGGATGGTGTGATAAGCGTGAATGAGCTATGAACTGCATATGCTAGGGATCCAATTTTGTGAACTGTTTAAATTGTGGCGAATTCCTTGTAATGCTTATTGTTATTTCTTGGTTCTAGTTAGGAGCTATAAATGCTCTAGATTTAACTAACATCAATTAGTTCAACATGTTTCTTGTTATATGAAATTGTTGGGCACATTTCTAATTGTAATTCGTTAAGTAGATTTCCGTATATGATTCATTAAGCATGTTTACATTATGTTTTATTTAAATAAGCATGTGTAGATAAATTAATTTAGCATTGTGAAATCTAGTTTATAATGTTGATTGTTTCTTGGTGCTGGTTTGGAAATATATTTCTTCTCTTTTACTGCCAATGCTCACTTCGATAGAGATGTGATGAATGAATGATAACTGATGACGTTAAGTTGTAGGATACAATGACAAAATGAAGGATGACATGATATGCACGTATGACCATTAATGAATAGAGATTTTTCTTCTATTTTCTATAACTTGTTATATTCAACTATTGTAGTTTCTTTATAATTCATACTATTATTTGCTTAGCTTCCTAGTGGTTAATGCTTAATTCGTTTAGTTAATCAAGCATGTGTAGATTAATTAGAGTAATAATCGGATGAGCATGTTTAGCCTAATTAACTAAACCGAGCATGTTTAACTAAATGAAATTCCTTGCATATTTAATTAACTAAACCATTAGTTGTAGCATGTTTAATTGATTTTAATAAAAGCGTATTTAATCAAGTAGAAGGTAATTTCTCATTTGAACTCCTTTAAACAATTCGATCATGTTTAATCTATGACTAATTCGAGTATGTCAAATTTAACTAATAAATCAATCCAAGTATGTTTAATTAAGTAGAATAGAAGTATGTTGTTAAACATGTTTACATCTTGTTTCATTAGATGAGTATGTAGAGTTATTCTTAGCTTGTAATTGTGAAATGATAAATCAAGCATGTTCCTATTAGTTATTTATTAAGCATGTTTTCGTTAGCCAATTGTGTAGCTTGTTCCCGTTAATTTTTTGTTGAGCACGTTTTCATTAGTCAATTATCAAGCATGCTTCCGTTAAATTATTAATTCTGCATTTAAGCTTTTATAACATTGTGAAGCATGTTAATTCGTTTAGATACCTCGTATGTTAGTAGTTTATTCATCTTGCCATATCTTCATTGTTATGTTCGGTAGAATCAAGCATGTCGTATGTTGCTTCTATTCATTTCTATGTTTGCTTCCAATTAACAATATCCTCTCTATTCAGTGATTTCCATTAGTGTTATTCTTGCTATTCGTTGTTTGCCATTTGTGTTGTTAAATTATCATTCTTTTATGTTATGTCTACATGCATCATGATAATAGAAACAAGTAGGGAGTGCCACTTCGGGTTGGTACTCACACGCATGAGTGAGGAAAAATGTTAAGAAAACGTTCAGGATGGACGGGATAAGTTTATCACTGGAATAACGCCTTGAGGGCAGGATATGCCCAAGAGGAAAAAGGGAGTCCGGGTAGATGGGTAGTTTGGATCTAGCCTGGCAGCTAGGATACACCCTTACTGCATCGGGAAAGGGACTAGTGTGCACACAGGAGGTTAGAAGCCGATCAAGTTATGCCATCTCAAAGGACAACCTCCAATCTCTAGCTCGATGTACGAGTAAAGAACCAAAGACCCAATGATTTAATGAAAAGATCAGTTTGGGTGGTCCCCATTCCAAAAGGGACTAAAGAGAAGCATATCATATTGCATAAACTTTTTTCCTTACTAAGCCTTTGGGTTTACAGTTTACTTGCGGTGTAGGTGTAGGTACTCATACGAGGAGACGACTAATAGATCAAAAAGCAAGGATGTAGGATTTGACCAGGAGCGACTCATGGCTGGCCAGGCTGAAGAGAGTAAAAGAGAGAATAGTTGTAATTAAATTGTATTTCATTGTTCGGTTTTCAAGTTGTATTTAATTGATTAGTTTTCATTTCTCAAACGAATTATTTACGCTTTCGCTATGTTTTAATATTATAACTTCTTCTACCATATTTTAATGAAATAGGTTTTGACGGTCCGGTTTTGCACTCTAATTTATTTTGAAAGATTTTAATAAGAATTCCGTAGTTTTATAAAAGTTTTAAATTTTACGTGTTTTTAAGATAACGAAAAACCGGGTCGTTACATTAGTCTTTCATGCTTATAGAATCAACACTACCATATTAGTTCACGATTTAATAACATTTCGCAGCAAGAAATCAAATCAATGTCCAGTACCAACAACCAAGCAATTCTATATTTCACAGGGGATAACTCAATGTCAAACAACAATAAACCGTGATGTTGGGCCTCCACTGGCTAACTACATCCTAATCCTTACCTCAAGATTTTACAGCAGCCAAGACTGAAAGTTTCAATATGTTGATTACCCAATGTTTCCTCAAGCTAAACGTTGGTGCAACAAAATACCTTATAGCTGCAGAATCTCACGAGAGCAACACAACCACCAGAAAATTCTCATAACAGCAACTCACAACAATCCGAACGATCTCTACATAAAACAAAAAAAAGAACACTTACACCATCTCTCTATCGCAGCTGACTCAAGTCAAAATGCAGAGATCCACAACATCATTCAAGCCATCCGTTATAGACAAGGGAGAGAGAGAGAGGGAGATTGACGCATGCGAGTGAAGGGGAACGTCTTCCATTCCAAAGGAGGAGACCCAAAAGTCATTGTCACATGCGAGGTTCGCCGCCGACAAGAGAGAGGAGCAGATTTTGTCAGGAGAAGAATGAAGATAGGGGGTGAGATTATGTTTGGTAGAAGCAAAAATTCTGGCCCAAAATTGGCTTTTTGCATAACAGGTGGTTCTATTCTTCCATCTCTAACGTCCATCAACCTCTTCGCTGTAAGGGACGTTCATTTTATAGCAAAGGGCACCCGTTGCTTTTGTTAGTTAGATTTCTGTCATCATAAAAGAAATGTCCGTTAGCTTCTTTGCCATGACGGACGTCTGTTCCTCAATGAGGGACGTTCGTTCTTCTATTCTTCCCTCTCGGACGTCCGTTGTCCATAAAGGAAGTCCAACGTTGCCTTCAATGATGTCGTTCCCTTTACATACTCACACCCGCCTTCACAAGGGGCACCTGCCTAGCTAAGGGACGTCCATTTCACACAACAGACGTCGGCCCCTCTATAAAGGACATCTATTCTCTTTACATACTAACGCTCACCTTCAGGGACATCTGTCCAGCTAAGGGACGTCCACTTCACCAAATGATGCCGCACCACCCTTATATTACACGCCCGCCTTCCATAAGAGATGGCCGTTTTATCCAAACGATGTCGCACTGAATATAAAATGTCCACCTTTGATAAGGGATGTTCGTTTTCCTATAAGGGACGTCTGCTCTAACTTTAAACGACGTCCTTCCCTTCTTCATTTCAAACATCTGGCGTCCATAAAGAAAGTTCACCCTACCATGAAGGGCATCCATTCTGCTACAATGGACGTTCGTCCCTATATAAAAGACGTCTGTCTTCTTCTAACTTTGGCCACCAGTCTTTCCTTAGCTTAGCAAGGTCTGCCTTTCCCAAGGGCATCCGTCGACTCACATAATAAAGGATGTCCGTCCCACTACAAGAGACATCCATCATCCCCATTCTCTTCCATTTTTTGACGTCCGTCTCTTCCCAAGAGAAGTCCAGCAATCAATAAATCCTTATTTCTCTATTTATCAATAATTCCCTCAACTTATGGTAATTATGCTAACACCACTATTATCCAATTTAGCTCCCAATATCCCATTACACTAATTAAATTCCCAATTTAATGAGTACATAACATATCCTTTCTTTTTTTAAAATACTTGCTCATTTAATAAAATTTTTTACATAATACATTGAGGAACTGAAATGCATTATAGAATGCATTTCTGGTTTTTGGTTAACTAGCGGTCTTGGTCGTGGCCACATATCTTGAATGAAATGAATTATAGAATGCATTTTTGGTTTTGGTCGACTGGTAGTCTTGGTCACGGTCGCATATCTCGACCAAAATGCATTACATGGCACGATCAGGTTCTTAGACCGAAATTTAAAACATAGGTGAAATTGAAATAATTGGTCAATGCTACGGTTGATGGTTCGGTCGACTTCCTGGACTGAAAAGTCCAATTTTAACAAAAAACTATTTCTATTGCAACCACTTCTTTTGTTTTCTCCTGATGTTTTTCCTTTTTCTCCCAAGAAGATATGGAACTTTCCCCATGGCATTGTCATATTGGACCTCGTCCCTTGATCTGGGTGATTGTCCATCAACCTTCACTTCTGTTGGTAGTTTCTCTCTACTTAAACAGATGGGCGTGATGGTCTCTGGTCATTTCTCCTTTACAGAGAGCGGCGACTAAGAGAGAGGAAACGGGAGAGAGAAAAGAGAAGGTGAGCCGAGAGAGAGTGTGTGAAAGGAGAAAACATTATGCCATTTATGTGAAATTGTGGTTGTAAAAGCATGGGATTTCAACTGATGTTGGTTGGGATTGCTTGAGGGAAACTGTGCGTTGTCGTAGTGAGGAGTGCTGCAATTTGAAATCTCCAATGAGGTATGAATTAAGCGAGTCGTGGCCAGAGGAGGCCCTACACCACAAAGTAGTCTGTTTGAATTAATGATTTTCTCCTCTGCTATATAATACCACTGTGAATTTGAAATCTGTGACTTTGACATCTGTGAATTTGGAATCTGTGAATTTGGAATTCTTCCCTGCTATATTCTCTACTGTATCATAATGGCTTTGTAATTTGGGAAATCAAACTACTGACTGTCAATTTAATACCTGCATACTGATTGCCTATTTCACTTTTTGTTATTAAATACCCTGTGAATTTGGATTTGCCTATTTCATGGTTTAGTCGCAGAATATTAATACTAACAAGTGTTATTTGTTAATACTCTCAGTGTTAATCATTATCTATTAATTGTTAGTAAATTGTAGATTGTTAGGCATAAATTGTTAATTGTTAATATGTAATTCTCTTCTAAATGTTAACTGTTGTTAGCTGTTAGTGGAACTCTCAGTACGAATTGCACATTGCTTCTCTGCTGTTAATAATTTCGTTGTTTCAGAATCTGCCTCTTTCAACATTACTTTGCTAATCTTTAATTATATTATAAATGGATTGCCTTGGGATTTAATCATTTCCTATGTATTGACACATGCCTCTGAAATTTTAATTCTCTGTTCATTAATTTGTTATGCATTTTGATCATTTATTCATGTTGTTGATATATATTCACCTTACCATTTAAAAAAATAAATGTCACTTTGTTGCGCCAAAATAATTTTGTTAAATTGGGAATGACTGTCAAATCTCACTTCGATTATGTTGTACTGTCATTCCATGTTAGTCTATTGATATGCTTCATGTTATACCATTATTTCTCCTGTTATGTTATATTGTCATTCCATGTTAAATTATTAATATTGTTGTGATTAATATTGCAAAGCATTGCTATGCATCATGTTAATAGACATAGGGGTGATGCCATATTTGGATTGGTATTCACATTACATGGGAGAGACATTTCATGGGAGAGACCGGACTTAATAAATGTAATGGGAATTGGGGGTTGGGGAGGTAGTTTGGATTCTAACTGGAAGACTCGAGATTAAACCCTTACCTTATCGGGATATGAGAGCCTATCTCTTAGGAGTTAGTTCTGACTAGAAACTATTCTCCTTGGGGAAAATATTCTTACAGTCTCAGCTCAATGTATGAGTTTAATGAAATGAGACTATGAGTAAAAGACAGATTGGGTTGATTCCTTTCTGACATAATCAGACATATGCATGCATCATTCTGCATCTTACTTCATGCTCAGCGTTAGGCCCACAGTTTTCTTGTGGTGTAGCTGATTGTTATGACATCAGCGTTCTTGATGTGGAGGAGGAGGTATTGCCAGTTGAGCACTTGGTTTACCCAGTAGATTTGATATGATGGGGTTATGGCTCGCGGGGAATAAAAAGTAACATTTTGGAAATGGTTTGAAAAACGGTAAATGTTTTGTGGAACTATGGAATCATGTTAAATGTTAAAACCATATTTTGGATTTTGTTAATAATTTCTGCTTACTCACTCTGATTTATTTTCCTCTCGTACGTTTTAATTAAATAAAAATAAAAATTTTATCTGATAATGAAAAAGAAAAGGGTTTTACTAACGCGGGGCGTTACAGTTGCTATCAGAGCATAACCGAGTCAAATGCGTTTTTGTAGATGGCTTGTAACACAAATGTCATCGAGTAATACTCCTTCGACGGTAATATTACTTTTGTTCTTGGTTACTTCCCTTAACTTATTATTTTATAATGTAAATACATATAGGACTATAGAATGGCTAGAACAGCAAGAGTCACTGTACAAGTTAATGACGAGAGGAATGAGGCACCTAGCAGACAAGAAAATGTTAATGGCTGGGAGGGAGCTGGTGCTCAAAATGGAAGGGATGAAGTCCTCGACCGCATAGTTGCTGTGGTGGAGTGGCAGTCCCATTATATGGAACGTCAGTCTTAGTATATGGAGCGGGATTTCCAATACATGGAATGATTTATGGAAAGAGAGAATGGAAACAGAAATGGGGATCATTGCGTAGTGGTGGTTCTAGAGGAATCCGGCTGGGAGAAATTTCATCTACTTAAGCCTCTTAGTTTCGATGGTATTGGTTCTGATGTTGCAAGAGCCGAAGAAGGGATCCGTTCCCTAGAAGACATGTTTGAGTACGCAAGCTTAAAGGAGGCCAAGAAAGTAAAGTGTGCTGCCTATTTATTATTACAAGATGCTTGATTCTGGTGGGACTCAGTCAAAGCAACACAGGATGTTCAAACCCTTGCTTGGGAAATTTTCAAAGAATTATTCTACAGGAAATATTTTCAAAATAATTATGTTAAATTGAGTTTATACATTTGCGCTAGACAGGGACGATGTTAGACTATGTCAAAAAATTTGAAGCGCTATCTCGATTTGCTTATCACTTGGTGACCACTGATGAAAACAAGGTCAACTATTTTGTTCAATGGCTCAAAATAGAGATCCTCAAGGGAGTCACAGTATCTAGTACAGAGGATGACCCCTACGTAAAAATTGTCGCGAAGGCTCTAGCAGTTGAGAATGTGGAAGCATTGGCTGTCACGACCAGAAGACGGGCCTGTCAGAACCGCCGGGTCAGGCGACCCGATCCTCGTAGAGAACCCGATCACCCAGCCCAAGGCGTGTGTTTTAGCGGAAGACTTATAAATATTTAATTCGGCCCAAGATGATATGGGCCTAGGTCCGAGTAGGAATCACGAGAAAATAACGGTGCATAAATTAAAATGAAATCCAAGTACTGTGTAACAATTCCAAATCAAACTGGGTTTAAGGTTTACAACCCAAATAGAAACATAAATGTCCTCACCAAATAACGATGAATCACTCAAGTAGAAATAATAAAACGCTTCAGCTCCTGATCCTCAGCTACTCTTTCCCTTTACCTGAAGTTTTGGGGGAGGAGTCGTTTGGGGTGAGTGACTAACTCAGTAAGGTATAACTATACTAAATGCACCTCGTGGAAAACTGGTTTTTCTATATTTTCAAAAACAAGGTTATATTTCTCATTTTACCGTACATCGATTTTTAAATCGCTTCAAAACTCTTTGTCATTTTATCAAACCGGCTCAAGGCCATCGATGAGGCTTTTATCGAAACCCGCTGTATACATAGACAGCTATACCTCATAAAATAGGCCATCATCGTTTTCCAAATTGAAAATGTCATCAGTGAAAAGGGGTGGTCACTCATGGACTCACCCGCCACACAGCAAAGAATAGGTGGACACCCTTCAGCGTCAACACCTTATTAGGCAGGAGGAAGTATAAATAATGGTGGTCCGTAGATCCAACACGTCACCCCGATTACCCGCGAGAACTCTGCGTCGGTAGAACTAATCTAGGGGTTTCAAAGAAGGGGGAGAACTCTGCGTCCTAATCTACGGGTCAAATGGCAAGAACTCAGCGATGACAATCCGTACGATAAAATAGAACGGATACGATTGCTCGCCATATATGGACTCGGTATAAATAAGTCTCGGCGAATGACAGCCGTCTGATCCGTGTGACAAAAACCCTGGCCAGGTTTAGGGGCTTGCGACCCAAGGAGACGTCATCACTCTCCCATACTAATTTACTACTTTCAGGAGTTTCAACCAGAGGACACGTCACAATGCCCTACCTATATTTTTACACGCCAAACAATGAACCTTCACGCAGAAGAAGGTATTCAAGGGGATAGCTAATTCCATCCCTCAATCTATGCACAATAAATTTCAAACCATGTACGGAATTGAAACTTGAGAAAACATACTACTAATAAAAACTGACGTGCTGTCGAACAGTCCCCGTCATTTTTCAAGTGTGGTATTCCACAAAATAATTATTTTGAAAACGGGTGGGGATGCAATGTAATGCAAGAGGTATAGAAATCCCAACCTCGATGACGATCTGCCTTACTGACCGAAGCAACCAATTACGCAAGAATCGTATCACACTCGCTGAAATCATCCAAGCCTGGCAAATGTACCAAACATGAAAATTCATAAATTTATCCCAAAAAAATAAGCGAAGGGTCCTATACTAGAACAGGAGCCCAAAAAACCCTATTTAAAAATTCAAATAAAATTTCCAACTTTATCTAACAAAATTCTTTAAACTCAATATCCAACTTTGAACACTTCAACAGTTTTTTTTTCTAAAATCCAAAACATACTCATAATCAACTAAAATACTCAACTCCAATGTTATTATAAGCTGAAGTTCATCCTTATGCAGAACAAATCCAATAAGTCATTAGTTTTATCAATAATGTCCATCAAGCAGATTATTATAAACCCACAGCTAACATCCAAAAGTTTATCACTCAAGACAGAAGTCCAACAGAATAGTGGAAACACAAAATCTATTCAATCCAACAACAAAATAAAACCAATAAATTTTCCAAGAACATGATCTAAACCCAATGTACATCACTGTAATCAATAGCAATACTCAAGGGTTATCACCCAAATCAGAAACCCACTGTAGAACCCAATACATGAAACTTCAATACAACTAGGCCTATACAAAAACATTTTATTTGCACATCCAAGTTAACAGCAGTAAATGTAGAAGTCCTTTAGCCCAATCAAGAGATTTGAATAGGATTGACATCCATTACTGAAGCAAGAATTTAACTAAACTTTTCACACTTAATAGACCAAAATCACAATGCACAACTTATCCAAAACAGAAATTCGACAATAGCAATCTATGTATCCACGTGTCTCCGCCAAAATTTCCAATTACCAAAACAACATCAAATCTTAAATCCATTATTGAATCAAAAGCTCAAAGGAAAATCGCTCACCCAACAGAACAGAACAGAACCGTGTTGTGTTTACTCGTCGGAATCGGAAGGCAGAGCCGATTGGAGCTGCCTTGTCGTCGTTGGAGGTTGTCTCTCCGGAATCCCTCAAATTGACCGCTGTAAACCCATAACACAAATCAACCAATGACATCTCCAAAATAGGACCTAACATTCAAAGCAAAAACTCAAATCAAAATGCCTCACTAGCTAAACAAAACCGAGGTCTGTTCGTCGCCGGAATCGGAGGAACACGCTAGGGGTCGGAAGCTCGCGGCCATCGACGTTGTTCTTCGTTTGCTCGGAAGTCGACCGTTCACGGCCGACGTCATCACAGCACCGTCGCTCGAAAGCCACCAGGAAACGTCAGTTTGCTCTCAGCCGGCGTCGCCTCAGCCGGACTCCTGCTCGTTACAGTCTTTTGTTGCCCACAACTGATGGTTCGTCTGACGATACTGTCGCCGGAGGAGTCGGTCGCTGGTCATTCACCGGAGTCGCCGATTGTTCGTCGATCTCCTTCTCTCGCACGGGATTTTGTCGGCCGAATGAGGAAATAGGGAGAAGAGGAATGCCCTAATTCCTCTTTTCTTTGTTTCTTATTTTTTTTAAATTTAACCTCAAACTTTCTAGCTCAAATATTAATGGCGGGATTTCTTCCCCTCTTCCATCCATTTCATCTCTCATCTTTTCCTTTTCCTATTTCAATTATTTCAACTCATTTATTTCCTTTATCCAATAATTCCCTAATTTCTTTTCCCAAATCAAAATAAATGTATATAAATCAATTATACACAGTATATATCACATAGGCTATTCAAACTCTCAATTTAATCTTATCATCATCTAATGATGTTATAGATCCAATTTAATTGTCCAATTTCGTTCCTTAATTGAATTCTTTATTCGAAAAATTTCAACTTCACTGATTTTCACCAATTGACCAAATTTGCGTATGTGGCTGCTACACGACAATTCAGTCAACTTCTTCGACGCTATGACCGATTTTCAACGCGAAAAATTCACATGTGGGATTTTCTTATTGAAAAATTTCATGGCTTTTACATTGGCCGTAAAACAAAAAGAAGTGAATCAGAGGTTTTGGAAGAATAACTAGAACTAGCAGCAATAGGGTGGTCTGCCCATGAACTGAGGGATTAAACGACCATTGGGTAACGAAGCGCAGCAGAGGAAAGAAAAGCACCTGATGACAGAGATAGCCGTTGCCCCTCAGGGTGCAAGGATGATTCAGCCCAGTGTGTGCCCAAAGTGCAAGAGGAGCCACCATGGAGAGTGTGTGGCATGATCTGGACAATTTTTCAAGTGTGGAAAACAAGAAATATTGCCAAATACTGCTACACCAATAGTGGAGGACAGGGCGGAGTCGCTCCACAGGTTTTCTCCTTATATGGGAATGATGAAGAGGAGGAGCAACAGACTGGGGTGTCAGGTACACATGACTATATAAGTTAATGTTATATGTGTTATGGTATAGTGGTACTCCCTAATTGTGTTAGAAACCTTGCTTTTACAATACATAAGTTTTCTAATCATGACAAGTACTGTTTACGTAAATGGCATTGCTGCATATATCTTATTCGCTTTAGGTGCAACCCACTCATTCATTTCAACTGAGTTCTTTGCGAAAATAAATTGCCTCTCTAGTCTTACAAATTGTGCACAAAGAGTCCTATTACTTTCTGGCGACTACCTGTCTGCCGATGGTATTCTGAAAACATATGCAGTGGAGATAAATGGCCGCTCTTTCCTGGCTGATCTAATTGTTATGGACCTGAAAGGATATGACATCATTCTGGGCATGGATTGGTTGTCGCATCATCAGGCGGTTATCAATTGCAGGAAGAGAGAAGTCTGCTTCTGTCCTCTTAATGGCGAACCACATTTTCTAAGGGACTAGGGAAAGGGCACACTCATAGTTATTTATGCACTCAAGGCGGATAGATTGTTAAAAACCGGATGTGAAGAATTTTTAATGAATGTGATGGACACTACAATGGTATCAAAGGAAAGAATAGAATAAGTTGCTGTGGTTCGTGACTTTTCAGTAGTCTTTTTAGATGATCTCCCCAGACTGCCACTTGACGGAGAGATTGAGTTTGTAATTGATCTATATCTCATCACGGAACCCATTTTGAAGAATTCGTATAGAATGGCAGCAGTAGAGTTGTTATAGTTAAAAGTCCAACTTGAAGAGTTAATTAGCAAGGGGTTCATTCGTCCAAGCTTCTCACCTTGGGGAGCACTAGTGTTGTTTGTAAAGAAGAACGATGGATCGTTTAGAATGTGGATAGACTACTGAGAATTAAATAAAGTAACGATCAAGAACAAGTGTCCATTACCTCAGATTGATGATTTATTCGACCAGTTGTATGGTGCTAGTGTGTTTTCAAAGATTGACCTCCATTCCGTGTATTATCAGTTGAAAGTCAAGCCAGACAACATACCTAAGACAACGTTTCAAACGAGGAATAGGCATTACAAATTTCTGGTGATGTCATTTAGGCTTACCAACGACCCTGTGGCCTTAAGAACCTGATGAACTGAATCTTTGGAGACTATCTCGACAAGTTTATTATCATCTTCATTGATGATATTCTGGTCTATTATCAATCAGAGGATGAGCACTGAGAACACCTGAGGATTGCCCTATCTGTTCTGGAGCAGCGCAAGCTATATGCAAAATTCTCTAAGTGCAAATTCTTGCTGAATGAAGTCAGTTTCTTTGTGCATGTAATTTCTAAAAGCGGCATCACGGTGGACCCAACAAAAAGACAGGCAGTTGTGGACTGGGTACAACCAAAGAATGTGGGCGATGTGAGAAGCTTCCTCAGACTGGCAAGATATTACAAATGCTTTATAAATGAATTCTCCAAGATTGCTCTACCTCTCACCAGCTTGACAAAGAAGGATGTAAGATTATGGTGGTCTAGTGAATGCGAAGAGACTTTTCAGGAGTTGAAATGTCAGTTGATGTCAGAACCTGTATTGGCTCTCCCTATGGAAGTGGGTAATTTCTATATTTATTGCGATGCGTCTAAGAGTAGAATTGGTGGAGTACTTATGCAGAATGGCAGGGTGATTACATGTGCCTCAAGAAAGCTCAAACCTTACGAAGCTAATTATCCCACTAACGATCTGGAACTTGCTGCAGTGGTATTCACGCTCAAAATCTGGAGGCATTATCCATATGGGCAGCGATGCGAGATTTACACAAATCATAAAAGCCTTAAGTATATTTTTACGTAGAAGAAACTTAACATGAGGCAACGATGATGGTTAGAATTCCTGAAAGACTATGATTGTGAGAAAAAGTACCTTCCAAGAAAAGCTAACGTGGTGGCTGATGCTCTAAGCTGAAATGTAACGACTCGGCTTTTCGTAAATCTCTAAAAACGCGTGAAAATTTGGACTTTTGTAAAACTCTTTAAAAATGGTATCAGAGGGCGAAGCTAAACCAGACCGTTACTAACCTTTCGTTCAAACCGTTACGAAAATTCAACTAATGAAATGCGGAAGCGTTAATAAAATTGTTTGTTTAAGGCATTGCGGAAGCGTAAATAATTTAGAATAAAGACTTAAATGATTAAATACTAAGCTCTGAGGATTTGAAATCCAACAATTTTAAATACAAATTTCATGAAACTTAATTTAATTACAATTGTTTCTCTTTTACCCTTTTTATGCCTAGCCAGCCCCAATCTCGCTCGTGCAAATCCATCATCCCTGCTTTACTTTTCTGTTAGTTATCTGTTCATCCTTTGGACCTACACCTACACCATGAGTAACTACAAGCCCGAAGGCTTAGTAAGAAAAAAAGGGTTTAATGCAACGTGAATGCCTTTCTTTAGTCATTTTTGGAATGGGGGCCACCCAAACCAATCCTTTTCATTATGTCATTCATTCGTTCATTACTTTACATTCATTCATTCGTTCAGTTATTACTTGTACATCGAGCAGAGGATTGAAGGGTTCATAAGGGATGGAATAGTTGATCGTATCTAACCCTTTACTTGCAATTAGGTCCCCGTTCCCAACACGGTAGGGGGCTTTACCTAACTACAGACTAGATACGCTATCCATCCGGCCTCCAACTTCCCATTGCCTTCATTTTCTTAACATTTTACCTCACTTATGCATGTGTGAGTACAACTAGATAGCACTCCCTATTAGTTTCTATTAACGTGATGCATGATCATACATTTCTCTTCCTAACATGATGCATGATGCATTAACGTACATTAAAGTAATTGAAAGCAACTGTAATTGAATGCGCATATAATAAACAAAAATATTTGAAGGCATACAACAGAGAACAGTTATAATTAAAGGCAAGTAACAGAAACAGGTATGACAGCAAAAGGACAATAACTAACATACTCGAAAATAACTACATTTATCATGCTAGTTAGATAGCCTGATTAACTACCATGCTCAAGTTGAGTCATAATTATTTATCTAGTTGGTTATCCTAATTGATTTACATGCTCAAGTTGATTACATGCTCAAGAAAGAATAATGATAGACATGCTTTTACTATAATTCATTAAACATGCTTGACTCGTCGTATTCAAGTCTCGTTAATTAAGATGCTTGTTTAGTCAATTATTCTAGTCAATTAACATGCTATTAATTCATGTGCTAACTAATTACATGCTTAGGTTTATTAACTAATTCACATGCTAAGTTAGTTAGTTGACTACCCTAATTTATTTGCTTACATGCTTTGATAAACAATTAGTTCACATGCTTGGGTTAACTACTCCAATTAATTTACATTCATCAAGGAATGCTCATGTAAATTAAATAGGCTCTATTTGTTATTCTAGTTAATTATTAACATGCATTTGATAGTACTAATTAGCCAAATGAACGTGCACAACCTGGTTGGTTAACATGCTCGTTAATTTTTCATGGATAAGAAAGGAAAAGCAAGGCACTTTATAGCAACATCTATATGCATTTGAAGGAAGGAAATTGACATTTTCTTCAACTATTATGCTTAAGAAGGAAAAATAGCACGAAAAAACAACAAGTAAAGTAGACAGTAAGCGTTCATCCTTTCACACATTAACCATTTATAACCCTTTTTAACATTCATCATTTTCCTATCAAACAAGGCATTTGTATTGCGTAAGAATCAATAAAACATAGCATAACAACAAAGGGAAATATGACAGGGCAATTAAAAATCTACAGAGTACTAGCATTCTGCACAATCGTCAACAAGGAGACACACTCACGCACCCCCACTTGTGGTGTAGGGCCACCACTGGCCAAGACACCCCTAATTCCTTACATAAATTGATGAACTACACTCACGGACAACAAGGATTCCACAGCCGCTCAAGCTCACAGACGGAGCTCTAACTCATAGAGGCTCCAAGCTCAGCACCCAACTCAACAACAGCTCACTCACGGTTTAACACCCAACTCATAGTTAATCACTCTCTCATACAGGCAAAAGCTTCTCACGTAGGGAAGAGAGAGCTCACCCAGGGGAAAGGAAAACGCTGGACTAAGGAAATGGCAGAGAAGGGAGAGGGTTTTATCACCTGGATGGGGGAGACATCATACGTGTAGGGAATGATGGCTCCATGCAAAGGGGAGGTCGGTGGCCTACGGTCGAGGATGGGGGAGATTTTCGTGTCTGGAGGCATTACGATTCGTGTAGTTATGGACTACACGACAAGATTTCATCATTTCTAACCCTAATTTATCGTAGGTCTAGGCTATTTCGAACGAGTGTAGAAGCATTAGTCTCGTCCGCAAGGCTAAAATCTCACAGGTAAAAATATGGCTTCGGACGGGAAAAGGCGTCCCCATCCTGTCTGTACCGGCCGTAGGCAAGGTTCATACGCAAAGTGACGTCTGCACGTGGCTTCCGCAAGCGTCCGAAAAGTGTCCATAAATTGGATAGAGGCAAAGTGGACGAGATCTTTCTATGTCCGTAGTCGTCCAGACTTGTCCGGAAGTCCCTAGCATTTGGACAGATTCGATGCGGACGAAGCAACTCGCGTCCACATTGTCCGGGACTTCATCTGTAACTCCACTGCACAGTGAAGTCAGGATGCAGAATCCCGTCCTGAGTCGTCCCAACCCATTCTTTGTGTGTGCAACGCATTTACAGACGAGACGACTCACCCGCATTGTCATCTGTAGGAGTCCAAAAATGCCCTGGACAACATTTCTTCACATTTCCTCACTTAACTCCTATCCCACAACACTTTTCCCATGAATACCCATCATAAAATGACACACATAAATACAAGATGTAATGCCCCAAATATCCCATCCTTTAATCACATCGCGTATATGGGGAAAACGTAACTGAAATACCCTTACACTTAACGCTCTAGAACGTCCTTGGTAATACCCTGATAATTGTCCACTTAAAAATATCGTGGTGTTACATGAAAGGTAGCCATCATGAGTATAATATGTGAAGAAATGCCAGTGGGACTTTAGAAAGACATTCGAGAGTTGACGTGCAAAGGGTTCCTATGTAGTTGACTACTTTTTGTTGGCACTGACTTTGAAGCCTTCCATATTAGAGAAGATTAAAGAAGCCCAGCAAGGGGATGGCATACATGAAGATTTTAAGTTAAATCCGACTCAAGTAGAATATCATTACTATTCTATATCTGCCAATGGAATAGTAAAGTTTAAGTACATATGGTATGTGTTAGGTGACTCACTGTTGCTGGTGGCAATCTCGCAAGAGGCTCACACTTCAAGTTTCTCCATCCATCTTGGGTGTAACAAAATATACAAAGACCTCAAAATGCACTATTATTGGCCCGTGATGAAATACGATATTGCTCAATATGTGGCGTTATGCTAAGTATGTCAGCAAGTGAAAACAAAACATCACAGACCTGGCGGGATGCTTAAGCCAATGCCAATACCTAAATGGAAGTGGGAGCACATCACAATGGATTTTACTATTGGATTGCCGAGGATTGCTAATAGGCATGAAGCAATCTGGGTGATTGTTGACAGATTAACCAAAGTTGCCCACTTCTTTCACATAAAGGTGACCTACAAGATGGACCAATTTACAAACCTGTATGTTAAGGAAATTGTGTGATTTCACGGTGTTCTAGTTTCCATTGTATCTGATCAGCACTCATGATTCATTTTGGCTCTGAACAAAGCTGTGGACACAAAATTGAAATTCAGTACAGCTTTTCATCCCCAGACTGATAGCCAGAGTGAGAGGACAATCTAGACACTTAAGGATATGTTACGTACTTGTGTGCTTGAATTCCAAATTGGATGGGAAAAAATACTACCGTTGGTCGAGTTCGCTTACAATAACAGTTTTCAGGCCATGATCGGAATGACGCATTATGAGGCGTTATATGGAAGAAAGTGCAGATCTCCTTTATATTGGAGTGAAGGTGGTAAAGTGGAGTTTTATGGCCCTGACGTGATACAACAGACAGCCTAATCGATTGCAAACATCCATCAAAGAATGTTGGCTACAGAAAGTAACAAGAAAAGCTATGCTAACCACCATCGTTGGGACTTGGAATTCAATGTTGGGGACTTGGTCTTTCTAAAGATATCACCTTTCAATGGTTTTATGGGATTTGGTGGGAAAGGAAAGCTGAGTCAACGATATATTGGCCCCTTTGAGATCACAGAAAGGGTCGAGAAGGTAGCATATCAGTTGCAATTACCAGCTGCCATGGAGAGCGTACATGATGTATTCCATGTATCAATGTTGAAGAAATGCTTGGGGAATACAATTGAAATGGAACCTTGGAAAAACATTGAAGTATAAGCAAACTTGAGCTACGAGAAAAGGCCGGTTCAGATTCTGGACTCCATAGTAAAAGAGCTTTGACGTAATCAAATCCCATTGGTCTAGGTATTGTGGAAGAATCATTCCATGCAAGAAGCCATGTGGTAGAAAGATGAAGATATGCGAGCCAAGTATCCGGAGCTATTCAATTAGCTAAATTTTGAGGAAAATATTTTGTTAAGGTGGGTAGAATGTAATACCCATGTAAATCCTCTATGTATGATGTAAAAGATTGTACAAAATGAACAATTCGATATGTTTCATAATTGTCTATTGTATAGTTTATAAAATATGATGGAAGTGATATAATGCAATGAAAATTAGGGAAGAAATATTATTGGATTAATTAAAGTGTAACTGGCATTACAGGCGGCCTTCGTTGCGGTCACATATCTCGACCGAAATGCATTACAGAATGCATTTCTGGTTTTCGGTCGACTGTCAATCTTGGTCGCGGTCACATATCTCAACCAAAATGCATTACAGAATGCATTTTTGGTTTTCGACCGACTGGCAGTCTTGGTCGCAGTCGCGGTCGCGGTCGCATATCTCTACTAAAATGCATTACAAAATGCATTTCTAGTTTTTGGTTGACTGATAGTCTTGGTTGCAGTTGCATATCTCGATCGAAATGCATTACAAATTGCATTTTTTAGTTTTTGGTCGGATCATTCAGTCGATGGCGCGGTTTGGTTCCTCAACCGAAATGTAAAATAGAAGTGAAATTGGAATAATCGGTCGATGCTGCAATTCATGGTTCCGTCGACTTCTTTGACCGAAATGTTTGGTTTTAACAAAAAAACTTTTTTTGTTGCACCCACTTCTTTTGTTTTTTCCCGAAGTTTTTCCTTTTTCTCCTGAGAAGATATGGAGATTTCCACATCACGCCATCGTATTGAACCTCCTCCCTTGATCCAGGTGATTGTCCATCAACCTTCACTTCTGCTGGCAGTTTCTCTTTACTTAAATGGATGGGCATATGATGGTCTCTGGTCATTTCTGCTTTACAGAGAGCAGTGATTGAGTGCGAGGAACTGATTGTGATGCACCACAAGGTCCTTTCACTCGGGCTAGAGCCAAAAAACTCATTGCTCATCTAACTAGTTGTTATTCAACTAGGAACATCATGCTAGATGGTATTGAAGAGGAGCCTATACATGAAGACAAAGAAGCACCAATACATCTACTCACTTGGATTGATTATGCATCCGCTCGGCTTGTCCACAACACCCGCGACCATTTTGATCTTCAAAGTTCCGAAGCTAAGTTGGATCTTTAAACTAAAATATGTTTTTTTTTTATGTTTTAGCATGTCATTTGAACTTATGTTTTTTTGAACTACAGGATTATTGGTTGTTTTGGTTAGTTTTTAGGTCATTATAAACCGGTTTTTATTAGAGTGCTCGGCTAGCATGTTAGCCGAGCACTCATGCCGAATTTTGGGTTCAAAAGTGTATTTTTGTAATCTTGCATTAGGGCATTCTTTGGAGGGGTATTTAGCCTCCCTAATGGTGCCCTAATCTGCAGTTTTGTCTAATCCTAAAGCTATAGCTTAAACCTATTTTTGGAGTTCTCTCCTGAAACCCCAACCAGAGTTATTATCAACGCCTAGCTGAGACTCGACTTCAAGCATTCTCTTCCTCACGTTCTGCCCTTCTTGGAGGAAGAGTCTTATACTGAGTTCTCCAAATACTTCCCTAGAAGTATTATTCTAGAGAGGAGATCCAGAAGATTGGTGGAAAATGAGTTGGAGAGGGTTTTTGTAAAAGAGTCCATTGATGTCGCTGTTCTCGGTTTTATGGAATTTCCGGACCAACTTGTAAGTTCATGGATGTTCTATTTAGAATTTGGATATGTAATTTTTAGGGTGTGACCTCCTCTAGATTGTGGTGAAGTTGATGTATTTTTGGTGAAATTTGGAGTTAGACTCGTGACTTTGTGCATCGTTGTTTAAGAATTGCTGAAACTGTTTTTATTGGATCCATTTCAAGACAGAGCGTTGTTGCATGCATATCTCTCATTGCTTTATGTTTTTTTATTGTGAAATTTGGACTGGAGCAATTGCTTTGGTATTTCTTGAACCCCTGCAAATTTGAAAGTCATTGGCTGCCTGCATTAGAAGTTATACCTATTTGAATTTCAGTCCACGGATTCCGACCTAGCCGTTTGATCAGTTATCTTCATTTCGAGTCTTGGACTTTGAGGTGTATCAACTAGTATCAGAGCCTAAGTGGATTGTTTGTGTAGCTCTGTTAGTGTAATTTGTGTGGAAGATGAGTACAAGAAGTGGTGCTCCTTATAATAGGAATAAAGAAACAATGTTGAGTTCAAGTGTGCCACCCGAGAGAGAACAAGAGAAAGTTGAGGTTACTGTGCATTATCAACTTGATGAGATCAGAGAGATGATGTCTAAATTATAGCAAAGGTTAGAGGAACCCTCTAGTGGGCACATGAGGGGACCAAGAACTCCTAGGCCTAGAAGAAGATTAAGCACTTCCAATGATTCAAGATGTCGAAGTGAGAGTATGTTTGATGTATATGAAGGAGAAACTGACGTGGAAAAATGTCTAAGTCCGAGAAGGGGATCACATGGGAAAGATTATATGAAACATGTTGAGGTCTCCATACCTCCTTTCAAGGGTTCTAGCAATGGCAATGACTCCTTAGATTGGGTTGAGAAAGTGGACCGTTTGTTTGTTATGACTATTCTGAGAAAGTGAAAATTGAAATGGTGACCTTAGAGCTATTCGGTTATGCTAGACTTTGGTGGGAGGACCTCAAAACTCAATGAAGGAGGGTTGGTTATGATGATGTGAGAAGTTGGAGGGCTATGCAATCTCTAATGCAAAAAAGATTTGTTCCTCCCCACTACAAGCAAGAATTGCTTCTCCAACTTCAAAACTTGAAACAAGGTGCTCAATCGGTTGAGGAATACTTGACCAAGTTTGAGACCTTAAAGATCCGATGTACCATGGAGGAGCCGATGGAGAAAACTGTGGCTACATTCATCAAGGGGCTACAAGAGAGATTGGGGACTTGGTGGAATTGCAACCCTATAACACCATGGATGAAGTTGTTAAATTGGCTTTGAAAATAGAAAGACAAAGAAAAAGAAAGTCAAAGGAGAACAACACTCGACCATTTTCCAAAAGTAACACTCCTTTCAAACCGCCTCCTAATTATGAAGAGAAAAGTTCCTCTATGAAAGTTCAAGAAGGCAGGAGCAATGAAGAAAGGAAAGTAAACGTTGATGTTACAAAACCTAGGTCGAGAGGCATCAAATGCTTTAAGTGTCTCAACCTTGGACATATAGCCCTCAATGTCCCAATAAGCGAGTGATGGTTATGAGGGGTGATTCGGAGGAGATTGTCAGTGAAGGTGAGGATTGTGAAACACCTTTTCCTATGGAAGACCCATTAGAAGATACTTTTTATGCTCAAGAGGGACCTCTAAATGAAGAGATCAATGACCATGCTAAACCAAGAAGAGGAAAGCCAAAGAGAAAACATTTTTCATACTCGATGCAGAGTGGGAAGGAAAGTATGCTCCATGATCATAGATGGAGGAAGTTGTACCAATGTGGTCTCCCTTGAAGTCATTGAGAAGTTGGGATTGGAGACCTTACAGCATCCCACTCCATAGAAACTAAATTGGCTCAATGATAAAGATTCCATCAAGGTTACGAAGCAAACTCGAGTTGCCTTTTCAATTGGTGGTTATGAAGATGAAGCTCTCTTTGATGTTGTGCTTATGAGTGCAAGCCATCTTTTGTTCGGAAGACAATGGCAGTTTGATAGAAGAGTGACTCATGATGGATTTACAAATTTTTATTCTTTCAAGATGAATGGGAGGATTGTCAATCTAGCTCCACTCCGACTCGATCAAGTAGTTCAAGATTATGAGAGCATGAAGAAAGGAAGAGTCAAATCATCCTTGTTTATTTCCAAGAAGGAGTTGAAGAAAGCCTTATTTCAAGGAGGACCATTGGTGCTGATTCTTTTTAAAGAAAGAGTGGAGGAGTTGGGAACTATACCCGATTCTATCATGCATGTAATCCAAGAGTATCAAGATATTTTCCCCGAGGAGCTTCCTCAAGGCCTTCCACCATTACGTGGGATAGAGCACCAGATTGATCTTGTTTTGGGGACTACTTTGCCTAATAGACCATCCTATATACTTAATCTAGAAGAAGCTAAGGAGTTACACAAGCAAGTAAATGAACTCCTTGAGAAGGGATACATCCAAGAATCACTTAGTCCCTGTGATATCTCTTCATTACTTGTGCCAAAGAAAGATGGCTCCATGCGAATGTCGGTGGATAGTAGAGCCATAAACCAGATTACTATCAAGTATAGGTTTCCCATACCTAGACTTGAGGATATGCTAGATGAGCTTAGCGGTGCTTCTATATTCTCTAAAGTTGATCTCAAGAGTGGCTGCCACCAAATTCTTACGCAAGAAGGGGATGAGTGGAAAACTGCATTCAAAACAAAGTATGGTCTCTACGAATGGATGGTTAAGCCCTTTGGATTGTCTAATGCACCGGGTACATTCATGTGAGTTATGCATCATCTTCTAAAGGACTTCATGGGGGCGTTCATCGTCTTTTATTTTGATGATATTCTAGTATACAATATTGATCTCCCATCACATGTAGAGCATGTCCGATTACTTTTTGACACCCTCAAGACCGCAAGACTCTATGGGAATTTAAAGAAATGTTTGTTTGCTCAAGAGAGAGTTTGTTTCTTGGGTTTTATTATCACAAATGACGGTATGGAGGTGGATGAGTCCAAGATTGATGCCATTAAGGAGTGGTCGACTCCTAGAAGCATATCCAAAGTGAGGAGCTTCCAAGGGTTAGCTTCATTCTACCGGAGGTGGTTTATCAAAGATTTCTGTACCATCATGGCCCCTATCACAGATTGCACCAGAAAGGGGAAGGAGTTTCTTTGGTCAAAGGCATGCCAAGCTAGTTTTGAGTCAATTAAAGAAAAACTATGTCACGCTCCCATACTAGTATTGCCTGATTTTACAAAAGTCTTCGAAGTGGAATGTGATGCCTCTAGATTGGGTATTGGTGTTGTTTTGATGTAAGAGGGTAGGCTGATTGCCTACTTCAGTGAAAAGCTAAAGGGAGCTACTCTAAACTACTCAACATACAACAAAGAATTCTATGTAGTTATTTGTTCCATTGAGGTGTGGCAACACTATCTTATTTCAAAGGAGTTTATCATACACTCTGACCATCAGGCTCTCAGACATATCTACAGCCAAGGGAAGTTAAACAGAAGACATCTTAAATGGGTGGAGTTTTTAGAACGTTATCCCTACATTATTAAGTATAAAAGGGGAGATACAAATCAAGTGGTGGATGCCCTCTCATGAAGATGTTCCTTGTTGACCAAATTAAACACTAGACTCTTAGGTTTTAACTAGATCAAAGATTTATATGCAGAGGATAAGGACTTTGGGAGCATATATCGAGGTTGTCCAAAGAGGGCCAAACCCCTTATCCTGTGGTTGATGGATTTCTTTTCAAAGAGGGTAAAATTTGCATCCCAGCTTGTAGCCTTCAAGAGTCCCTAGTGCGAGCAGCCCATTGTGGGGGGCAAGCAAGCCATTTCAGAGAAAAGAAGACACTAGAGGCTATTAAAGAGCATTTTTATTGGCCACACCTACTTAAGGAAGTTCAGTGACTTATCAAGAAGTGTATCGTATGCAAGAAAGCCAAGAGCCATGTTTTACCACAAGGGTTGTACATGCCTTTACCTGTTCCCACTCACCCTTGGTTGGAAGTCAATATTGATTTTGTTTTGGGAGTTCCACGAACCACCCAAGCCAAAGATTCAATCATGGTAGTCGTAGATCATTTTTCAAAGATGGCTCATTTCATTGCTTGCAATAAGGCCGACGATGTTAGTTATGTGGCGGATTTATTTTTCAAGGAGGTAGTGAGATTGCATGGAGTTCCCTGTTCTATCATCTCTGATAGAGAAACAAAGTTTCTAAGTTCATTTTGGAAGACACTTTGGAGGAAATTAGGTACTAAGTTGCTCTTTAATAACTCTTTTCATCCTCAAACTGACGGTCAAATAGAAGTTGTAAACCACATGTTGGGATCATTATTAAGAACTATTGTGAGCACGTGGCTAGTGAAGTGGGATCTACATTTACCTTATATTGAATTTGCCTATGACCAAAGCACGCACCGAACAACGCAATGTACACCATTTGAGGTTGTGTATGGATTCAATCCTCTCACAGCAATTGATCTCATTCCATTACCCCTTGATGATCTTGTTAACATAGATGGGGTCTCCAAAGCCGAATGAGTTAAAGCATTACACGAAAAGGTGAGTCAAACCATTGCAACAAAGAATGAATTGTATGCTCGGCAAGCTAATCGTGGTAGAAAGGAAGTGATTTTTGAAGAAGGGGACTTGATTTGGTTACATTGCGAAATGAGAGGTTTCCTCATCAGTGAAAGTGCAAGTTACTCCCAAGAGTGGATGATCCTTTTAAAGTTCTCAAACGAATTAACAACAATGCATACCAATTAGAACTTCCGGAAGAGTATGGAGTTTCCTCTACGGTCAATGTACAAGATTTATCACCATATGTGGGACAGGAAGGCAAGGAGAAAGATGGCCAACCCTTGGATTTGTGGGAAAATCCTCAATCACCCCGAGAGGATGATGCACCACAGGGTCCAATCAGTCAGGCCTGAGCCAAAAGGCTCATTGCTCATCTAACTAGTTGTTATTTTGCAGGGAACATCATGCTAGATGGTATTGAAGAGGAGCCTAGACATGAAGACAAAGAAGCACCAATACATCTACTCCCTTGGATTGATGGTGCATCCCCTCGACTTGTCCACAATACCCATAGCCATTTTGAAGATCAAGTTCCGAAGCTAAGTTGGATCATTAAACTGAAATATGTTCTTTTTATGTTTTAGCATGTCATTGAACTTATGTTTTGTGGAACTACTAGATTATTGGTTGTTTTGGCTAGTTTTTAGGTCATTATAAACTAGTTTTTATTAGAGTGCTCGGCTAGCATGTTAGCCGAGCACTCATGCCCAATTTTGGGTTCACAAGGGCATTTTTGTAATCTTACATTAGGGCATTCTTTGGAGGGTTATTTAGTCTCCCTAATGGTGCCCTAATATGCAATTTTATCTAATCTTAAAGCTACAGCTTAAACATGTTTTTGGAGTTCTCTCCCGAAACCCCAACTAGAGTTCTTGTGAACGCCTAGCCGAGACTCGACTTCAAGCATTCTCTTCCTCATGCTCTGCCCTTCTTGGAGGAAGATTCTCACACTAAGTTCTCCCAATACTTCCTTAGAAGTATTATTCCAGAGTGGAGATCCAAAAGATTGGTGGAAAATGAGTTGGAGAGGGTTTTTGCAAAAAAGTCCATTGAAGTTGCTGTTCTGGGTTTTAGGGAATTTGCGGACTAACTTGTAAGTTTATGGCTGTTCTATTTGAAATTTGGTTATGTAATTTTGAGGGTGTGATCTCCTTTGGATTGTGGTGAAGTGGATGTATTTTTGGTGAAATTTGGAGTTAAATTCGTGACTTTATGCATCGTTGTTTAAGAATCGCTGAAACTGTTTTTGTTGGATCCATTTTGGGATAAATTGTTGTTGCATGCATATCTCTCGTTCCTTTTATGTTTTTTATTGTAAAATTTGTACTGGAGCTATTTCTTTGGTATTTCTTGAACCCCAGCTAATTTGAAAGTCATTGGCTGCCTGCATTAGAAGTTATACTTATTTGAATTTTAGTCTGTGGACTTTGACCTAGCCATTTGAGCGGTTATCTTCATTTCGAGTTCCTTGCACTTTAAGGTGCATCAGATTGAGAGAAAAGAGAAGGTGAGCCGAGAGAGAGTGTGTGAAAGGAGAAAGCACTTTGCCATTTTCTGTGAAATTGTGGGTGTAAAGGCATGGGATTTTAGCTGCTGTTTGTTGGGATTGCTTGAGGGAAACTGTGAGTTGTCGTAGTGAGGAGTGCAGCAGTTTGAAATCTCTAGTGAGGTAAGAATTAAGCGAGTCGTGGGTAGAGGAGGCCCTACACCACAAAGCAGTCTATTTGATTTAATGGTTTTCTTTTATGCTATATAATACCCTTATTAATTTGAAATCTATGAGTTTGAAATCTATGAATTTGGAATCCATGAATTTGGAATTCTTCTCTGCTATATGATAATGGCTCTATAATTTTGGAAATCAAACTACTGACTGTCTATTTAATTCCTTCATACTAATTGCCTATTTCTCTTTCTGTTATTAAATGCCATGTGAATTTGGATTTGCCTATTTAATGGTTTAGTCATAGAATATTAATACTCTCTTGTGTTAATTGTTAATACTCTCAGTCTTAATCGTTACCTGTTAATTGTTAGTAAATTATAGATTGTTAATCGTAAATTGTTAATTGTTAATTGTTAATCGATAATTCTCTTCTATATGTTAACTCTGTTAGTGGAATTCTCAGTATGAATTGCTCGTTGGTTCTCTGCTATTATTAATTTCATTGTTCCATAATTTGCCTCTTTCAATATTACTTTGTTCATCTTCAATTATATTATAAATGGATTGCCTTGGGATTTAATCATTTCCTACACATTGACACATGCCTTTCAAATTTTAATTCTCTATTCATTAATTTGTCATGCATTTTAATCATTTATTCATGTTATCCCTGGATTAGTTCACTGGTTTTTGGTTAATTCTCTCCGTGTTATCAAAAATATTGTCCTTGTTGTTATTAAATATTCACCTTATCATTTAATAAAATAAATGTCACTTTGTTGCGCCAAAATAATTATGTTAAATTGAGAATAACTGTCAAATATCACTTTCGATTATATTGTACTTTCATTCTATGCTAGTCTATTGATATGCTTCATGTTATACCATTATTCCTTCTGTTATATTATATTGTCATTCCATGTTAGATTATTGATATTGTTGTGATTAATATTGCAAAGCATTACCATGCATCATGTTGATAGACATAAGGGTGATGTCGTATTTGGATTAGTATTCATATTGCATGGGAGAGACATTTCATGGAAGAGACCAGACTTAATAAATGTAATTGGAATTGGGGGTTAGGGAGGTAGTTCGGATTCTAACCGGGTGACTCGAGATTAAACCCTACCCTTGTCGAAATGCGAGAGCTTGTCTCTTAGGAGCTAGTTCCAGCTAGAAACTATTCTCTTTGTGGGAAATATCTCAATGTCCCAGCTCAATGTATGAGTTTAATGATATTGGACTATGAGTAAAAGACAGTTTGGGTGGATTCTTTTCTGACATAATCAGCATATGCATGCATCATTTTGCATCGTACTTCTTGCTAAGCGTTAGACTCATAGTTTGCTTGTGGTGTAAACTATGAGAAAAGAGTTTTAATAACACGAGGCGTTACAATCAATCTTTGAAAATTCATAACTCCAACCATACTTAATCAAATTCATCAATTCCAGAGCCCTTATATCCTTGAGATGTCAAGAATAGCATACTAAAATGATTTTGAATTACAACCTCATGAAGATAAACAATAAAATTCCAAATAGTATAACTACTCAGTTTTGACCAATTTCATCTTTTTCATTCTTTTCAGCTTACAAACTTACTCAAACTCATAACATTCTTTAAAATCATAAAGAAACCCTTATTACCTTTAGAGTTGAGATAAGGAAAATCTCTTCAAGAGCTTCATGGTGCTCAATGGTTTTCTCACACTTTTGAAGTTCTTTTCTAAATAGCGACCTCCGTTGCTTTTAATTGACTTTAAGTAGGAAGTGTCCCACATATTAGATATCAATATGTTGATTCATTACTTTCTTTCCAATTAAAACATGACATGAAAGCTTATTTCAGGTGACTTTTATATTCTTGGTTGACTTCTCATTAGCTCTGGTTGATCACTCCCTTATATTTCAAAGGAAATTTTACGGCCAGCATTCTACCATGGATGTTTCATCCTTCCGTTGCGAATGTCTAGCCTTCCACAGAAAGCTATTTTACACCATGGCGGATAACTACAATCACATGTCTAGTCAATCGCATATCTACTCGGGGCTTAAGTATTATGATCTATCTTTGATCTAGTCGACCGCACATCCAACTCTGCTCGACTGAAAAACTACACGAGACAACACATTCTACACTGTCTATAGCACGGTTGATTATACAATTAACACCGGTCGACCGCACTCATTCATGATTCTCAACGACATTAAAACAATTCTCATCCTCCAAAATTCATAAAACACAATTCACAACACAATCATCCAATAAAATTTCAACAATCAATATTTTTAACAACCAATAAAATTATACCATTATCAAACATAGTTAATACATAATTCACACTTCACAAAATAAAATTTTCAAGTATTACAGTTGAACCGTAATTTTGATGGAGTTATTTAAGCTCTCTTAGGAATCATTGTACTTAGTTCAAATAATTCAATTTTTAGAGTTGTTATTCAGCCTCTTCCCTTTTCTTTTTGTTGAGAAAAAATTCGTTTTGTGTCTGATTTCTAATCCTTGGTGAGAGTTGGATTAGTTTTCTTTTTGTTGCAGCCTTTTCACTTCCTTCCTAGCAAGTGAATCATCTTAGTCAAATTGTAAAAACTCACATGTTATCAAGTTAGAGTGCTTTTTTCCGTTGGAGATCACCTTGAGAGTAGAAAGTTGTAATTAGGCAGTTTTTTGACCAACTTCTATCCCTTTGACCATATCTCCACTTTCCCTTCGATTTTGACCATGAAGTTTTGAAGGTAGAATTTTCATCCATTGCTTTTTATCGTGTCCAAAATTCATTCTTGAATTCGTTCATTTAGTGTTTTTTTATTCATTCCGAATTCCCTTCCAAAACAGCATAATTACCATATTCCTATTCCAAAACACTTTCCACAAATTTGGCCATAACTTCTTTTCCATAAATAGTTAGCCCATAAATTTTGAGAGATATTTTTACACACATTTGTTGACATTGTATCTAAATTTCACATTTAAACTTTGATGCACCAAGGGGTGCAAAACTTGAATAATCACTTGGAAGGTGGCGGTTACCACAATTTTAAATAGAATACCTAATTCTCATATATGTAACTTGCTGGTTTTAAATCCAATGAACACAAAAGTTGAACCACAATAGGTATTTCAAGATTAGAGTGTGCTCTCCAACAATCACAAAAAAATAAGCACGGGAGATGAAGTTATACAATCACAACTGAAACTATCTGTAAGGGCACAAACGGGCAGGATTCGGAGCCCAAATGGATGAAGCCACAACTCCCTCATTTGTTATCCAAATGACATAAAACTTGGACCAAATTAAATTTCAATAGAGATGAAAATTTCTTCCAAAAATCGGGTAAAAATACCAACTAGAGACGAAGAAAAGTGAATGCAAAACTGACTGCCCTGAAGGATGCCAATATGGCAGTCATTTTTATGGGGGAGGTATATAATACCCCAGATTTTCATAATACTAAGCATAAGGTCTAAGTGATAATATTTTATGATTATTAGAGTTGATTGAGAATTTTTGAAGAGTTATGGGATGATATATTGGTATGGAGATGTGTTTATGGTTTAGATTGAAGGATGAGTAGGATTTTCTAAGTGTTACAAGGAATACAAGGGAGTGGTTGATCACCTCAATAAAACATTAAAGTTCAAGCCAACTTGAGTTATGAGGAAAGATCAATTCATATTCTAGAATCGAAAGTAAAAGAACTTTGACATAAGCAAATCATGCTCGTCAAGGTATTATGGCAAAATCACACAACGGAAGAAGCAACGTGGGAAAGGAAGGAAGACATGGAAGCCAAATATCTGAAATTACTTTATGAGTCAAATTTTGGGGACAAAATTTTGTTATTGGGGGAATTTCACAAATTTGGCTCCTACGTCGTCTTTCTTTTCCCTAGTCGCTT
>CM039468.1:30701603-30724476 GCA_022433065.1 Begonia loranthoides | reverse complement strand
ATTTTTGGTCGAGTCGAGGCCGGGATTGAGGTTAGATAACTCAACCAAAATGTATTACAGATTGCATTTTACGTTTTCGGTTGACGAGCAGTCGAGGACACGGTCTCAAGGTTCGATCGAAATGCATTACAGATTGCATTTTGGTTTTTCGGTCGAGTCATCGGTCGAAGACGTGGTGTAATACCCCGACTGTTCATAATATAATTTAATAAGGATAATTTGAAAGTAATTAGGAGTATTTGGATTAATTGGATAATTTTCGGGGTATTACCAAGGATATATTCGTTAGATTATAATTTATGGAAATTAAGGTAATTAAAATAAAGAATAATTTAATAAATTAAATTATAATGTTTTAGATTAATTATAATTGTTTTGAATTAAGAACTTATTGCATAAATAAAGTGAGGGATTAAATTATGGAGGGATTAAAATTGATTAGAATGAAAAAGAGAATTAAAATATGAAAGAAGGAATTTAAAAGTGAGGAGGTTGGTGAATCGGTTCACTCTATGAACTGGTTTGATCGAAACTAATGAATGGCCTTTGGCCATTCAGTGAGTGAGAGCAGGGGGAAAGGGGAGAGTGAAGCCTGAGAAGAGAGAAGAGAGAACGAGGGAGATAGAGTAGGCAACGAACAGCGGACGGAGAAGGTGAGTTCGAACGGCTCCTTTGCGACAGTCGGCAAGCGTGTAGCTGGCGACGGCCAGGCGAGTGATGCAGGCGGTGATGTTGAGCGCCAGTATTTTGCGTGTTAAAATCAAAGCTCTCATCGACTGCGATTCCATTGTCGGGTCGAGATATGTCTAATTGATACCTCCTCCTCCTTTATGTTCTGTTGTGTGGTCATTGGCGAGGGTGAGTTGTAGGGAATGGACAATCGAAGTGGCGAAGGGTAGGGGCAACGGTTCAGCTTGGAGAAACGGTTAGAGCAACTCTGGTTCTATCTGAACCTGTCCAATCGTGGCTGGTTTTTGCTCTGAGAAACTGACAATGGGACGTGCGTTGAATGCTGCTAATGTCCAGGTATGGCTTGGGGCATGGCACGAGTGCTCTCTGGTGGATAGAAATGCAGAGAACGTGTGGGTGACTAGCAGAAGAAATCCTCAGGTGAAGGTATTGAAAAACAAAAGAAGGATAAAGATTAAGTATGAGTACATGATAAAGTTCGAGGTAAGAAATTGAGTATAGTCTTTGACCTGTAGATGCTCTACACCATTAGCCGTGTCTTTACTTTAATTGTTTGTTTACGTTTCCATCATGTTGCTTTAATTATTATACCTATGTGAATCGCACGTTATTAGTTTAATTTCCAAGCATGTTTAGGATATTAGCATATGATTATTGTTTTGTTTAAACTGCCAAGCATGTCTGTGTTGTTACCGCTTTCCTTAAATTGCCAAGCATTTCTACATTGTATTTCCCATAAACTGCCAAGTATGTCTGATTGTTATTGTTTTTTTTAATTACCAAGCATGTTTAGAATATATCGACATGTGTAGGGTGTTAGTAGTTTTCTCTTATGTCTCTTACTTTTATATATGGTTGTGATTACTGCTTTTTGCTTCATGTTTTTATATCATGGTTATTACTGTTTTCCAACGACATGCATCACGATAATATTTCTCATGGATATGTATCATGATAATAGAACATGTAGAGAGTACCACCTTTGGGGGTGGTACTTACATGCATTACGTGAGGAAAAATGATAAATGAAAAGAATGAATGAAAGAAAAGAAAATGGGAAGTTAGGGGACGGAGGGGTAGTTTGGATCTAGCCTGGTAGACTAGGCTAAGTCTCCTCCCTCGTTAGGAACAGGACCAGCTACCCAGAGGAGGTTAGAAGCTAACCAAGACTATTCTCTCCCACATGGGTTCCCCCATCTTTCGCTCGACGTACGAGTTATGAATTAAAGAAATGAAAGAAATGAAAGAAATAAAAGAATCAAATGTAAAGAAAAGATTAGTTTGGGGCAGTACTCATCCCAAAAGAACTAAAGAGAGGCGTGATCATACTGTATAGCTCATTTCTTACTGGGCCTCGGGCTCACAGTTTACTAATGGTATAGGTACACGTACGAGAAACTAATGAATAGATCAAGGAGCAGCTGATGAAAGATTTGCACGGGTGGGACTTGTGTCTGGTTCGGCTAAGGGAAGTAAAAGAGAAAAGTAATTTGTATTTAACATGTACTTATTTGTTTTGTATTCCTTAAATGAATTTCTTACACTTCCGTTATGTTTTGAGAAAAGATTTTATAACTATGGTTTTCCATTGTTTAGAACGATTTTCATAATGAGTCTAAGGAAAGGGTTTTTAACAGTTTGACTTTTAAGGAAGAACTCTGATTTAATTAAGAAGGTTTTAATAAAGATTTTAGTTATTTTATAAAAATTTTAATTTTAACGCATTTTTAAAAGGTTATAAAAACTAGGTCGGTACACAAGGTCACAAGGTTCGACCGAAACACAAAACATAGACAAAATTTTGAAAATTGGTTGTTGTGCAGCCGATGGTTCAGACGACTTCTTCGACAAAAAGTCTATTTTTAATGAAAAATTTTCTTCTGTCGTAGACATTCTTTTATTTTTTCCAATATAATTTTCCCTCCTCCCCCGAGCCGATAGCGAGCGTTCCACATGGTTGACCTGGAGTGGACCACCCTCCTTTGAAATGGGCGATTGTCTATCAATTGCCAACCCTTGGTAAGTCTCCCTTCGTCTATAAGTTGATGGCAGTGGATGGAATTACATTCTGAATTCTGCACTTACTAAGAGTTGCGACTTAGACAAAGTGAAGGAGAAAGGTGAGGGTGCTGCATTTTCCATCATGTGAGTGAAGAGTGTTTTGTGAGTTGAGTGGGAAAAAAGAGAGCTCCTGTATTGGAATTTCTTGGGTGTGCTGCTGCTCCGTTTGGGTGTTGTTTTTGTGAAGTGGGCGTTTTAGGAAGTGGTAATTCTGCTGAAGGTAAGAAATTGGATGTTGTGGATAGTGGAGGCCCTGTATCATGAGATATTATTGTTTGTTGAACTCTGCCATGGTTAGTTGCTTGGTTGTATGCTCTTGTTAATCACTGGATAATATTTTGGGAATATTGTGCTGTGAATCGTGAGGTTTGGATGACAGAGAGTGGTTCTACTTTTTGAATAAGTATGTTCACATGTTAATTGTTCTCTGCCATTTTCTATTAGTTTGTGGAACTCCATTGTGATTTACTATAGGCTTTATGGTTGTTTAAAATTGCTTCTGTTAGTGCTGCAAGGAATTGTTCTATTGATGGTTGGACATTTTGTTTCTGCCATTTGTTGTGGGTTGATAAACTGGATCATGTATGAGTTTGTTTATTTGTTGTGAGATATTTTTCTGCTGTTGTCAATGATCTTTAGCTACGGTTGATTATAGTTGGATGAAGGAACTGGATTTGGGTCTGACTCGGTTGTTAACCATGAGGAAATGGACAACAAAGAATTTGCTAAAAATATTATCTTGCTATTGTATGCATTGGTGATTTAGACTAGAAGTCTTCTATCCTGTTTGCGATAAATGCTCCCTGGCTCCACAAATAGTTTTTTGTTAATTAAATTGTTCTTCGATAGATAGCATATGAATTGCTCTTGATTAATTAGCATATAAGTTGCCCTATTGAATAGCGTGTAAATTATTCTTGCTCTCTGTTAAATAGCATATGAGTTGTTCCTTATAAATTGTCGGTAAAATGCTAAAGGATAGAAATGGATCGTTTTAATTGAACATAAACTGCTATATCGTTGTTTTAATATCATATTTCCATGTTGTATATTCAGTGTATTGTTGTGAATTGAACATGACATGACATACATGCATCATGATTAAGGCTTATGAAATTGTTAGCATAAATATGACATGCATAATAAACGTAAATAGGCATGTAGGAGTTTGGGGGATTTGGTGACGGTCCATCGATGGCGACACCATAGGATGTATCTCCTCATTAGAGTGACTGTTAGCTATATGAACCATAAGATGTATCCTCTTATCTTGTACTGAAAATCCCCACTGCTAGGAAATAAAAGAGAATGGTGGCGGTCATCGGTGGTAACACCATATGATGTATCTTGTAACGACCTGGTTATTCGTAACCCTTATTAAAATTCACTAAAATTTAAAACTTTTATCAACCCGCTAAAACCTTTAATTAAGACCTTTTAAAAATAATATCAAAGTGCAAAACCGGAGCGTTAAAACCTTTTTCGTTAAAACATAGCGGAAGCACATGTAAAATCTTTTATGAAAGCATAACGGATTTATTAAAACATAGCGGAAACGTAAAATATTAAAGGAATAATAAACAATTAAATACAACTTAATTACAACCGAGTTCTATTTTACTCTGTTTTTAGCCTAGCCAACCACAAGCTCCTGTGCGTGCAAATCTTTGATCCTTGCTTTTGATCTGTTCACCGTTTTCTTGTATAAGTACCTACACCTACACCACAAGTAAACTATAAGTCGAAAGTGATGTGCCCCAAGGTCCCGTCACCTGAGCCCAAGCCAAGGGCTCCTTTATTTTCTAACTTTTTATATATTTTGTAGGTTTTTGATCAATTTAGCAAAGAAGAGTTGGTGCTTTTTGGCTAGTGGAGGTCATGCATTCATAGGAGAAAATTGTGAGCTGTCCATTCCGCCTAGAATCTGACCTCCTAACGGCAAGGAACTTTTTGGCAATCAGGCTGACTCTTTTTCAAATTGTGTCCTTCATAAAAATTGTAGCCAACATCCAGAGCTTTCCAAATAGGTATTGGGCGTTATTTTTGGGGTTTGTTTGACATGTCAAACGTTACAATTACAAAGACAAAAAAACAATCCTCAGACTTGTTTTTGTGCTTTATTATTTGGGGTCAATTTTGTCATTTTATTTTGGGGCAATTTTGTCCATTTTTTGTAAGGTTCCTAGGGGGTATTTAGTCCCCTCTAGGGCAAGTAAGAACTGAGATTACCTTTGATAAATTAAAACTCGAATTCCCCTTGTGGTGTGTGGTGTGTGGATCTCCCTCATTCGGCTGATTCCTTGCAAACCCGAACTCGGAGCTCTTGGATTGCTTCTTGACGGAGTTGGAAAGGTTGCTACTTCTTCCAATTTTTCATCTAGGTGGAGTCTTTGTGGCATGGAAGTAGGAGAAGCCTCAGATCCCTTGGAGGGTGCTTGATCGTCGATCAAGCCGAATGAACTCATCCCTCTCACTGTAGGAGGATCAACGGACTCCTTGGTTATTTTGTGTTTTGTTTCTTGCTGTTTTGTATTGGTTCATCAAAAGGGGATTCTTTTTTCTTGCTCTAATCTTCTTCTAACTTGGAAGAAAGGATCTTGGTTGGTGATCTTTATTTGGTGGATTATGTTTAAATGATTTTGTGGTGGATTGTTTGATAGCCGATAAAACTGTTTCAGAATATTTCCCTGTTAGTCATTGCGATTTTAAATGTATTTGGTCACCTTAATCACGTCTTTTTAATCTCGTTTTTGGCAAGTTTATTCTTCAACTAATTAAGGTATTCCTCTCCAAATTTGGCGTTATTTGGGCGTTTGCAAAGGAAGTTCTTGCGTTTTTAATTTCAGAGTCCAGATCTGATTGATTGAAATCCTAACGTGGGAGCTGCTTTGTTTTTATCATATCTTGAGATTCCGAGTGGATATTGTGTTGAATTTTGGATATGTTGTTTATGAACGAGTTGATTTAGTGCTCTCCAACTTACAGCTAATTCTCATGTCTGGTTTGGGAGTTATTCTTGTTGGAAGATTGGTGGACAGAATATTACGGATTATTTGGTAGATTTCAATCAAGTGCTCTTCGAGCGACTTGGAGCACGTCAGAAAAGCTTAGTAAGGAAAATGGTTTATGCAATATGATATGCCTCTCTTTAATCTTTTTGGAATGAGGGCCACCCAAACCAATCCTTTTATTACATTTGTTCGTTTGTTCTTTACTCCTACTTCAAGCTGGAGATTGGAGAATCCATATGAGATGGTATAGTTTGATCGGCTTCTAACCTCCTGTGTGCAAACTAGTCTTTTTCCCAACAAGGTAGGGGCTTGGTCTAGCTGCCAGGCTAGATCCGAACTACCCATCCGCCCCCCAACTCCCTTTTCTTTTCTTTTCTTTTCTTTTCATTCATTCATTCTTTTCCTTCCTTTTCATTAACATTTTCCTCACAAAATGCATGTGTGTACCACCGCCAAGGTGGCACTCCCTATTGATTTCTTTTAGCAAGATGCATGATGACACATTCTCTTAATAACATGATGCATGACGTAACATTAATAATAGTTGAATTGCACAAATAAGGAAAGTAAATGACAATAATTAAAGAACAAAAATTGAAAGCGCATAGAAATGAAAGCAACCAATCATTGAATAACGCATTAAAGGAAAGTATACAATAATTGCAAATGACAATAATTGACTAGCACATTTAAGGAAAGTAACAACGATATTGAACTATGAAGCATAAGTAATTAAGCGTGCGAGTATAGCAGTGAATGGAAACCACAATTATAAATGACTTGCTAAAGAGGTCACATGCTTTTAATATCATAATATAATACGACATGTTGGAAATATCATATTTCAAATTAATGAATTAAACAACTAATGAAAGGGTGAACATGCTGAGTAATTAGTCAATTAAACATGGAGGGAATTCACAACAAGGTAATGGAAATCATAACACATTTAACAATAACATAGCACTACACTTTCACGTACTACCAACAGTAAACATTCTCGTCATTCTTCACTTTTCTATCGTTAAACATTTCATTGCATATAATTATAGTCAAGAAAGTACAAGAAATTGACAACGAGAGAGTTACTATCAACAATTGAATTCGACACTACTTAGATTATTAATTACTTGGTTAAACATGATCGAGATTGTTTATAGTTAATTGGGTTAATTACCATGGCCTAGCTTAGTAAATTAATATGCTAGTTATTCAATTAAACATGCAAATTAAACATGGCATAGTTTAGTTAAGTAACATGCTAGGTAGTTAGTTAAACATACTAATTATTCTAGTTACTTAAACATACTCAAATTAGTTATCGCTAATCAACATGCTCTGATTAACATACTCAAGTAAGTTAATTACTTTAATTAATTAACAAATTAATTACTCTAGTTAATTCTCTACTTAAGTTGATTAACTTGCTCGAGTCTAGTTAATTACTCTATTTAATTAACATGCTCAATTACTATCTATAATTGTTATCCGAGTTAATTAACATGCACCGATTAATTAGTTCATACTTAGATTAACAAATTAATTAGCTAAACTACGATAAATTGATTAATTAATCAAACATGCTCATCCTAAATAATTAACATGCTTCTACAATAAATTGATTAATTAATTAAACATGTTCATCCTAATTAATTAACATGCTTCTACAATAAATTGATTAATTAATTAACATGCTCGAGAGATAATTACAATCATTATTTTTTCTAGAAGATCAAACATGCTTTTATTTTAGTTAATTAAAAATATCCAATGGGGTAATTACAATTAATATCTTAATGGACTAAACATGCTTAGCTAGTTAATTAAACATGCTTGAGTTAAGGGTTATTGTCACAAATGTTATCTTAGTTAATTAGACATGCTCAGTATTAACTAAATATTACAGCAGGTAAAACAATAACAAGAATTTACAGAATAAAATCATCTTCAATAAAATTCATAGCTCATAGCTAGTTCCTACTCAGCATAACGTAGGGGCCTTCGTTCATCATTCTTTACAACTATAATTATCTTTCAAGCAATAACATTCATAATCTAGGGAATTTATAGGAAATTAACAGCAGTTATCAACACGAAACAATAGTATAGCAACCAAGGAATAATAGCAATAGATCAACCAAGGAACTATCAACTAATAATATCAACTACCAATTAACCAACAACAGTAACAATGAGGAATTCACAGGGCACTAGACATAAAACTCACGTACACTACTTGTGGGTAGGGTCTCCATTGGCCAAGACATCTATTTCCTTACCTCAAACTTTACCGTGTATTGCACTTAATCGTTATCCTTCTTCTCTTTCCGATACCTTTACAATTAGAAACATTTTTCATTTGATAGCATCTCATAATACATATTCAATATCCATTGACTAACCAAAACCGTGCACGTAAATATGCAATATAATATTTATCCACTTAGTGAGTCAAATCCAAAACAACATGTTATCATAGTACATTCAAACGTACAAGGTATATTCCTAACATGCAGAACACTTACTTAAATCTCACGGTACATTTCACTTGGTAATCACTAGCATAAATTAAACCAACAGATTATCCAACAATAGCAGATTAACCAACTGATTTTCAACATATTCATGCTTGTGGAAAACAACCAATAGAGTGCTATATTTACAATTCAACCTCACAATTCCATGACCAAATTCTCGAAACATAAATCTAATTCTTCAATGTTGACAATAACAGGATCATCGACCAACATATGCATGTTTTCAAAAACTCAACCAACAGTAACTATCATTAGGTCACATAGAGATATTGCCTATTGTATAAGATTTTATAATCTTTTAAAGCCTTAAAAGCCATTCAACCAGATTATAGAACATTCATTCCAAATTGACAGATTATTCCATTCAAAAAAAATCATCCAATCAGTAGTATTGCATCCATCAACTAACTGAACATCTCAAACTAACTAAAGCAGTCCAGAACACTACTCAATATCACTATCAAACTCCATCCGCAAACAGAAACCGAACCCAATACCAATAGGGCATTAGTCACATATTCAACATTCAAAAATCCATACAGAACACTAATCCATCAAATTGCAAACCAACATAAGCAGGAAAGATTGTGTTACTTGAGGAAAACCGAGAACAACCAACCCAAGCTGCTAGCACCAACCTGCCCAAACCTGAGAACAGCCACTAGCTCCAATCGCCCCACACTCATCCGTCTTTCTCTCCTGTCCACATAGCTAAATCTCCAGCTGCACTCCGCATACGTCCACTCTGTCCACTTCCAAACAATCTCCGACATCCCTCCCTGATTCCATTAAGCTTTTTAGAGGCTGCTTATCACGCGAGCTACGATTCCAGGTTGGAAAAGTGGGTGGAGGGTGATTTGGAACCCACGGTTCTACCCGAATTAGGTCAAACCAGAGTTGGTCACACCCGGGTCGGAGCACCAGATCATGGCTCGGCCCGATGTCCAACCTGAAGGCGGAAATCACCACTACGCCGATGCCAAGTCGTCCCTGCTAGCATCCGACCATTAGAACACAAAGGTGAAGAAAACCCGGTCAAACATACCTCAAATCGTCGCCGAAAACCACATCCGTAGGGGCTTTGATTTCGAGCCCTAGCCGCAAACCACGTCGCTTCGCCGTTCCTCGTCCGTTCGGCTGTACATCACTACTAGAGCCTTCTCATGCTCTAGAGCTGTCGCCATCGTCGTCGCCTCTCGCTCCCTCGCTCTTGGTCCTTCTTCGTCTCTCACCGCCTCTCGCTCTCTTTCTTTTTCTCCTTCTCATCGGGTCTCTCTCTCTCTCTCTCTCTCTGAAGGAATTGGCCGAAGGCCAAAATCAAAACCAAAATCCCCTCTTTCAATTTATTTCTGAACAAGATCGAACAAACACAGCCCGAACCAGACTAGCCAACCAACAAACTGAACCGGTTCTCCTTCCAAATTTCCATTTAATTTTTCCTTTAATCTAATCATTCACTTAATATATACTTATCTCTAATTAATCACTCTCTAACATTTTAATCCCAACCAAAACAATGATTCTCATTTTATTCTTCTTCCAAATTAATTCTTAATTACCATCCGATGAATTTTCATAAATTATAATATTATGAATACGTCCTTGGTAATACCCAAATAATTATCCAATTAATCTATGTACCATTAATCACTTTCCAATTATCCTTATTAAATTCCGATATAAAAATTCGGGCTATTACATATCTCCTCGTCGGAGTGACGGTTAGCCACATGACCACAGACTGTATCCTTTCTCTTGGTATAATAGAAAAGATAGGTTCTTTATTGAAATACATTGCATGAGCACGCATTAGCATGAACATTGCATTTCATCCTATTTCTTGCTGAGCATTTGTTTCATTGTTTTATCCCGTGATGTAGATAATTATTATGAGACTTGTGATATGCCATCGGAGGAGGAGACATCATAGAATGAGCTCTTGGGTTATCAGCCGAGTTCGACCTGATGGTTATGGGTCACAAAAAACAATGCTGGTTCTTTTGAATAGTTAATTATGGTTTCTAAATATAGTAAATATTTTGTAAACCATGGACTTTTGCTGGAAATGTCAAAACTGTGTTTTGAAAATTGTTATCTATTTCTGCTCATTTTACTCTAATATGTTTTCAAATCAGTTTTTCTAATACACGTTTTAAATAAATTAAAGAAAAATTTTTATGTAGCTAGAAATGAAAGTAAGAAAGAGGTTTAATAACGCGGGTGTTACATTATATCAAAAGGCGTTCTTCATGAAGATTGTAGCTGACATCTCAAGCTTCCAGAATAGGTTAGATCGTTTAATTTGGAGTTTGTTTGCTATGTCAAAAACTCCGCGAACAGATAGCTACATTTCTATTTAAGAGGTTCGATTTCACTTTCCCGAATTAGAGGCCCAAATCAATATGAAAACCAACTTATGAAATGACCCAAAAAATTCTTACAAGGCCTAATTCAAAGAAGGTTTCTGTCACGACTCGAAAACGAGACGGACAGAACCGCCGGGTCAGGTGACCCGATCCTCGTAGAGAACTCGATCATCCAGCCCAAGGCGTGTGTTTTAGCGGAAGACTTACAAATATTTTGTTCAGCCCAAAAGATATGGGCCTAGGTCTGAGTAATGATCACGGGAAAATAACAGTGCATAAATTAAAATCTAATCCAAGTACTGTGCAACAAATCCAAACTAACAATATTTAAAGTTTATAGACCAAATGTAAGTATCCTCACCAAGTAATGATAAATCACTCAGATCAAAATAACATAACACCTCGGCTCCTAATTCTTAGCTACTCTTGCTTTTACTTTAAGTTTTGGGGGAGGAGTCGTTTGGGATGAGTGACTAACTCAGTAAAGTATGGCTATACTAGATGCACCTCATGCAAAATTGGTTTTTTCTTTATTTTTGAAAACATGGTTATGCTTCTCTTTTTATCTGTACATGAAATTTTAAATCACTTCAAAACTCTTTATCATTTTATCAAATCGGCCTATGGGACCCGATGTGGCTGCATTAAAATCCCACTGTATACATAGACAGCTATATCATAAAAATATGCCAACATCGTTTTCCGTACAAAAACATCATCAGTGAAAAAGGATAGTCACTCGTGGACTCACCCGCCACTCAGTATAGAAGAGGTGGTCACCCGTCGATGACAGCACCTTATGAGGGATGAATGATGACGACAATCTGAAGATTCCACACGTCACCCGAGTTGCCCGCGCACCTGGCTGCACGACACAACTCGTATAATCGTATAATCAAATAAAACGGATACAGTTGCTCGCTATATGTGGACTTAGGATAAACAAGTCTCAGGGATTGACAACCGTCTGATCCGTGGGACAAATACTGGCCAGGTTTAGGGGCTTGCAACCCAAGGAGGCGTCATCACCCTCCCATACGAATTTACGACTTTCAGGAGTTTCAACCTGAGAACACGTCATCAATGCCCCACCTATATTTTCGCACGTCAAACAATCAACCTTCATGCAGCAGAAGGTATCAAAGGGTATAGCGGATCCATCTCTCAACATATGCACAATAAATTTCAAACCATGTACGGAATTAAACCTGAGAAAACATACTACTAATAAAAACTGACGTGCTGTCGAACAGTCCCCGTCATTTTTCAAGTGTGGTATTCCACAAAATAATTATTTTGAAAACGGGATGTGATGAAATGCAATACAAGAGGAATAGAAATCCCTACCTCGACGACGATTATTCCTGCCAATCGGAGCAACTATCTCCTCAGAAATGGTAGCACACTCACCGAAATCGTCCAAGCCTGACAAGGGTATAAACGCGATAATTTCATAATTAAATTCTAGGAAATAAGCGGGGGTCCTATACGGAGCCCAACCAACGTGTAAAGAATTCCAATAAAGTTTCCAACTTTATCTAACAACATTCTTTAAACTTCAAATCCAACTTTAACCACCTAAACAAATTTCAAAAATCCAAAATCTCATTTCTTTGACATTGATAGATTCCACTTCAACCAATATAGAACTCAAGACCAAAGTTCAATTCATACTCCTTGGATTACTTACCTCCAATTACAATTAAAATCCATCATTCGAAATAGTAAACCAAATTAGGATCTCCAAATCCACAAATGTTAAGCATCAGCAGTAACGAAACAAGGCAATTAAACTCAAAACATGAACTAACATCCAAGACAATGCACAACAAACCAACGCATCAAGACATTTTTTGTGATCAATGGACATTACTGCACAAATCGGCAAAATTTACAGGTCATGTTATTGGCATTTTCTTTTCCACTTATCAGCACCAAAATAGGAAATCAATGTCAAAGCACAATTCAAAATCAACAGCCAACAACTTAAACCTCTTGGGTCTCAACAACAGTTTAGGAGCATTAACCAAACACATCCAACAAATTTCATTCTTCTTCACAGTTCCAAAATTGTAAATCAGACACAACATCACTCAAAGTCAAAATCCAGACAGATATCCAATATCAAAGCAGGGTCCGATTTAATCAGTCAAAAATTGAGAAAATAGGGTATGATTTATCGACAAACTTCCATCGAATAGCAACAAAAACAGAACCCATAATCCAGAGCATAAATTCAAAACGGAAATCCCCTTA
Organism: Begonia loranthoides; assembly: GCA_022433065.1. NCBI lineage: Eukaryota > Viridiplantae > Streptophyta > Magnoliopsida > Cucurbitales > Begoniaceae > Begonia > Begonia loranthoides. Next base: position 30,711,555 of record CM039468.1, on the reverse strand, counting down.
CCAAAAGCAAAACAGAACCGGGTTCTGCATAAATCACCAGAATCTGGAGAAATGGCGAGGAAGAGCTCCTGTTGCCGGTGGTCGGAATACTCGCCACTGGATGGAGCTTCGAAGTGGCTAGAAGCTCGAGCCCTGTCCCTATGCAGCTCGCAGCTCGCAGTTGCTGTGCTCGTCGTCGAAGGAACTTGGGTCTTGTCGGCTGCCTCGCTTCCGCCCGCAATCGGAAGGTTCGGCGAGATGCCGTCGCCAGTCGTCGGTCGTCGGTCGCCGGTCGCAGTTGCCGGTCACCGGTCGCTGCCCCGTCGCCTCTCGCGGTCACTCTCCCTCTCTCGCAGTCACTCTCCCTCTCGGTTCTCGGCTGGACGCGAATTCCTCTTCTCCCAATTTCTCCTCTATTTTTTTAATTTTTTTTTTCATTTTTTGTTTCAATTTAACCTATGAACTTTTTCAACTCCAATGTCCTTGGCGGGATTTTTCCCCCCTTTTCCTCTATCTTCTTTTTCCATCCTTTCATTCTTTTATTTCACTTTTTCCCACTTATTTATTTCTTTTATCCAATAAATTCCTTAATTCTTTTCCATCTTATATAAATCTATATACACCAATTATATGCATTATATATTATATAGTCTATTCAAATTCCCAACTTAACCTTAACATCACCTAACGATGTTATAGCTCCAATTTAGCTCATCAACTTCGTTTCTTAATTGAATTTTTCGTTTGGAAAATTCTAATTACACCGACTTTGACCAATTGACCAAACTCACGTACGTGGCCGCTATGCGACAATTCGATCAACCTTTCAACGTTATGACCAATTTTTAACATGAAAATTTTACATGTGGAATTTCTTATAGAAAAAATTCACAAGTTTTACACTTTCAAAGTATTATTTGGTTTATTATTCTTCAGATTCTTTATATTCAAGATGAAGGCATACCTAATAAAGTGGATTAAGAGATGCCAACACTTGTGCTTACTTAGCAAGTTAATGAGTAATCCACCAAAAAGTAGGAAAGGCCATGAATTTGAATTCATTTAAATTGAATGAAGTTTAAATTCATTTAAATCTTTAGTTATATGATTTTAAAGTTACTTTAAAGTTTTCCTAGATAGTTTAAATTTAAGTTATTTTAAATTTTAAATAGATAGATAAGGGTTGGTTATGGATAACTATAAGCCAATCTTTTTCCTAGTAGAATTGTTTTCAAGGTGGGCTATTTATACCTCATCAAAACTCATTAGAAGTTTTTAGTTTTTTATGAATAAAAATCCCTTTTAGTTTTGACTAATTTCTCTCTTTCTCTTGGATTGTTAAAATCCTTGTGATTGAAAAACTAGAGTTCAAGTGTTGTGACAATTACTTGATCTTTGGATTCTTGCAATTCTTCTAGCCAATTTCGATTGGTGAACAAATTCGAAGATTGCAATCAAACTCACTTTTCTTGTTGGTGAGAATTGTCTTTTGATTCATCATGAAGGAAGTCTTTAGAGGAATAGAAAAGTTTCCAAGTTAGCAACTTTTTTCTCAAGCCAACTGGTCGATCAACATATCTACATTGAACTACCACCCATCATCCATCATCAACGCCGTTTTTGATCAACTTATACCGTTTTGGCCATATCTTGGTCGTCCCTTGGAATTTGCCCACGAAATTTTGAGGGTTAGTTTATAACTCATCCCTTGAGATTATGTCAAAATATTGCGCTAAAATTAGTTGACTAGGGTTGTTTTCATTGCAGTTTAAGTTTTCCTAGAGATTCTATGAAACTCCGAATAGTGGGCTTTCGCATCGTTTCTGAACCCTATCATTCGCATATCAAGAACTTATATATGCTCATGAAGGTCCACTACTCTTGATGGAGTCTCAAGTGGTTGAAGAAGATTGTCTAAAAAATCAAGTCTGTAAAGATGATCATATTGAGAGTGGAGAAATTTTGTTGGCAACAAATATTGAGGGTGAAAAGAAACATGAGCAGATATTTTATACTCAAGATGAAACTCTCAACGTGACACTTTCAAGTCCTCTAAATCTCCAAAACCGAGAAGTGGAATTTAAAAGGGAGCAAAACTTTCATAGCCGATGCTTGAGCAAAGACAAAGTTTACTCTATGTGTAATACCCCGAAAAATGTATTTCCCTTTTTGATGATGTAATAATTCTGGATAATCTAATATATGAATATTACATCAAATTATGCAACGGTGAGCGTAAGTTATGCACAAAAAGTAGAGGTTAATGTTGGAAAATGACCTAAGTATGAAAAACTTAGAAAAAAAAAACACTTAAGTGTTAGATTACGGACGCCGACGGACAGTGCGGACGACACAGGGGGGCGTCCGAATGAATCTGTCCTAAATTCTGGACAATTCAGCCAATGCAAACAACTGCGCACAGGAAAAAAATGGCGTCCTAATGAATCTGTCCTAAATTCTGGACAATTCGGACGATGCGGACGACTGCGGACGGGAACAAATGGCGTCTGAATTAATCTGTCCTAAACCCTGGACACTTTCGGATGATGCGGACGATGACTGCAGACGACTCAACTCGTCCGCAACATCGAGAAATTCTGAGAAACCCATTTAAATCTAGTCTCTCTCTTCTGACTTCTTATAGAAATCAACAAACTCCTCTCTCCTCCTGCCTCCTTCTGCATCGACCGGACATCTCCTGTAGCTTGGGAAGCTTTCTCACGTGGGTTGGAGTCATTGGACCATATTGTTCTTGAATTGGGGAGTTGCAGACTGTTTTGCAGTTTATCTTCTACAACTGCTCAGTCTCTCTTCACCCTTTAGCCTACGTCTATAAGAGGTAAGTTTTCCTGTGAACTCCAGTGTTTTTGGGCGATTGTAAGAGGATCTGAGAGTGTAGTCCTGCTGATAAATGGCTTGGTGAGTGTGAAGTGGCTGTGTTGATAGAACAGGACAATGCAGTGCAACTCTTTAAGGTTCTCAACGTGAAGGTAAGGGCTTTACTTTGAGATTTTTGGTCGGATCAGTTCTTAATTAATTGATAGTGCCTTGAATCTAAACGTTACTTTGCTTAGGGAACATTGAAAGTTTGGAAAATTATTGGCTGTTGTTATTTTACCTTGTTGAGATTTTGTTGGTTATTGCTGAACTGAGGCAAGGGATTATTGGAAGTTTTGGAGGAATTGCAAATACTCATTAGGCTGCTGTTTTGCTGGGTAGAAGCTACTGAGAGAATAAGGTAAGAATTGGGATACTATTTTGGCCAAAGGATGGCCCTACATTACGGGCCCTTGTTTGCTTGATTATTGATTGAAATGTGAAGCAAAATTGATTGTTGAACTTTGTTATTGCTGTAGAAATTCTGTGAAATGCAAACTGTTATCATATTGAATGCTAAGAATAGATTAGATGAAAGATATGAAATTGTTTAGTGGAGAGTGAACTGAAAAGCATGATGGATAGCAACTATAAAGAAAATATGTGATCTTGCTGCTGAACTGTGATAACATGAAGTGGAGTAAATGGATAGTGACTTCAATGCAAATCTAGTCTGGTCATTGTTAAAGTCTGTGAATAACTGCAAATGTTGATTCTTAGAACATGGAATTCTGACTTAGGTTGTATGGTAGTTAAGGAGAAGGGTTTTGTTTATTATGGAAATCATAGTTGGGTTGGTTGAAGCATGACTAGAGAATATTATACTATTATCAATTTTGGAACCTTGCACTACTGATGCTCACCCTAGAATCACTGAACTGAACATGCTAGCAAATCATTTATTCGAATTGAACATGTATAGGATAGTAAACAAGTCGTACTTCTTTCTTTAATGAGTTGAACATGTTCCTTTTTGCTCATCGTGATTAATGAAAAATATGAAACTTTGTATTGCATGATTTAAATTCCTTTTCTAATCATGGATAATGGATATGTCGCTACATTGTCTCTAAGCGGAATATTCTGGTTACAAACAAAATATAATTGGTTATATTTCTATTGCATGATCTGTGATTTTGGTTATGACATTCATGCATCATCCTAGGGCTTATGAATTGTTTACATATCGTATGTCATCCTAAAATATACGTAAATAGTCATGTGGGGGATCGGGAGAGTTGGGAATGGTTGTCGTGGGGACACCCCTATTGGAGTGCCTACTCCCAATTAGGGGGCGGTGAGGTACGGTTAAGCCACGAGGATCGTAAGATTCTCAATTCTCTTGTTCTGAAATCCTCAATGGCTTCAACAAAAGTGTATGGGTATCGCTCGTGGTGACACCCCGATTGGCGTGTTTTCTAGTCGAAAATACGGTTAAGCCACGAGACCTAGACGTACCCATCGCCCCAAACAGCAGACAAGATACGGTTCTTTTCTGTAATACATCGTATGATTATGCATCACTTGCACTGCATTTTATTTTAATTCTTGCTGGGCATTAGGCTCATTGTTTTCCCCATAATGTAGGTAATGATTATAATGAAGAATTTGTACCAGTGGAAGAGGAGGCGTTCCAGGATGACCCCTTGTGTTATCAGCTGAATTGACATGACGGGTGCAACTCACATAGTTTGGGAAACATTGGTATTTTTTTATTTCAGTTTTGATGAAGAAAGGGTATTTTGGTAATTACTATTGGCAGTATTTGAACCTTTTAATCAGTGTAATAGAGACTTTGGAACTTTTATTAAGAAAACTGGGAAGTAATGTTTTGAAATCCTATTATTATTCTGCACTTTCACTCTGATTACGTTTTCTTCAAAAATAAATTTCAATTGATAATTAATTAAAGCGAAAAATTTTTATGACGCGTTTTAAAATCAAGGAAAAAGGAATTTTTAATTAACGGGACGTTACACTATGACCTTTGATGTAGGGAGTTGTGTCAACATAGCTTCCATAAATAAGATAGAAAAGATTTGCTTGAGAACCTTGGTGCATCCGAATCTTTACATCCTAAACTACAAGAATGAAGAAACAAGAAAATTAATCAATGCTATTTCAAAAAGGTATGTGCCCTTAAATAAGTTGATTACTTGACTTCTTAGAATTGGATGGATTATAGAACTTCATGACTATGAAACCCGTGAAAATTTTGATAGCAAAAGTTCACTTGTAATTTTTTCACATTAAAATAAGTCATGATGTTGAAAAGTTGGCTGTAATTGTAGTATAACGGACACGTGTGAAATTTTGGTCAATTATTCAATATCAGTAAAATTGAAAATTTCCAAGTAGTGAATTAATCTACGAAATGAAATTAGTGAATTAGTTAGACTGAAAATTATTGTCTGGTGACACTTGAAATAAGTCAAGATTAGGAATAAGTTATATAGTATATAATATGTTTATTTGATATATATACATTATTATTTAGATAAATGAATTAAGGAAATAATAAAGTAAAGGGAGAAGTTAATTAAATAAAAAAGGGAAAGGATTAAATGAAAGAAAAAAAGAAAATTTAAAAAGTAGAAAAAGGAAGGGGGAGACCTAGAGGTGGCTAACGGGCTCGGCTCGGGCCTGGCAGGCTGGCTGAGCTGAGCCCGAAAACGCGGGCTCGCGAGCTTGGCCAGCTGGCTAGCTCACGAGCCTGGCGGGCTGGCCTGGTGAGCCCAGCTGGTTGGCACGGTGAGCCTGCCCGCCAATCGCCTGCCAGAATGCTCGGGCTCCCCCTCTTTTAAACAGAGCTCGCCGAGTCTTCCGTCTCTGCCTTGACCAACCTGCACCTGTGGTACTCTCAGTCGCCGCTCCGAAAGCCTCTCAGACAAACGGAGTAACTGATTGGTGTCTTCGTCTGGTTTCGTCTTCTCGAAATCACCCTCACCTGCGAGTTCCTCTTCTGCATCCTCTCTCTCGCGGGTGTCTCCTCTCAGCCGAAGGGTCCTTCTCCCTCTCAACACAAATGTTTTCCAGTCACGGTTCTCCTTCTCCCCTCGCTATTTCTCTCGTCCAATGCAAGGCAAGGGAGGGAATCCTATTTCTCTCTTTAGGGTTAAAGTTGCAGACTCCTTTCTCTATCTTCAGTTGCACATCATACCTTCAATCTTCCAGTGGAAGACTTCCACTAACTTTTATTATTTGTATTGTTACAACCCAAACAACGTAAGTTGTCGCAAATTAACTTACAATTTTAATAATTTGCTGCTTGGTATGATTTCCCTTGCAACTAAACTTTGTGAATAATAGTGACTACCACACACAAATGATCTTGGTATTTGCCGATGCTATGTCATCTAAGAATCTTGCATTAAGACTTATTGTTCTCATGATGTTGTAGCCATATTCGAAAGACGCAACGTATGGGTCAAAGGTTGACGACCTTATAATTAGTCAAGGGTGACGCCCCGTTTAATAGTCAATTTGTAAAAAATTTTATTGGTACCCGTAAGCCAATTGAATACAAATATTTATTTAATTAAATTATTAATTATAGAATTTTTACATTATAATAATAAAAATGTTTATTATAGTTCTAAATTATATAATATTGAAAATAATTTATAATATATTTATATAAGATATTATTATTTATGTATATTTGGATGGACTTGTTAAGGCTTTTTAGGCTCGGTTGGCTCGTTAGGCTCGGCAGGCTCAACTAGCCAGACTTTTTCAAGCTTGGCTCGACTTGGCCTGGCCGGCTCGGCTCATTTGTCATGTCTAGGGAGACTCACGGCTGAAATTGGATTAATTAAATAAAAAGGGAAAGGATTAAATGAAAGAAGAAAAGAAAATTTAAAAAGTAGAAAAGGGAAGGGGGAGACCCGCGGCTGAAATTGTAGAAGGAGAAGGAGAAGGGCAAGGCTCCATTTTCCTTCGGCCGAGACTTCGCGAGAGGGGATTTGCGAATACGGAGCCACCGATTCGTGGCGAGAGCTGGGCGACGCCGTCGGAGAGGTTTTCCGAGCAAGAGCTAGTAGGAGGCGAGCTGACAGGCACTGTCGATCGTGGGTGACAATGCGGCGTACTCTGAAGGATTTACGAAGAGGAAGAGCGGTCTTGGACAAGAGAGGAAGGTTGAGCCGAGGAGGAAATCAACTTCCACACCTTCGATCGAGGTAAGAAATGCCGACATTCTTCTTGGCCTCTCAGCCTCTAATGATTTTCTTGGCCTCTCAGCCTATAATGCCGAGTGTTAAGTTGGTTGAGTTCATTTGCTGTAATGAGTTTTTGTTTAGGGTGATGAATATACGAAGTGATGCTGTGTTTATTTTATCTTCCCTATTTTTATTACGGTTTCACTAGAGAAACCCAACGAGTGTCCCTGTTTTGCTACTGCCTTTTATTTGAATGGCGTTTAAGGAATAATCTTCGAGGAGTGTGTCGTGTTTTGGGTTGCCGTATTGATGAATGTATGAACTGTTGTGTGGTGGTTTAGCTCACGGTTAATTTGTTGAGATTTGAGGATTTGTGCTTGGTTTACTGTGTTCATTTCATGCTCACAGATTTACTGAAAGAGACCCGAGAAGATTATTCTTATTTTACTACTGTTATGATTGAGGATAATTAGCTATTTACTGTTATGATTGACTTGGATTTATTGTTGAGATTTGAAGATAATGATCTTGAATTCCTATTTTTGATGTTGTTGAGTTGTAGAATTGTAACCGTAGGGGAGGGATATTCGGTTTATTGAGTTGTCATTGATGTGGAATCTATTTTGTTACTACCGTGGATGGTAAAAACCGAAGATGTAATGTTATGATGTGTGGGAATGTTATGATGTGCGGGTATTATTGATGCTCTATGGACTGAGGATCGTAGCTTTGGCTACTGTTTTGATAACTTTTCTCAAGGTTTAATGTCCATTCTTTTTGGATAGTATACTCTCTGATTTATTTGATAACCCAAGAATTGTAAGTTGCTCAATGTTTGAGGATTGATTCTTAGGATATATAATTATTAGTTGCTACATTTGGCTTACTAGGTAGGGTGGAAAATAAATTTAAGGGTCTGAGTTGCTGTTGTGTAAATATTGCACATTGTTTTGAGGGTCAATTGATAGGGATGTCACTGATCTGTATTGCATAAAGATAGCTATTAAGCTTAGTACCGGTGTAGGATTTTTCCAATTATCCTCGAGATGTATTAATGAGAGTTCCCATGTTTGATATGTTTTAGGTTCGGACAAGTTTGACTTCGATCTGGTACCTGAGGTCGCTGCTCCTTCGAATAAAAGGACAGATCGCCATCAACGTAGGGGTTTTATACCTACTTGCTTTGCATTCGCATACCATGGTTTTTAAAACTAATATTTTATGGATTACCAGATGTGCGCATGGAACGCACCGCACATGATGGATGAACGCAACGCTTCTCACCTCCTTGGATAAAGATATGACTGCAAGTTTCTTTCGTGATATAACTCACATGAAATGGACTTTGGATATTACGCACCAAAGGGTCATTGGATATTACGCGCCAAAGCAAGAATAGGATCTCTCTAATTTCTCGGGTTTAGTAAAAGCTATTTTGTATTAATCTCAAACTGTCTAAAACATAAAACTAGGTGGCTTTATATATAGCCAATTTAAAAGCACAAATTATAAATTTAAATAAAAGATAATCTAAATAACTGAGTTAGTCACTCACACCAATGACCCCTTATCTTATGGTAGAGACAGGAGCGCTTAGACTCGTGGAGATTAAGCTATGAGCCGTAATTGATTTATTTCACTCTCTTACCATTTATTTGCACTTTTCACTTAGTATGGACCGTAATCTTAGTTATAATATACTTTGATTAAAAATTCTGGATGTGTGGATTGTATCCACTGTTTAATTTGAATTTAATTTATATTACTATTCTATAACTCTTGCGACACTAAGTGGACCGTGACCCAGCACAAGTGGGTTACTGTTGGAAAATTTATTCAAGTTTTTTGCTAATTTCGACAAGCCTTGGGTTGGTCGATTGGGCCTTCTTCGAGAATAGGGCCATTTAGCTCGATGTTTCTATTCGGCCCGCCTCTAGGTCATAACAATGATATTGGTACTGATTTAGGACTTTGGAATGACAATATTGATAATGTTGTTGATGATGATTTTTTTGATTTTTTATGAACACTTTGTGAAAAGCAACTTTCACATGCCTAATGGTAGGACTAGAGGAGTGTTGTTAATCCTAAAGCTGTAACGACTTGGTTTTTCTTTTTCCTTTAAAAATTTGTGAAAAATTTGAAACTTTTACCAAACTGCTAAAACCTTAAATTAAAACCTCTTTAATATAATATCAGAGTGCGAAACCGGACAGTTAAAATATTTTTCCTTAAAACATAGCAAAAACAGCTGTAAAGTCTTTTGTTAAAACATAATAGAGTTATTAAAACATAGCGGAAGCGTAAATCATTTGAGATGTGAAAACTAAATAGTTAAATACTGCATTTTCGAAATGAAGACTAAACCATTAAATAGAATTTAATTACAACCATTATCTCTTCTACTTTCTTTAGTCTTGCTAGCCATGAGTCTCGCACGTGCAAACCTTTCTTCCCTGCTTTTTGATCTGTGCATTAACTTCCCGTACAAGTACCTACACTTATACCACAAGTAAACTGTAAGACCAAAGGCTTAGTAAAGAAAATGGTTTATGCAGTATGATATGCCTCTCGTTAGTCCTTTTTGGAATGGGGGTTGTAATAACCCAATCCTAAATTCTCCGGTTAAAATGATGTAATTGCTTTGTTAAGAATAAATTGAGTTAATACATCCTTCTATGAATGTTACGTTGCGTCATAAAACCCCGTAGACGTTTAAGTTGGACGGGATTTTGAAGAAAATGTGATAAAAGAGGAAGAAGTGGACTTGGGGACACGTGGGGACACAAAATTCGCGTCCAAAACTCGCTGTTGTAGTGTGCGGACTCTGCCTATATAATTGCAGATGCGGCGGAAGCCAAAACGAGTCGTCCGATTTGAATCTGCCCATTCTGATTTCGTGCGGACGATTCATGCGGATGGTACGGACGCATAAA
>CM039468.1:30608517-30681661 GCA_022433065.1 Begonia loranthoides | reverse complement strand
AGCATACTTAGTTTTAAAAATGATTTTCAGAGCAATTTGCAAAAATCATTTTTAAAACCACTGCTCTGATACAAACTGTAACAACCCGGTTTTTCGTAAATCCTTTAAAATACGTTAAAATTTGAACTTTCGTAAAACCGTTGAAATCGGTTTAAAAACATATCAGAGTGCGACACTAAACCTGCCAGTACTAACCTTTCGTTAAACTCGTATTGAAAATCCAATTAATAAAATGCTGAAGCGTTATAAAAATCGTTTGCTTAAAACATCGCAGAAGCATAAATAGTTAATGAAGAAACTAAACAATTGAATACAACTTAATAAAACTTAATTTAATTACAACCGTTCCTTATTTTATTCTTCTAGCTTGGCTACCCTCAATCCTCGTGTGTGCAAATCTTTCATCCCAGCTTTATTATCTGTTCATCGTTTTCGCATTTACACCTAAGTTTTGCGTCAATTTCACATACAAGTACCTACACTTCAAGTAACTATAAGGCCAAAGGCTTAGTAAGGAAAGAGGTTTATGCAGTATGAAATGCCTCTCTTTATTCCCTTTTTGGAATGGGGGCAACCAAAACCAATCTTTTCCTTAGTCGTTGTTTCTTTGGTTCTTACACGTACTTCGAGCTGGAGATTAGAGGTTGTCCTTTGAAATAGCATAATTTGATCGGCTTCTAACCTTCTGTGTGCACACTAGTCCCTTTCTCGACAAGGTAGGGGTGTATCCTAGCTGCCAGGCTAGATCCGAACTACCCATTTACCCTAACTCCCTTTTCTTTTCTTTTTCTCTTTACGCGTATCCCTCCCTCAAAGCGTTTTCTAGGGATGGGCGTATCCCGCCCATCCTGAGTATTTGCTTTTCCCTTTGGGCGTATCCTGCCCTCTAGGCTTTTTCTCAGTGATGGGTGTATCCCGCCCATCCTGAGCGTTTTTCGACTTCTTTGTTTCTTAACATTTTTTCTCACTCATGCATGTGTGGGTACCATTACCAAGGTGGTACCCCCTACTTGGTTTCTATTATCATGATGCATAATTGAAATCACGCATATAATGAATAACAATAATTGAAAGTGCACCGCAATACAGGGAACAATTATGATATTAAATTGAAAGCAGCGAATGAACAAGATGAGACAATAAAGTAACATGTGACAAATTACAACTAACTAAACAAGCTCATTGAACTAAGCTAGACTAAACATGGAAACATGCTTTAGACAATGAATAACGGAAACATGCTTGTAAATTGGTAATTCTTATTCTAGTTGATTAAGTATGTTTTTATTCTAATTAATTAATCATGCTATATTTAATAGACTTGTTATTATCCTAGTCAATTACATGTTCAAGATGATTTTATGCTCAAGAAAGGATTTCATTTAATATTCTAGTTACATATCTTGGTTAATATTAATTTCTTAAGTAACGTGCTTTATTCTTCTAAGTTAAGTCAAATAACATGCTTCCATTACTCTAATAATTCAAATACTAAGTACAATTAAGTTATCCAACATTATTCTCTAAGTGAATTAACATGCTATACATGCATCAAGAAGCAACCAAGTTAATTAAACATGCTCAATTAGTTAATTTACTTACCCAATTAGTTAGATAATTACATATTCAATATTAGTTATCCATTAAACATGGTTGAGTAGATTAACATGCGAACATGCTCACTAGTTAATTCGTGGTTCTAATTAATTAGCATGCTCAAGGAAGTTAATTAAATATGCTTATAAGTCCAACTAATTAAACATGCTTAAGTGAACATGCTAATTGATTAACATTTAAACATGCTGCACCTAGCTAAGTTAACATGCTAGTTAATTAACATGCATAGCTAATTGATATGCTTAAGTAATAATTAACATGCTTGGATTAATTGCATGCTTAATTTGATTAACGTACTTATGTCTAATTAACATGTTTAAGTCTAATTAAATTGCTTACATGCTTAGATTAACTTACTTGGTTGACATGCTCAATTGATTAACAATTAACTACATTTGATTAGCAAATAAACATGCTAGATTAAGGAAGTAATAGAAACACAACAATAATGAAAGAAATAACAACATTATAGTTAATAACGACACAGAAATTCAATGATGGAGAACATGTCAAAATAATGCCTTCAGACTTATCTCACTATCTAAGCATTACTCATTTATCCAACATTTATCGTTCATTAGTTGTCTATCAATTATCCATCAATTCTCTAAGCATTGGTAACGGAGCTGATAACAAGGAACAAGAAATAACAAAGGAAATCTACGGACCTTCACAGGGAAATATCACAGGGCAAAACTAATCTATAGAGTATTAAAAACATCATAGCATTAACTTTGCAAATCCAACATTGAATATCATAAAGCTAACAAATTCTACGGAGTATTAAATCAATCTATGCTATCAACAAGGAAGTAACAACATCAAGGAAACCAACGGGCATCAATAAGAAAGTATCACAGAGCTAGTTAACAACTAAGGAAATACGACTCATGCACCCCCACTTGTGGTGTAGTCCCTCCACTAGCCAAGACACCCCTATTTCCTAACCGCGAAGCTTTAATGCGTATCATCATTTAGTTGTTATTCTTCTTCTCTTCTTCTTTTCAATACCTTCACAAATTAGTAACATTTGTTGGTAAAAATCTAGTCAAGTATAAATAAACATATTCTTACTCCTACTTATGAGATACGTTTTAGGACCTAACACTTCAAGCCATCGACTAAACCTTATCCTCCATGATTTTCTTTAACTAATAAGCATAACATAACTTCTCATCTTTATCCTTCAAAGTAATGGAATGATTAATCCACAACACCCTATTTCAACAATCCATTAATCTTAAGACCTTCCCCATTGCTATTCTTCAAAGTCCAACCATGCAGGATATAGTAACAACAACAAGAAGCACATTTCTTTATCTAAATAGAGAGGTAGTTGATAGATCATCAAACGTACAGGACTAAAAATTCACCCACTTTGCACAACCAACAACAGAGGGTTGTATTCATGTCTCACTCACATATTCAACGTTCGAAAACCCTCAATCAGTTTCAACAGCAGAGAATAATGTTTAACAGAATTCCATTCAAACCAACAACTACAAAATCACTAAAGAGCATTCCAAAAGCAACAGAAGGCATCACCACTAATAGAGTATATTCTAACCTTATTCATCCATTAACAGAAAAAAACCGTCCAAAAATCCAAAATAAAGAGAAGGAATCATACCCACCATAAAGACCCGAACGTAGCAGCTCCCAGCTCAGCACCCGAGAGTTCCTCTGCTCTACCTCATATCCTCAATTTCTCCTCTTATAGCTCTCAATTTTTCTCTCCAATTTCTTCTCACCCGAGAGCTTTTAGCTCTTTCTCCCTCCCTCTTTTGCATTTCAACACACCAAGGAGAGGGGGAGTACCGGTTCGGCATTAGAGAACCAACAGGCTTGACAATGGCATTCGTCTGGTCCAGCAAGAACCGCCCAAACCGACGCGAAAATATTCGATTCGCCCCCTAAAACTAGCCTCCAACCAACGACCCATCAGCAGAGAAGCAAAGGAGGAGAAACTTGGTGGAACGTACCTCAAACCGATGCTAGAAATTGCCACGGCAGAGGTTTGATATGTTCTGTGACTCGAATACAACTCACAACCCGCTTCGCCGACTGCAACCTGCCACCACGTTGGACAATGCCTCCCTTCGTGAAGAAGGCACCTACATCGTCGTCGCCCGACCACTCCTTTCTCCCGATTTCTCCCTCTATCGATCTCTCTCCCTCTCTCTCTTCCCGATTCCTCCCTTCAGAAAACAACAAAATAACCTTGTTTCTTCTTCTTCATTTGATGTCCAGACCAGACTGGTGACCACACAAACTGAACTCGCGTGAACCGGTTCACTGAACCAGTTCTCCTTCTCTAATTTCTATTTTAATTTTCCTTAATCCAATCTTCCACTTAATATCTAATTAATCCTCATTTGATTCTAATTAATCCCTAATTAATCACTCTCTAATATTTTAATCCCAAACATTATAACTTAATTTATTAAATTAATATTTATTTTAATTACCTTACTTATTATCCAATAAGTTTAATTAAATTATAATATCTTACGAATACGTTCCGGGTAATACTCCAACAATTATCCAATAAATCCAAGTATCCCTAATTATTTTTCAATTATCCTTATTAAATTCCAATATAGAAATTTGGGGTATTACATTTATTTTATGGTAATTGGAATTGTAATTCCCTAAAATTCATTTTCCCTAAATTTCAAAATCCTAAAAATTTTTCCCAAATCAGTTAACAATTTTAGTTTGATTAAGTCGTTATAAAACTCTAATTATCACTTGTAAATCCTTGAAATTTTCTAAATCCTTAAAATTTTTGAAATCATTGATTAAGCAAGAAAATTAAACATTAATTATTAAGAAGTATTTATTTAATTCATTGTTATTTAAAACTTTAAATAAACTTTATTTAATAAATACTTTCATTAAACACTCCTATTAAAAATACTAAATCAAATTAAAATCTCATTTACTAAAGAAATTAAATATGAAATAATAACCAACAAAAGCTTTATTAATATCAAATTTAGTTTATAAAAATTTCATCAATGCAATATTATTAAAAATTATAGCAGAATATTTTTATATAAAAAAAACAATGTGGAAACTAAACAGAATATTTATTTATCTGATTCGACAACACCTTTCTCTATATGTTCGTCTGCCTCTAGAATATTTTCGATCAGCTCACATTTTTCTTTAGTTGAAAATTCACTTACATCACAAGACTAAAGGTGAGATAAACCTAGTAAGTAAAAATATGTATATAATTAAATTAATTTCATGCATTACTGAATTTTCATGTTTAAAGTTACATAATAGTTGGAACTCAATTTCCAGCCTGCGTTTAGACTTTTATTAGTTATATCAAATTTTCATGCTTTCAGATATTTATTAGCCATCTCAAAATTTCCATGTGTTGAAGCTTTCATTAGTCATCTCAAAATTTCTATGCGTTCAAGCTTTCATTACTCATCTCAAAATTTTCATGTGTTCAGGTTTTCAGTAGCCATCACATCATGTTTTATGTCAATTCCATCAGATTCATGAATTCATACTCGCATACAAGATGACCTATAATTTTTTATCTTTCTTTAATCGTATGTCAATATCTAATCATGCTTGTACATTTAAAATATCAAGATCAAGATATAATAAAGTTACAAAATAAATTAAATAAAGATTTCCTTTGTGATGTAGGGCCAATGGCCAAAATATTGAAAACCAATATCTTTACTTAGTTGGATTATGAGAATTCTAGGGTTTTAGGGGTTTTCCCAAGTTTTCAAATAATCTAGTCTCCCTAAAGGATTAATTGTGGTTAAATTTCTTCTAAAAAAAATAAATCTTGAAAGAAATTGGGCAGAAATTCCTTACTAATAAAATCCTTATACAGAACGGAGTCAAAATTGGATCAATCTAGATAATTTGGGAGAATTTTGTGTTGAATTTAAAACAGGTCAGGTTCGGGTCAGTCTAGCAAGTTTGGTTCAGTTCGTTTCAGTTTGATCTAGACAGATTAGGGCCGATTCGCTGTCTAGTATGGTCCGATTTGTGAAAGAAAGGAAAAACTGGCACTCTGCTTCGCAATGAGAGGACTTCTTCCTTTCATTGATGGTCGTCGTTGATGGTCGTCGCCGGTGGAAAGGATTTCGTCGAGCTGGAAGAAAGCTCAACTATGAGTTAAAGTTTCGGCTATGGGGATTTTCTTCGTCGGACAGAGAGCATTGGAGTAAGTTGTGAGGTGAGTTTCCCTTTTAC
The DNA here is from genome assembly GCA_022433065.1 of Begonia loranthoides. Taxonomy (NCBI): domain Eukaryota; kingdom Viridiplantae; phylum Streptophyta; class Magnoliopsida; order Cucurbitales; family Begoniaceae; genus Begonia; species Begonia loranthoides. The sequence goes on along the minus strand of CM039468.1, from coordinate 30,675,811 downwards.
ACCATGACTTCTATTTATAGAGCAGCATTTCAACCAAAACTCCCCAAAAATCTGAGTTCGTTTTCAGATTCCCTTCAATAGTTTGAAGTTGTTGAGCTTTGAAACCTTGTTTATCTCAGATTCTTCATCAAGCTGGAGAAATTTGTTGGTTGTTTCATGAGATTAGTGTTTGATTTAGTTTTAATTGGTTCTGATTTGGTAAAATTTGAATTTTGATTTCAAATTTTGAAAAATAATATGCTTAGGATAAAATTCTAATTCAAATTTAAAATTAACTAAACCCTAGAATGTTACAATCTCCCCTCCTTAAAGAAATTTCGTCTTCAAAATTTAAATTATTAATTGATAAATTTTGGGTAGATCTTTCTCATTTACTTCTCTCTTCAATCCATATGTTTACTGAAAGATTTTCCTAAATTAGTGTCATAACTTCTCCTGCAACTCATGTTATTATGATTCAACCTAAATGAACAATCCTCAAATTACTAGATCATGTCTTATTATGTTTTCACTGTGCTACTATTATCTCTTTTGATGAAATTTGAATTTTTCTTCATCTCCTATTAAGTTTTCAATTCTATTTATCGAATAATAATTTCATTCATATTTATTGTTAAACCTCTATTTTGAATATATTAACATCCACAAGTTATTCTTTTATGTTCATTCCTCCTTGATATACATATAATCGACTAATACATCAATTCATTAAGACATTAACCCTTTTACATCCTTAAATTAGCACCATCCTTTAAACTAATCTCCATATCACTACATAATATTAATATATTGGTAAACTAAACATTAGGTATTAAAATTTATAATTAAATCCTTGAATTTATCTCAATGAACTACATCCTCAAATATTTAATTCTCAATTAAAATTCTTTAATTCATTTTATCAACTAAATCCTCGAAATTTGGTCTGTGCATATATATATTTCGAATCATATATAATATTATATTTACTTAATCAATGATTGTCCTAATTTTGTAATTGAAGACAAATTTATACTTAAGTGTTTCTATTTTGTTTTGATCAATTATAGCCTCAAAGTTTATTAATTTATCAATTACATTGAATTTCTATGTTCTCAATTAATGATAATTTTAATTACATACTTGAATGTAAACCTTATACTTGAGCTCATTGACTTCAATACAATAAACTATAACCTCAATATTTAGAAATTTTTTCAACTAATATATAATCTCTATGTTTTTCCAAACAATAATTGATCAACAACACTAAACACTCTAATATATAATTTGTAACTTATGTCTACAATTTTGTTTCAATTAACTACGTTCTCAAAATTTTAATAATTCTTTGAATAAAATCTAAGCTCCATGTTTCATAAAAATGCTTATTCTAAACGAAGTGCTTAAATATGAATTTCATGCTTAAAAACCTCAATTTAATCTTGATCAACTTATCCGCAAAATTTAGTAAGTCCTCAACTATGATCTCATTTTATGGTTTCTCAAATATTTATCATTTTAAACTATACACTGGAAGACATAATTCATATCTAGGTTCTTCAACTTTACTTCAATCAATTAAAATCAAAATTTTTTTCAAAGTTATCGATTATAACTCAATATTTATGTGTCATCAAACAAAGATTAATTTAAATTCTCAATTTGTTTAATTCTATAACCTCAATTTTTTTTTATCACCATCATTGTAATTACTCTTGCTAGAATATAACTTACACACATTCTTCTACTTATTCCAAATTGACATCTAAACATAAATTTTAAACTTGAGATCCTAAACTTTCATTGATCAACTATAATCCTCAAAATATAGCAATTTCTTAAATAAAGTCCAACTTTCATATTTTCTAAAAAAATATCTTAGACTAAACATTCCAACATATTTTTCATCATAAAATCCTCAACACTTCCACTGCTCATTAGTCAACTCTATCATTAACTCAGATTTAACTTTAAACTTTTCTCTAAACCATGATCATTACAAATCAATGATTTCAAAAATATTAAGCATTTAAGAGTGATAATTATAGTTTTTATAATGGTTTAATCAAACCTAAATTGTTAATTGATTTGGGGAAAAATTTTAGGGTTTTGAAATTTTCGGAAAAATGATTTTTGGGGTGATATAGGAATGGTCTTATACTCAAAGTAAAAGTGTAACTCGGCTAGAGTATTTCTAGCCGAGTGAGTATGTTGTTAGAGCATTTTTGGTGATTTTCTTTTAGGACATTAACCCTAATTTTTTAGGGAGTATTTAAGCTCTCTCTTAGGGCTACCATAGGGAGTTGATTTAGATAATAGAACCATTGTTCAAAATTGTGGAGATTTCTCCATAGGCAACTCTCTTTTGGTGGTTATATCCAATTGAGTTTTGTGTAGAAATTGGTATCATCTCATTTGTAAGTTTAAGGTGATATCTCTTATTATTATATCTTTCTTCACCTCCTTTCATAGAGATAGACATCCCTAACAAAGGAAAAAAAACTTATAAGAGAATCAAGTTGGAGTGTTTCCATCAAATGAAGCCATTGAAGTCAATAGGAATGGACGTGATGTCTATTCAGACCAGCTTGTACCCTATCAACTATAACTCTGTCATTCAAATGCATTCACTTACAATTTTTAGAGGACATCTTCCTCACTTACAAAGTAAGGTGTGGGCCAGAAAATCATGTCAAAAAAACGTAAATTACCCGGGATACGTTTTCCTCAAATTAGGTCGATTCGTTCTTTATTTGGCACCAAGTTTCAAATTGTTTCTATTTTTCCCTATTCAGGTAGTGCATCAACCCCTTAATTGACACATAGGTGTGTCAATGGTTTTTGGAACCCCAAGCAAATATATGTTTTCTGATTTTATTTATAAAAATATTCAAAAAATTCATTGTGAAATATATTTAAAATTAATACATTTCAAGAAAAAAATTATTAAAAATATTTAATATACATATTTTATTTTAATTATGTCACTATAATTTTTATAGACAAAAAATAATTTTTTAATGAATTTGATTTTATTTCTAGGTTTTGGCAAGGAAAATATTTGAAGGAAACGTTGTTAGGGATATTGAATTAACATATCAAAGAAGACACTATCAAAAAATAAGATACCTACTATTTATTATTTTAAATATTTTCATAGAATTTCTTGTCGCTATACAGGGAAGGAAAAATTAAATCTAGCCTTCCAAGTGCCAACGTAGCTAGACTATTAAGTTTTATAAATACTTTTCAAGCAATAAGCATAGGATGATTTTAATATTTTGAAACTTGAAAAAAAAAAAACGCATTTTAAATGAAAAAAAATAATTATGAAATAAAACAATTTTAAATTTCAATAAAGAAAATTCTGTATTAACCTAAAGTTTATTAAAAAGAGTGTCTGTTGGTCACATTACATCTCTGTCTTCAGTATATGATTTTGGCTAAATCTCAGTTATTCCTTACAAATTTCTTTGGATCAATGATGAGTGTCCGGCCTACGAACGCTCACAACTCAAGTAAGAACCACTTAATCCTCAAAGAAAGTTTGATTGCTTGACCCAAGGTATTTTATATAGGGGAGCACAAAAGTCATTTGGTTTTGTTTTAAGGTCAAATCGGACAGAACCTGTAAACTTCTAAATCTTTGAATATTTTTTATGAATAAAATTTTTGCTTTGACTAAGTCAGAATGTGTGTGTTGACCAGATCCTTATCACGTGTCATGGGTCTTTGATCACGTGTGAAAGGAGTTCAGTTAATGGTCAACGAGTGTATTCTGTATTCTCCTACAGCCCGAAGCTGCTAAATTTTGTGTTCGGTAAGTTCTCGTTCCCTTATATCCTTTTCGAGTTATGTTGGTTTTATCGGATTAGTATTTAAAGATTTTGTTTACTATTTATAATATATTTATTAAATAAAAGAATTAAAATTTTAATTTATTTTAAATTTTTATTTGATTTTCAAAAAGGGAGAACTTTCTCTTTGTTGGAAAAGGCCTCTCAGCCGAAGGGAGAAATAGAGGAGGGAGAAGAGTGATGGACTACAGATTCCATCTATCATCAAAGGAGCACAGAGATTCTTTAACCATATTTTGCATGATTATTTTGTAGGTATTCAAAAAAGAAAGAGGATGAATGACATTCATCAAACATCCAAAAATATCATGAAGTTATTCAAGATCGAGCATAAAAGGAAGTTCAAGTACAAATATAGAAGATTTGGTGGACTTCACAATTCTGCCTACAATCTGACCTTTGACGAGTGTTTAATATTTTTGGCATTCTGGAAGATTTTATATCAAAATATGTGCGCCATGAAGATTGAAGGTGCCTATCTATTCTTTCTAGAATGGGTAATTTCGTTAAAATTGAAGTGTGTTTGCTATGCCAAAAGCCCTCTGAATAGAGAGCAAATATTGCTTGAAGCCCAATGATGGACTACAAGGTCCAATCACAAGAGCTAGGGGCCAAAGGCTCATCAACACCTACCTTTCTTCTTATTGGGAAGGTAACTCAATAATGGACCAAGTGGATGAGTCATCATTTCGTGGGAATCAAAGAAAAGCGAATGCATGTTGAGTTATGGAAACCATTCCAAGTGGCCAAACATGAAGACAATAGAAAAGTAAAAGATTACATTCATATGAAAACCATCCAAGGGCTGAGCATGGAGAAGGAATAGCTACCAAAAACCATCAAGACTTGGAGAAGAAGAAACAAGAATTAATTTAAGTAATTTACTTTTAGTTAAGTTGCCTAAACGTAGTATGGAAATCGACGAAATATGCTTGTTGTGTGATAGCCAATTTAATATAGTATTTAGTAGTTTCTTTTTTAGTTATTTCTTATTTTAAAGTTTGTAATTAGCTAATTAAAGCCACCTTGTGTGAGTGTTTAAAAGAGATTGAGTTTAATACAAAAGACTTAGCTTTGTTATCTTTGAATTTGAAATGATTCCTTATTCTCCTTTGGTGTGTTCTATCCAAAGTTCTTGTGGTGTGATATCACAAATTAAGATTACTTTGTGACTTGAGTAATCTTTCATATTGGCATCCGTGCTCTTGTTTTCTTGAAGAAGAACGTGTGAAAAATGTTCAACTTTCAAGACGAATTGAAATTGGTGGAGTATTTCATACGAAATTGGAAGTTTTGATTTCTTGTTATTTTCAGCCAATCTCACTCAACCAAGCATATTTCCCTATTTTGTGGCGATTTTAACCATTATTTTTTGGATGAGTTATTCATCATCCATTAAGGGAGTTGCTATCCAAATTTCGTGAGAAAAGCTTCTATATTCAGCAAGTTATGACTTTCTAAAGTCGAAAATTTCCTAAAGTGTTGCAACAAAATATAGAAACTGTCCAGTAGCTAGTCGATGACTCCTTCAGCCAAATGACCTCACAACTCTAGTTTCTCTTAATCTTGTCTGAGTCCTTCACATTTCAACATAAATCTTTGTTATTTTTTGGATTACACTTCTGTGGTGCATCATCTTAGTATAAGAGCTAAATACTCCTATTATTTTGTGATTCTTTTCTTTCAACATAATGACAAAGGGCCAGAGTTAATCAATGAATTACGTTACAGACGAGGGGGATTTACAATAATCTATTTCTACTTCTAGCGGGTCAAAATATAACAAAGATTATTTGGATTGAGTAGAAGAAGTCAAAGAAGTCTTTCAAAGTTGTTATTATTCATAGAAGACCATGGTAAAACTTATTTCTTCAAAGCTAAGAGGAAGGACTTCAAGATGGTGGAACAAATTGATTACCAACCGAAAAGAAGATGGAGAAAAAGACATAAAAATGTGGCGTTTGTTGAAGGGATTATTAAGAAAAGAATGCTCCAAGATTTATGAATACTGTCCCATCCTCACCACCACCAACCAGGTATGAGAAGAGATTTCACAATGGTAGAAAAGCTCAATTCATTAAAGAAAATACCTTATTTGAAGAGATAATGCATCGACTTGACAAATTGAAATCAAGTTTAGCAAGCGCTCCAACGTTGCATGTACAAGGCCATGTTGAGGTATTAGCATAAGCTCTTGGGGGATAAATGAGCAAATTGAAGAAGATTTTAGAAGGGTCATTACTATCTTTGGAGCCTTAATTAGATAAGGAAGATTGTCTGAACAAGTACCCGAAGTTGAGCATATGGAGAGCAAAGTTGACTTCTTGCCAACAACCAATGAAGATAAATCCTTAGCAGCAACTATTGAAGGAGAATTGAAACAATAGGGTTCATTACTATCTTTGGAGTCTATAACTATACAAGAGGGTGAAGATGAATTGTTGGTAGTAATTAATGAAAAAGAGGATCCACAAGAGGAATTTTATTATATTCAAAGGGAACCCTTCGACATAAAGCTTCAAAGTGCTCTAACTCTCCAAACCCAAGAAGTGGATTGAAGTTATTGATACATTTAATTCCTTAAAAATTATGGTGGGATATTGATTAGGAGGACATTAAAGTTTCAAATCAAGTAAGTATTTATTTCTTAAGTAGCAAGCACCGAGGTAAATTATTATGTGATGTAGTACCTTTGAAAGCTAGTCAATTTGTAACGCCCCCTTTTTAAAAACATTATTTTGTAGTAAATTCTCATGCTATATATTTTTTTTCTTTAAAACCATCGTACTAAAATGATGTTACTTAAATTATTTTTGTGATAAAACCATACTTTAAAACCAAATACTAAATCATACATTAATACAACATTTGTAGCGGAAGACTTTATGAAATTAAAATACGTTTCTTGTCAAACTCTCGTTTTAACAGTCCTCATCATGAGCAAGCTCCCTCAACATGTCTTCGCATTTGCTATTTCCTTTGTATTACTTTTACCTACAATGTAAAACTCATCTTTAAGTCTAATACTTAGCAAGAAATGCATGTGACCGTGAGCATGACATGTCGTAACATTTGTTTTCTTTCTCCGTTCTTATCACTTCTTTCCTTTTGTTTCTTTTTATTACTTTTCTTCTCTTTCTTTCTCTTTTTCTTTTCTTTCATTTTTCTTCCACTTTTCATTTTCGTTTCTTTTCTTTTCGTTTTTTTCCTTTCGTTTCCTTTTCGTTTCTTTTCGTTTCTTTTCCTTTCGTTTCCTTTTCTTTCCTTTCCATTTCTGTTCATTTCTTTCACTTTCCTTTTCTTTTCATTTCTTTCACTTTCCTTTATTTTCATTTCTTTCACTTTCGAATATGAGTAGGCACGACAATGGGGCACACACTATGTTTCTCCACGCCCTTTTAGGAGAATCTGACTCCACGCTCTTTTGGGTGTCCAGACTCCACGCCCTTTTTGGGAGTCCTCCGTTAACTGTTGCACATTTAGTGCACAATGAGCTAGTGAACCTTGTGCCAGTTAGCCCCCAGGTTGCGCCGAAAGAAAGTTAATGGGCTTAGGTCCAATTGGCCTGCCCTTTTGGGCAGCTTGTCCTCAATCACCATTTATGTACTTTCTTTCTTTCTTCTTTCTCTGATAGGCGTTGGAGATGTCAAAACTTGACGAGAGTGCGCAAGGCAGCCAATCTTAGCACACACCAAGTGTAACACCCAGGTAATTTAAAAACATTTTTTTTCTCATTTTAGAAATACGTCATAAAATTTTTCGCTTAATTCATTTAACATATGAAACTTATTTTAAAAAGAAACGGAAATCAGAGTAAGCTTTGCGGAATAATACTCATAATTTAAAACGTAGTTTTCAAGCGTTCTTAACAAAAAGTCACCAAAGTCCCTATTACAACGTTTTAAAATATTCAAAACACTGATAGTAATAATGACCAAAATACCCCTCTCTCAAAATACCAACAAAATACCAATAAAATACCAACACCGCTCATCCTATAAGAGCCACACCCAAATAGGTCAAATCAGCTGATAACACGAGGGATCATCCTGGAACGCCTCTTTCTCAGCTGCTACAAATTCTTCATTAAAATCATCACCTACATTACAGGAAAAAAAAATGAGCCCAATGCCCAGCAAGAATCAGAATTAATGAAATGCAAATGATGCATGAACACACAATGCATTACAGAAGAGAACCGTTTCTCTTCTTGAGGTTAAGGTGGAATACTCCGTAGAGCCTTGTGGCTTAACTAGTCACTCCGACGAGGAGATATATCCATCAGGGGTGTTACCACAAGCAGGTATCCTCACTTTTGTTGAAGATGTTAGGGGTTTTAGAACGAGATAAATTGTGAACCCTTGAATCCACGTAACTAACTTCTAAACCTACCACGCCCTACGTGGGAGGAATCTACCGTATGGAAAGTCACAATTCACCCGAACCCCCACACACCTATTTACGTATTTTATGATGACACACAGCATGAAAACAATTCATAAGCCCTAGGATGATGCATGAATGCCACAAAATAACATTACGATATAGACATACAAAAGAATCATAATTCAATATGGTCATCATTCCTAGAAAGCAATTAAAACTAAGGAACTTTCATTTTTATGCAAGTCGAAATCGATATAATTTATTAACTGATTTATTGAAAGTTATAAGCAAGAACATCTCTAAGTCCATTCCCAATGGTCAACTTTAATTATATTTCTACTAATCATACGCGAGTTTCCCATTTAATTCGAGTAACCATATTACAGGCATGCCTTCAATGCAATGATACTAAACATGTTCAGGAGAAAAATTTGCATACCCTAAATCCATGCTATGCAACATTCAATTTAGATCCATGCTTCAACAGTGTCATTTGTAAGAATTTCAACTATAGTACCAAGGTAACAAGGTCATCATTAGCAGTACACTTAAATCTAGATTCCAACATCCATGCTTGCCATTTACGAGTAAAGTTTAAGCATTAACGGGCTACATATTAGCATAACAGTTCTAATTTGCAGCAACTTATCAGAAATTTAGCATTTCAACTTAACAGGGAATTAGCATTTCAAGCAAAACATTCAAGGCAAATCAATATCATCCAAGACCCATAATGTAGGACCTCCTCAGGTCAACGACACATTCCAATTCTTACTTTAACTTTTCCAGCAACTATCTAGCAACTAAACACAGGTAGGAAACAGCAAAAGCCAACCCAATGTTTCAAACCTTCTAAGCGTCCAAAAATGCCAATGCAAATATAACATTTATACACAAGGGTCACAATCAATTTAATCTACATTAGGAACATAATTAGACCAAGATTAGCTCTTTCCTTCTCGGTGGAAAATTCCTCAAATCTTCCAGAGTAACACTCCAATTTGTACCACAACACCAATTCACTTCACTTACTAACTACACACTCCCACTCACTTCACATACGGTTGTAGAAGGGAACACAGAGGTTAGCTCTCAGCAAGAATGGATAAGCTACAGAGAGGAAAAGATGCCATTGTCCACTTCAAGGAGGAGAGGTCCATTGCCCTAACACCACGTGGAAAAGCTTCCATAACTCAGGGGAGAAGGGACGTCTCGCAGGAAGCCAGGAGGAGAGAGAGAGCTTAGTGTGTAAGATTTTAGCAGATTTTGACTTTTCGGACGATATAAGTCATCCGAAATTTTTTCGGAAGAGACCAACGCGTCTGAAAACGTACAAAATTTGGTACAGATTCAAATCAACAACGTTTTCGTCGTCTGCGCCAGATTTCGGACGAGACCGAGGCATCTAAAATTGTCCAAAAAATTGTACAGATTCAAATCAACAACGTCCGGGTCATCCGCGCCGTCTGAGCCTTCATTCGAAAACTTGTTGTACACACTTTTTTTAAATTCCAACTTAAATCCACTTTCAATAGTAACTCTATACTTTCCAAACATAATTCAACGCGTTTACCATTATGAAATATGATACGATTTGCATATATATATTAACCATCCAATTTAATACATCGATAAATCGGGAAAAATATATTTTCGGGGTATTACACCAAGAGGCGATCAATCATAGCACACACCAAAGCGACCTACTCAAGAGGTCACACCTCCAAATGTCTATTTACTTACCTTTCTTTAACTTGATATTAAAAGGGAAACCATTCAGCCCATGTAGGTAGTCCGCCTGGGTGATAAGCCTGCACGAACTTGTTCTCAGGCTAACGTCCCATACCACTAGCCCAGAACGCATCCACTTGTTATGGGTGGGCACCCAGCTATATCTCATGTATTTATCCCTCGTTTTATCTTTCTTTTATGTTGACACATGCATGAACATTCATCATAAAGCAACATAAATGACAGTCACAACAAATCCTCTAATGCCTAAACATCATGAACAGAACCATCTAACATACATAACAATCCTCAACGCATTGATTCTCACAATTAATATATACTATAAAGTGAATCCTTACTCCACTGAACATAGAAACAAACACTGTGAATAAAGAAGCACATCCTCAATAAATTCATCAGAAAGTAGTGAGCAATACATCTCCAGGAAACAATCATTAAACCAAACAAAACAATCAAGTTCTCTAGAGTTTCTATATATAAGCAGTAAACATATCATCAAAACTACCATCAGTCAATAAAAACTGTAATGAAACAGGGAAAAGGAACAAACCACCTAGCACTTTGCATTGTAAGGCCAAAAGGCCAAAACACATGCCGCATTACTTACAGTGATCAGAAATATGGAAGAAAACCATTGACCCAACTTGGCTTGACTTTTGGGTGTTGAAATACGATCTCCTTTCAATGGTATCGAACGAAAGTTAATACAGTCGCCCCTTGATAAAGTGATTCTCTTTTCCTCAGAATGTTTGCTATTTATACCCTCTGTTAGTGCGTAAAATTGCTGGCGTGTTTCTTCGTCTGAGACGACAACGCGTCGAGGAAGTCTGAGGTCGTATTTTGCCGCCGAGAGTCCCCCAGCCGTTGAAGGACGTCCCAGAAGTGTATCCAATGGTCCTAACTTTGTTTGTCCCCTCATCCGACCGTCATCAAACGAGTTCGTTTCCATCACATTTAGCGCTCCTCTAGGACGGACGTCCCTCTTAAACAACGGACGTCCCTCTTGTACATCTTACAGCCTTAGTTGCCTTTGCTCCCTCATCTGACAGCCATCCTTGCGATTCCTTTCCTTTAGATTGCTATGTGCCTTACACGTGATCTTTCTTCCTCCAGTGTCGGATGTCCCTTATAACGATGGACGTCTCTCGCTCACATCCTATGGTCTTAACGTTGTTCGCTTCTTCATCCAACGACTATCCATATGTGTCCGTTTTCATTAAGTTTCCCACGTGCCTCGCATGGGACCCTTATTACTTCCTCCTAGCAGTGGACGTCCTTCGTTGCTAAAACAGACATCCATCATAGATGATGGACGTTCCTCTTGGACAACGGACGTCATCCTTGCTAATCCAAGGGTCCACGATTGGTTTGATCTTTCCTAGTTCCCATCTGACTGTCATCCAATGCACCCTCTTTCCATCTGGGTTTCCACGTGCCTTGCACATGACCCTTTTTTTTCTTATCGTTGGACATCCCTCGCCGCTATAGGACATCTCTCTTAGACAATGGACGTCCCTCTTGAACGACGGACGTCCCACTTTCTGATCCAACAGTCAGCATTCTGTCAGGTAAATTCTCAAGCCTCATCTAGCGGCCCCCCTTTTATTCCACTTATATTGACCTATGCTTTGCTTTCCAGCGGACGACAGACGTCCCTCTTAGCTCACAGACATCCCTCCTAACCCATTTGCATACTTACGCTACCAAATCTTTCCTTGTTGTGAGCTCAAGACAGATCTATTAATAGAATCCCTACTTAACCTGACATTCCCAGAAATGGATCTTTAGCCACAAAGTCCAACAGTTAACCTACCAAATACTTTCTTAATAATTCTTTATATTTTGACCCAATATTCCCTTCCAAAAATTCACCTAATTCCACCCACTGCCAATAATCCACGTACCAAAATAGACACATTAATCCCAACATACTTTCCAACACTTCTTTCAATTAAATTGTTATAATCCCACTTAATTTCTCAAAATATTTCTTATCTTTCCCTTATAATTAATACTTCCTATGTTGATAATACCCACCATGAAGTCCCATAATTTCCTTTTTAATTTCCATAATCATAAAATAATATGCTTTATCAATAGGTCCATCTCATAATTATTAAATACTTGAATGAATCCTTAATAATTTAAAAATTCGTCCAAAAAGAATTGCTGTCGTTTCAACCCTTCCCCCGTAATTTAAAATTTTATCCCCAAAAATTTAGTCATCCTAGTTAACTTCTTATGCTCCCATGTTTATGATTCCTTTATCCTAGAAGATTAGAAGTCTCATGTAGCTCGCCTTCTTAACTCAACATTGATTAAGGGTATGGCTACTTGAGCAATGTCATTAACCATGAAAATTCTCAGGTGCTATTTGTCTGTAACAACACAAAATGTCTCCTAGTGATCCTCAAAGCATTTTGAAATTCATCTTCACTCTATTGTTTTTAGAACAACTTCTCTCTGCTTACCTAAATCCTCATTACTCCTTTACAGGGAGAGACCTTCAGAAAGAAGTGATTCTCCCTAGTTATGTTCTAGCTCTCTACACCTTTGGTCGACTTAACTCTTTTGTCAAATTCTAAGCCGCTAGTATTCATTATTTTATTACTAACATCGCCTCTACGGTGCTGCAAGATCTCCAGGCCAATTAACTTAGCTTACCAAGAGTGATAATTAAACTTCACATTCATAGTCCTTACAATTGTAGCCAATGCCACTGTCTTAAATTCAGCTATTCTCACATGAAAATTGTAATTTAAGCTTTGTGGTATGGGAAAATCTTGCGCTACAATCCTTATAGAAAACTCCTTTGTGTTTTCAGTGCTTAATTGTTTGTGCGCCATATAAGATGACCCATAACAGTCTCCAAAACGTTTCCAATCCTTCATTTCCTAATTGTGTTAGGGTCAACTATCCTTTCATCCTCGCCTAAGTCCTTGGCATCCCCAACCCAATCAAAATTCATGTGTTCATGATTCCTTGTCTTGCCAGCCTTCTCACCTTAAGTCCATAGATAGACCGATCACTTCAATACCAAAACATTGAGGTTGCTGATGAATATGTCTAACTCTTCCGTCTGGTGGCAATATTCCACAACACTATAAAAAAATCCTACTTAACACCTCTGTATGCTGCTTTCAAATTAATTCTAATCAAAGTAAAACTCTTGACACAACTCCCCCATCCTTAGGGCAACTCGATCCGTCCTAGGTTATGTGACCAAAATGCACTCCTATGATTCCTAGACACTTTTTGGTTCCAATTCCACCAGACGGGTTTCATTTTGTACCCTTTTGCATCATGCAACCAATGGTGTCCCCTGACGCTTAGTTCTAACTTCATAGGTCTTCTAAAATCATGTCTCATCCTTACTCGTCGTTTCTCCACTACATGGAAGGTTTCCTAACTATTTATTAACATCGGAAAAGATTGTGATATCCCACTTAAACCTGGAAGACTCACTCAACCAAATCCTTCCATTTTACCAAATTTTTAGATGCTTAGTACAGGAATAACAACAAACATAAACAAGCCTTAATCCTTACAACTTTGTGATGTAGACCTAATGGCCATTCAAATTATATATTCCTTACACTAGCTAAACGCATTACATGATGATGAATTGGTCTTTAGGGTAGGTTTTATCATCTCCTCATTCTAGATTCTTCGCATGTGCCTCCTAGTCTAACACCGAAAGAAAACCTCAATTAGTCCTTATGCATGAATTTTGAAAAATTGAAATTTCTGTTTTATCCAACTTAGACTGCTATTCCGTTCATCCATATACTTCATCTTAAGAATGGTCTCCTTAGTCCACATACATTTCCTTGAAGGGTTGACTAAATGTTAGTGTTATACTCATTGTCAAATTATCCTTTGTATCGTATTTTCATTTCAAACATGTTGAGTAAATTTGTAGTTATCCCTTGACACAAGGAAAGTTTCGTCCAAATTGTTGTGATTCAATTATTCACTTATGCTTCTTATCTACGAACTTCCAATATCATGCTAGAATCCAAGCGAGAACGCTTATAAATTTTAAAACACTCACTATCGATTCTCAACACTCAAAGATTATGCCTTCTATCTATGGTACTAGTCTTCACCCCTTTTTAAGTCCTCACCTACTACTCCTTGCCACATTCTCTAGTAGCTAATGACTAGTATCATCTCATTAATCCTTCAACAAGAAGGCGTAACTTATCCAACATTCCCCACCTATTGTGTTGACGAGCCAAACCAATCAATCACGTCTAGAGATACCACAACATTTATACAAAGTGGCTCCCTTGCTAAGCTTCATCCGTTCAACAATCCCGACCTCGAGACCCAAACGTTGTCATTATCCAATTTATTGTCTCGTTCAATGCCTTAGGAATTCCTTATATCTCCATAGCCCATCCATTATTTCCAGAATGCTCATTACATATTTCTATAATGGTCTAGTTAAATCCTCGAAATCTCTTGACCTACTCCCATAAATTTCTTCCTTGGGTAACTTTTGAAGTTAATGGTTACTATACCTCCATGAACTCTATGTCCTAATCCACTCTATGTTATTATTTGCAATTCATCCCACTTTATTGGATAAGTCGTCTCCCCTTACGAGACTTAACATGAAATTAGAGAAACACACTTGGCATATTTTCATGAAAGATCCATGATGATACCTTTAAGTTAAAGGGACCATATTTTTTTTTACATAATTGTCATGTCAATATTCATCCTTAGCTCTTTTGTAATTAAATCCTTTTACTCAATAAATGTCTCCTTAAGTTTTCCAATAAAAGTTTCAATCCCACAATGGTCGTATCAAGTGATAACCTCTCCGAATTTGAATCTTTCATCCTTTAGTAGATGACTCTCCCACGACTAAGATGTGGCTAAGAGTCCTACATTAGCCCTTAGATAACATGGTCACATCCATATTCAACTCCTCAATTGTTTAATCAAAACTTTTCCTCCCGCACTCGGCTACCTATAGCCATATAAAGACTAACTCTCAAAAGAAAGTCTAACTTATATTCTATAATCAATAGGTTTACTTCCTATTCCTAGGGGATTAATACAATTACTCTCTACCAATGGACAAGACAATCTAGGCAAACAATAGATCCTCAATATCATATAATAAAAGAATAAACAACTAAGCTATCATACACAATGTCAGATAATACTTACAGTTGAGAGGGCTCATCCATGATGAGACTTGGGTTATTGGATTGTCAACAGAACCGATTATAAACCCTGGGGCTTTGATACCAAGTTGTAACGCCCCCTTTTTTAAAATATTATTTTGTAGTAAATTCTCGTGATATATATATATTTTTTCTTTAAAACATCGTACTAAAATGATGTTACTTAAATTCTTTTTCCGATAAAACCATACTTTAAAACCAAATACTAAACCATACATTTACAAAACATTTGTAGCAAAAGACTGTACGAAATTAAAATATATTTCTTGTCAAACTCATGTTTTGACAGTCCTTTACAAATTTTCCATATAAATATTCATTCTATAAAAATAGTGAAATAAACCATGGAATTACCCAGCAACCGCCAAGTCATCATCATAAGCAAGCTCCCTCAACATGTCTTCGCATTTGCCATTTCCTTTGTAATACTTTTACCTACAATGCAAAGCTCATCTATAAGTCTAAGACTTAGCAAGAAATGCATGTGACCGTGAACATGCATTTGTTTTCTTTCTCTGTTCTTATCGTTTCTTTCCTTTCGTTTCTTTTTGTTTGTTTTCTTATCTTTCTTTCTCTTTTTCTTTTCTTTCATTTTTGTTTCACTTTTCATTTTCGTTTCTTTTCCTTTCATTTCCTTTTATTTCCTTTCCATTTCTTTTCATTTCTTTCACTTTTCTTTTCTTTTCATTTCTTTCACTTTCCTTTTATTTTCATTCCTTTCACTTTCAAATATGAGTAGGCATGACAGTGGGGCACAAACTACATTTCTCCACACCCTTTTAGGAGAATCAAACTCCACGCCCTTTTGGGAGTCAAAACTCTATGCCCTTTTTGGGAGTCATCCATTAACTGTTGTGCACTTAGTGCACAACGACCTGACGAACCTTGTGCCAGTCAGCCCTTGGGTTGTGTAGGAAGCAAGTTAATGGGCTTACGTCCTACTGGCCTGCTTTTGAGCAGCTTGTCCTCAGTCACAATTTACATACTTTCTTTCTTTCTTCTTTCTCTAGCAGACATTGGAGATGTCAAAACTTGACAAGGCTATGTAAGGTGGCCAATCTAAATACAAACCCAGAGGTGGCCAATCATAGCACACACCCAGGCGATTGGCTCAAGAGTTCACACATCGAAATGTCTATTTATGTACTTTCTTTTGTTTGATATTCAGTGTGTAACCATTCAGCCCAAGTAGGTAGTCTGCTTGGATGATCAACCCACACGAACTTGTTCTTAGGCTAGTGTCCCATACCACTAGCCCAGAATGCATCCACTTGGTATAGGTGGGCACCCATCTATATCTCATGCATTTATCCCTCATTTTATCTTTCTTATATGCTGACACATGCATGAACATACATCATAATGCAACATAAATGATAGACACAACAAATCCTCTAATGCCTATACATCATGATCAGAACCATCTAACATACATAACAATCCTCAACTCATTGATCCTCACCACTAATATAGACTATAAAATCAATCCTTACTCCACTAAACATAGAAATAAACACTGTGAATAAAACAACACATCCTTAATAAATTCATCAGAAAGTAGTGAGCAATACATCTCCAGGAAAGAATCATTAAACCAAACAAAACAATCAAGTTCTCTAGAGTTTCTATATATAAGTAGCGAATATATCCTCAAAACTATCATCAGTCAATAAAAAACCATAACGAAACTGGGACAAGAACAAATCACCTAGTACTTTGCATTGTAGAGCCGAAAGTCTAAAACACATGCAGCATTACTTACAGTTATGGGAAATATGGAAGAAAACCCTTGACCTAGCTCGGCCTGACTTCCGGGCTTTGAAATACAATCTCCTTTCAACTCTCTCGAAGTGTTGTTAATACAGCCTCCCCTCGATAGAGTGTTTCTCTTTTCCTCAAAGTGTTCGCTATTTATACCTCTGTTAGGGCATAAAATTGCCCTCGGTTTTCTTCGTCTGAGACGACATCACCTCGAGGAATTCCGAGGTCGTATTTCACCACCGGGCATCCCCTAGCCATTGAAGGACGTCCTTTGAGCATATCCAATGGTTCTAACTTTGTTTGTCCCCTCATTTGATGGTCAACAAACTCGTCCATTTCCATCACACATAGTGCTCCTCTAGAATGGACGTCTCCTCTTAAACAATGGACATCCCTCTTGTACATCTTACAGTTTTAGCTGCCTTCGCTCCCTCATTCGATGACCATCCTTGCGATTCCTTTCCCTTAGATCACAACGCGACTTGCATGTGATCTTTCTTACTCCAGCGTCGAACGTCCCTTATAATGATGGATGTCTCTCGCTCACATCCTATGGTCTTTACCTCATTCGCTACTTCATCTGACGACTATCCATTCGCGTCCGTTTTCATTGAGTTTCCCGCAAGCCTTGCACGGGACGGTTCTTACTTCCACCTAGCAGTGGACGTCCCTCACTACTATAACGGACGTCCCTCATAGATGACAAATGTCCTTCTTGGTTAATGGTTGTGCTTCTTGCTAATCCAATGGTCCACGGTTAGTTTGATCTTTCCTAGTCCCCATCTGACGGTCATCCAATGTGCCCTCTTTCCGTCTGGGTTTCCACATACCTTGCAAGTGGTCCTCTTCTTTTCTTATTGTAGGATGACCCTTGCCACTATAAGACGTCTCTCTTGGACAATGGATGTCCCTCTTGAACAACGGACGTCCCTCTTTCTGATCCAACAATCAGAATTCTGTTAGGTAAATTCTTAAGCCTCATCTAGTGGCCCCCCTTTTATTCCCCTCATATTGACCTACGCTGCTCTCCAACGGATGACAAACTTCCCTCCTAGCCCACGGACATCCCTCCTAACCCATTTGCATACTTATGCTACCAAATCTTTCCCTGTTGCGAGCTCAAGATAGATCTATTAACAAAATCCCTACTCAACCTGACATTCTCAGAAATGAATCATAAGCCACAAAATCCAACAGTTAACCTATATATATATATATATATATATATATATATATATATATATATTTATATCCTACCAAATACTTTCTTAATTATTCCTTATATTTTGACCCAACATTCCCTTTAAAAAATTCACCTAATTCCACCCACTACCAATAATCCACGTACCAAAATAAACACATTAATCCCAACATACTTTCCAACTGTTCTTTCAATTAAATTGTTATAATCCCACTTAATTTCTCAAAATATTTCTTATCTTTCCCTTATAAGTAGTACTTCCTATGTTGATAATACCCATCATGAAGTCCCATAAATTCCTATTATCATAAAATAATATGTCCTATCAATAATTCGATCCCATAATTATTAAATACTTTGAATGAATCCTTAATCATTTTAAAATTTGTCCAAAAGGAATTTCGGTCATTACACAATTGCTCCTTGGGAAAATTTGGCAAAATAATTGCATAGCGTTGCACAATGGTTTTATTAATCCTTATTTTTTCAATATCGATAATAAATTGTTCTCTCTTCTTAGTTTGGAACACTTTGCAAGGGATAAACGAAAATTGAATGCGAAGAAAGTAAAAGAGTTATTATGGATGTTCAAGGATGAATTGAATAAGGTTTCAACATTTGAAAATCAAGAACAACTCTATGGAAGGATGATGTAATACCCCGATACTGTTTTTCTCGTGTATGCTAGGTAATCAAAATTTGGAGATAAATATGTATTGGATGGCGTATTGTTACATATTAAATTATGACGTGCATTTATGGGGAAAATATTGGGGATAAAAGTTAAGTGAGAAGAAGGTGAAGAAAAGTTGTCTAGGCCATTTTTGGACACCTGCGGACAAGTCATGTTGTCTATAAATGTTTGGAGTGCCGTTCCAAGGATTGGGACAACTCAGGATGCGATTTCGAGTCCTGACTTCACTGTGTTACGAACTTTCGGACGAGTCCGAACGAATGTAGATGTAAGTCATCACGTCCAGATTAAATCTATCCAAGTCTTAACACCTTCGGATGCTTGCGGATGAGTACGGATGTGGAAGGGCTGCCTCCGATTTGAATCAGTCAAATTTATGGATAGATTCGGACGATGCATGCGGACGCCAATATATATTTTGAAAACATATTTAATGATTTTAGTCTTCCACGATTTAAATGAGTCTAAATGAAATGAAGTGATGATTGAGATTTTTAATAAGCACTCTGATATTATTTTTAAAAGAGATTCCATTAGTTTTACAAAAGTTTTTAATTTAACGCATTTTTTTAGAGAGAATAAAAGATAAAGAAAAATCCAGTCCGTTACAGATGATCAAACTAGCTCCACTTCAACTGATGCAAATTGCTAAAGATTATGAAGCATTAAAAGGAAATCAGATAACAACTACTATGCTTATGTCAAAGAGGTATGTGCCCTTAGATAAATTGTTTGCTTGAATTCTTAGAATTAGTTGGATTAAAGATTCTTATGATATTGGTATTAAGTTATCATTTTGGTATGGCAATCATGGTTATTTTAATTGCGATGAAAATCCGATTGTGGTGGACAACTTTCACATTGCTAGTTTTGAAGATAGTGATTCGATAATTCGAAAGTTTTTTGGTATTGAACTTATTTGCTATTTTGGGGCTAGAAGAGCATATTACATCTTGAGGATGACTTTGATATTTCATGATGTCTATATTGAATTGGCTCTTTTGCAAGACTCTTATGACAATAAGGTTGATGATAATTTTGTTAAGCTTGCTAGTTGTTTGTTTTATGGAATCATACACTATTTATTTAGTTTTGCACCATTGTCCAAAAATGAGTTACTAGAATGTTTCCCCTACATGATCAAGTACAAGAAAGGAAGGACAAAATTAGTAGCCAATTCACCGATTCAAAGATTATGTTTCCAATGATGACAAACTTTGTATGCCAACTTGTGGACTTCGAGCATCACTAATAAAGGAAGTTCATGGTGGGGGTCTAGGAAGTCATGTCAAAGAAAAGAAAACTTAAGAAGCAATTAAGGAATGGTTCTTTAGCCACTCATACTTAAAGATGTTCACAAGGATGCATCTATGGGAGTTATTGGTAAATTGAAGTAGGTGGTCTACATTACTTCTAACTCTATGGCATTGAATAAGAATCAAGTATCTGAGCTATTGTTTAGACATGAGAACGAGTTTTTGGGAAATTTAACAGTGTTGGCCAACTTCAACAAACAAGACTTGTTTTCTTATTGCACTCATGACAAATTTGAAGGCATTGCAATTTTCATGATCCATGACGAATCTCCTTATTTTGGTGAAGAAGACTATGGAGGAAAGAAACTAGATTCGAGGTCCAATCCTTTTCAACCCCGGGAGGATAATGGACAACAGATTCCATCTATCATCAATCGTGCACAGAGATTCTCTAACCATATTTTGAGTGATTATTTTGTAGGTATTCAAAGAAGAAAGAGGATGAATGAAATTCATCAAGCATCAAAAAATATCATGGAGTTATTCAAGATCAAGCATAAGTGGAAGTTTAAGAACAAATGTAGAAGATTTGGTAGACTTCACAAATCTTTCTGTAATCTGACCTTCAACAAGTATTGGATGTTTTTGGCATTTTGGACAATTTTATATCAAACCTTGTGCCTCATGAAGATTGTAGCTGACTTCTTAATCTTTCTAGAATTGGTTGTTTCGTTAAAATTGGAGTTTGTTTGCTATGCCAAAAGCCCCATGAAAAAATAGCAAATATTGCTTAAAGCCTAATGATGGACTACAAGGTCCAATCACAAGAGTTATGGCTAAAGACTCCTAAGCACCTACCTTTCTTCTTATTTGAAAAATAACTTAATAGTGAACCGAGTAGATGAGTCACCATTTGGTGGGGGATCATGAAAAGCCAATGCATGTTGAGGATTGGAAACCATTCCAAGTGGCCAAGCATGAACATAATAGGAAAGTCAAAGATTGCATTAATATGGAAACCATCCAAGGGCTGAGCATGCAGAAGATATAGCTGCAAAAAAACCATCAAGACTTGTAGAAGAAGAAACAAAAAATAATTTGAGTAATTTACTTTTAGTTAAGTTGCCAAAACATAGTATGGAAATCGGCCAAATATTCTTGCTGTGTGATAGTCGATTTAGTATAGTATTTAGTAGTTTCCTTTCTAGTTATTTCCTATTTTATAGTTTGTAATTGGCTAATAAATCCACATTGCTTGAGTGTTTAAGAGAGATTGATTTGAATATGAAAGCCTTGGCTTTGTTAATTTAGAATTTAGAGTGATTCCTTATTCTCCTTTGGTGTGTTCTATCAAAAGTTCTTGTGATATGATATCACAAATTACGATTACTTTGTGAGTTGAGTATTGTTTCTTATTGGCATCCATGTTCATGTTCTCTTGAAGAAGAACGTGTGAAGAGGTGTTCAACTTTCAAGACGAATTGAAATTGGTGGAGTTTTCCACACGAGAGTGGAAGTTGTGATTTCTTGTTATTTTCAACCAATCTCATTCAACTGAGCATATTTCAATATTTGTGGCAATTTTTAGCATTTTTTTTGGAGGTGTTATTCATCATTAATTGAGGGAGTTGCTGTCCAATTTTCATGGGAAAAGCTTCTATATTCAACAAGTTATTGCTTTTTAAATTTGGAACTTTCCTAAAGTGTTACAGTAGAAATATAGAAACTGTCCAGCAGCTGGTCGACCACTCCTTCAACCAAACGACCGCATAGCTCTAGTTTCTCCTAATCTTGTCCGAGTCCATCACATTTTAACATAAATCTTTGTTATTTTTGGATTACACTTCCATGGTGCATCAAAGAAGGAGGAACTGATAGAGCAATCCTTGTCGTTTCTCTGCCTGATTCGTGTTCGTGTCATCTCGATATCCATCTTTCAAGAAGACGTTTCTTCGGTAAGTTTGTTTTTAGCTTCGTTTTCCCATTTCAAAATTTTTGTTTTATTGGCTTCAGATTTGAGCTCGAAAAACTCAAATATGGGGAAAATTTCTAGTTTTTGTTAGTAAAATTAGAGTTTATGCAGGACTATTAACCATTTGGAGGCCAAAAATTGATAAAAACACTATGTTTTCCTTCGAAAAACTGCTCCTAAATGCTGTCTTGGTCGACCGCTACGCAATTCTGGTCTACCGAGAATGGTCTAGTGCGATGAAAGGCTGCATTGGTGTCGGCAGCGGTAGACTGCTACTTTTCATGCAGCCAACCGCAACAGAGCTTTTCAACCACAGTTCCATTTTTGGTGGATTACTAATTGGGTAGACTTTCCAAGAATGGTCTTAGGTCAGCCGCAGGTAGTCTCTTGTTGACCACACAATGTATTTTGTCACGTTTTTTAGTCGTTTATGCGTGGGTTGGGTTCCTAGACTTGGTATAGGACCCTTCCACTATTTTCCTTGTCATTTTTAAGGAAATTCTTATCCATTGAAATGGTCTTAGGCTAGGTTCAATTTATGGATTTTGAATCTATCCCCAATAAAGTCATACTCGATTGAATTTAGCAGAGTCTCCTCGACTGTTGGGACTTGGATGCTTGTGGGCATGTCTTATCGACCACTGTGAGGTTCCAGTTGACCATTGACATGTCTCATTGACACTCAATGGTCCCAGTTCACTAGCATTGAGTTTGGTTGATGCTTTGAGGTCCCCGTTAACCGTCGCTTTACCTCTTCGACTATTGCATGGTCTCGATTAACCATCGTTGTGCCTTATCGACTGTGGTCGAGTTTGAATGGCTCCAGCTTTGTCTTCTTAACTACTGAGTTGCTCAGATCATGCTTGTTGTGTTCCATCGACTGTCTTCGTGTTTTAAAGATCCATGGGTCTTCCTGGTTTTCTTTTGAGGTGTGGTGTCGACCGTTGTTATGTTTAGGTCATCCCCACCATTTGTTTCTCAGGTTCGGTTTAGCAAACTTCGTTCAGTTTGATTAGCCATACCTGGTTTTCGGTCTGGTTTCGTGTTTCAATCTAGGCTCTTGATGTATTCCTAGATTTGATTTCAAGTTTCAGACTTATTGGTTATTCATTGTGATTATTGAGATTTTGGCAACAACCTTGTTATAGGATCTAGAGATGTCACTGGTTTTGACCCTCACTTTTGATAGCGTATGGAGCTGGCGAGTCTGTAAGGTTGTTATTGTCATCATCGAGGTAGAAATTTTTATACATTTTGCACTGCACTGCATCATGGTTTTCAAACTTATATTTTGTGGGATATCACATATGAAAACCTAAAGGGGACTGTTTTGATAGCTCGTCCGTCTACACATATACGTTTGTTTTCACATGTTTACTTTATTGTACATGGTATTATGTTGGATATTATGTGCATATATGTTGGGAGGATGAATCCTCATGGTGCTTTAGGCTGTCTTCGCACTAAAGCATCACGAATCTATCCCATGCAATCTTCTACTGCGAGAAGATTAATTGTTTGTACATGTGAGAGGGTGATAGGGCATTGGTGACATGTCCTCGGGTCTCGAGCCCCAGAAGTCCAAAGGGTGATAGGTCGGTGATAAGGCGTCCCTTGGGTTTCAAGCCCCAAAACCTGGCTAGGGTTTTTGGTCACACGAATCAGAGGGTTGCTAGTTGCTACATTTTGCTCGCCTAGTACCTTTTTATTTGACAGGTGGCATGATGGCTCGTATCTCTGCTCGTCAGTAATCCTTATCAATTTGGATCATGTAGGTAGCTTTTTAAGGAGCAATTTGTTACTAGTAACCTTATATGTTACCACGATTTTATGGGTTGTATCGGCGCTGAGCGTAGCTCATGTCACATCCCATTTTTCATTTTTCTTTCCTTTAGCCATGTATAAAAATTTTTCTTTTTAATTTTATTTAAAAACATGTCAAGGGAAAAGCAGAGTCAGTAAAAATAGAAGTGAGTAACAATTTCAAACCCACATTTGCCATTTTATCAAAACATTCATAGTTAACAAAACATGTACCACCTTTAAAACCATTTGAAGTCCTTGAAATACTTTAACACACTTTGTTTCATTTCGTGAGCCATAACCCCCAAGGTCAACATGCGCCGGGTAACGCAAACGCTCATCGTGTCATGCTCCTTCCACGTGCATTTAATTGGGATCATAATCCTCACTTACATCACATGATAAGTTGTGAGTCTAACGCTCTGTAAGAGATAAAATGAAATGAGAAATGTATGCTCATGCTAACTCTATGCTCATATCTTTCATGTTAGAAAAGAACCTATCTTTTATGTTTGTTAATCATAGTCCCATAATAATTTAGAACGTTGGAGATTTTCTGTGGAAGAGAAAACATACATCCTGGGGATCTAAGCTGGGTAGAACCGTCACTCAATCCCGATGGGGGTTGAGATACATCATCTCGTAGTTCTCCCAAGTAGATCCGTCACTAATCTCCCCAACCTGCAACGCCTATTTACGTTTATCAGATACATTTCATTTCCATGCAATTCATATATATGCAAACCTTATCATAGCATTTCTACTCATGATGCATGATGAATGCATTTCAAGCAATACATTAGCCTCAACCATTACTAACATTAAAATAGAGAATGGATGCCTTTCGGAAAGGCGGACGTCGCTATGGAAAGACTGGTGGCTGAAGTCAGAAGAAAATAGATGTCCTTTATATAGGGACAAATGTCCGTTATAGTGTAATGAGCGCCCTTCATAGTGGGGCGGACCTCATTTATGGATGACGGATTCTCGAAGTGGGGGAACGAATGTCCTTTATAGAGGGATGGACGTCCATTGTGTGGAATGGACGCCCTTTTTATATGGGCAGATGTTCATATGAAAGGTGGGTGTTTAGTAAGATGGTGGTGCGGTGTCGTTTGGTGAAATGGATGTCCATTGTGAAGATGGATGTTGGTATGTAAGTGAGACGGCATCATTTGGTGTGAAATGGAGGTCCCTTGTGAAGATGGAAATTGGAATGTAAGTGGGACGACGTCATTAGGAGAAAAGAATGGAAGCTGTTTAAGAGTTACAGATGTCCCTCATTGAGAATCGAATGTCCCTAACTTAGGAGCGGACGTCCCTCACTGAGGAACGGATGTCCCTCATTGAGGAACAGACGTCCGTCATGGCAAAGAAGCTGACAAACATCTCTTTTTTGAAATGAAAGACATCTAAATAACAAAGGCAACAGACGCTCCTTGCTATAGAACGGACGTCCCTTGTAGCGAAGAGGTTGATAGAGGTTAGAGATGGAATAACAGAACCACCTGTTTTCTGAAAAGCAAATTTTGGGTGAGAATTCCTGCTTCTACCAGACATAAATTATAATACCCCGATCTTAAATTTTCTCGTGTACGTTATGTAATTGTGTGTTTGGAAATAACATATATTACATGACATGTTATTTCGTGTTAAATTACGATGTTTATTCATTGGAAAATATTTTGGATTTTGATTTAAGTGGTAAAAACGCAAGGAAAGGCTGTATAGGGACTTTCAGACGCCTATGCGGGCTATTCGGACGAGACTGCGTCTACATCGAATCTGTTCCAATCTGCAGACTTTCGGACGAGTCCGGCCTCATATGGACGAGATGGGACTGCGTCCGCATCGACTATATCCAAATTATAGGCACTTTTGACCGACAATGCGGACGCTGCAGACGAGTGAAATTGTAGTCTGCATCGAATCTGTCCAAATTATGGGCACTTTTGGACGATGCGGACGATGTGGCGGACGACAAATTGCGTCCAAAATCGCATTGCGGACGGTACGGACGAGAATGGGGACACAATTTCTCATCCGAGACCTCAGATTTAGTCTGTGGGATTTGCTCTTGTAGATCCACGCGGATGCTATTAAGTCATCTGCACCAGTGAGAAAAATAGCAGATATGTGAAAATTAAAGAATAAAAATCAGACAACTTAACGTTTAGCGAGTTAATACTCGCACTTTCGGTGAGAAAAAGTCTTTCCCTCCTGGTAGTAGCCCACAAAGGGGCCTCCCTAGACGCACGCCTTGCCTCATTAGGTAGTCTCTACTTCCATTTAATCTCTAGCTGCTCCTCCTTTTGCATCTCTTCGTTTTATTTTATTCGTGTTCTGTTTCTGCGTAAAGGATTGTGCTGGGAGTAGGAGTTGGCTATCTGTGTAACAAATCGTCAATTGATGGTAAGAAAGTGGTAGGCTTGGCCATCAAAGCCCTACCCAGAAGTTGAATTGTGTGTGTGAATGAAGTTTACTTCTTTGTGATTAATTTTCTATAAATTCTGCTTTGTGATTAGTTTTCTATAAATTCTCCTTTTATGCATAATTGTTAAATGGTTGTTAACTGTGGAAGTTAAAACTGATTATTTCTGGACTAATAATCTTCTAAGTTGTATGGAATGATGAACCAAAGCATGAACAATGCAAGAAGAAATGGACAAATGACTTATGTGCTTGATTTCCTTCATTTCTGTCATCCATTCTTCAAACTATTTTAATGGTAGGCTTGGTTTTCCTGCTGTCAAAATAGACTCAGCAATAGATTGTCTTGCCATTATACATGTTTCAATATCTTTATGCTAGTTTAAATTTATTTTTAATTCATCAAAACATGTGTAGTATCTTGATCTGTATGAGGCTGTAAGTTTGAAGTTAAGCCTTGAATTTACATGTTGTGGTGAAATTTAATTGTTCATAACCCTGCTTGGGCTCACTCTATGTTACGTTGTTATAATTGTCGTTTCATTTCGTTATAAAGGACGATAATTCACTGAACGAGGTTCTGTAAATTTCCCTTTGAAAAACATACAAACTGTTATTTTCTCTTCTACATAATTATTGAAAAGTTGGTTGATTCCTTTCCATGTTAGTTGTTAAAATATGTTAAACGGTTATGTTAGCTGTCTATAAATTAGTAAATGATCACAGCCATGTATACATTTATGAAACCATGCTAGTTTTGTTTCATATAGCAATTAAAGCATTTGAATTTGCTGATAAATTTACTGTATAGAAGTATGTTAAACTATTGGTGCTGTTTTGCTACAAATTTTAGTTGTTAAAGAGCATGTTTATGTTCATATCTGCTGTGCCATTAGTCGTTTAAAAGCATGATTAGCACGTTTTAACCGCTATGAACTCTCTGCTGTTTTGGATTTAATTGGTTGTTAAATATAGGTTGCATGTATGTTAGATTTATTCGCTGTTAAGTTGTTGTTAATTCCTATTGAATTCGAAGCATGCTAGCACGTTTTAATGGTTGAAATAGCTGTAGAATTCGCTGCTGTTCCATGATTAATTTTTATGTTAATTCCAAAGTATGTTAGCACGTTTTAAGTATTAAAAAATGCGTTGTTATTTCACTGCTGTTTCGTAGCTATATTTTAATCAATTTCGAAGCATGTTCGGATGTTTTATTCGCTGATTAGTTCGCTGTTATATTGTCGTTCATTTCTGCCAATTTCAAAGCATGATAGCACGTTTTTAATTGTTGTATTCACTGTTGATTTCCCTACTGTTTTGTAAATGATTTCATAAATCTTCAAATATGTTAAAAGCATGTTAAAATAGTCAATTCTTGTACTGCCATGTTCTGTAAATTCGAGTTGTATTTCTTGTTTGAATCTCTTGCCTTACTAGTTATTTATTCTCATTCAATTTCCGTAATTTCATGTTAATCGTTATTTCTTATGGTTGTTCTTTCTGTTGTTAAGAACTGTTGTGATTCTTTCCTTATGGTATTGTTACGTTATAATAATAGAAACAAATAGGGAGTACTACCTAGAGACAAATAGGGAGTATCACCTACGGTGTAAGTACTCACAAACACAATGTGAGGAAAAAATGATGATTAAACGATGATGAAATGATGATGAAATGGGAATTAAAGAACAGAAGGGCAGTGCGGGTTTAATCAGGTAGCTGGCCAGGTCTCTTCCCTATTCGGGTACGGCACCAGCTACCCTAGGTGGTTAATATCTGGTAGGCTACTCCCTATCCCCATGGTTTCTTTAATTCAACTCGATGTACGAGTAACGAACGAAAGAACGAACGAACGAACGAAATAGAACGTAAAGAAAGATTTGATTTGGACCGGCATACATCCCAAGAAAACTAAAGAGTGGTTTATATATATATATATATATATATATATATATATGATTGTTTTAACCCACTTCCTTTACTGGGCCTCGTACTCACGTCCTTACTTGTGGTATAGGTAATGAAATAATAATACCGGGAGTAGAGGAGAAGGTTCGTCCTATGGAGTCTGCGGCATATCCGGAGGAAACACGACGGCAATTGAGTGTGGCAAACAACGAAAGAATAAAAATGTACGTTTTGATTATGGGGTGAACATGGTTTGTAAAAATACTAAGTGTTTCCTTTATTTGAGTGAGTGACAATTGAAACCCTAAACTTTAAATTATGAATGTTTCTGTTTTACGTTTCCGCCATGTCTTTAATATCGACAATTTTTAATCCTCGACTATTTAAATGAGTATTGATGGAATAGTAGTAGCGACCGGGATTTTTGAAGGCGCACTCTGATATTGGTTATTATTTTAAAATTTTTAAATTTTATGCAATTTTCGAAAAAGAATAAAAGTTCGGGTCGTTACAGTTGGTATAAGAGCCAGGTTGTTTTAAAAACGACTTTTGTAAACTACTCTGATATTGTTTTTAAAACCAAGTCTGTAGTTGTTATTTGAAAATCACGGTATGGATATAGTTGACCACTCTACTACTAGGCGTTTCTTCACGGATAACCCAGACTCATCGGGCAAGGCCCTCCAACTGTAAGTTTCCCTGATACTATTTAAATATTCAATTGAATTAATTAGCCATAGCATGGAAATATATTTGTATAGAAATAACGAGATGAATGAAAATGACAAACTGCTTCCCTTAGTAAATCCCCGTAATTATATATATATAGAATTGAAATGATAAATGAAATTGACGAAATGTTTCCCTTAAAAGTTTCCCATAAGAATTTATTTATCTTTTGACATGGACACGTAAACAATTATAAATGGCACGAAGAGGAAGAGGTAATGGAAATGTACTATGTCAAGAAGAGCCCTGAGTACTCGGGCAACATGAAGAAGTTAATCGTGATGAGACGTATGACCGAATGGCTGCAGCGATGGAACATCAATCCCAGAATATGGCTCAATTTATGGAACGACAATCTAAGTTCACGGAACAACATTTCCAGCACCTAGCTGGAATGATGGGGCAGTATGTAGGAAATCCCGGTGGTAATGGAAATCAGCATCCAATGCAAAATCATCCAGTTCAGTGAGAAGCCGGCTGGGAGAAATTCCAGAAGCTCAAGCCTCCCTGTTTCAATGGGGACGTCTCTGATATTGCAGGCGCAGAGGAATGGATATGCTCCATGGAAGATAAATTTATCTATGCCGATATTATCGAAGCTAAAAGAGTCAAATGCGCGACATATTACCTAACCCACGAGGCAAGTTTCTGGTGGGACACTGTTAAGTCCTCCCGTGAGGTGACCACCCTCACATGGAAAAAATTTAAGGACCAGTTTAATGAAAAATACTTCAACGACGCGGTTCAAAACCAAAAGGTTACAGAATTCATGCGCATCCGTCAGCTGATCACAGTGACAGAGTATGCCCAATGATTCGAAGCTCTCTCCCGTTATGCTCATCACCTAGTGGCAACAGAAGATCACCGGGTAGAACACTTTGTGTTAGGATTAAAATTTTACATCCAAGAAGGGGTGATTGGAGCTGGCACCGAGAGTGCTACCTTTTCAAAGATGGTGTCCAGAGGGTTAGCAGTGGAAGGAGTAAAGAGATAGAAAGAATCCACCCAGAAAGTATGGAAAGCTACCCCTACCCAACAAATTCGAAGTGGGCCCTCAACGGGTCCGGGAGTTAAGAGACCTGCAGAAACTGAGGTACAACCAAGGCCAGATAAGAAACCAATGGGACAAGCACCTAATATCACTCAACCCAATGTTTTTCCTAAATGCAAGAAGATACATCGGGGCATGTGCCTAGTCGGTTTAAAAAATTGCTTTTCTTGTGGGAAACCAGGTCATATTGCTAGGTCCTGCCCGACCCGACAGGGGTTACAAGGAGGAATAGCCCCACGACAGAAGATACGGATCAACCAGCAGTAGTTGTAGGTAGATTTTATTCAAATAACAATTGCTTACATATTTGAAATTTCTTTTTTTTTTCCCTTAGGTGAAATAGCATATTTACCTTAGGATAAATAACTTATCTAACCCTGGCAGGAACAATATATATTAATAAGTGTGCGGCTTACGTCTTATTCGATTCGGGTGCTACGCACTCATTTATTTCCACCAAATTTTGTGAACAAGCGAATTGTTTCTCCAATAGCATGAGCTTCGTGCATCGAGTGCTGTTACCCTCCGGTGATCAATTAATTTCGGATGGAATGCTCTAGGCCTATACTATGGACATCAACAGCCGTTTATTTCAAGCTGATTTAATCATCATAAATTTAAAAGTCTATGATGTTATTATCAGAATGGACGGGCTGTCCGCACACCAAGCCATTATCAATTGTAAGAAAAAGGAGGTTTTCTTTGGTTCTTTGGGTAGTGAACTGCACACATTTCATGGAACCAAAGAAAAAGGGAAGTTTGTTGAAAAATGGGTGCGATGGATTTTTGGTCAACGTAATTGATACCACCACGGTCACCGAGACTAAGATGGAGAATGTTGCAGTGGTACGTGACTTTCCAAATGTTTTTCTCGATGATCTTCCCAATCTACCCCCAGATCGTTAAATTGAGTTCGAGATCAACTTACAGCCTAATATAGATCCTATCTCCAAACATCCCTATCATATGGCACCTGCTGAATTACAGGAAGTTGAAAGTACAATTAGAAGAACTAGTCACCAAAGGGTTTATTCGACCAAGTTTCTCCCCTTGGGGTGGACCTGTATTATTCGTCAAGAAGAAGGACGGGACCTTACGAATGTGTATTGACTACAGGGAACTGAATAAAGTGAAAATTAAAAATAAATATCCCCTACCAAGGATCGATGATCTATTTGACCAACTGTGTGGCCCTTGAGTTTTCTCGAAGATTGACCTTCGATCTGGATACTATTAGCTGAAGGTTAAACCTGTGGATATACCAAAAACTGCCTTCCATACCCGGTACGGACACTACGAATTCTTGGTTATGTCTTTCGGATTAACCAACAGCCTTCTTGGACCTTATGAATCGAGTTTTTTGGGATTATCTAGATAAATTTATTATAATCTTCATTGATGATATCCTGATATATTCCTGATCGGAATCAGAACATTGTGAACACTTACGAATGGCCTTATCTATACTTAGCCAGCATCAGTTATACGCAAAATTCTTTAAGTGTGAATTTTTGTTGAAAAAAGTCGATTTTCTTGGCCATGTAGTCTCTGTGGATAGTATCTCGGTAGACCCAACAAAGATACAAGCAGTAGTGAATTGGACGCAGCCAAAAAACGTTAGTGAAATAAGGAGTTTTCTGGGCCTGGCTGGTTATTACATGCATTTTATCGAGTGTTTTTCAAAGATCATTCTACCACTTACTAGTCTAACCAAGAAGAATGCCCAGTTCTGTGGTTCAACGATTGTGAAAATAGCTACCAAGAGTTAAAACGCCGATTAACTACTGCTCTTGTATTAACATTACCAACGGAGGATTGTGATTTTTGCATTTACTGTGATGCATCGAGGAGAGGACTCGGTGGAGTGCTTATGCAGCACGGAAAGGTTATTGCTTATGCATCCCGACAACTTAAGATCCATGAACAAAACTACCCCACCCATGACTTGGAGCTCGTAGCGGTTGTCTTTACCCTTAAGATATTGAGACACTACTTGTATGGATAGCGCTGTGAGATATACTCGGATCATAAAAGTCTTAAGTATATCTTCATCCAGAAGGAGTTAAATATGCGCCAGCGATGATGGCTCGAATTTGTCAAGGATTATGATTGTGGAATCAAGTACCATCCAGGAAAAGCCAATGTCGTGGCTGATGCCCTAAGTCGTAAGATTGTAGTGATGAATATTATATGTGAAACAATGCCTCCTAGACTTGAGAAAGATCTTCAGAAGGTTGAAGTACAGATGGTTCCGACGCAATTGGACGTGGTATTGGCTAAATTGACATTAATGTCGTCGATTATTGAACAAATCAAGGAGGTTAAGCAAAATGATGAAGTATGTAAGTATTTCAAATTGAACCCGGCCCAACCGAAGTATCACAATTTTTCTATGTCTACTAATGGCATAGTCAAATACAGGAACTGATGGTATGTACTGGATGATGTGATAGTGCAGCTAAAGGTCTTCGGAGAAGCTCACTCTTCTAATTTCTCCATACATCCTGGTTGTAACAAGATGTATCAAGATCTTAAAACCCATTATTACTGGCCAAATATGAAACACAATATTGCTTAATTCGTGTATCAATGCCATGTATGTCAGCATTTTAAGGCCGAGCATCAACGACCTAGTGGTCCGCTCCAACCATTGCCAATTCCCGAATGAAAATGGGAGCATGTCACCATGGACTTCGTCACCTCTTTGCCCCAAACTGCCCTAGGCAACGATGCGATATGGGTAATCATGGATCGATTGAAAAAAGTTGTACATTTTATACTAGGAGTGATGACGTATAAAATGAATCAGTTTGCCGAATTATATATCAAGGAGATTACCCGACTTCATGGCATTCGAGTTTCCATTGTATCAAATCTGGACCCGCGTTTTGCCTTGAATTTCTGGAAAAGTTTGCACAGAGCCATGGGCACTGAACTAAGGTTTAGTACCGCGTTTCGTCCTCAAACCGATGGCCAAAGTGAAAGAACCATTCAAACTCTTGAAGATATGCTATGTGCTTGCATCCTTGACTTTTAAGTAGGATGGAAAGCGATCTTACCATTAGTTGAATTTGCATACAATAACAGCTACTAGGCCACGATTGGCATGGCTCCGTACGAAGCATTCTATGGGAGAAAGTGTCAATCGCCATTGTACTGGGATGAAACGGGTGAAGCTACATACTATGGCCCTGAAATAATACAGAAGGCTGCGGAATCTGTGGTTGTAATTAAGCAAAGGATGTCAGCAGCCTAGAGCCATCAAAAGAGCTATGCAGATAATCGACGTCAAGTCCTAGAATTCGATGAAGGAGATAGAGTGTTCTTGAAGATATCTCCTTTCAAAGGTGTTATTTGTTTCGGAAGGTGGGGAAAGCTTAATCCTAGATATGTGGGACCCTATGTAATTACGAGGAGAGTAGGACCTATCGCTTATCAACTACAATTGCCAGACTTCTTCATGGCAGGCATGCATAGTGTCTTCCATTTGTCTATGCTCATGAAGTGTCTAGGTGAAGTAGCTATTTTGAGACCTTCTGATTATCTCGTTGTACAGCCCAACTTAAGCTACAATGAGAGACCTGTTCAGATTCTTGACTCAAGAGTGAAAGAATTATGACCCATTAGTCAAGGTCCTATGGTAGAACCATATCCATGAAGAGGCCAGTTGGAAAAAAGAAGACAACATGAGAGCTACGTATCCCCAATTATTTAGTGGCTAATTTTGGGGACCAAAATTTTCTTAAGGGGGTAGTATGTAATGCCCCGATCCAAAATTTTCTCATGTACGTTATGTAATTGTGTTTTTGGAAATAACATATATTACAAGACGTGTTATTTTGTGTTAAATTACAATGTTTATTCATTGGAAAATATTTTGGATTTTGATTTAAGTGGTAAAAATGCAAGGAAAGGCTGTCCAGGGCCTTTCGGATGCCTATGTGGACGTTACGGACGAGGATCACTGCGTCCGCATTGAATCTGTTCCCATCTACGGACTTTTGGACAAGTCCAAACTCATGCGAACGAGATGGGACTGCGTCCGCATCGACTCTGTCCAAATTATAGGCACTTTCGGACGACACTCCGGGCGCTGCGAAAGAGGGGAATTGTCATCCGCATCAAATCTGTCCAAATTATGGGCACTTTCGGACGATGCGGATGATGTGGCGGACTCCAAACCGCATCCAAAATCGTATTGCAGATGGTACGGACAAGAATGGGGACGCCATTTCTCATCTGATACCTCAGACTTAGACTATGGGATTTGCTCATGCGGACACACACGTACGCTAGTAAGTCGTCCTCACCAGTCCAAAAAATAGTAGATTTGCAAAAATTAAGGAATAGAAATCAGACAACTTGACGTTTAGCGAGTTAATACTCGTACTTTCAACGAGAAAAAGTCTTCCCTTTCTAGCAGTAGGCCACAAAGGAGCCTCCCTAGATGCACACCTTGTCTCATTAGGTAGTCTCTCCTTCCATTTAATCTCCAGCTGCTCCTCCTCCTGCATCTCTTCGTTTTATTTTATTCGTGTTCAATTTCTGTGTAAACGATTGTGCTGGGAGTAGGAGTTGGCTATCTATGTAACAAATCGTCAATTGAGGGTAAGAAAGTGCTAGTCTTGGCTGTCAAATCCCTACCCATAAGTTGAATTGTGTGTGTGAGGGAAGTTTACTGCTTTGTGATTAATTTTCTATAAATTCTACTTTGTGATTAGTTTTCTGTAAATTCTCCTTTTATACATAATATTTAGATGGTTGTTCATTGTGGAAGTTAAAATTGATTAATTCTGGAATAATAATCTTCTAAGTTATATGGAATGATGAACCAAAGCATGAACAATGCAAGAAGAAATGGACAAATGACTTATGTGCTTGATTTCCTTCATTTCTGTCATCCATTCTTCAAACTATTTTGATGGTATGCTTGGTTGTCCTGCTGTCAAAATAGACTCAGTAATAGATTGTCTTGCCATTATACATATTTCAATATCTTTATGCTAGTTTAAATTTATTTTTAATTCATCAAAACATGTGTAGTATCTT
Source organism: Begonia loranthoides (assembly GCA_022433065.1). Lineage (NCBI taxonomy): Eukaryota > Viridiplantae > Streptophyta > Magnoliopsida > Cucurbitales > Begoniaceae > Begonia > Begonia loranthoides. The sequence goes on along the minus strand of CM039468.1, from coordinate 30,640,779 downwards.
GATCTGTATAAGGCTGTAAGTTTGAAGTTAAGCATTGAATTTACGTGTTGTGGTGAAATTTAACTGTTCATAACGCTGCTTAGGCTCACTCTATGTTACGTTGTTAGAAGTGTTGTTTCATTTCGTTATAAAGTACGATAATTCACTGAACGAGTTGCTGTAAATTTCTCTTTGAAAAACATACAAACTGTTATTTTCTCTTCTACATAATTATTGAAAAGTTGGTTGATTCATTTCCATGTTAGTTGTTAAAATATGTTAAACGATTATGTTAGCTGTCTATAAATTAGTAAATGATCACAGCCATGTATACATTAATGAAACCATGCTAGTTTTGTTTCATATAGCAATTAAAGCATGTGAATTTGCTGATAAATTTACTATATAGAAGCATTTTAAACTATTGCTGCTGTTTTTGCTACAAATTTTAGTTGTTAAAGAGCATGTTTAGTGTTCATATCTGCTGTGTTATTAGTCGTTTAAAAGCATGATTAGCACGTTTTAACCGCTATGAACTCTCTGTTGTTCTAGATTTAATTGGTTGTCAAATATAGGTTGCACGTATGCTAGATTTATTCGCTTTTAAGTTGCTGTTAATCCCTATCGAATTCGAAGCATGCTAGCACGTTTTAATTGTTAAATTAGCTATAGAATTCGCTGCTATTCCATGATTAATTTTACGTTAATTCCAAAGTATGTTAGCATGTTTTAAGTATTAAAAAAATGCGTTGTTATTTCACCGGTGTTCCGTAGCTATATTTTAATCAATTTCGAAGCATGTTCGTATGTTTTATTCACTGATTATTTCGCTGTTATATTGTCGTTGATTTCTACCAATTTCAAAGCATGATAGCACGTTTTTAATTGTTGTATTCACTGTTGATTTCACTACTGTTTTGTAAATGATTTCATAAATCTTCAAATATGTTAGAAGCATGTTAAAATAGTCAATTCTTGTACTGCCATGTTCTATAAATTCAAGTTGTATTTCTTGTTTGAATCTCTTGCCTTACTAGTTTTTTATTCTCATTCAATTTCCGTAATTTCATGTTCATCATTATTCCTTATGGTTGTTCTTTCTATTGTTAGGAACTATTGTGACTCTTTCCCTATGGTATTGTTACGTTATAATAATAGAAACAAATAGGGAGTACTACCTAGAGACAAATAGGGAGTATCACCTACGGGGTGAGTACTCACAAACACAACGTGAAGAAAAACGAATGAACGAAATGAAAGAACGATGATGAAACGATGATGAAACGGGAATTAAAGAACGGAAGGGCAGTGCAGGTTTAATCAGGTAGCTGGCCAGGTCTCCTCCCTATTCGGTTACGGGACCAGCTACCCTAGCTAGTTAATATCCAGTAGGCTACTCCCTATCCCCAGGGTTTCTTAAATTCAACTCAATGTACGAATAACGAACGAAAGAACGAACGAACCAACGCAACAGAACGTAAAGAAAGACTTGGTTTGGACCGGCATCCATCCCAAGAAAACTAAAGAGTACTCAATGTACGAGTAACGAACGAACCAATGCAACAGAACGTAAAGAAAGACTTGGTTTGGATCGGCATCCATCCCAAGAAAACTAAAGAGTGGTTTATATATATATATATATATATGATTGTTTTAACCCACTTCCTTTACTGGGCCTCGTGCTCACGTCCTTACTTGTGGTGTAGGTAATGAAATAATAAGACCGGGAGTAGAGGAGGAGGTTTGTCCTGTGCAGCCTGCGGCGTATCCAGAGGAAACACGACTGTAGTAGAGTGTGGCAAAGACAGAAAGAATAAAAATGTACGTTTTGATTATGGGGTGAACATGGTTTGTAAAAATACTAAGTATTTGCTTTATTTGAGTGTGTGACAATTGAAACCATGAACTTTAAATTATGAATGTTTCTGTTTTACGTTTCCGCGATGTCTTTAATATCGTTTTGACAATTTTTAATCCTTGACTATTTAAATCAGTTTTAACGGAATAGTAGTAGCGACCGAGATTTTTGAAGGCGCACTCTGATATTGGTTATTATTTTAAAATTTTTAAATTTTACACGATTTTCGAAAAAGAGTAAAAGTTCGGGTCGTTACATAATCTCACCCTTATCTTAATTTTTCTACAAACAAAATCTGCTCCTCTCCCCTTTCGGCGGCGAACCTCACATGCGACAATGACTTGTTAGGTCTTCTCTTTTGGAATGGAAGATGGCCCCCTTCACCTGCGTGCATCCATCTCCCTCTCCCTCTCTCCCTTGCCTATAACTGATAGCATAAACAATGTTCTGGAACTCTACATTTTTTACTAGAGTGAGCTGTGACAGAGAGAGGGTGTGAGTGTTCCCTTTTTGTCTTGTGTAGGGATTGTTGGGAGAGTTGTGAGTTGCTGTTGTGAGAAGTTTCTAGTGGATTTGCCACTCTGGTGAGGTTTTGCTGCTGTCAGGGATTTTGTTGGAGCAACGTTTAGCTTGAGGAAACATTGAGTGATCAACAGATTGAAATTTTCAGTCTTGGTTGCTACTAAATCTTAAGGTAAGGATTGGGATGTATGCTGGCCAGTGGAGGCCCTACATCACAGGTTTATTTGTTGTTTGATATTGAGCACAGCTTTAGTTATTCCCTGTGAAATATAGAACTGTTTGGTTGTTGATATTGGACATTGATTGGATTACTGATTGCGAAAGGTTATTGTACAGTGAACGGATATGGCAGTTCTATATTTATCTTATATCTAAATGTTGCTTTGACTAAGCTTTATGAACTGAAATCTATGAAGGGCTGGGCAAAACATGAATCAAACCAGTGACAAGTTGGATAAAGCATAATATGTAACATCCCGTTTATTCTTTCACTTTAAAACTCACGATTTTTGAAAACTTTTTCTTTTAAAATCACAGTGGAAGACTTTTCATTTGAAAACTAACTTAAATAAGAATTTTGTAAATAAACTCTTTTTCGTTAAATAATTTATCATTTAAAACATATTGTACTCTAAAACCTTAAAACATTGCATCAGCGGAAGACTTGTATTTATAATACTTAAAGAACTAAACATCATTTGCAAACCTCCTTTATGTAACGAAATACCATATCAAAAGTTCACTTTTTAAAACATTATTGCCAAACATTACATTTATTCTTTAAACCTTTTAGCCTAACTAGCCGCCAAGCCCGCAACGTATAAATGCCTCATCAACTGCTGCTATCCTTGGTCTCTTACATACCTACATCACAAGAGGAATAATGAGCCTATTGCCCAGTAAGGAATATAATCGGGAAATGCAACTGTAACCTCTACGACAACTCTACATGCTTTAGCCTCATATATCCGTAAGCTGGGTGAGAGCTTCAGTCTCCGAACTCACCACTCGTTGAGTAAGAGCAACCTCTTGAGCCTCCGAACTTACTCAAACGAGCTATTTTCTACGTGTGAGCAACCACTTAAGCCTCCGAATCCACATAGAAAATACTATTATTATCTTCATTATTAGCCCATGAAATGCATGATGTACATCCTATTAACATATCGATATGAATTGCATACATAGCAGTTCATATATCGCAAAGAATATTAAAAACAACTAAGAAACAATATTATGCTTCAACTATAACTTTAATACTAAACACATTCCTATTACACTATAATGTCATATATCAAATTCTCTATCCTTGACGTATTATTTCTAACTTAGTCTTGAACAATATAAGTACTATCCTATAGTTTCCACCACTTGAATATAAATTGAAGACCTATACTAATTAACTACATTATTATTAATCTAATTTTTCCTATATCACTGACCAACATCTTAGAAAACCATTTTCATCATAATTGTTAGTCGACTAACGTAGGAATAAAACTTAACCAAATAACCATCACTAAAGACTAACATAGCAATTTATACAAAAAAATCCTACTCCTACGATGTAGGTCCTTTCGGACAAATCACGCACAATATTCCTTACCTGGAGTCCTTAGCTTTACAAAGTAGCATTTACATATTCTTCCTTGTTAATACCAGAAGACGCATGAGCCCACTCTTTTTTCTTTCTTCTAAAAACCTTCACGACTCTCCATTTCTCACTTGGACCTTCATGACCAGTTCACCAAAAATTCTAGAATTTCAATAGCAGCTTCTCACTCTGTTGCCATTTCGCAAAACTTCTATCCATGAATTGCTTTCTCTATCCTTCACCATGTTCTCTATTCCTTACTGTCTCCTTCACACTTCATCACAAACGCAGTACACAATCCTACCCAAAACCTTGTAACTCCATCACCAGTTTCTTACGAAGAAATAGAAAAGGAAGATATCTCACAATATTCTTCAAAACCTCAGCCACTTCCTTTCAAAAACATAGAAGTGCATCGTAACCCACCTCAAACCTTCATGGCAGCACACTGCCATTTCACCAACACTTCCAGCAACCCCACAACTTCCTCAAACTCTTCTCTTTCTTCATTTGAAATACTCCAGAGCACTCAAACACATTCATAACAACTCCAAACTCTCTAGAGTCTCTCAGCAACAATATCCCTTTGTCTCTCTCTCAAACCATTTTGGCAGAGCTTTCACATGCTATTTTCTCTCCTCTCCAACCTTGCTCTCCTCCTCTTTATATATAGACTACCAACATCATCTCTTCAGTGACCGCGTGAAGATGGAATGACACAAGATGCACAATTATTCATTCAGCTGTTCAGAAAATCAAACGTTTCATCTCCAGAATTTGTTTATCATCAACAGACGACCCTCATAGATTGCCACTCATCAACACCCCTCTAGTAGCCTTCTGAAGATGAAGAGATGACATTAATATCGTTCCATGCATCAGTGAAATGTCAAATTCGAAGACCATCCAGTTCCAATGATGATTTAACTTCTTCAGACAATGTTTAAGATTGGCGGTTGATCAATTTTAATGAAGGACGATCGACCACCCTTCAGCCAAATGCCCACACAATTCACATTCTCAATTGGCGGTTGATCATGCTGGTCGATCGGTGATGAGCCATGCGACTACCGTGATCGTCCGCAATGTAATTCCATCTTCAAAGAGTATTTTGCTGTAACGTGAAGTAAATCATACCTATACATATTATCATATATATATATATATATATATATATTAATATAACCTTATTATAAGTACTTCTAATATTACTTCTCTTAACTCTAATTATCATCATCTAACTCTCCAATTTATTCTTGTACCACATAAACAAACCTCCCATCCAAAACCAACACTTGAATTGCCCAACTATCCAACTATCCATAAATTTATTCCTTAATACTCAAAGTATATATTCTATAACTCCTCTTCCATCATATTCCTTTATTAAATCCAATACATTCAAAAATATAATAGACCTTATAACTTCAACCTTATTATATTCAAGTGCATTTTCTCTTACTAATTCATTGACTTAGTCTCGATATCATCCTTTCTAATTCCAAACATCACTAACCCATTCACAAATAACTTTAATCCTTCCCTTAAACTAATTATGAATATATTAGAGTATCATAATTTACTTATTCCAAAGGCATTTCTCTTGACCAATATCTCTATATGTCCAACATAGCTTCTATCATCCCAAAATCATTACATAAGCTTTGTGCTTAGCTCAACGAAAATTCAGGATATTACATAGTAAAACCATTGTCGCTCTTGAACTCCTCATGAACTCGCAAGTCTTTTCTTGTTGATAGTAGAAATTGGGTTAATGGTTGCTTTGATTCTCGACCAAACATAAATAGGTTAGCCCTATTAAAGAAATGCTTAAATTACCTAATAATTCACTTGACGATTAATCTACGTGGCCAATAGTTGTATCCATTTCTCAGATTTCTAGAAAGGATAGATTCTTTTCTATAATGCATCGCCTGATCATGCATAACATCCGCATTTCATTCCATTCTAATTCTTGCTGAGTGTTAGACTCATTGTTTTCCTCGTGATGTAGGTGATCTTTATGATGTTTGTGACGTACCAGTTGAGGAGGAGGCATTTCAGGATGATCCCTTGAGTTATCAGCCGAGATCGACCTAATGGTTGTGGCTCACGTAAATGGTGTTGGTATTTTGAACAGATAACCTCCTATTTTGACATAATAAAACGTTTGTAATCATTGATATTTGTTGGAGGGACTAAAACTATGTTTTGAAAATTTTATTTAATTCCGCTCGATTAACTGTGGTTTATTTTCAATTGAATTTGTTTACTCTGATTTACGAATTCAAGTAAATTAAGCGAAAATTTATATACCGAAAAATTTAAAATAAAGAAAAATAATTTTAAATAAAATGGGGCGCTACAGATCTAATTAATACTTACAAGTGAATCTCTCAATTGTACTTCAAGTACCTTCTCCTCCTCCTTCAAAGTGTCGCACTACATAAAAAAAAGGCATTCAAAGGATTTATTTTCCATAACATCTTCTTAAACATTAATTATACATTATTAAGAAGTTATCCTCACCGAGTCAGATGTTGATGTTTGCTTTGGAATGATGAGGGTCATTACTGTTAAAACAACATTATTCTGAAAAAAGACAACAAGTCGCAAGATGTCTTAAGCATATAATCAAAACTAAGAATAGCTTTAAAATGATATAGTTTCTTACTTTAATGCCGCCAACAATACCACATGTCTCTAAGTTTCTCTGGGTATTTGCATGCGCTAATTTTATGAACTCCTCCATCAAATTCACAGGCTGCAATGATCAGTTTAAGTGCTACCATTAGACTGCTAAGTGTAAATTTGATATATTGCACAAAACCAAATTGAAGACATACCACGTGAAAATTTAGATGTGAAGCAAGCCTTGAAACTACTTCCTTCGATGGAGGACCCGTTGCCTCATTGATCGGTTCTGGTTCGGTTCCTTGATTCTGGTTCAGTTTTAAACATCCCTAATTTTATATGGCCCATAGTAGAAGATTTAGGAACCAGTTTAAAATGCTATAGCCCACAAAATATGGATCTGATTCCACATGAGTGATTATCAAAATAAATGTGACAATGATAAATATAAACTGTGCAGGAAATAAAGATGTTGGTAATAAATATATAACCATTAATAAATTTAAAAAATAATAAAAACATTTGTGCATGTCAAATAAAACAAAACTCAAAAGAAGTAAAACTCGTGTCTCTAGTAACTCTACATCCCATCTCAACTTTGATCAACTCATCTCTTTGTCGCATGACTACCTCTTGAAAAATAGTACTCTATTGGGATGAGTTAATTAACTTAATAAAAAATTTTAATGTTATATTTAATTTATTTTAATATATGCTAGTTGATTGTCCATGGATGAATTTTACAAAATTAAAACCATTTTTGCAAAACAGGTTTCACGAATTTCCGGGAGAAGTTTTACAAAAAAAATATTTTCAATGAAAACCATCACTTTCATAAAAATGTGATCACAAGCATTTAAAAATCAAAATAGCGAAATGACTAACATGTGGCCATTGTGTCGTGATGCAAACCCAATCAACTTTGGAGACTTTCATCCCAAAACACAACCTTTGACTATTTCGACATTTACCCTTTGCATAACATGTGGCCTTCGACTTGTACACTCATAGGAGGACTACATATGTGACCCTACAATTGTGTTAAAATAGTACATATGATCGGCAATGATATTAACTACCAAGCATGCTCGAATGAAACATGCGAAACTATATACATAAAATAAAACTGACACTTGGTTTATAGTTATATATATCAGAATATAATATTGAAAACATATTACAGTAAGAATATAGTACTTAAAAATCTCCTTTGATTTGATCTTTTAAGAATTGTTTGCAAAATAAAAAATTCGTATCATATTATTATCATTCATACAATTAAAAAATGTTTAAAATAATTAATGAATCTCACATCAGTGAGAGGAACTATCTTAGCAACGTGTCTAAACATTTCTTCATAAGTGTAGAAACCGGCAATGGCGCCATAAGGCTGACCCTATTTTTGGCCATTGTTGCTGTATAATGTAAGGTGTTGCGATGTTAGCTTCCCATTTTCGTATCTGACAAAACTTGTTTTCTAAAACTTCGATTTTTCACTTCCAAATCATGAAAATCGACAACCAACACCAATGCAATTACAATCCACATCTTAAACACTTCAACATACTGCATTTTCACCAAATCTCATGTACAAATCCGTCCAAGACTTATCCAACAAAAACTTAATAAAAAAACCCATGGAGAAAAATCATTTACGAATCTCCTCCTAAAATCTGCCGAGATACCATTGTAGACTTGTTAATAACGCCGATTTGAAATCGAAACTATTTTTCCCTTATGATCTTAATAAATAATATTTTTCCCCTGACCAAAATAAATAATAAATAATATTATTTTAATTAATATTTTGTTCCTTTTTGTTAAGGAAATTAACAAATCAACTATTGTACTTTGTGATCAATGACAAGTTAACCACTAAAGTATTTTGCTAACAACTTAACCATTGAACTATAGAAAATAGACGTCGTAAACATCATTGTCATGTTTGTCATTAATTTTAAATTTTGTTCTGCGGCAGAACGCTATACGTTCTGTCGCGGACCGACAATGCTAAATCTTAAGATGATTGTTTGTTGTTTCGCCACAGAATATCATGATTTCCACAGCAGAACGTTAAGTTTCCGTGACAGAATGCCAACTTTTTGCTGCATAAAGTATTGTATCCCCTGCCTTATCTAAATTCACACTACATTCATTGTGATTTTCTTAGCGATTTTGTCAGCGATTAGCGAACTCACGAGAATTCTGAAAGCTGAAATGTGCCACATGTTGGCAAAGTTGAAGCGTTAGTAATTGTTGAATACCAATGTCGTCAGGGAGTATTCAGGAATCTGTTACATGGTCATTTGAAGTTGAGCTAATGTCCACAGTTTTGGCGCATGATGTATGTGCAATTGGAGATGAAGCTGCTACAGTGGTGCATTATGTCTCGGCATTTCTAAATGATGAGGAGATCTGTTCATTATGCAAATCTAGCGACGAAGACATGGACATGGCCTACGGTAGGACTCGAAGACCACCACAAGCAGAATGCACGTTCGCTGGTATGAGTATTGGCAATAAGTATAGTTAATTGAATAAAATTAGAGAAGAAATCATTGATTATGCGTTGAAGAATGGGTATGGGGTAAAATTCACTCACACTGACTCTCATCGGTTGAGGGCTGCTTGCCAGGAAGGATGCATGTGGCGGATGCACGCCTAAAAAATGCAAGGTGAAAGACGTTTCAAATCAAAAGTTATAACAGCGTTCACACATGCTCAAGAAAGATGGAAAGCCATCATGCTTCTACCAAATGGGTGGCAAAGCATTACTTGGATAGATTTAAATGTTTGGCCGACTGGGACCTTCCTTCCACAATTGAGAAGTTAGGAAGGATTTTAACGTGAATATTACACCCAGCCTTTCTAGATGGGCAAGAAATGTGGCAAGAAAAATGAATGAAGGGGATGACAATGAGCAATACAAGCTTATATGGTCGTATGCCAAGGAGATTCAGTGTAACGAACCGTAACTTCTTTCCTTTGAAAACATGTACAAATTTAAAACTTTTGAAAACATCATTCTTTTATAAAAACAGCGGAAGACTTTTTGTTATAAAAATTCTTTTCCCTAAAACCTTTTTGGAAAACATAGCGCAAGCATAAAACAAATCATTTTAAATACAACAAATAAATCCTTTACTTTATCTCTACAAAACTCTTTTCTCTTTTAAATCCTTTAGCCTAGACAGCCACAAGATCCGCGCATGCAAATCCTTCATCAACTGCTCCTTAACTTGTTCTCTTGATCTCGTACATAGCTATATCAACAAGACTTAAACTAATGAGTCTAACGCTTAGTAAGTGATATAAAATAAACCGTAAGAATGCAAGTGCCATGATGCTTTTAAAACTCATATACAGTTTCCATTGTCGTTTCTCTTTATCTTTTAATCTTTTACATTTCTGTCTTTTACTATAATGCACCTAACCCCGACGCCCCTAGCATAACAACAAGGATAATTTGAAGGCCCTGTAGCCATTGATCGATCTCGGTAATGGATCCGACCTGATGCCTTTGGTAGCAGCAATGGATAATCCGAAAGCCCTCTAACCATTGGCTAGTCCCACAACTAGTATGAGCAGCACTAGCGGCAATGGATAATCCGAAAGCCCAACTAGCGTCCATGCCCACCAAGGGCTTTAACAATCCCACATCATACCGTCGCCCCGTATCACATATAATCTCTTTTACATTTATTCCATTTTTAATATGTTTCACTTTCTATGGTAAAATGGATATTCCTACAGCCCAAATGATGGTAGTTCACTTCGGGTGACCAGCCCTCCACAAACACCGTACACTTAGTATGTGTGAGCATCCATTAAGCCATTTTAAAAACCATGCATGCAAAACCATCGTTTATATCATTTGAAAACCATGATTCGTGATGCTCGTGAATGCATACAGTATTTATCTCCTCTATGTAGGCCTCAAAACATGCTTAATCTCATTATCATTAGTTTTAACTCAAAACTAATAAACATGTCATTAAAAGAAACTATCTCTAATAAACACACAGCAAGCATCAATACAATTCTCGAAACATGATTTCTATCAAATCCTATAATCCTCAAATCATAACTTTATCAAAACTGATAAACAGTCAGCATACAACACTAATTCTTGTGATGTAGGTTTCGAAGACCAAAGCACATATGTATCACTTACTTGGTTTTTGTAGGAGGCTTAGCACTTCAAGATAGCCTTCAAATTACCTTTCAAAGAAATAATATTTATCTTCAATAATCATAGTCCATTAACCTCAATATCATCTATGCCACTATTCCCTATTATCCAAACAATAATCCAAACCAAAGAATAGAATTCACATCAACGGATCCGCACTTCCTTAACTTATCCATTAACGCCTATTTAATTGAGTATTCACATTTTTCCCAGTAATATCCAATAGGGCTGCAACCAATAGAGGACTAATTCCAAGCATTAATCTAAACACCAATTTACTAGACATAGCAATATCCAAGCAGCAGTAAACAATGGAGAATATAATCGATCAACAGTGAAATTTTCAACACTTATCGAGCAACCAGAGCATCATCAAACATCTACCAAAAATCCATACACAGAGTATATATATAATTTCACAGTTCAACAAAACAGCAACCAACAGGCAACACGAGCTCACTTCACAACATATAAAACTCGACCATGGCTACCAACAATAAATCATAGAGAGAATAACCAAATAGTAGTGTAACATATTTTTCATCAAACATATCCGTAATTTATAACAGAGAGCATTAATAGAGCATACATCCACCACAAAACCAAGGAGCAGAAACACAACAGAGGCATAATTTCAAAAACAGAGTAGCAATATCCAACAATAAATCACGGTGTCTATTCCATCTTTTATCTTCTATATTTAACCATAACCATCACTTAAATACATAACACAAAGCCACTCATACCTCTTTACTTCTTCTCCTATTTCCTTTCTCTGTGTTCAACAAAGACAATAACATAACTCAAATCATTTAGAATATTAATCTTAACACACTGTATTGAGCAACCATAAACAGAGAAGAACTCAGTGCATTACTTGAGAACTCTCACGCACCACCTTCCCTTGCTTCCTCTCCATTTGCGTCTCTGTTGTTTCTTAGCACTTTCCTTCAGCTCCAAACTTCTCTATTCTTCCTCTCTCTTGCAGTTCACAGCTTCAAGAGAGCATCTGCGACACCCCACATTATAAAACCATTTTCTTTATTTCATTTTTAGGCATAAAATTTTTTTCTTTTGTTTATTTGAAAACAAATATTGTAAATCAGAGTTTAAGCAGAATCAATTTAAAACATAATTTTTAATAATTTAAATAACAATCCAAAACATTTATTGAAATAAATCTATAATTAATAATTTAAAACAACCAGTTTATTTTCCTTGAACTATAACCTTCTAGGGGGAATCTGACTCATAACCTAAGAGTTCATCTAGCAATGCCTTCTCCTCCACATCAATAGCATTAAGTTTATTACATGCATTAAGGCAATACCATGAGCCTAGAATATATGCAATGCACATTTTATGCTTATACAGTCTGTCTTAGAGAAGAACCGATCTCCTTTTCTTTTCATTTTAGTTTCACTTAACAGTCCAGATGTATGAGATTTATCAGTCTAAGAAGATAGGATACATCATACAGTCTTGTGGCTTAACCGTCACTCTAACAAGGATATACATCCATTAGGGGTGTCACCACCATTAACAGTCATCTGACGAGGAGATACCTTCTCTATTGTTTCTCAGCACTTTCCTTTAGCTCCAGACTCATCTATTCTCCCTCTACCTTGCAGTTCACAGCTTCTAAAGAGCATTTGTGACACACTGTATTATAAAACCATTTTCTTTATTTCATTTTTAGCCATAAAATTTTTTTTCTTTTATTTATTTCAAAACAAATATTGTAAATCAGAGTTTAGGCGGAATCAATTTAAAACATAATTTTTAATAATTTAAATGACAGCCCAAAAAATTTATTGAAATAAATCTATAATTAATCATTTAAAACAATTCGTTTATTTTCCTTAAGCCATAACATTCTAGGTGGAATCCGGCTAATAACCGAAGAGTTCATCTGGCAATGCCTCCTCCTCCACGTCAATAACATTAAGTTTATTACCTGCATCATGGGCAATACCATGAGCCTAAGGCTCATTAAGAAATAGAATGTATGCAATGCACATGCTATGCTTATGAAGTCTGTCTTCGAGAAGAACCGATCTCCTCTTCTTTTAATTTTAGTTTCACTTAACAATCCAGATGTATCAGATTTATCAATCTAGGAAGATAAGATACATCATATAGTCTTGTGGCTTAACCATCACTCCGATGAGGAGATACATCATCAGGGGTGTCACCACCATTAATAGTCATCTACTCATCTCAATCTCATACACCTATTTACATTTATTGGTTCATTTCATTTATCATGGTATGCCTATGTCAGCAATTTCATAAGTTCTATCATGATGCAAGAATGTCACGATTTATAAAAAGAAGTATATAAAAGGAATTAAGACAATATCATGGAATATGATAGAAAAATATTGAAAAATTATTTTATTTATGCTCAACGTAACATTTTATTATTGTTAACATTTTCTCAATATTTTTGTGCATTATAAAGAATTATTTTATTTTAAGTAAATTCATTATTTTAATAGTAATTTCAACAGTTAAGCTAACAAGTAAATTCAACAATAATTTTAACAATAATTGTAATTAAATTGACAATAACTAAAGTGTAAAATAATCTCGTGATGTAGGGCCTCCATTAGCCACCGCTTCCTATTTCTAACCTTTATAAGTGCTTTCTTGCGAAATACTCCTTCAAATTTCCTTCTCGCGAATTTGCCGTCACAATTTTTCCTCTCCTTCTCTTCCTTCCTCACGCTCTCTTCTCCTTCTCTTTCTCTTCTTCTTGGTGTGCATTTTCTTTCAATTCAAAGACTCTATTTATAGTTAAAAATTGAAGGAATATGCCAAAGAATATACCAGGAATATGCCAAGGAATATGCGAAGCAATTATGTGAAGTAATATGCCAAGGAATATGCCAAGAAATATGGCAAGCAATTATGTGATGGAATATGCCAAGTTAGGCCACGTTATGGAAGGTTGGCTATCTGACGAAAGTTCTCAACATCTAGTGGGACTTGTCAATATTGATATCGACTGGATGGTCCACACCGATCGCTATCACGTAATTTGCATATCATCTGCTGCTTCATGAAACCAAGTTTCTCGCACATTCCATTTTACCACTTCCATTTAATTACTTCCCTTTGAATTTATCCCCAATAAAGCTTAACCAAATATTTCCTAATACAAGTTTACATTTAATTAATCCATAATTTTCTTCACTAAATACTGTTACCGAAAAATTAGGATATAATATCCCATGAAAAAATTATTCCAAAATTTATAAATAATATATTTCTAATCCCAATAAAATTCTGGGATATTACAGCATTTGTCTCTCCTTCTCTTCATCTCTCACTTTTATCTCTTCAACAGCAAACCTCATTCATCTCCATAAACCTACCAACTCGTATTCCTTGCCACAACAAAAGTAGAGCACGTGGAGGAATTATAGAAAACACCACTTTGGGATATGCATTTCTCTTCTCGGCTTGACCAGCACAAAGCCCGGTTCTCACACACAGTTTGCCTCTGCTAATTTTCTTCTCCCATCTGCTTCATCCATTTCAACTGCAAAATAAACTAATGGTAGAGTGCAATCCACCACAACTCACACCAGCAGAAGATCGAGGGAGAAGGAACATATCATAATAAACCCCACATTCAGAACAACACCAACAATAGCATTCAGCGATGGAGGTCGAGAATCAACACATAGCGGTATTACCTCAATCGAAGAAGACTCTGCCACCCGACGTCCACTTTAAAATCCCCAGCATTTGCTAATACCCATCGCAGCTTGGTGTAGTGAACATTATAGCTTGTAGATGCCATTCGTGAACCCAAGCGCCTGAGCCCTAACCCATGACTCATCTTTCCTGTTCCTCGCATCGACACCAGTAGCCCGACTAACATCTCTCATTCATCGCACTCCTTCATGAAGCCTAGCATCGCCCGAGCTCTCCTATCACCTTGAGCTCTCTCCCGATTCTCTCTCTCTCTCTCTCACTCTCTCTCTCTCTCTCTCTCTCTCTCTCTCTGTTTTCAACAATTTCAACAAATGGTCGGATACTATTTCTTTGCCTGCCCCTTTTTTCACCTTTTAGCTGAACCGAACTGGTTCAAGGAGAACTATTTCAATGCCACATTTCTCCTTCCACCAATTAATTTCTTCCTTTATTTTAAATCAATTATTTTCTTCTAATTAATTCCTTCTTTTAATTTATAAATACTCACTCTCCTTTAATTAATATTAATTAATTAATTTTATACACACACACACACACATATATATATATATATATATATACATGTCAAATATACATATTGTATATTAATCGATTCAATTTCAATTTCTGACTTAATCTAAACATTGCTTGACAATAATTACGGGTCCAACTTAAATTTTTCAATTCCATTTCCTAAATTAATTTTCGTCAATTAAATCTTGAATAATTTTTCAATTAATCCAATTACAGCAAAATAATTTCCCAATTATTCTCACTCAATTCTTGTAACATCCCGATATTTTAATCATCGGGATATTACAGGGCGTATTAGGAGCATTAGGCCCAGGAGTATTTTAGTGATAAGGAATAAATTGGATTAATTTGCTAAATCAATTGAATGATAGTTTAAAGCTAATGAATATTTTGGATAAATTGGATTAAATTAATAAATTAAATTTAATTATTGGAAGGATTAAATTAGAATAGGGATTAGAGATTTAATGGATTTAATTTAATGATTTAAAGTTTAATTGTAAGAAGGTATGTTGAACCGGTACAGCAAGAACCGAACCGGTCCATCATTTTATGAGAGGAATGGTCGAGCCATTCATTGAGAGAAAACTGAAATAGAGGGGAAAGAGAGAGAGGGAGCTAAGGCGAGAAGAGGAGATCGGGACCGCGAGCGCCGGTGTGTGAATGACGAACGGTGGGGCAACAAGCGCCGGTGTCCGACGAGCGGGCAACGGTGGGTCCAGCGTGCATGACGTCCAGGCGTGCTCGGCGACAGGAGGCAGGATGGTCGTGGGCTATATAGGGCTTGCGATCGGGACTTCTAGACGATAATTTTTGGCATCGATTCAGGGTATATTTCACCTGGTTTTCTTTCTTCTCTTCCATTCTCTGTTGATCGGACGTTGGCAGGAATGGGATTGGCGAATTTCGGAAGGTGCAGGGGAGCTTCAGAAGCGACGGCTGGATAGGGCTTCGATCCAGTTGAGGGCATGCGGTCCGGTCCTGTTGGTTCTGCATTGAACCGATTCATCCTATGTTTTCTTGCCTGGCGGTTTGGTTGGGAGTTGTGAGATAGAGGCCCGGAGAGAGTCGGCCGAAAAATCAGGATTTGCCTCCATTTCTACAAGAAATTGTGGGATAACTGTGTTAGTTATTTCAACATTTCAAACTGCCTATTTTGTGTTTATATTCAGCGTGTGATTGTGATTAAGATTACAAGAAGGGTGATGGCTGAGTGGAACTCTCTGGAGAACGAGAGAGTTGGACCTCCGTCCGTGAGATGCTGCGGTGAGCTATGAACCGAGAGTTTGGAGTGGCTGTCCCTTAGTGTTAGTTCTTCAATTCGATAAGAACTTCATGTGTCTGGTTGTCTAAGCCCTACCCGCAAGTGTGTGCATGAGTGAATCTTTGGTGTTGATTGTCGTTGTTAATTCCTCTATGATTGTCATTGTTAGTTTTCTGTATTTCCCCTTGTAGTTAGGTTCTGTATAATTGCTTTGCATGTTTTCTTTAACACATATGTAGGTTAATTGTTGATAATTCATTGACATGCTCACTGTTTAGGTTGATAGGGTAGAATGTTAGATTTTTATGTTGCTATGTGCTATCTCTCCTGTTAATCTTCGTTGTTAGCCTACATGTCCTTATATGCTTTAATTCTTCATATGTTTCTCTGTTTGGATGTTATGTGTGATAATGTAAAATGTTAAATTTTATATTGCTTTGTAATAATTTCTTGGTTGATGCCTTGGATGTTTAGTGTTGTTCACTTGTACGTTTTTCTATGTTCGGATGCCTTACACTTTAATGTTGCTGTAATTCTATTCATATTGTGTAGCTATGTAGGTAATTTCTTTATTTTGTGCTGTGATTTGAATTCCCTCATGCTAGTAAGTTCTTTGAGCATGCTATCTAAAACGAATAATTATAACTAGTGTAATAAACTAATATATTGAACATGTTAATCCAATTGTTAACTTGGCAGACATGTTAACTTAATTGATTTAGCCAACCTAAATAAGCAGATGAGTTAATTAATATAACATGTCAATAAATTAGGTTAGAAACTCCTCTAGCATATTAACATCCTTTAAATGTAATGTTGCTATTATTTATTGTATGGTTTGTTTATTTTTCTGTATATGCTTTTAGAGTAGTTTCATGCATCACGTCATTAGAAACAATTAGGAACACCACCACGGGGTGGCCACACATCTTGAGTGAGGAAGATAACTAATATTTCCCTCGTTAGGATCAAAAGACCAATTAACATAATTAATTAGAAACCATAGAATTTTCGTAATCCACGCTCCATATATGAGCTACTCCTAAAATACGTAATTATGCCTAATATATGCAATTAAAAGGATTGGTGTGGGGCGGACTCATTCCAAAAAATTAAAGAGCGACATTTCATATGCATAAACCCATTTTCTTACTAGGCTTTTAGGCTCACGTCTTACTTGCGGTGTAAGTACACATGATGCACAGAGTCTTTGAGCAACTGAAGAAGCAGTGGATGAAGGATTTGCACCTGCGAGCTTGTGGTTGGCCGAGCTACAAGAAGTTAAAGTCATATTGAGTTGTAATTAATTTAAATTAAGTTTCTTTTCTAAATTTGTAATTTAATGTCTAGTTTATTTCCTTCAAATTATTACACTTCCACATATGTTTATTTTTGCAACGTTTTAAATAACTATTTATTTTCAACGCTTTCACATTTTATTAAATAAACGATTTTTACAATGAGTTTAACGAACGGTTGGTAGCTGTCTAGATTAGGCGCACTCTGACACGTTTTCTCAAATTTCAACGTATTTTTAACGAATTATGAAAATTCGGGTCATTACAATTCTGTTACGAGAAATCGGGGTATTACATTCAAAGGTTTAATCTTGGAAGCTCTCTGTGTGTTTAGCTTGAGATGAGTACATTTAAAAGGATATACATGTGTTGGGCTGCATGTAAGATGTGGATGTTGAACTGTGGTATTCCAGTGATTTGTTTGAATGATTGCTACTTGAAGGGAGCAACTCTGGCCCATCTGCTCATTGTTGTCAGCATCGACGGGAACGATGGAATTTATTCAATTACTGTAGCAGTGGTTGAAGGAGAATGTAGAGATTCTTGGAGTTGGTTTTTGGAAATGTTGCTCAAGGATCTAAACACTCCATCTGACAATGGGTGGACAATCATTTCTGACCAACAAAAAAGTGTGGTTGATTGCTTTTGCCATCTATGTTTATGTTATGCATTGTGTACCAATGTTTGACTCATATTGTTAATTTTTTGTAGGGGATGGTGCCAGCTGTTAGAGAGTTTGCAAGGCAAGTTGAGCATCGTTTTTCATCCAACACTTGTATGCAAATTTTCAAAAACTATTGAAAGGCAGGTAGTTGGAGGATAAAATGTTGGGTGCTTCTAGAGCCACAACATCAGTGCACTTTGAGAGAGAGATGGAGAAGCTTTTTTTGCTTGACTCGGCAGCCCAAACATATCTACGAGGAATAGATGTGAAGTTCTGTGCCAAACATGCCTTCTTCTCTATCTCTAAGTGTGACATAAACCTGAACAACTTGAGCGAGCCGTGGTGTTTAGGTGGATGGACATGAAGGAAACAGTTGATCAAGAGATTGACCGCAGAAATGGTAGAGGCAACAAAGTTGGCCGATGAAAGAATTGGTCGATCAAGTGATCGACCACAAAAATGGCAGTGGCATATACGTAAAGTTGCAATGAAGGAAACGATTGACCACAGGGTCGACTGTGATTCTTGGTTGGCTGGAGTTATGTTTTTAAGCTTTGTTCCGATCAATATAGGTGAGGGATCGATCGACCAACTCTTTTGTGATTTGTGTTTTTATGCTAGTTTTTGATTAGTGGTTTTTGAGGCGAGAATTCCAAGGAGGTTGTGTTTTGAGATCCCTACACGTACCCTTCCTTTTTATGTGGTAGCTTGGATGGATGCCACCTTTTGTGTGGTAGGTGAGGTCTATATCAAGAAGGTTCTGGTGGAAGCTTTCAGGAGAAGAAAATGGGAAGCTAAGAGAAAGAGAGAAAGAGAGAAGGAAATAGAAGAGAGAAAGAGAGGGAGGTCGTAACATCCCTCATATCTCTCATCATCATTCATTATTATTATTATTATTTTTTTTCCTCAGAGTGACTCACGCAGTTTTCATAATACAATTTAAAAATACTTGTTAATGTCAAAACAGTCCCTTTTCCATTTTCAAAAAGTTCTAGTTACACTATAACTAGCAAAAGTTCATCATTAGTGACTATTAGTAAAATATCACTTCTTACTATTCCTTGATCCTAATCATCTTATTCGTTCCATACAAAAACACTGAAGTCTATCTGAAAGAGTACCACTATATCTGATGTTAAGAGACCTACTTCCATAAGACATTGGTGATGTAGCATAACCACCAGAACAAACGGGCTGATAATCCAAAACGTCATCTGGGAGTATCTCCTCCACATAGCGATTGTCATCAAAATCATTACCTACATCACGGGGGAAAACAATGAGCCTAACGCTCAGCAAGAGTTTAAATGAATGCAATGAATGCAATGCATGAGCATACGATGCAAATTAGTCCAGAGTACATACATGACAAACACCGTGGGACATAAGGAAGCTGTGGCCAAGTAATTACATATAACATCTCATGTGCTTCCTCATGCCGTATGTACTTTTTGTTCTGAGAACGTTGGGGATTTCAGAACAGGAGACAATGAACACTCGACCCCATGTCTTTACCCTATTTTCTATCTCATCGTTTCATTTTCCATTTCATTATAACTCATGGATTGTCATTGTCATCCCGAATCCCCACACGCCCTTTACGTTGATTAAATATGACATGCAAAATGAACAGTTTCATAAATCCTATACATGATGCATGTTTTACAAGAAAGTAAAGGAAGCAGAACTGCTTGCAGTAAAGCACAATAACAAAGTAACAATTGAGAAAAACCACAATACATGGTCATTATCTAATAGATTCATAACATGAACAATACATGCTCCTTTAGTCATAACTCTTATGTAAAGTAAATTATAACTAATCATAGAATTACTTTTAACATGGGTTTTGGTATCATAATGAATACAAAATCTTCCATCACTATCCTTTCACAGAGAATAGACTAGAAAGTATTGTACAGAATATGTAACTAGTCTCATGTTAGCCTATCTTCTTCTGTCTAGATATTCACAATTTCATAAAGTCTACTTCACAGCTAAATCATTCTTCATCATGTAAATGTATCAACACTTCTGTTCAGATATTCACAATTTCACAAAGTCTACTTCACAGCTAAGTCATACTTCATTATGTGTAAACGTATCAACAATAATAGCATATTCTACTATCCAGATATGTACAAAGGCTTCCAAGATAGCATTTCACAATTTCATTATTTGTAGAGACAATCAACGTATCAACAATAACAGCAATAAACACACAACCCTGTGATGTAGGCCTCCTTTGGCCATACATCATTTAAATTCTTACCTCCTTCCAATTTGCAGTAAAGGTTTGGCAATTGTTTCCAGATGTTCACTGCACCCATATCCACAGAAAATGTAATTGGAGACAAAAGAGCAACAACTTGACAATGACAATGGACAACACATTTCTAGTGGAAGAAAAGACAAAAACATACAGTTGCAACACTTACCTCAGTAAATTTTTGTGGTTCTACCCTCTGTAACTTCGTACCTTAACCCAGCATAACTCAATTGAGCCTTGTTCTTATAGAACTCGTGGAACAGTGAAGACAACCCAGTGGAGACAAGGCTACGTGGTCGTACACCCCACCAACATCCGATTTGGGGTCCAATGGCTGGTAGCCATCCAGAAGTCTCTCCTCTTCCTCAGCCTTTCGTGTCATCAGTAGCAATTTTGAAGGAATTTTGGTTTAAATCAACAAAAATTCCCTAATTTAAATGGGTTTTTCTGCTAATTTCGACCTTGCGGACGCTGTGTGTCGTCCGTCTTTATTGTCCGCAGCGTCTGAATGTTCCTAGGAACCTTACAGATTCATTTCAGATGGCCCTGTTGTCGTCCGCAGCGTCCGCACTCTAACAGTCCAGCATCTGCATCTCGACAAACTCAACCATTAGGACGGAAACTTTTCGTCCCAAGGCGTCCTAAGCTTCAAATTTTGTACTTTATTGAACTTTTTACACTATATTACTTTAGCTACATGATATGAACAATATATTACATTATCAACAGTTATTACAACGTTATAAGCGAATTTTACACGGAAATTTTAAAAATTTCGGGACATTACAGAGGTCTTCTGGTAGGGGTTGAGTAAAAGTCTGAGAGAGTTGAGGAATGAGGATGAAGTCTGGAGCAAAGATATGAAGGAAGGATAGAGCGAGCTTTTGATGAGAGAACTGTCTTTTGGGTTTCTCTCGGGTGTGCTTCAACTAAGAGGATTTCCTTCGCTACTGTTATGGATTTTATGGATTCATGAGATGATTGTTGTTAAAAATTGGAAGAATATATCTATGAAGACGTTAAGATTTACGATTGAATTTCTGAAGATTATTGATGAATGTTCTGCTTTTTCATAGTTTCTGCTTCTAATATATAATGGATGTTTTTGCTAGGATGTATTAAAGAAATTAGATGAAAGATGAAGTTGTTTAGGGTCTCTATTTGTTGTTGCTCGGTGAAATGTGATGAAATTGGTGCTCTGTTGTTGTTTATGCTTCCTGTTGTTGCTGCTTCCTAGTTTTGTGAAGCGATTAAACTTGGATATATATATTTTGTTGCATGCATGTTAGGAATAAAGTGATATAAGCATGTTGTTATTTAGAGTAAGTTAAAGAAGAAAGAGGTAAGAGCTTTAAGGTTGTTGTGCTTAATGCTTATTCGCATGAATTGTGATAATCAGTGAAGTGAAGAAAAATATTGTCTGTAAGGTTGCTCTTTTATTGGTTATAGTGTTGATGAAAATAAGTGGATGGAGACTGTTAAGTGTTATGGTTTATGGAATTTAATGAATGGTTGTTAAAGAAATGAAGGTATTGATTAAATGTTATTAATTTTGAAGGTATTGAGAGGAAGAACTTCTATTCTAAAACACTTTAAGGATCCAAAGTAAGTGATATTAGTTGTGTTTTGCCTTTAGGGCCTACATCATAAGAGTTAGGACTTATTTGCTGCCTGTGTTTATTAGATTAATAGGTTATTGATCTTGCTATCGTTTGAGGATGGATTGTTGTGTGATTACTGGTTGTTTTAATGATGTGTTTATTAGATTTTTAGTTTTTTAAGTTAAAGATTTATATATTGATCTTGCGCTGAGGTTATGTTGATGATATGCTAGAACTGTATGCATTGCACAATAAAGAAATGAATGTAATAAACATAAATGAACATGTGGGGTTTGGGAGATTTGGTGACGGTCCTTGGTGGTAACAGCCTTGATGGATATAGCTCGCCCCATGTAGGGATGGAGTGACGGTTTAGCCCACATGGATCATAGGATGTATCCTTTCTTCTATACAATAAATCTTCAAAGTTTGCTTAAATGGAATAAAATGAATTAAACAGAACAAATGGAATAAATATAAATGAGCGTGTCAGGGTTTGGGAATTTGGTTATGGTCCGTGGTAGTAACACCCCTGATGGATACAGCTCATCTCACATAGGGATGGAGTGATGGTTAAGCCCACATAGACCATAGGATGTATCTGTTCTTCTGTACCAAAAATCTCCAATGTTTGGTTAAATAGAATAAAATGAATTAAATGGAATACGAAATAAATGTAAATGGGCATGTGGGGGTTTGGGAGATTGGTGACGATCCTTGGTAGTAATATCCCTAATGGATATAGTTTGTCCCACATAGGGATGAAATGATGGTTAAGCCAACATGGACCATAGGATGTATCTGTTCTTCTAGGCTAGAAATCCCCAAAGTTTGGTGTGACGACCTAACTTTTCATAACCTTTTAAAAAATTGGTTAAAATTCAAAACTTTTCTTTTCTTTTGTAAACAGCGGAAAATTCTTTTCAAATGTATCAGAGTTCTTCCAAAAAGTCAGACCGTCATAACCCTTTCGTTATACCCGTTATGAAAATCGTTAAAAATATTGGAAAGCTATAGTTATAAAATCTTTTATCAAAATACAGCGGAAGTCAAAGAAACATAGAGAATTTATCAAAACATAGCGGAAAGTGTAAATAACTCCTTTAAGGAATACTAAACAAAACATTACATGTTGATTACAAAACATTTTTTATCCTTTACTTTCCTTAAGCCCAATCAGCTGTAAGTTCTCGCACGTGCAAATCCTTTATCTCTGCTTCTCAAT
Organism: Begonia loranthoides; assembly: GCA_022433065.1. Classification (NCBI taxonomy): domain Eukaryota; kingdom Viridiplantae; phylum Streptophyta; class Magnoliopsida; order Cucurbitales; family Begoniaceae; genus Begonia; species Begonia loranthoides. Next base: position 30,617,440 of record CM039468.1, on the reverse strand, counting down.
CTATTCATCGTTTACTTGTACATGTACCTACACCACAAGTAATACGTGAGCCTAAAGTCCCAGTAAGGAATTAGGGTTATGCAAATGTGCTTTATGCCTCTCTTTAGTTCTTTTTAGAGTGGGTACTACCCCAAAACCAATCTTTTCTTTTCTTTCATTATTTCGTTCGTTACTCATACATCGAGCGGGAGATTGGAGGAACCCATATGGGATGATATAGTCTTGGTTAGCTTCCAACCTCCTGTGTGTAACTACTCCCATTCCCGACGAGAGAGGGGATGAGCCTAGCTACCAGACTAGATCCGAACTACCCATTCACCCCACAACTCCCCATCATCTTTTCTTTCATTTATTCTTTTTATTTATTATTTTCCCTTACATTATGCATGTGAGTACCACACCAGAGGTGGCGCTCCATACTTGTTTCTATTAGCATGATGCATGTTGGTACAGAATGACATAACATTAACAATAATTAATATCACATATAAAGGAAAGTAAATAACAATAATTGAATAGCACACATAAAGGAAAGTAATGAAAATTAAACAGTGCGTACAGTTGAATGATATAAATTTAAAAACACATAAAAGAGAACAATCATAGCAGCAAATTAAAATAGCGAATGGCATACTTGAATTTCAGAGCATAGCAATAATAAAACAAATGGTAGTTTAGCATGCTTCTAATGGCAAAATCATATAACGAATCATGACAGCCAATCAATATGCTTCTAACAATGACGTAAAACATGTTAATAATTTACATGCTTTTATGTTGAGATTTAAATCAACAAATCCTATGAGATGCTCAAAGGAATTAGACATGTTTGACATTATTAAGTAGACAGGGAATAAGCAATTTAAATGGAAACATGCTCAGACAATAGATTACGGAAACATGCTTAATAAATAGCTCATTAGCAATTAGCTTATGGAACATGCTTAATAATTGGATACGACTGTGGAAACATGCTTAATAAATTTGATACTAGCTGGCTAAGTACATGAATCAATTAAATGATATCGAGCATTCTAAAGTAAAGCATGGTATCGTTACAGAATGTTATTACAAAATGTTAATCTAGTTAACTACACATGCTCGATTAACAGAGTAGATTAACAAAGTATTAACCTAGTCATCTACACATGCTCAGATTAAGGGAACTATAACTTCTAGCATAACAATATATGCATCAAACAATAGGAATGACAAGAACAATATATGCATCGGATGAAGGAAATAACAACTTATAGTTAACACAGAGAGATTTAAACTAGACAGGAAGTAAACAATAAAGAATAGAATCATGCTCAATGGTATAGCTCTTAACTCATTCATGCTTTTCCAGTCATATTAAGATCTTCAACTCATCATTCTATCCTACAGGCTTAACTTCTTCATCCAAGCAGTCATCATTCATCATTTTTCTATCAAAGTAAAGCATTGAATTGTAGAAGTGGCAGTAAAGAAAATTGCAGGAAATTAACAGCTGTATATCAACAAAGGAAGAAACCCAACTCACGCACACTACTTGTGGGTAGAGCCTTCACAGGCCAAGACTCTACCCAATCCTTACCCTTGTTGAAGAAATTTCTCACAGACAGCAACTCCCAGCTTCCTCCTCAGCTAACAAAGCCTTGCTTTCACCCATGTATTACAGTGAAGAACTCTCAAAAGCTCACAGCACAACTCTCATAACTCACTAGACGATTTTCTCTCTTGCAGGAACTCTCACTCGTAGGAAGGAAGGCTGGACTGAAATGCAGAGGAGAGGGATGGCTTACATCAAAAGCCATACCTAGAGGGAACACACGTATATTGAACAGAGAGGGAGGAGTTTGTGTCGACATGGCCTAGGCATGGGGGAGACGACTCCATGTCTCCTGAGTGCATTTTAATTTAAAAAGCGACAAGGAGCCCTAATATTAAATCCTTAATTTTTTGCAGCTCTGGGACAATTCGGATGAGAGGAGTCATCCGAGCCTCGTTTGCGTTCGTCTGAATCCTCAATGTTACTGATAGAATTGCATTTCTAGACGAAGGAAGTCATCCTTGCCATTGTCTGTGTTCATCTAAATCTGTCATTTGGACGAAGGAATGTGTCTGCATTCAAGTGTCTGCATGCGTCCAAAACTGTCTAGAAATTGGATAGATTCAAAATCCCCTCCTCCGCATGCATCCGCATTTGTCCGTAAAGTCGAGTTACGGACGAATTAGGATGTAAAACCTCATCCTGCATTATCCCAACATGCAGGGACAACGTTCCATGTGTTTCTAGACGACATTTCTCATCCTAGTGTATCTGCCATCATCTGAATTTGTCAGATTTTGGCTTTTCTTCACATTTTCATACTAAATTTTTATCCCATAATATTTTCCCCTTAAATACACAACATAATTTTACACGTATTGATATGTAATGTAATATATTACTTATCCCAAAAATTAATTACATCGCGTATACGGGAAAAACATTATCGAGGTATTACATTTGGTTGAACAGAAGAAAATGAATTTAACAGAATAAACTGAATAAATGTAAATGGGCATGTGGGGGTTCAGGAGATTAGTGATGATCCTAGGTGGTTACACCCCTAATGGATACAACTTGTCCCATGTTGGGATGAAGTGATGGTTAAGCCCACCTAGACCATAGGATGTATCCTTTCTTCTATACTAGAATTCCCCAATGCTTAGACTGGTAAGAAAAATGTAAACTAAAAGACAGATAAGATACTGAAATGGAAACATAAAGCACATATGATTTATAAAACTACATAGCATGAGCATTTTCATATTTTATATCACTTATTGAGTGTTAGGCTCATAGTTTAAGTCTTGGGATGTAGGTACATCTGAGATCGAGTTAAGGAGCAGTTGATAAAGGATTTGCACACACAAACCTTGTAGCTGGCTAGCCTAAAGATCAAGAGGAAATGCAAAAGGTTTTTCAAAGTTATTGATAAATGTATAAAGTGATTTCTATTTAATAAGCAAAGTTTTCCAAAATGTAATGGTTTTTAAGAAAAGAATTTTATTTATCGTCTTTAAATGGTTTTAAGAATGGAAAGTCTTCCGCTACGGAAAATTTTTAAATTTTACATGCTTTCAAAAAAAATGACATGTTTTAAAATGAAGGAAAACCAGGTTGTTACAATACTTGTCTTGGATGAGTAGTCGAGAATCAAAGAGAAGGGCACCAACGTCTACAACAAATTAATAGTGGATCGAATGGGGATCAGCAGAGTTAAAGGAGTATTGGTATGCAAGACTCCATCCAAGCCCACCCGAAAGACGCAAGCTAAAGTTTCCAAGCCTCTAGCTCCCCCTCAGTCATACGACCTCCACCCCCCTCAATTCTATAGCCTCCAGCCCCTTCAGAGGAACAACCTCCATCATCGCCTCTGCAGCACATGGAGGATAATACTCCACAGCCAATGACTCTACCCCTTTCTCAGTTATCTCACTTTACGTCGATGCATGAGGAGATTGCCGGCTAGATGCAAAGAATAGATGAGCTAGTAAAGGAATGTAATACACAACTCTTTGTAATGGGATTAAGTAAGAATAATTAGGGACTTCATGGGATGATGCTATTATGAGAAATAGTACCACTGAAGTACGTTTGGTAAACATATTAAGGTTAGAATAATTGTTGGGAAATTAGTGGATTAATTAATGTGTAATTGCCATTTTTGGTCGAGGCGTCGAATGAGGTCGATCCAATATCTCAACCAAAACGCATCACAGATTGCTCTTTACATTTTGAGTTAAGTCACGATCGAGGATGCAGTTGAATGTCTTGACCAAAATGCAGTATAGGTTATATTGTTGGTTTCCGGTTGAGTTGAGGTCAAAGTCCAGGTTGAATATATTGAGCGAAATGCATCAAAGATTGCTCCTTGCATTTTCAGTTGACTCGAGGTCAAGGTTGACATTGTATAATTTGACAAAAATGAATTATAGATTACGTTTTGGTTTCTTGGTCGAGTCATTTGTCGAAGACGTGGTCACAAGGTTCAACCGAAACACAAAACAATGGCAAAATTTGGATAATCGGTTGATTGTGTGGTCGATGGTTTGGACGACTTCTTTGACCAAAAAGTTTGTTTTTAACGAAAAGACTATTTCGATCACAACCATCCTTTTATTTTTCCCTGATATTTCTCCTTCTCTCCCAATGAGATAAAAATCCTTCCACGTGGCTCGGTTGGAGTGGACCTCCTCCTTCGAAGTATGTGATTGTCTATCAACCCTCACCTCCCATATGGCTCTTTGCTTGTCTATAAAGCAAGGCTAGTAGAAAGGTAAGGCATTAGGGACTCTGCATTTTTACAGAGAGCTACGACTGTGGGGGAGTGTCTGATTTTAGCTAGAAAGGGGGTGAGTGAACAAGAAAGAAGGAAAGTGCAGCTACTAACTTGGATTTGTTTGAGAAATCATGAACTGCGGAAGTGTAGAAGGAAAACCTTGAGGTAAGAAATGGGATGTAGTTGGCCATTGGAGGCTCTGCATCACGACACTTGTTTTGATTTCTGACTTTGTTTGGCTTGGATGAGATCGTTGTTCTGTTCAATTGTCTTTGCTTTCTGGTTTTACACGATAGATTTGATGGTAGAATAGTATCTTGGTGTAATGGATGTTGCTTCCTCACTATTTGTTGTAAGATTTTTATATGCGGAAGAAAAAAATTAAATATTATTAATGATAGGAGGATGAAGAAAATGGACAGTATTCTGTCTTTGTTGTTGAGAATGTTCACTGCGGTATAAATTGAAGTTCTTTGTTAATTCACTAAAGCATAAATTGTTCCTTGAAATTACAATATAAATTACCCCTTGTGAAGCTAAAGTAGGAAATGCTCCTTGTTAACCAATATATATTATTTCTGTTAAATTGTCTCTATTAAATAGCCTATAAACTGTTGTTGGTTAATTAGTATATAATTGCCTCTATTGAATTTTTAATTACTCTATGTTAACAAACACTTAGTCTAAGTTGGTGGTCCTCTTAGTTGTTCCTCATAATTGTCAATAAAATGGGTTGTTTTGGCTGAGCATGAACTGTTATATCACTTCTTTCATACTTCTTCGATATATTCTCTATATAATTGTGATCTAGACATGACATAACATACATGCATCATGCTTAGGGCTTAAGAAATTGTTGACATACGCATGACATGCATAATAAAAGGTAAATGGGCACATAGGGGTTCGGGAGATAGGGTGACGGTCATAAGTGGGAACACCCTAGATGGAAAACCTCACTCCAAGTAGGGGATGAGTGTTGGTTACTCCACATTGACCAGCAGATGAATCCCTTCTCTTGTTCCAAAAACCCCAACGTCTGAAAAGATAGAGATTGGTGATTGTCATAGGTGCGAACACCCCAGATGGATAGCTCATCCTAAGTAGGGATTGAGTTATGGTTAAGTCCACACCAACCAATAGATGCATCCTTTCTCTGGTAATGAAACGTAAGGACAGAAAGGATAGGTTGTTTTCTGATACAGGCATGTTTAATAAAATGGGTGAATAAACATAAATAGGCGTGTGGGAATTTGGGAGATGGGTGACAGTCATAGGTGGGAACACCCCTGATGGATAACTCGTCCTAAGTAGGGATTGAGTTATGGTTAAGTCCACACTGACCAACAGATACATCCCTTCTCTTGTTCCAGAAGTCCCCAACGCTTGAGCTGAACAGATTGGTGATGGTTATAGGTGGGAATACCCCAGATGGATAGCTCATCCTAAGTAGGGATTGAGTTATGGTTAAGTCCACAATGACCAACAGATGCATCCTTTCTCTGGTAATGAAATAAAAAGGACAGAAAAGATAGGTTCTTTTCTGAGACAGACTACATAAGTATGAGCATGAGCATAAACATTGCATTTCATTCTATTTCTTACTGAGCATTAGTCTCATTGTGTTTATCCCTGTTTGAACAATTATAATGCATGTTTGCTTTACATTTCAGTCACACCCAAAGCAACCATATTTTATGTCATCTGTAGATCTGCACACTCACTACCCTTACTAGGTGTTGCTACCTAAAGCAATTGCAATCGTTGTAGCGCAAATGGACAAAGAGTGTTATCTTTTCCCATGTGTAGATTCATATTGTTTTCTGCTTATGTGCTAATTTTTTCCTTTGCATTTTAGCCTGCATGGCATCGTTCAGAGTCCATTGTTCGCCAAAGCATCCAACATATACATGGACCTGCAGTCGTCATTTGCAATCACCGATTTCCAAAAGAAATCTCATAAGAACAAGGCTTGAGATGTGTAGGGATATAGATTGAGATAGTGATTTTGTTATACATAATAAAAAATTCATTGTCTTCTAGTGAACTTCATTGTCTCTTTCCATTGTTGATTTTCTCATTGCATAGTTAATTCATTGTTTACATTTATGCTTGGAAAATTTATGGTTGGGTTGGATTTCTGGTTTACAAAATGCCACAGTGGGGATAGACTAAAACAAGGGAAACTCTTGCAAAATTTTCATTTTTTTTGAGACAAACAAATAAAATTTGACTAAAATCAAATTATCCATTTTATTTAACAGAAACAGACAATTCACGTGTTCATTGCAACAATTTAAGCAATCAGTGCATAACACCAAAATATATAAGGCAAAGGAATGCTAACGTTTCACCGAGGAACACCAACGTTCCGCTACAAAACGTCAACTTTCCACCGCAGAACGTCGACTTTCCGCTGTGGAACATTGACTTTTTACTGCGAAACTTAAGAATTATGTGGCGGAACGTGGATGCTTACTCTGGTTCCAATAGACCGCAATTCCACTTACTCTGTTTCTTATCTATCTCAATTCCACTTTTTTTGAATTTACATTTTCATACTAATCAATTTCCATTCATTATCAACAACCAAATTATCAATTCTATTACAACCATATCTTGTACATGTGCATTACAAATACAAACCAATTTATCAATTCAATTACAACCATATCATGCATATGTGCATTACAGATGCAAACCAAATTATCAATTTTGTTACAAGCATACAATGTACATGTGCACTAAGAATCGGTGTGTCCCGAGCTGTTAAGATGTAGTAGTAACTTGTCATTCATTTAACTTCTTTGTATATCTTTGCCCACCAACAATCTTATCAAGGAATGTTAAGGTTCACATTGTTGTTTCTTTGTTTTTGTGAACCTTGCGCATCATACTCTTACATGATACATTGAAAATAAATTAGCATAGTTAAAACAACACATGAAAATGTAAATGTAATAGTGTGCTCACCTGCGTCTCGAGAACTATGTTTGGAACTGTCTCGGGGACTGTTTTAGGGACTATGTTGGGAATTATTAACACATGAATGTGCCCTGCGAGCTTCATCTGTTGCCTCTGTCACCTTTACCTCTAGACCTACAACTGCCACATGCACAGGACTTTGGGTCTCCACCTTAAAACGTGTGGGAATTGTTCCCCACACTCTCACACCAGCCACACATCATGTTCAGATGTCTTCGGGGTAGAACTGTTTGGCACAGGGCCTTATCAACATCCAACCCTTTGAATGAGCCAATTAAATGGCAAACTCTTTGCTGGGCTGTTGAGGACCTCATACATGTGACTTAGAATTACATAGCTGATGTTCAATTCTTTCGGTTGAACACCTTCTCTAGCATATAGAGATCCATGTAGCTAACATGGTTTCGATGTCCATCCCAAGGCAAAACGATGTGCATCATGATGGTGTGGATCACTCAGGCTTTAGATTTCAAGTCATTAGACTTTGCTTCTTGAACATTGTGATCTCAGGATCATGGTGCAACAATCTAAGTACTACCAGACCTTCTCCTCATTTGATGAAAGGTGGCTCCCAACACACGTGGTAATATCTCTCGCTTGGTTGCTCCATCGAACACCCATCTAGCAAGTTAAAATCCTTGGGAGTCATTTGGAACTCTCATCCAAACATGTAAATCTAGTCCTTAAATGGTTGGTCGGACAGTTTCAAATTGGTGTAAAACAATTTCATAATCCGTTCACAGAAACTTCGACCCAACCTGCACAAACCAGCTAAGCCAACTCCCTTAACCATTCTATTCCCAATTTTGCTAATGGCTAAAAATTCACTACTCTGGATATAATATTTGAATGATGTTTAATGTCGGCTTCATACTGTTTGTTCACTTTTGCAGGTCTGAATAGTGGGGAGTGAAACCTGTTTGTAACAGGTTAGAAACAGACCAATTGACCTGCTGCTAGTCATTTTCAAGGCTGAGGTTGTGATTCAACCTCAGCATCTATAACAGGGGCAATCGCAGGTTCTCCAACTTGAACCCCCAGTTGACAGGTTCCAAGAAACACTTGGAAACCTTAATGGAAATCTGCTCCAACAAACAACAATAACCGACCAGCAATAATCAAACTATTAGAACTCCAATTCTGTAACTGATCTAGAGCTGTAGTTTGGAGGGTATAAACTCAATATAGAGACGAAGATTGTGTCAAAATCCCAGGCCAAAAGTTGTTCTAGAGTCGAAGATCTATCCGATTCAAAATTCCCAGAAAAACTGTTCCAAACAGACAGATTTTATAGTTCCGAATTAAAATGCTATAACTTGAGCTACCAGTAACGAATAAGGTTCAAATCAACGAGGTTAGATTCCTGACTTAATCTTGGAAAATTCATTAGAAGGCCTCGAATAGAGACACTTACAATAAGGGGTCCAAACAGGGGCTACAATCAGCAAGAAATTCAGTTAACAAAAATTCACAGATTCTGCAGCTCACAAGGTTTCGAAAATGTCACTTTCATTCATAAAACTTTCAAAGAAACTTTGCAGCAACTAACATATTTCAACCCTCCATTTCATAAACAATCCAACCAGTAAAAAGGAAACTTAAGAGTAACACCAAAATAAGTAGGA
>CM039468.1:30129566-30558563 GCA_022433065.1 Begonia loranthoides | reverse complement strand
AATGTATAACAGAAATTGAAAGCGCACGCATGGACAAGGAATAGCAATGGAACACCTAATAAAGTAAAGCATATGAAAGAGGCAATTATAGAATTAATCAAACAACAAGGGACATGCTCGGATATGTAAAATCACAATAATAACGGAATTATAAAAGAATCAATAATCGACATGCATCTGAAGTAAAACATAATTTAATTTTACATGCTCAAGCTTAATATTACATGCCTTTATCCAGTTACTTAGCCTGCTCGAGAAGATAAGATTTACCATTGTTATTCTAGTGAGTTACCCTAGATAAGGTTACATGCTCAAGATTAATAGTTACTTAACATGCTTGTAGGTTTCATAAGTAATAGATAACTAACATGCATGGATTGATTAATATAAAATGTTAATTAACATGCTATCCTAGTTAGTTAATTAAGCATGAAATTCGAACATACTAATTTTTTGTTAATTATATGTCACATCCTAGTTACTGACACGCTACTAATTAATTTATCATGCTAATTAAATAGGCTAACAAGTTAAACATACTAATCACATGTTACGAATTAAACATGCGGTTAATTTGATTGTCTTAGTTAGTTAACGCGCTCAATGATGTGATTAACAATTGAATTAGACAACTAGTTAGACATGCTCTAATTAATTAAACTAGTTAGTTAAACATGCTCAAGTACTTAATTTCTTTGGTTAAGTTAATTAACATATTAAACATGCTTAAGTCTAGTTGCTTATTCTAATTAATTACATGCTCAAGTTTAATTAAGATTATAGTTATGATTCTAATTAATTATTCTATAGTTAATTACTCTAACTAATGAACTTACTCTAGTTAATTAACGTACTCTAATCTAGTGATTTCGCTAGTTACTTCAGATTTCATTCACATGCATAGATTAATTATTTGATTAGTTAAACTATGACGAGTTGGTTAATAATGGTTAATTAAACAACTAGTTAACTAATTAAACTTACATGTTCAAGATTAAAACAATTAGGATTCTAATTAAATGTACTAGTCTCTAAATTATGAAATGATGGTAATAATAAGAATAATGACATCGAAATAATAATGAAGGAATTGACAGTTTATAAAAGCTAACTATAACAGGGCAATATTCACTAAAAATTTCACCAATGAAAGCATGTGAAGTGTATTCATATACTCTGAGCTAGTTCCTACTCTATCATCTAGTATCAATCATTCATCAAGCATCGTTTTGTTTCCCAAGCAGTTTATCTCATCAGAAAAAAGGCTTACAGAAATTAACGACAAATAGTCTACAGAATATCATCAAAGGGAATAACACAACAAGGAATTCTACAAACTATTAGAAAAGGAAAACTACAGAGCATTAATAATTCCATGCAAAAGAACTAGCTTATACTTGTGGGTAGGGCTTTGACGACCAGACACACCCAATTCCTTACCTAAATTGAAGAAACTAACACTCAGCAAACTCCAACTCCTAGCTTCCAGCGCACACGGTCAGCAACTCCTAACACCCAAAGCTCAAACTTCACTCATTCGTGTACTTTAGGAGGAACTCACACAATTATCAACTAACAAGACACTCAAGCTCATAGAGAATGCTTCTCTCTTGGACCCTTTCTCTTGTAGGTTTCTCCCTCTCTCTCATGCAAGAACTCAATAGAACAATGAATGGCTGGAGAAGAAATGCTAGGGAAGGAAGATATTATCTGGAGGGAGGAGACAAAAGGTACACCTAGGATAGTAGAGAGGAGGTAGCCTCGTGTCCAAGGTGGGGGAAAATTGCTACCTGTCTCCATAGGCTACGAATTAATGGACTACACAACAAGGATTTGGATTTTAAATCCCTAATTTTACGCTAATCTGTGATATTTTGGAGGAGTACGGATGCATTGGTCTCATCCACATTCGTCCAAAATTGCACTGCTCTGCTACCGATAAGCGTGTGTGGATGAAGGACTGCGTCCTCACCTTCATCTGCATTCGTCTGAATTCAACATTCGGACCAAATGGAGTCCCAAAACAGAGGGCATTCCTATATAGAGTCATCCGCACTAGCCATGCGGACGCAATATGGCATCTGCAGCTCATGTCTGCGTTCATCTGAAGGTGCCCAGGATTTGGACAGATTCAAATCGGACGCGACCCAACCACTTCTACATTTGTCTGGACTTATCCATAAACTCGTAGGATAAGCGAATTAGGATGCGGACTAGTGTCCTAAGTCATCCCAAGGCTCAGGGCGATGTGAAATGCCTTTGCGGACAACACTCCTCATCTGCATGTCATCTGTAGGAGTCTGCAAACGCTCATAACAACATTTCCTCACGTTTTCCTACTTTAGCTTTCATCCCATAAGACTCTCCCCATAAATACACATCATGAAATAACACTTATAGATACGCAACGTATTATCCTAGTTGCCCCATCCTTAATTTCCATCACCTATACGGGGAAAACGTTATCGGGAATACCCTCTTGACTTAACGATCTTACTACGTCCTTGGTAATACCCCGATATAAAAAGTTGGGGTGTTACACAAAATAACAGGTTACTATCTTCAGTATCAATTAAATATAAATAACCATTTCAATTCCATAAGCAAAAGCCAATTAATAAATTGAACCCAACATCCATTAATGACCAACACACATAACCTAACTCTACCATAAACCAACATATTCCCAAATCTCGTTAGTAACCACAACAATATACTTCACTTGACAATATCCAATAGAGTCAAACTCATCAACAGATTATCACTTCCAACAAAACCATTCAATAGATAAGAAAAGAAAAATATAGAACTATATCACAGATTGCCCATCATCATACATTCCCACAGAATTTCTCAACAAACCCATCAGTGAAGGATCACACAACATAGGGAAACAGAGAGTATTAACCACAACATCCTTCCAACATTTTATCCCCAACAACTATTCTCATAAAATCCATAAAGAATGAAGGAAACACTCTTACCTGAAGAACACCTGGGACAGTGTTGACTAGCGAGCACCCGAGGACTACTCCTTCCATTCCTCTTATTCTTTGCATTGATTCATGACTTTCTCCTCCAGAGATCCCTTCTCTCCCCCGAGCTTTCCCCTTTCTCTCTACTTATCTCTTGCTCCTTCATAAGTCAGAGCTCTCCAAAGAGCTTTCTTCCCCCGCAACAACTCTTTCTCTCACTTCGTATTCCTTTCTCCCGCAAGCTTCCTTTATATGTTTTACATATCCCCATATTTCTCTCCTAACTCTCCATATAACTTGCCATTTGTAAAGGGGGATGCATGGGATAATTACATAAAATGTCCGTCTCAGGATTACACATGTTTCGGTCGAGTAGCTAGTTGAGTAAACACGACTGGAGCATGTTTAAAAATCTGATCTTCACATTTTCATGCGGGACCAATCGTCATTACTGTCGATCACTAATCATGTCGACCACTCCAACATGATTGCTTCACCTGTCAGCCGCTCCTTCCTGTCAACCACTCCTTCCGCCTTGTCAACCGCTCTTTCTTCTCAGCCACTGTCATTTCTTTCTCCTTTTATTCTTTTAACTTAACAATATATATATATATATATATATTTGAACCAATTATTTCTTAATCTAATACTAAATCTTCAATCTCCATTCCAATAATCGATACAGTTTGTACCTAGCATATTTTCGGGTTATCACATTGCATAATAAAATCACTCCAAAGTCCTCAATAATTTACAATTACTATTATTCTTAGTCCCAGCTTAATTCTGGGTATCACAACAAAACTTTGGAGGAATACACCAAAGTTTGAAAAAGGAATCACTCCAAATTTAAGAGAAACAAAGCAAGACTTTAATATTCAAATTTAACTCAATTGTTCAAAAACAAACATGAAAGGTGGCTTAAATAGCCACTAATAAAATAAGAAATAGGAAATAACTAAAAAGGCAACTAGGTACTAATCCGCTAACATAACACACATACTTGGCTGATTACTATACTTAAAAACTATTAACCTTAACTTAAGTAAATTACTTAATTTATCTCTTGTTCCTTCTTCTCCAAGTGTGGATGACTTTTGGCAATCTTTCCTTCCTCTTGCTTGGCCACTTGGATGACTTCCATATCAATGCATGTTTCGGCTTTCCTTTTCTCATCTGCTTGCCCACTAGGGATGGTTTCCATAACTCAACTTGCTTTGACCCTTCTTGGTCTTCATTAGTTGGTGACTTCTCCATTTGACCTACTATTGAGTTACCTTCCAAATAAGTAGAAAGGTAAGTGTTGATGAGCCTTTAGGCCCTAACTCTTGTGATTGGACCTTGTATTCCATCAACTTACTTAATCATCAATAAGCTGAGAGGAAGCATCTCCAATTGTGGATTTAAATGAAGAGGCAAGCTCTTTATTTATAGAGATTTTGAGTGGTGACTCAACCCTCAAGGTGTCACCAATCGATGGTTGATAATGCACGATGATTCCAAGTGTCCATCCCATTTCCTTGATCACCAAGTTGGGTTTTCTAGAAGTTCTATCATTTTAATCGATTTGTAATTGATATTAGAATAATCGACTTAATTCTCAACCAATAGTGAAAATAAATTCAAAAATAAACATTCACGGCCAACTTAATCGTTTAAGGATGCCTAAGTGTCCGATTGGTGGACGTTTTTGCTCCCGCAAGAGCGTCAAACCAATGAATATTCTCTTTGTTGGCCACTCGTGTAATGCCACATTACCCACAGCTACTTTTGAACTATTCAAAGTGGACGTCTTTCCATCTACGGACAACAATGCTTCCACTAGTCCATTGTTCAACTCGCACCAATTAATCAAAATGACGCAGTTTACTTCATTTGATGATACTTTACTTAACCGAAATGGTGACGTTTCCCCACTTAATAAAACACCATCGCAACAATGTTCACGACCGCGGAAGAGTTTGCTTTAATCCGATGGTTGAAATTTCCTCCGTTCCTTTTAATTTAAATCCAATGGTTAACTTTCTTTCTAAAAGGAATCTTCCAATCCGCGGAAGCATCTTCTTCCTATACCATCATCAAATCGGACGACTAATATCTTTATCATTTTGATCCAACAATCAATACTTCCCCCGCACGACATCTTTCTTTTCCGTGGAGACATTATCTTCCATTCTGCCATTTTCTTAATCTAACAGCTCTTATTCCATCTGCTACTTTAACTAATTGATCTTAACCATTCATCCTCTTATCTCCCTCTCTGCGGCTATCTTTTCTTTCGAGTATACTTACCCAAATGACATCATTTTCTTCACTTAATTCCCTCAATTCAGCTATTCCACTATTCATTACAGATATACACACTTCCACCCACTGTTCCCTTTGGATATCTGAATACTGCTTCCTTCTACAATGACGTTGTCCAGCAATCATTCCTCCTTATCTCCAAAACCATGGCAATTTATACATTTCTTCTAACATATAAATTTTCTCCAATTTATTTCTTATAGAATCCAACTTAATTTTCCTTAAAATATTACTTATTTTCTTCAGATATTACACTTTCATTCATGCTTTCCATGCAACAGTTCTTATTTGATTTACTCCTTTCAACCCTTTCAACAAACACATTATTCTCTGTGGAGACTTTCTTCTGAGACAGTATCTTTTATGTCCACGAAAGCATCTTTCCTTCCACACACTTCATCCAATGATCAGTCTTCATCCACTCCTCCCATCCAATGACCATGGAGTTGTCTATTTCTTTCATTCACTCCAAGGGCAAGTTCCCTCCCACAGATACCTCACCTAACGATGTCATTCCTTTGCTACCTTACTTGCCGTGAAATCCATTTTCTTTCTATGTCTATGTAACGCCCCGTTAATTAAAAAGTCCTTTTTCCTTGATTTTAAAATGCGTCATAAAAATTTTTCGCTTTAATTAATTGTTAATTGAAATTCATTTTTGAAGAAAACGTAATCAGAGTGAAAGTGTGGAATAATAATAGGATTTCAAAACATAACTTCCTAGTTTTCTTAATAAAAGTTCCAAAGTCTCTATTATACTGATTAAAAGGTTCAAATACTACCAATAGTACTTACCAAAATATCCTTTCTTGATCAAAACACAAATAATAAAATACCAATGTTTCCCAAAATATGTGAGCTGCACCCGTCAAGTCAATTTAGCTGATAACACAAGGGGTCATCCTAGAATGCCTCATCTTCCACTGGTACAAATTCTTCATTATAATCATTACCTACACTACGGGGAAAACAATGAGCCTAACGCCTAGCAAGAATCAAAATAAAATGTAATGCAAGTGATGCATGATCATATGATGTATTACAGAAAAGAACCGTATCTTGTCTGCTATTTGGGGCAATGGGTACGTCTAGGTCTCGTGGCGTAACCGTATTTCCGACTAGAAAACACACCAATTGGGGTGTCATCACGAGCCATATGATGTGCCCCAAATTCTATCGCTTGAGCCCGAGCCAGGGGCTCCTTTATTTCTAACTTTTTTATTTGTTTTCTAGGTGTTTCTTTTCTATCCAATTTGGATGAAAGTTTTATTCAATGTCACAAAGCGGATTTGGTGTTTTGGACTAGTGGATATCATGCAATCATAGAAGAAAATTAGGAGCTGTCCAATTCTACCTAGAATCTGAGCAGCACATTCAAGGGCTATTTCGACAATCAGGACGGCGTCTTTTCAACTTTTTTCCTTCATAAGAATTGTAGCCAATAGACTGAGATTTCCAACGAGTTCTTGAACGTTATATTCGGCTTTCATTTGCTATGCCAAATGTACATTTTACAGAGGCTAAAAATCTCTCTCAGGATTATTGTTTTTGTGTAAGTCAAGTCTATTTCTTTAAGTCAGGGACATTTTGGTATTTTTCCTTTATTGTAAAACTCTTAGGATTTTATAAGCCCTCCATTGCTGATGAAAAAGGAGTTTTGAATTGAAGACAATTTTTGTGTTTTGGAAAACACCTAGCCGCGGCCTCCCCCTCCCCTTAGCGCTGATTTCATCCATCACCCAAGCAAGGCCTCTCTTGAAGCTTATCAACCTTGCATCCTTGGGAAATTGTTTCTTCCAATCCTTATCTTTGAGGTAAGATTGTGGTGTGGAGACAAGAGAAGTTTCCAACCTTGGAGAGTGTTGGTTTTCGGCCAACCCCAAAGTCGCCCCTCTCACTAGGAGGTCCGCGGACTCCATTGTATTTCCTTTTGATTTTTGAAGTTCTTTTATGTTCTTTTCGTGTAGCTTGGACAATCTATGTTCTGGTGATTAAATGCTTGTTATGTGTTGAAGAAGCCTTTTGGAGATTATTGATTGTAGAAGGATATTTTCGGAATATTGTTGAGATGTTGAATCTGTAATTTTGCTGGATTGTTGTTATCGCTGATTATAGTATCTGTTTGAGGCCCTTACAACATTCGTCTCTGTTTGATGTCTTCTAGTGATTTGTTCGAGATTAAGTCAGTGAGCTCCCCTCCAAAAATGAGCTTCATTCAGTGTATGTAGCTCAAGTTATTCCAATTGAAATCTGCATTGGTAAATCTGTCCTGCTGGAAACAGATTTTGAGTTGTTATTGAAATTGATATATCTCCTAATTCTGAGTGCTTTTTGAGTTGGATTTTTTATACAACTTTTCTGAATATATTAAGTTTATGTCCTCCAAAATACAACTCTAGTTCACGTGTATATTTGGAGCTTCATTCATCTCATTGCTGCTGGTTCGAGTATTGTTAATTTTCCGGAACAGATTTCTCTGAGGCTCTCCATTTGTTTCTTGGAGCCTATCACCATACCCATACACTTTTGTTGAAGCCATGGGGATTTCAGAATAAAGAATTTAGAATCTTACAATTCTCGTGGCTTAACCGTACCTCACCGCCCCCTAATTGGGAGTAGACACTCCAATAGGGGTGTTACCACGACAACCATTCCCAACTCTCCCGATCCCCCACATAACTATTTACGTATATTTTAGGATGGCATACGATATGTAAACAATTCATAAGCCCTAGGATGATGCATGAATGTCACAAACAAAATCACAGATCTTGCAATAGAAATAGTAACCAACTTAATTTTGTTTGTAACCAGAATATTCAGCTTAGAGACAATGTAGCGACATATCCATTATCTAAGATTAGAAAAGGAATTTAATTCATGCAATACAAGTTTCATATTTTTCATTAATCACGATGAGCAAAAAGGACCATGTTCAACTCATTCAAGAAGGAAGTATGACTTGTTTACTATCCTATATAGGTTCAATTCGAATAAATGATTTGCTAGCATGTTCAGTTCAGTGATTCTAGGGTGAGCATCAGGACAGTAGTGCAAGGTTACAAAATTGATAATAGTATAATATTCTCTAGTCACACTTCAACCAACCCAACTATGATTTCCATAATAAACAGAACCCTTCTCCTTAACTACCATACAACCTAAGTCAGAATTCCGTGTTCTAAGAATCAACATTTGCAGTTATTCACAGACTTTAACAATGACCAGACTAGATTTGCATTGAAGTCATTATCCATTTATTCCACTTCATGTTATCATAGTTCAGCAGCAAGATTAGATATTTTCTTTATAGTTGCTATCCATCATGCTTTTTAGTTCAGTCTCAACTAAACAATTTCATATCTTTCATCTAATCTATTCTTAGCATTCAATATGAGGACATTTTTCTTTTCACAGAATTTCTACAGCAATAACAGAGTTCAACAATCGATTTTGCTTCACATTTCAATCAATAATCAAGCAAACAATGACCCGTAATGTAGGGTCATCCTTTGGCCAAAACAGTATCCCAATTCTTACCTTATTCTCCTAGTAGCTTCTACCCAGCAAAACAGCAGCCTAATGAGTATCTACAATTCCTCCAAAACTTCCAATAATCCCTAGCCTCAGTTCAACAATAACCAACAAAATCTCAGCAAGGTCCAATAACAGCAGCCAATAATTTTGCCAAACTTTCAATGTTCCCTAAGCAAAGTAACATTTGCATTCAAGGCACTATCAATTAATTAAGAATTGATCAGACCAAAAATCTCAAAGTAAAGCCCTTACCTTCATGTTGAGAACCTTAAAGAGTTGCACTGAATTGTCTTGTTCTATCAACACACACACTTAACACTCACCAAGCCATTTCTCAGCAGGACTACACTCTCACATCCTCTTACAATTGCCCAAAAACATAGGAGTTCACAAGAAAACTTACCTCTTATAGACGTAGGTTGAAGGGTGAAGGGAGACTAAGCAGTTGCAGAAGATAAACTACAGAACAGTCTGCAATTCCCCAATTCAAGAACAATATGGTCCAATGATTCCAACCCACGTGGAAAGCTTCCCAAGCTATAGGAGATGTCCGATCGATGCAGAAGGAGGCAGGAGGAGAGAGGAGTTTTTTTATTTCTATAAGAAATCAGAAGAGAGAGACTGTATTTAAATGGGTTTCTCAGAATTTCCCGATGTTGCAGACGAGTCGAGTCGTCTGCAGTCATCGTCTGCATCGTCCGAAAGTGTCCAGGGTTTGGGACAGATTCATTTGGACGCCATTTTGTTCCCGTTCGCATCATCTGAATTGTCAAGAATATAGGACAGATTGATTCGGACGCCATTTTGTTCCCGTCCGCAGTCGTCCGTATCGTCCAAATTGTCCAGATTTTAGGACAGATTCATTCAGACACTGCCCTGTGTCGTCCGCACTATGCGTCGGCGTCCGCAATCAGACACTTAAGTATTTTTTTCCGAAGTTTTTCTTATTTAGGTCATTTTCCAACATTAACCCTCTACTTTTCGTGCATAACTTATGCTCACCGTTGCATAATTTGACGTAATATTCGTATATTAGATTATCCAGAATTATTACATCATCAAAAAGGAAAATATATTTTTCGGGGTATTACAGCCTATGTCCTGTTGTACATACTTCCACTATTTCAAAAACCAATAAAAAGATCAAATCCTAATGTTAATCCATTTTTGCCAAACCAAAAACCCTAACCATTATCTAATTTTAGCAGTCTTAAAATTGCACAAATCATTACCCCAATCCAACAACTATAAAATAACATATCTCAAAATCAATATCTTGATTCCACATGTTATACACATTCTAAATTATCATCTTAAAGTAGTAAACCACAATATAATAAGGTGACCAACATAATTTATTGTATTGGATAACTCTGCTGATAATTTCTTCATAATATCCCTTAATCAAATAAGGTGATGTATCGTAGGCCTTGAGAGTTGGACCCGCTATAAAATCTTCATGAATGAAATAAGGAAATAATCCTTCTATAATGTGGTAGGCCAATAATAGTAATATATTCATAAACCACTTCCCATAGTTGAATAATAGTTTAGGAATGTCATGGATACCCCTTTGCAATTCCATAATTTTCATAAAAATAGTTTTGAGAATACCTTTGAGTATAGGTGGTCTCAGAACAATTTTTTGGTAACTCCCCAAGTTGTCCTTTCTCCAATATAACTTTCTAGGCCTCCACCATGAACTTTCCTTTCTTGTGATTTGTTGGTAGCTTCCTAAGTTGTCTTTCCCCAAATATGTCTTTCTAGGTCTCCACCAAGAACATTCCTTAAGAGTGATTTTTGAATTCCATGAGTTGTCATACAAATCTTGCCATCTTTGAAAACATAATCTTTGACTTGAAGTATTGGCCAATAGTTTTGTCTTTCCTCTTTTGCGTTTGATCAAGGTAAATAATCCAGCAACTTATTCTTGGACAATGATGCATAAATAGGTTAATAGTTTTTGAGATCATAAAACCATTTTATATTGAAACTATTCTTCTTGCAAAAATGTCTCGCCCAAGAATATCTTCATGCAAGATGTAATAGGTTTCCATAATCCAAAAATAGTAATCAACTTCAAAATTCATTAAGACCAAAAACATGCCAATAATGTAATAAACCTCAATCCATCTAACTCTAAAAATCCAAACAATCAATTTATCCATCGAAGCATACCTCTTTGTCATGAGCATTGGAATTTTCAACAGAGTTTTCTTTAATGCATCATAATCCATAACGAATTGCTTTGGTTGAATCGAATCTAGATTAACTAACCTTTCACCATCTTTGATTGAAGAATGGTAATTTGAATATCCATTTTCACGACCCGAAGACGGGCCTGACAGAACCGCCGGGTCAGGCGACCCGATCCTAGTAGAGAACTCGATCACCCAGCCCAAGGCGTGTGTTTTAACGGAAGACTTATAATTATTTAATTCGGGCCAAGATGATATGCGCCTAGGTCCGAGTAGGGATCACGAGAAAATAACAATGCATATATTAAAATGAAATCCAAAGTACTGTGCCACGATCCAAACCAAACTGCATTTAAGGTTTACAAACCCAAAATATAAATACCCTAACCAACTGATAATGATCGCTCATCAAAAATAAAATAAATTCCCGATCTCGATCCTTAGCTGCACTTGCTTTTACCTATAAGTTTTGGGGGAAGAGTCGTTTTGGGATGAGTGACTAACTCAGTAAAGTATGGCAATACTAGATGCACCTCATGCAAAACTGGTTTTTTCTATATTCTCGAAATCAGGGTTATGTTTCTCATTTTACCGTACATGAATTTTAATTTGAAATCTCTTATCATATTATAAGTCTGGCCCAGAGCCATCGATGAGGCTTTTATAAAAAAAAACTCGCTGTATATATAGACAGCTATACCTCGTAAAATAAGCCATCATCGTTTTTCAATTGAAAACGTCATCAGTGAAAAGGGGTGGTCACTCAAGGAATCACACGCCACTCAGCATAGAAGAGGTGGTCACCCGTCGGCGTCAACACCTTATGAGGCAGGAGGAAGTATAAATGACGGTAGTCCGTAGATCCAACACGTCACTCGGGTTGCCCGCTAGAATCTCTGCGTCGGTACAGCTAATATAAGGGTTTCAAATAAAATGGCGAGAACTATGCAGTGATAACCCGTATGATAAAATAGAACGGATACAGTTGCTCGCTATATGTAAGCTTATTTAACAACTAAGATACCTAAAGGCTCCGAATGAACGAGGGTTGCCGATGAGTAAACTCGGCCGTCCACCCATCAAATGGAATTGGTACTTAGGTTAACTAAGTCTTAGCGACTGACAACCATCTAATCCGTGGGACAAAAACCCTGGCCAGGTTTATTGGCTTGCAACCCAAGGAGACGTCATCACTCTCCCATACGAGATTTACGACTTTCAGGAGTTCTAATCTAAGGACACGTCACCAATGCCCCACCTATATTTTTCGCACGTCAAACAATCAACCTTCACGCAGCATAAGGTATCGAAGGGGATAGAGAATCCATCCCTCAACATATGCACAATAAATTTCAAACCATGTACGGAATTTAAACATGAGAAAACATACTACTAATAAAAACTGAAGTGCTGTCGAACAGTCCCCGTCATTTTTCAAGCGTGGTATTACTCAAAATAATTATTTTTAAAACGGGATACGATGCACTATAACGCAAGAGGTATAGAAATCCCTACCTCAACGGCGGTCTCGTCATGTTAACTGAAGCAAGCATTTACTAAAGAATTATATCATACTCGTCGAAATTGTCCAAGCCTCACAAATGTACAAAAGCGGGAGTTCATAAATTAATCCCAGAAGGTAAGCAAATGACCCTATACCAGTAAATGACTCATCCAATATTCCCAACTTTATCCTTTGGTAAATAATTCGATCACCATCCAAACAATACTTAATCCTCAACACATTGTGCTCATTCAAACATTTAGCAATATCACATAATGTTTCCCAAACTTAGACAGAATCGACTCGATCACATGCATAACTATAATAGAACCTCAACCCAATTCATTATTGCATAGCGAAAACATCCTCTACATTTATTTCCAAAACAAATCTCCAATTCCAAATTAAAAAACCATTATTCAATCTAAAAATCCATTTTTGAAATTGAATAGAACCATAAAGGCATATCCTTATTACAGTTACAGTTCAACTCAACAAACTAATAGGTATGAAATTCTCTTTTCCATCTAGCAATGACTTAAATCCTCTTAAATTCACAGATTCTCAATCCCATAAATATGAGCAATTCAATCGGACAAAGCAATGACGTACAATCAACCACAAAGCACACCCAAAGCAGAAATCCAAAATTCAACTTAATAGAACCCAACAGATAGAAACTTTAGTACAAACAAATTCGAACAGAAGCTGCGAATTGGCCTTATTTCATTTACAGCAGCATAACAAAACTAACAATCAATATCTCAACTTCATTAGTGAACCAAGCAAACTGAACAAAACCCAGAATCCATTAGTGAGCAGGAATTCAACTAAAATCCCTCAACATAACAGAATCGAAATTAGTCCTAAATGGCAGCGAGAAATCCAACCAAAATCCCGAATCACTCTTAATCAGCATCAATCCACATTCAAGATCAGAAATCGTAATGAAACAGTCGAACTAAAAATTTCCTCACCAATAGGACGGGATCCGCGTCTTGTTTTTCTCGCCGAAATCGGAGATATGCTCGGATTCGGAGCTACCGTCGCCGGAGGTTGCCTCTCCAGAATCCTTCGATTCGATCACTATAAACCCACAACACAGATCAACCAACGACATCACAAATCCAACTTAACAATCGGAATAAAAACTCGAATCAAAGACCTCACCCACTGAGCCAAGCAGAAGCGCGTCAGTTCGCTCGCCGAAATCGGAAAGGGCTAGGTACCGGAGCTCCTGTCGCCGTCGGTATGCCCGTTTTCAACCGTGGCACCGTTCTCCTACGCGATAGTCACCAATTGCAGCTCGGGAGCGCTCGGTTTGACTGCGCGATGGCTGCGTTCGACGATGTCCAAGAACCCACAGTTTAGACGCTTCAGATGACGTCAATGGTCGTCGTCCAGTCGCCGATTATCTCTCACAGTCCTATCTCTCCTTTGGTTTCTCTCTCGGTCGCTGATAACTGGGAAGAAGAAATGGGGGAGGAAGAGAACCCTAATCTCTTCTCCCCTATTTCTTCAATTTTTTTTTAATTAATTTTTTTTACAACTTAAACCGTATACTTTGATGGTTCCAAGCTTTTGGGTCGGATTTTTCCCCCCTTTACTTAATCCTTTTAATTTCATCATCTCATACTCCTATTTCACTTATTCCAACTTATTTATTTCTTTTATCCAATAATTTCTAAAATTCTTTTCCATTTTATATAAATGTATATACACCAATTATATACATTATATATCATATAGCTCATTCAAACTCTCAATAAAATCTTAATATCATATAACGATGTTATAGTTCCAATTTAACAGTCCAATGTCGTTCCTCAATTGAATTCTTTGTTCGAAAAATTCCAATTTCGCCGACTTTAACTAATAAACCAAATTTGCGTACGTGGCCGCTACACGACAATTCGGTCAACTTTTTCAACGCTATGACCAATTTTCAACACTAAAAATTTACACGTGGAATTTCTTATTTAAAAATTTCACAGCTTTTACATCCATCATGTGCATGTTGTGGTAACTTCCAAAAAGAATCACTTGTACTTGCCATATCACATATCACTATATTCGTAAAACTTCCATAATAAAATTCAGTCCAAGTTTGTTTCACCTTGATGTCTTCTTTGGCACTCAGCTAACTTACACTTTCCTTAAAATCCATGGAAGGCAAAGTGTCGTCACTCTTTCCATCATTGATTTGAGGACATATCCTTGTCTTGTATAAATTTCGGCCATGAACCTTGTGTTTTTTGTCAATGTGCCACCAAAATTTGTGATGGATGCCATGCATTAATATCTCCAAACAATTTCCTTTGATAAAGACCAAATGAGCCATGTTAACATGAATCCTTTCATTAAAGATGAAAGAACAAACCTTGTTACTGTTGGAGCATTAGATATGGAAAGTTTGCTCCTTTTGTGTTGTTGTTGCCAAGTAGTCGACTTGATCTTCTATAGTTTTGGCTACTTGTTCTTCTTGACATTCTTCCTCATCTTCTAATACCTCATCATGGTCTTTTGCTTGTGAAGTTGGAGTGCTCGACATAATTGCTTCAAGTTGTTGTAGCAAGGTGCTATTTTTTTGAGTTGAGCTTGTTAACTTTTGGAAAAATTTTAATACCTTTGGATTAGTGGTGAGGATTGGGAAATTTTTTTCCTCAAGAATTTTCTCATCAAGTGCCACGTGTGGATGCTCTCTCTTGCATCCATCCACTGGTCACCTATCAAATCATACTACTAAAAACAAACTCTCCATCAAAATTTATAAGGAATAAGGCTCGTTGTCTTTTTTGAAAAATCGAAACCTTGAATGATCTCCTTGATCTCTACTTCCCAAGCCAAGTAATCTTCTTCATATCCGCTAAAAGTAGGGATGCATGATTGTAACTTCTCCTCGTCCAAAATAAAACTCCATGAGTAGTTTCTTCCCCTCGTCATTGGGTAAAAAAATATCATGAATTAGTAGGACGTTTTAGCTCTGATACCGAATGATGCACTAGCGAAACTGGTAAAGAAATAACCTATAAAATATGTGGCAGAAGTGTTGAATAATTGGAATATTTGATCTTTCAAAGGTGGCTATATTTTGAACTGGCAGTCGAAGGTCCAGTTGAGGCCGCGGTCGAGGATGGCACTGAAAAGAAAAACAGAAGTGTCTGGAAGAAATTGATCAGTGAATCGAACGCTGGGGCGGTTGGGTTATTCATCCAAAAAACAACATAGATTCAACTTTTGGAAATTGGTCGATGCGACCGTTGGGGGTACGGATGAGGTGTTCGATCGAAACTCCACTTTTCTTATTTTTACCGAGATTCACTTTTGGAAAGTGAACTTTGGAAGCTTGTAACTCCTTTGTTTTAGAAGCTTTGGGTCTGCAATTTGGACAACAATTTTTTGAATGAATAAGAAAAAGAATCATTTAAGAACTTTGGAAATATCCCTCAAGAATTAGGAAATATACTAAAAACACTCTAGGTGGTTGGATTTGACAAATATGGAAACTTTGAACTTTTGAATGGATACTTTGCTAATGATGATGCCTCTCGATGGTTGGAAACCACTTATCACAACTTTTCCTCAATGAGTATGGCTGTGGATGCCAAAAAGAGAACTCACTCTACTCCAAGTGAGCTCAATCTTTTGATATCACTCACACAATGATACTTTGAATGTAACTCACCAAAGTGTTTGAAAAAAGAATCTCTCCAATTTGGAAATAAGAAAAAGCTTTTTGAATTCAAATTCAAGTTGTCTAAAAAATCAACATTAGGTAGCTTTATATAGCCTTTTACAAAGCATTAAATAGGAAACAATAAAATAGGAAACACAGTAAATATTCGCTCCAAATTGGCCGATTAGTAAATTATAGTTTTAGTAACTTTCTAAAGCTAATATTTTTACAACTCTTTGCTGGCTTGAGGGCCATAAAATAGAGGATTGATTGGAAGCTACTTTTCTTCAAATTTTGCCACTTGGATGGTTACCAAATCGGTTGAACTTTGACCACTTGCTTGGTTGATTTTAATAGGTTTCCATATCTCTTTTTTCCATTGGTCTTTCTTCTTCTTCAAGTGAGTCTTCTTGGGCCTCTTTCCATTGCTCTAGGGGCGTGGGCCCTCTTTGAGTTTTTTGAGTTGGTTGCTCCTCTATTTGAGACTTTGTGAATTAACCTAATGGTACATCAGATAGGTATGATGAAACTGAACAACATCCTAATTAATTTTGGTGACTAACAAAACACTTTAATAGTCCTTTCCCTTTCAAATGAGATTTAATTTGATCTATTTATTTTCATCTTTTTATTTAATGTTGTCAATCAAACAGAAATTGAAAAAGGAAAATCTCAAAAAGTTCGAAACTGAAATTCATGTGGAAAACCATTTAAGGAAAAAAAATCGCTAGTAGAGAAGAAAATTTCACTATGAAAATTGGTAGTAATGTGTTTTTCGTCTAAAAATATATTTATTATATAAATTAGAATTCTACAATGAGATCCATAATGCAGGTCTGCCAACTCAATGAGATCCATAGAATTCATGTAATAAGACTCTGACAATCTCCACCTTAATATAATTTCCAAAACATGAAATATATTTTTGAATCTTAAACAAAAAAATAAGATCATCTTCTAGAAAGGCCCCTAAGGGAAAAATCAACAAATAGTATCAATTAAGATAAAAACAATGTTTGAATTTGGTAGTAGGCAATAACTTGGTCATCATACGTGGAAGTTTATTTTGAGTACTGACTTTTCACAAAAAAATCATCATGAGTAATGACCTCATTGATAAAATGATATCGAATATCAATGTGTTTTATCTTCCCATAAAACATATGATCTTTAATGAAAAAGATAACACTTTGAATGTTGCAAAATATTATGATAATCTGCAAGTCTTCACTAACGTCACCAAACAACACTTTCAGCCCTATAACCTTATTACAAGCCTTTGTAATAGTCATATACTCTATCGTTGTACTACTCAGAATGAACATACTCAATCATTTGATTTGAATTTTTTTCCAAATTGAAGACAAATCACTAGTCCCATGCTGATATCATAGAATCCATGAAACTACTTTCTAAGTTTCCTTTAGAGGATTTTCCATGCACCTACTAACTGTAGTGGCTGCATAAGATAAGTTTAGACATATGGAAAAAATAGTATACATAAGTTATCCTATTGCACTCGAATACTGTCATGACCAAGAGACATGTCTAACAAGAACGTTAGGTCAGGCGACCCAATCCTTGAAGAGGACCCTGTTAGCTTAATAGGTATTAAACTTACTTGTTTTCATGATGTGTAATTGGATTATCTCTAAGTTGTTTATGAGTTATAAATATGATTTCAATTGAGTATATTATTGATCTTCATCGAAAATACCCTGTAATATGGGTATTTGAGTGTATTAACATGTTTGTTCGAGTTGTTGTAGTTAATACCTTAATTTTTTGGTTATACAAACTTTAAATCAAGCAAACCATGAAGTGACAGTCGACCAAGGGAGAGGAGTGGTTGACTAGAATTCTTACAAAGATTATGAAGTTTCTAAATTCAACGAAGGCGGTCGACCATAGAAGAAAAGTGGTAGACCAAAAATTTTATAGTGTGCTAAAAAAATCTGAAGTGGGGAAAACTGTCAACCTGTACAGACGTCGGTGAACCAGAAATATTACAAAGAGAAAACTCTAATTTTGCAGTGCAGATCGCAGTCGACTAGGGTAAAGCGTAGTCGAACAGAATAATGACAGATCAAAATGGCTTTTTCAAATTACGTTGAAGCGATCAACAATAGAAGACATAAGTTGACTGGTACGGTAGACTAGAACGAAAATTGGTTGACCGAGTGCATATAGAAAAAGTGTAATGATCATGAAGTAGTCGATCGAAATGATTGAGTGGTCGATCGGTCAACAATTTTTGTGAAAAAAACTATAAATTGAATCACTTGCAAATTGGAAGAGAACAACAGAGAGAAATCAAACCAAAGTGTTGTCAACTCTATTTTTGATATTTCTCTTCAATCTCTGAGTGCTTAGCCTATCTCTCCCATTCCTCAACATGAGATTTTATCTTTGTGATAGTTTAGGTTCTTGAGCTTGTACCTCATTGTTTAAAAACCTCTACACACTTTACTTGTGAGACATTTGAAGGGTGACGTCCCATATCAGTCATTATAAGGCTTCATTCATGCCCGAAAGATAAATCGGATATAACCGGGGATGTTATTGAGGAAAGGAAACTTCAAGGGGGAGCCTTCAAGTGTGAACGTAGGCAAGAATGGTTGAACTGCGTTAACAAATTGGTTGCATTTCTCTCTCTTAATCTGTACTTCTGATACTTGTTTTTGCTTGCATATTAACGATAATATTTTTAGTAAAGAGAAGATATAATATTTGAGTAAGTGAACAATTGATTTCTAAGTTTAACGAAAAAGCTTGATTAACATAATTCAAGCCCCCCCCCCCCCCTCTCCTTTCTCCTCCTCTTAGGTTAATTTTGATCCTACAGACCCGACTGCCAATCCCAAGACTAGGTTATTTACCGCCTCCTCCTCTTAGTTTAATTTTGATCCTACAGATCTAACTGCCTAGCCTAAGGCTAGGTTGTTTGCAGAAGTCTTAATATAGAATTACACCTAAAATCCAAAAGAAATGGGTGAGCGTCCACAAAGTGGTCAACAGAGTTAAAGATATTGTAAAAATAACAAAGAGAAAAATCAACACCATGAAAAATTTAACAAAATCTAATATAAGAAAGAACAATCCTCACCCAATGATAATAGGGAGACACTAGGAGGAAAATTAAATCCGAGATAACCCCATCTTTGACGCCACACTAGACCACCACGAACTAAATCTAGGATGGTGGGATTGTTGAGGTGAATGATTAACTTAGTAAGGAAATATATACTATATACAATGTATGAGAATACTAGTTTTATCTTTCTTTCAGAAAACTATGATTTAATGCTTCTTATTATCCAAAAATAGGCTCACGGACCATCGATGAGGCTTTTGTAAAACATGTTGTATACATAGACAGGTACATAATAAAAATAGATCTGCATCATTTTTCATCTAAAAATGGCCTTAGTGTGAAAACCCATTTGCCACACAACATAGAAAGGCGTTCATCTGTTGATAGCAACACCTCATGAGTTTGAAGAAAAAGATTCCCATAGTCTGGAGACCAAGCGGCAACACCATACGTATAATCAAATAATGGATAACATTGTCGATGACAGATTACTACGCATCTAACTACTTGCGAGATCCAAATTGACAAGGGTTGTCATCGAGCATAGCTCCGAGATGACACATCCACCCATCAAGTTGAAAGGTACTAGGTGAGTAAAACTCAGTGACTAGTAATCTTCAACTCGTTTGACTAAATACCCTGGTCATATTTAGGGATTCGAAATCCAAGGAGTGCGTTATCACCGCACCATTAGTTATTTCCATTTTAGGGACTCGAAACCTAAGGACATATCACCAATGCCCTATTACCCATTTAGCACGTGTACAAAGTAATCTTCACACAACAGAAGAAGCATGAGATAGCCTCATGATGTTTTAGTACCAACATTGCCCAAAGCAACAAGAGGATTCATCCTCTAAAGTATACAGATAGTAAAAGAATTAAATACCATGTACGATAAATTAAATATGAGAAAACATATGTACATGTACGTAAAAATAGATGTGCTGTTGAATAGTCCCCATCGGATTTTCATAGGTGACAATCCCCATTGTAACGACCAAGTTTTTCTTTACTTTATAAATGCGTTAAATTTAAAATTTTTTCTTTTCTTTTGTAAACAGGAAAAACCTTTTTAAAATATAATTAGAGTTCTTTTTCTAAAATGTCGGACTGTTAAAAATCATTTTTTTAGACTTCTTATGAAAATTGTTATAAGCAATGGAAAACCAAAGTTATAAATTCTTTTCTTAAAACATAGCGAAAGCATAAATAATTCAATAAAGGAATACTAAACAAATTATTACAGGTTAGTTATAAAACGTTTTTCTCTTTTTCTTCCTTTAGCCCAGCCAGCCACAAGTCTCGCAAGTGCAAATCACTCATTAACTTCTTCTTTATTTGTTCACTTGCGTGCACTTACACCATTAGCAAACTGTGAGCCCGAGGCCCAATAAGAAATGAGATATGTAGTATGTATGCCTCTAACTCATCATGTCAGAATGGGTCTGCCACAACCGCTCTTTTCCTTACTTTTTTATATAACTCGTACATCAAGAGGGAGATTGGTGGAATCTATAAAGGAGAGGGCATCTCATTTCAGCATCTAACCACCTAGTGTAGATAGTCTCGCAGTCCCGATAAGGGAAATGTATAGTTCTTTTCTTCTCGTAACCCGTGAGAAGGTATAAATTTCTGTCTACCAAGCTAGATCCGGACTACCCTTCCATTCCCCAACTCCCCATCATATCTTCTTTAATCTTCTTCCTCACTCAAATGTATATGAGTACCACCCCAGAGGCGACACTTCCTACTTGTTTCTATTAATATGATACAGGTCAATGCAAATACTAACATTACAACTATAAGTCAATCAATCCATTCATCAGGGAAACAATAGCAACATAGGGAGGAATAATAATATAGATGTGCTTGGCAATTTAAGGGAAACAATAACACGATAGATATACTAGGCAATTTAAATAAAACAATAAAATATAGGCATGCTCGGTAATTTAAAGAAAGCGACAATAATATAGACATGCTTGACCATTTAAAGGAAATAATAACAATATAGATATGCTTAGTAATTTAAAGAGAACAATTATAGTAAAGGCATGCTTGACAAGTTGAAGGAAATAACAACAATGTAAACATGCTCGGTAGTTTAAAGGAAAACAATAACAATATAAACATACTTAGTAATTTAAAAGAAACTTAAGGAAACACAATGATATGTTAACATCCTAAACATGCATAGAGATTAAAGTAATAACGTGCGAACAACATAGGCATGATATGGTAGCATGGAAGAAACACAAACAAACAATTAAAGGAAAGACACTGCTAATGGTGTAAGGCCTCCACAGGCCAATGACTCTACTCAATTTCTTACCTCAAAGCTTTATTGTGCATTAGCGCTTAGTCGTTATCCTTTTTCTCTTTCCGATACCTTCACAATTAAAAAAATTTATCATTAACAACTTCTCATCGAATTCTATAAACTTTAACACTTAACAATTCCAATATTCACAACTTAGCAACTAACGATTGATCATTAACTAACCACAACACAAATTCATATTCATCAACCTCCAATAATACTATCCCCAATAGCCAAATAACCAACCAACAGTGGAGCATCCCCAAGCCCATTAACCTACCAAACCGTCAACAATGGCAGTTGATACAACTATCCAAACATATCAAATCAATATAGCCACTGAGAATACTTTAAGGAACCATGTTGTAGCTAAAGAATAGGGCATTATTTCATTATTCATTAACACTAACTCAACAGAGCACACACACACACACACACACACACATATATATAGAAGCACAATTGAGAGAGATTAATTCACTCATAAGTTCAGGCAACAGAGAATACATACACAACATATATGCTTCATGAAACCAATACGCAGCAAGCAACAAACGTACTATCCAACAACCAAAGTACCATCCGACACACCACAAAACTAAGGAGCAGAAACGAACAGAGGCTTAATCCATCAACATAATATACCTATATACCAGCCAAACACAAGCAAAGAACCATTCCATTCACGTAGTACACTTCTATAATCCATAAAAACCATGAAGAGAAGAAATGAGCTTACCAAACAACACCCGAGAAGCTCCTTCTCCACAACCTATCAACTTCTTCCTTACTCTTCACTTTATTCCCTCATGGTTTAACCTTCTAGAGAGCATTTCCCTCTCTGTCTCCATTTTCTCATTCAGAGAGACACACTAGAGAGCACTACTCTAGCTTTCCCCTCATCCATTGCATTTCACTCACTAGAGAACACTCCTCACCATGCCCTGCCACCAACCATGCCCAGCCATGCCCTATCATCACGCCATCCCCTTCGTACATCCGAGTTGTTACTTTCATCACACTAAGAACCAGCCACAGATGGACTAGTTTGAACCGAACCACAAGCTGGACCACAGGCCTTCGACTAGTCTAGCACGAATCACAGGCTCCCTACCTTACCATCGCCAATCCATCATTGCTGGGCACCAGAAAATTGACAGAGCATCAAGAAGAATGGAAAGCCATAGACTTACCTCCTCAAACGCATTGATTGGTCGACGCCAGAGGACCAACGCATAACGATTGTTCTTCATTTGTGTAGCTCAAAAATTCTCAAGCCCTAAATCGAAACCCACGTTGCCGCAGCTGCTTGCCGAATGATGAACAATGTTGCATTCCATTGCTCGAGCTCGCCATCACGCTCGTCTCTCCCTTGCTCGTCAATTTCATTCATCTCCTTCTCTGTCTCCCTCTCCTTCTCTTCTTTCTGTCTCACCGAATGGTCTGCGACCATTCTGTTTTTGTGCCACTTCTCCCCCTCATCTCCTAATTTTCTTCTTTTACATTTTAATTCTCTTTATTTCTAATCTCATTTTAATCTTTCACGTAATAATCATTATTCCCCAATTATTTATTTTATTACATCTTAATTCTAACTAACCATACTCTATTCTTCTCCTTTTTCTTATGAACCTGGTCACTTATTAAATCCGGACCGAGCCAAACCAAACTGATCCAATCCATATTTCTTCAGAATTAAGATTTCAGAATAGGGAAGGTGTCCGCGCCTTCGTTCTCGTTCGTCCGAAATGTCCGATAATTTGGACAGATTCGAACTCTCCTCGCTCTCAATCATCCTCCTTCGTCTGCATGCGTCCAAAACTCCAAAATACACCTTCCAAATTAATCCTAATTATCATCCAATAAACTCCTTAAATTATAATCTTACAAATACCTCCTTGGTAATGTCCTGATAATTATCTAATTAATCAAAATACTCCCAATTACTTTCAAATTATTTTTATTAAATTCTGATACGAAAAGTTGGGGTATTACGCACAAAATATTTGTTTGAAAACCATGATACAATTTAGTGCATAAAGTATAAAAATGCCTACCTCGATGACAACAGAAGCGTATGTAATGTCCCATTTTCTTTAACGTTCTTTTAATTGTGTTAGAAAATGTGTTTGACATATGTTTTGAAATTATAACGTAGCAGAAGACTTTTCTCCATAAATATAAAACATGTCTTTTCAATTTGCATCATAAAAATATTCATTCTATCATTCTTTAATTTTATTTCAAAACATTTACAAAAATATACAATCTTGAGCCATACCCCAATGATCAAGTCGCCGAGCAAATCAAACGCTTAACTCATATATGATCCATCAACTACAGCCTCCTTATCATCAATCTTTAATTGCCTCATGTAAGAAAAGTGCTTACCTACATCACAAAATTTACCTATGAGCTTAATGCTCAGTAGGAGATATAGTAATGACAATGATATGCTTGTGCTATACAACTTTGTAAAACATGTATTTTCTATCTTAGTCTTTCTTTTAAGTCATATAATAGTCAAGCCAGTCCAAGGAAGAGTGACGCCATTTGGTCCTCCTTTTACGGGACAGCTAACTCAAATCACCCGACCCACAACATCTAATTACATTTATACAATCCATTTTCAGTTTATCAATTAATATCATATGCATAGAAATTCTTTTATGTCCTTTCATTGGAAACATTTTCATGAAGCATGAAAGATGATTATGAACATGTCAATGCACATTATCATTCTAATATACCATATCTTATCACAATATATCATTTATCATAACATGTCAATATTAAGCAACCAAAATTTTAATCATTCAAGTGATCAATACTAACCTCATATATCTCCTAACATAAAAATCATGTGATAGCATACAATTTGTCAAATCATATCATAATACTATCCTTATATACATATTGTATCAAACAATATCATAATCCTATTCTGACATCTTGTGATGTAGGCCAAAGAGGTCCAAAATACACAATATCTCTTACCTTAGTGTCTTAGCACAAATGCAACAAGTTTACCCAATTATGTCCTTGAATTAAAGCACCTATGTCCATTAGCATTCATTCAACCACCTATAACTCAAAATGTGCATAACTTCTAATATACACAACCAAGTTCCTTAATTCCAAAACCCAAACTTAACCAACATCGTGTGTATTAACATAATCATTTAGCTTGACAAATTTTTCATGCATACTTAAGATAAATGCTTAATCCAATATGAATAAATTTTCAATTTCCCTTCACAGTTTTTTATCCATATTTGAAAATCCATAACTCAAGCTGTAGTTAACCAAATTCATCAATTACAAAACCTATGCATTCCTTGAGATATCTAGTACAACATACTAAAATAGTTTTGCATTTGAACTTCATTAGGATAGCCGTTAACTTCCAAGTATCCAAACTACTCAAGTTTTAACCTATTTCATCTCATCCCTGGTTTTGTACCCATAAATCTATCTAAACTCCTTAAAATGCTATTAAATCATGAAGAGAACTCACTTACCTCCAACAAGTTGAGACAAGATACCAATTTCTTGAGAGCTTCATAGTCTTAACTGGCTTTCTCACAATTTTGAAGTTCTTCCCAAATAGAAGTCTTCCCCTTCCTCTTAACTAACTCTAAGTAGGAGGTGTCGCACATATTAGACACAAATATTGTAATGACCTGGATTTTCGTAAATCCTTTAAAATGCGTGAAAATTTGAAATTTCTTTTAAAACCATTAAGAGAGCGCCGAAAACCAAATCGCTACCAACCTTTCTTTCAACTCGTTATGAAAACCAATTTAATGAAATGCAGAAGTGGAAAATATACCGTTGATTTAAAACCTTGCGGAAGCGTAAATAACTGACTTACGGAAGAAATGCTAAACCGGTAAAATACTACGTTTAATAAGTAAAACTGACAATTAAATACAACTTGGAAAAACTTAATTTAAAGGCATTAATTCTCTTTTACCCTTTTTATTTCTGGTCATTCGTTCGTTACTCGTACTTCGAGCTGGAATTGGGAGGTTTTTCTTGTGCAATGGCATAGTGCTCAGATCTAACGTTTTTCTTGCAATCTAGAACTCCCGTACCCTTTGAGGGAGGGGCTCCACCTAGATTGCAGATGACATCCGCTACCCATCCACTCCCAATTCTATTTTTCTTCTTTTTCTTATCCATTTTTTGTGCCGGGCTACGGTACCACAGAAACCTTTCTTATCTTATTATCTCTTTTCCCAGTTCTTGTGCCGGGCTAAGCTGACAGCACCACAGGAACCTTTATTATCTTATCATTTTTACCTATTTTAATCATTTTATCCACACATGCATATGTGCGTACCACCCCGTGGCACTCCTTATTAGTTTCTATTAACAAGATGCATGACCATACATTCTCAACCTACCATAATGCATGATGCTTTATAACATAACATTCATAAGAATTAAAGTGCGCATAAAGACAGGAACTGTAATTGAAATTGCAGGAATTGAAAGTGCATGGAAATGTAAAAACCAATAATTGAATAACGAGAATTGAAAATGCATATTGTAGAACAATTAAATTACTGAATTAGAAACAACGAAACACATAATGAAATCAACAGGTACTAATGGAAAATAGGACTTTCACACACACCTATCAGAACAACATTCATTGAATTAAAACAATGAGGGGCTTGCTTGAGCAGAACACATTATTGATTTACTTGCTAGTTATCCTAGTTAATTCCTTACTCAATTTACATGCTTCAGAAAGATTATAATTAAACATGCATTTATTATGATTCACTAAACATGCTTTTAATAGTTTAATGGATTAAGCATGTATAGCTAATTAATTAAACATGCTAACTAGTAAGTCAATTGTTGTCTTACTTAATTGATTAACATGCTAACTAGTTGAATGTGCTAATATTAGTTATTTAACAACTATTATGCTTAAGGGTCAGTAATAATTAACATGCTTAACTAACAAGTTCATTAAGCATACTCGGGTTAATTACAATTATTACAATTTACATGCTCAAGAGTTGATTACATGCTTTTATTCTAGTTAATCATGCTTAGGTTTGGTGGACAATAACATGCAAACTACAACTAGTTGATTAACATGCTCTTTTGTTTATTTAAACATGCTAATTATTCCAATTATCCTAGGTAAGTTAATTGACATATTTTTATTATTCTAATCAATTACATGCTCAAGTAAAGTACAATTAAGTTATCCACCATTATTATCTTAGTTAGTTAATGTTTACATGCTTAGATAAATTAGTTATTTATCCAATTTACAATAATTGATTATTTAGTTAGACATGCCTAGGTTTAGATGAACTAATTAATACACATGCTTAGATTTTCTAATTAGTTCACATGCTTACGCTAACTAAATAGTTCACTTGTTTAGATAAATGAGTTGATTAGTTAAACTACAATAAATTGATTAACATACTCAATTGAATTAATGCTCAAGATTTAGTTATAATTTAATATGTCATGCCCATCTAGTTATTTAATGACAAGTTAATTAATTAGATTAATTAACATGCTCAGCTTCTAATTAAAGTTAACAAATTGTGCTCAATTAAGGGTCATTCTTATTCTAAAGTTAAGACACTTATGTAGAACAATATATGTATAGCACTAAGGAAAGTTGTAAAATAAAGCAAGGAAAGCAGTAAGGAAAAGCAGTAAAGAATGTATATAGTCTTCATCAAGGAAACTCTTAGCTCATTCTTGCTTCTCATCCTTCACCCTCTCGTCATTACACATATCACATCCAATCATTGATTATTTATCAGAGTAATTCATCACAACAATTAAAGTAAAAACGTAAGTAATAAGAAGAACAATTAATGATAATGAGTATGTCTGCAAAGTAACACATTTGATCTATAACACCCCAACTTTTTAAGTTGCTCAACCATCGGGGTATTACCAAGGGCATTCTTCAGCGTTAAGTCTAGAGATATTTCCATTATGTTTTTCCCGTATACGTGGTGTAATCGAAGTGTTGGCGTTTGGAGGATACTACACGACGTAACTATACGTGTCATCTCATGACATGCATTTATGAGGAAAATGTTATGGGATAGGACTTAAGTGGGAAAAAGGTGAGAAATGTTGTCCAGGGCGTTTTCGGATGCTGTGGATCCATTATGTCATCTGCAAATGTACTGCATCATCTCCCGAGCCTGGTAACGAGTCTTGGCGACAGGAATTCTCTTCCTGACTTCACTGTACAGTGGAGTTGCAGATGAGGGTCTAGACGATGGGGACGAGAAGAGTGGCGTCCTCATTGACTCTGTTCTGGATCTGGATAGTTTCGAACGAGTACGGACTACTACTGACGAATTGGAGTATCATCCGCTTTGTCTCTATCCGATTTTAGGACACTTGCAGACACTAGTGCGGACATGATATGGCGTCCAAACCTCACCTGCGGACGGTACGGACAAGATGGTGATGCCTCTTCCCGTCGAAGCGCGAAATAGGCGTCCACACTCGTCCGAAATAGCCCAGACCTACGAAATAAAATAGAAAGAAAATTATGGGAAATTGGGGAAAATTGTAGAAAGTCGTCCTAAATTTACAGGAAGCGATCGAAGCGACGAAAGTCGCCCCCTCTATGCCATAGTTGGCCTGCCCCCTCCCCTATGGTGATTATGGTGTCCCTCCCTTCAATCCATGTAAAACCCCCTACCCTCCTTCTTTTTCTGTCATTCTTCCTTCAACCTTCAGTTTCCTCCCCTTCCTGTGTGTAAATACCAGAGTGGGAGAGGGAACTGAAAGAGAGAGAGAGGGCTTATGAGTGTGGGAGATAGAGTGTTATGTGAAGTGAGGATGTGACGTGTGTGTAAACGTGAGTGAGCTTAAGGAGTTAGAGTGGGCTATAAGCTTGGAGCTTGGAACTGGTAGCTGGAAACTATCGTAGGGAGAGCTGTCCCTGAATTCTTTAGTTTTCAAATTAGGTAAGGATTAAGGGTGTGATTTGGCCATTGAGGCCTTACACCACAAGTATGAGTGGGTGTGTTTATGGTTATGATTAGTTGTTGTAGTGTAGAGATTGATAGTATTGAATACGTGATGTTTCCTTTTTATTGTTGAGCTTCGTTTTATCGTCTGTTATGTTATGTAGATATTTAGTCGAATGAA
Organism: Begonia loranthoides; assembly: GCA_022433065.1. NCBI lineage: Eukaryota > Viridiplantae > Streptophyta > Magnoliopsida > Cucurbitales > Begoniaceae > Begonia > Begonia loranthoides. The sequence goes on along the minus strand of CM039468.1, from coordinate 30,529,788 downwards.
TAGACGATGTGTAGAAGAAAGGATGAAGGTTAAGGTTTAAGGGTGATGGATCTTAACTAACGAATGACGAATGTTTAATGTTTTGCTAGTATGAACGGTAAATAGGTTGAATTCCCTTGAAATGTTTACTGCCATGGTGTTGTAATGAATATGATTTAGTGGTTAGTATGTTTAACTTAGTGGTTAGCTTGTTTGCTCAAATGATCAATGGACCTAAGATTCAGTATGCTAATCACTAAGGTGATCAACTAGTCATTAAGCTATACTTGAACATGAAATTAATTAGAGTGAAATTGATTAGAACACTAATTGGTAAAACATTAATTGGTATGTTTAATTAGCCCACGAGAGTAAATAATTAGACTGAAATTAAAGTATGCTAAGCGACTAAGAGAAGAGCATGTTAACCTGAGCATGTTAATTAATAGACCCAAGCATGTAAACTGAGCTAGGAATGACAATCACAGCTTGTAATTAACTAATCAAATTGTGTGATTCATAGAAGAGCAGTAGCATGTAACTTGATTAAAGTTGGCATGCAATTAACTAGGAACAATAATTCTATGATCACGAAACTTACTAGAGTAATGAAGTAATTAAGTTGAGCATGTATATCAGCTATAATTTATTAGACTAACGCTTCTTCCTTAATACATTGTCTTTCACTGTAATCCCTTTTACTATGACTTGTTTTAGAGAATAGAATGATAAAGGAGGTTAAAAGAGAATGAGTGAAAAGAGAATGAAGTAAAGAGAATGAGCTAAGGACCTTATGTGAATGTATGTTTTACAGAGGTTTTGTTATCGTCTTCTTGATAGCATGTTACGGGTAAGTAAAGTAGACTAATCACCTCGAAATAATAATAGGAAGCATGTAAATGGCCTAGGGAATTAACTAGAAGAATTAGCGAGTCGATTAGTAATGTTGTGTTTTAGCAATTCATGCATGCATTTCTTATTTAATTCGTCTACTCTGCTCTATTGGTCAACGCCATTTCACCAGCTATGTCATTAGTCAACGTATTGTCAGTGGTCAACAATGTCGCACACTTATGTCATCAGATGACGTGATGGACTACAAGGTCCAATCCCAAGAGCAAGGGCTGAAAAACTCATCAACACCTACCTTTCTAATTACATGGAAGGTAACTCAATAATGGCCCAAATGAAGGAGCTACCAACCCATGAAGACCAAGGGAGGCCCACGCATGTTCTACTATGGAAAGAAGCCGAAGAAGACAAGCTAGAAGAGAAAGAAAGATCAATGCAAAAAGGGAAAATGAAACCTAGCCAATCGGCCATTCAAGAAGACAAAAGGAAGGTCAAAGAATGCATGGAAAAGGAAGCCCTCCATTTGGCTGAAACTTGAAGAAAAAGAAACTGCCAAAAAACCATCAAAACTTGGAGGAAAAGAAAGAAAGAAATATTTAAATAATTACTTTAGAAATATACCAAAACTTAGTATGGAAATTGGCCACTTATGTGATAGCTGATATAGTATAATATTAGCTTGTTTCCTATAATGTTATTTCCTATTATATGGTTTGTAATTGGCAATATGTAGCCACTAATTGTAAGTGTTTTAGATAGTTAAATTTGATTATTGAAAGCTTTTTCTTCTCTCTTGAAATTGGAGTGATTCCTCTTTCCTCCATTGGTGTGTTCTATCCAAAGTCTTATGGTGTGATGTCACAAATTGAGTTCACTTTGTGAGTTGAGTAAGCTCTCTTATTCGCATCCGTGTTCTTGTTCCTTAGAGGAAGAACGTGTGAAGTGATGTTCAACTTTCAAGAGGAGTTATATTGGTGGAGTCATCCATACGAGGGTTCAAGTTGTGACTTCCTGAATTTTCGGCCAATCTACTTCTTTCATGCATATTTTATAATCCGGGGTGAATCTTATCATTATTTTTGGAAGAGTTATTCCTCATTCCTTAACATAGTTATTTTCAAAATTTCATAAAGAAAGCTTCCAAATTCAAGGAGATATTGGTTTCCAAAGTTAGAATTTCCATAAAGTGGTTAGTAGCAAAGATAGAAACGTTCGTTCTACTGGTCGATCTCCCCTCCTTTAGCCGTTTGACCGCTATTTAACTTAAAAGTTTCAAACGATCGAAATTGTGTTAATTGCGGTCATTTTCCATAGTTGTTGATCGACCGTCCTGTTCTTCTTTTATAACCTCTAGTCATTCAGACTCCTTCACCTGATCAACCGCTCACATGTTAAGTTCCTTACACCCTTCCATTGGTGCATCATGATGCCACTTTGATGTCAATGCATGACATTAATAGATGATGTCATGTTGATGTCAACAAGTGACGTCATGACTTCACCCACCGACGACTATCGCTTTTCTAGCGAAAGGCAAACAACGGCAGATAGGATAAAAAATAACTAAGTTTCAAAAATCTCAAGCTCTCGTGTCCAATGGTCGCATTAGTGTAACGACCAGGATTTTTGTAAATCCTTTAAAATGTGTTTGAATTTGAAAATTTTCTAAAGCCTTTGGAATCTCTTTTTAAAACCGTATCAGAGTACGACAATAAACTGGATCGCTACTGACCATTCATAAAACTCGTTATAAAATCTCATTTGGTAAAACTTATGCGGAAGCGTAATTAATTAAAATCATTATTTTGTAAGACGTAGCGGAAGGGTAACTAAAATCACCGTTTAGAAACTTAGCAGAAGTATTAATCATTTGAATGAAAGGACTAACCGGATTAAATACACTTTAAATAAACTTATGTTAATTACAACTTAGAAGACTTAACTAAAACCTTATCTCCTATACCCTCTTTATGCCTGGCTAGCCATGATCATCCCTCACTCATGCGGATCAATCATCCCTGCTTACTATTGTTCATTCTTTATCTTTGCTCATCATTCGCTACTTCTAGTCCATGCGTTTACTCTACGTACAATACCTACATCTACACCACAAGCAACTGTACACCCGAAGGTTTAGTAAGGAAAAAGGGGTATTATGCATATCAATGCCACTCTTTTTTAAGTCATTAATCCTTTTATTACTTTACTTTAAGCCATTACTCGTACTTTGAGATGGGATTTGGGAGGTTTTTCTCGTGCAATGGCCTAGTGTTCAGATCTAACCTTTTTCCTTGAAATCTAGAACTCCCGTACCCTATCAGGGAGGGGCTCCACCTAGATTGCAGACTACATCCGCTATCCATTCACTCCCAATCCCCTTTCTTCTTCTCTTTCTTAGCATTTTAAATCACTTATGCATTTGTACCACCACCGAGGTGACACTTCCTACACTTTCTATTAACATGCAACACTATGCTTCACAACATAATATTAAAAGAAATGCATATACATAAGGTAAACTATTGCTACATAAATGTCACTCTTTAATCCATTTTGGAATGGGGGCCACCAAAACCAATCATATCATTACATCATTTGTCCATTTTCTACTTTTTCTTTTGATCCCTTTTGATCCATAATTTCCATTATATTATTCCATACTCGTACTTCGAGTTGGAATTGGGAGGTTTTTCTCGTGCAATTACTTAATGGATCTAGTCTTTTCTCTTATCTTCTAAGTAAACTAGAACTCCTGTACCCTATCCGGGAGGGGCTACGCCTAGTTTACAAACTATATCCGCTACCCATCCACCCCCCAATTTCCTTTTCTTTCTTCTTCTTTTTCTTAACTTTCTCTCCTCACTTATGCATGCTTGTGTACCATATCGTGGCACTCCCTATTAGTCTCTATTATCATGATGCATGAACATACATTCTTAACCTATCATGATGCATGATGCTTCTAATCATACGTTCATACGAATCGAAGTGCGCATATACGTATCTGTAATTGAAGTGCAAACAATCAATAATTGAATAATGCACCCAATAGAGCAGAGTATACGAATTAAATAAGAAAGGCATGCTTGAATTGCTAAAACACAACATTACTAATCGACTCTATAATTCTTCTAGTTAATTTCCTATTCCGTTTACATGCTTCCTATAATTATTTCTAGGCGATTAGTCTACTTTACTTACCCATAACATGGTATCAAGAAGACGATAACAAAAACCTCTGTAAAACATACATTCACATAAGGCCCTTAGCTCATTCTCTTTTCACCTCCTTTATCATTTTATTCTCTAAAACAAGTCATAGTAAAAGGGATTACAGTGAAAGACAATGTATTTAGGAAGAAACGTTAGTCTAATAATTATAGCCGCTTGCTCAGCTTAATTACTTGATTACTCTCGTAAGTTTCGTGTTCATACAATTATTGTTCCTATGTAGTTACATGCTCAACTTTAATCAAGTTACATGTTACTGCTATTCTGTGAATCAAACAATTTGATTAGTCAATTACAAGCTATGATTGTCATTCCTACTTCAGTTTACATGCTTGGGTCTAATAATTAACATGCTCAGGTTCACATGCTCTTCTCTTAGTCGCTTAGCATACTTTAATTTAAGTCTAATTATTTATTCTCGTGGGCTAATTAAACATACAATTAGTGTTTTACAAATTAGTGTTCTTATCAATTTCACTCTTATCAATTTCATGTTCAAGTTTAGCAGCAAAGATTTCAAGACAATTCAACCTGCTTACCATTCATACTAGCAAAACTTTAAACATTCATCATTCGTTAGTTAACATCCATTACCCTTAAACCTTAACCTTCATCCTTTCTTCTACACATCGTCTATTCATTCGACTATATCTACATCACATAACAGACGATAAAGCGAAGCTCAACAATAAAAAGGAAACATCACATATTCAATACTATCAATCTCTACACTACAGCAACTAATCATAATCATAATCACACCCACCCATACTTGTGATGTAGTTCCTCAATGGCCAAAGCACACCCTTAATTCTTACCTAATTTGAAGACTAAAGAATTCTGGGACTGCTCTCCTCATGGTAGTTTCCAGCTCCCAGTTCCAAGGTCCAAGCTTATAGCCCACTGTAACTCCTTAAGCTCACTCACGTTTACACAAGTCTCACATCCTCACTTCACATAACACTCAATCTCCCACACTCATAAGCCCTCTCTCTCTTTCAGCTCCCTCTCTCGCTCTAGGATTTACCCGCATGAAGGGGAGGAAACTGAAGGCTTAAGGTAGAATGACAGAGAAAGAAGGAGGGCAGGAGGTTTTACCTGGATTGAAGGGTGGGACACCATAATCAACATAGGGGAGGGGGCAGGCCAGCTATGGCCTAGAGGGAGTGATTTTCGTTGCCTAGGTCGCTTCCTGTCGATTTAGGACGACTTTCTACGATTTTCCCCTATTTCCCATCATTTTCTTTCTATTTTGTTTCATAGGTCTGGCCTATTTTGGACGGATGCGAACGCATAGGTCTCGTCCGCATGTCGTCCTCAAGGCTAAATATTGCAAGCTATTTCAGGCTTCGGACGAGAAGAGGCATCCCCGTCCTGGCCGTACCTTCCGTAGGTGAGGTTCAGCCGCCATAATTAATTTAAAAACCATTTTACTTAGACTAAAACGAAAGAATTTATTTTAAAAAAATATAATTTAAAAATTGCTAATTTTACAAATACAAACTCCTGACATATAATTAATTTCATCATCTGATTGTTGACATAAAATAAATGAGAGTCTAAATTGAGCTACTAATGGACAATTAATTTTAGCTGTGTATGTGAAATCTGTAGAGAACTTTCTAAATGTATCATTTCTAACTTATATTCCATTTACAGGCTTTTCGATCTCTCTTAATCTTTATACAAAGTATCTTCTTGGCAGCTCCTACATCTTTCATCTCAAAATCTTTACTAAGTTGTGCTTGACCATTTTTAATTTCTTCTTTGTGCTTAGTTGTTATTAACATACTATCAACATATAAGATCAGATAAACAACTAACTCATTATCATTTTTCTTAATGTATACACAACTTTCATTGTTTCTTCTTCTAAAATTCTGAGTAATCATAAAGGAGTAAAATCTCTTATGCTACTATCTAGGTGACTGCTTTAGAACAAAAAGAGACTTTTTCAAACAACAAACTTAGTCCTCCTTTCTATATACTACAAAGCCTTCGGGCTACTACAAGTAGATTTCCTCTTGAAGTTCTCCATGTAAAAATGTAGTTTTCACATCCAACTGCTCAAGTTCAAAGTCATGCATAGGCATGATGGCTAGCAAAGCTCAAATCAAACTATGCTTTGCAACTAAAGAAAATGCATTGATGAAGTCTACACATGGAATTTGATTACAACCCTTAACAAGGAGGCACACTTTGTATCTATCTTCCTCATTTAACACTGATTTGCAAGGAACAACTTTTTATCCTCAAGTGATTTGACTAAGTCACATATGTCATTATTGTGAAGATTGCATGGCAATCATCCACTATCTTGAATTATCAAAATTCACTGCCTCTGAATAAGTACATGATTTTTCACTAGAATGAATGTCTTCAGCTACACTAATAGCATAGGCAACTAAATCACCTTCACCATTTCTTCTTGGATATTTAATCTTCATTTTTGGCTTATCTTTGATGATGGAATACTATAATGAATTTGATAATGGCAACAGTGAGGAAGCGTTATCACCTTAAATATCTAAGTTAGGCTAACTTGAAGACTCTAATGTAGATTTTGATCTAATATGAAACTCCACCTCGATATTTGATATCTATTTAGTCTACTTAGAGGAAGCTTCAAGAGGTGAATTAACAAGCATATTAGCCTCATCAAATACAACATTTCCACTAACTTAGTCACTGCTTCAGATACAACTTACTCGTTAGTATTTTCCACTGAATTAGTCTTCTTAGATGAAGTTTTAAGAGGAGAATTAGCCAGCATAGTAGCCCAATCAAATACAATATTTTCACTGATTTAGTCGTGGTTTCGGATGCATCTTGCTCATTTATGTTTTGGTCATGCACAATTACTCCAACTTTAATGAAAATTCAGCAGCAATTCTTTTTAAAACATTCTACAAAATCTAATTTGACAAATGCAAACAAATCTGAGATATTGCTTTTTGTCCTTATGAAGTTTCTCCTTTTTAGTCTAAGATGCAGACATTTTATCAAACCCAAGTAACACATCATCTAAATCCATCTGTGTGAGCACTTATCGCATCTTAACTTGCCATAACAAAAACCTTGTGTTTTCCTTAAACAACAAAATATTATACTTTATCGAACTCATCTCCAAAAATTTAACAATTAAACAAATTAACCACCAGAATGTCCGAACAAAATTCAAGTCCCTAAAGCTTCAAAAATTAGATAGCCAAAAATCATATATTTTTGTTCCCCAAAATAGAGATACCAAAATTTTTTAATCAAACCTATAAATAACAAAATCTTCAAAATCAACTAATTTCGATTTCTCCTAAGTTCAATTTTAAAAATTAGAATATTTCAATTTCACAGTGCCCACTAAATTCAATTTGAATATTTACAAATGTGAATTTCAAAATTAATTGAACAAGCAAAGAGAGAATTTGAATCTTTACAAAAAGTCCTAAATCTGTCCAGAGGGAGAATCTATTGGATGGTTGACAAATAGATTTGGAAAACTAATGAAAATTCGAAGCTTGTTCGTGTAAGGCGGGTTATATTCTTCAACAAGTAGCTAAAATTGAAGCTTTTTGGAAAGAATTAATTAGTGGCTTGGGGCGTGCGACACAAGCTAAACCTACTATTGGTATTTCACAGAGAAAGCAGACAACAACTTTCAAAACTAAGGGAAAATCATGCCTTCAATGACTAAGGATGGACAATGGAGATTGTACAGCAAATAAAAGATTGTAACAAAAACGACCTCTGTTGTTGCGTTTGATGACTTCTTTCTGTGTGCTTATGTTACCAGCCCCTCCATATGCGATGGGCTAAGAAGCTTAAGAGCAACCTACATTGGAGTAATGCTATTAAGTGAGAAGGAGCTTAAGTGCGAGTCGTATATGCTAATGTGGAGATAGTTGGACAAAAAGGAGATTATAAATAGAAAGGAAAGAAAGAGTGTAACACCCCAAATTTTCATGTCTTTTTTTTTAAAATGTGATTAATAAAATATTCTTAACATAATCAATAAAAACAGCAAAAAGCATAGTTTAAATAAATGAAATCCATACACCAATCAGTTTTAAAACCCAACGAAATCCATATGCCATGAGTATAAAATCTCATCAATTATTATAAAGAAAACATCAAATATCAAAACCCAAGAATTATTACATAATGATGTGCCCCAAGGACCATTCACCCGAGCCCTGGCCAAGAGGCTCGTTACTTTTCTAACATGTTCTTATTTTATAGGGAACAATTATTCATTGGGATTCATCGAGGCGCCCATGCATGAAGACAAAGAAGTTCAAAACCTTAATCGACTAGATCCCCTTTTTCCCAGTTTGGAGGACTTATCGTGGTCTGAAGCTCATAAGGTTAATTGAGAGCATTGTCTTCAAGTTCCATGTTATGTTTATCATTTTTGGATGTTTTGTTGCTGGATAATGGTTTGGGAATTTTTTTGTGAATTTTTAAATCATTTTATGTTTATAGGATTGGAGGTGCTCGGTTTGCATGTAAACTTAGCCCTCATGCCCTATTTTGTCTTTCCAAGGGTATTTTTGTCTTTTCTTTTTGTAATATCATTAGAGGGTATTTAGTCCCCTCTAATGCATTTTGGAGACTGAGTTTTGGAAACCCTAATTTAATCGTGTGTTTTCTTGAAGAACCGTGAAGCTCCACTCTTTGTCACCTTCTCTTTAACATACATCCTACTTGTTCTTGCTTGATCTTGAGTAGGTTCCTAATGGCTACTTCTTCCAGAAATCTCTTTGTGTGATTGTGTGTGTGGTGTGGGAGTAGAAGATCAAGCAAACCCCTTGTTGGAGGGCCCTCACTTGTAGTGCCAGAAAGTCGCCCCTTGTCATTGGAAGGTTAGCGGACCAGCTAGGTTTCTTGTTACTGTTTGTGATTTCTTATTAAGGAAGGTTATATTGTTTCTTCATTCTCTAGAAATAGCACTGCATTGGTGTTGATTTGGTGTCGGTTTTGTACGATTTGGATATTGTTCATTGAAGCTAAAGGATGAAAGAAATCTACACAGCAAATCTGGAAATCGCGGCTATAGTTTTGTGATTCGGATTACAGCACGCACAACTCCATTTGCGCGTGTTCTTTTTTGCTGGGAATTGAAAGTGTTCTTCTTCTAATTGTTGACTAATAGCCTTGTGATGTTGGAGAGAAAAGAGTATATGTGGGGAAAGTTATTGACGTTCTATTTTCATTGCTCAAAATCTGAGTAGTGAAACCCTAATCTGGAATCTGTATTCTTTGGTGTGAATCTTGCTAATATTATTGAATTTGATGGTGAAACATGAACACGTTACTCTTGGGATTACTGTCTAACAGCCATAGAAATTTGAATTCTAAAGACCATATGCATTTGACGTTACATTCGTTTAAAAATTGAAGCTCAAATTCGTCACTGGCCGATTTACAGATTTGGCAATTTGGCGCAATTAGAGTTTGGACTCTATCACAAACTTTTTCGTGTCACTATGTAAATTCTACTATTTGAGAATCCCTATATCATCTTATGTAAGTTTAATAATTACTATGTTTCAAGCACAACCAAAATATGCAATGTAAGAGATAAGGAAGAGTGGTGCAAACAAATTTGGTAATTCATTTCGGTCGAGCAAACCTATGTTTGCGCTTCAAGGCTTCTCCTTGAAGATCATTCCACTTCAACCTTCTTGGTTACATTTGATTGAACTTCATCGGTGTCATTCCAACCTTACAATGACTTCTTTGTCACCCATAAGAAACAAATGATGGTTTGTTAATATATTCAATACAAAGTCACCTCACTCCCACTAAGTATAACATGAATGAATACAAGAAGAGAGTAGGTTTTTAAGCTCGCAAATGAAAGCTCAGAATGCTAGAAAGTTTTGTAGCACTTCATGATTGATAACTTGTCTGGGTGCCTCTTCCCATGGAGCTCTATTTTATTTATAGATTTCTTTAGAAAACTTGCTGATCGGTCAACTACTCAATAATGGGAGTGATTCAATTACACATCATCAAAACTTGATGATTCAATTACACATCATCAAAACAACTAAGCATAATACCTATTAAGCTAACAATCTCCCCATTTTTATGATGACAAAGTATTACAAGTTGTTTACATCTCCCCCTAAGAATGTGCATGCTTTCTTATTCTCCAATTTAATATATCAAAGTTTCTTTGTTTATCTTCATTTTTTTAAAAAATTAAAATTTTGCCAAAGTTTTCATTGTTTTAGTCTCTCACCTTTTTGAATTATCAAAAAGAAATCAAAAGTAAAGTGTTCAATAATATCCAAACAAACAGCAGGAATCCAGACAAACACTTCTCAACAATAAATATTTCCAAGGCAAAAATAAAACAAATGTAAAGACATTCATCAACGCAAGAAATATCCAACAAGCTCAGCAGTAAGAGTTAACTACAAAAATAAGTCTCAAATGTTCATTAAAAAAATTAAATACAATCAAAACAATGAAATATACAACAACTAAACATCTGGTGGAGGAGGAACATAAGATGACGAAGGAGTAGCGGTATTAGCGCAAATGTGGAATTTGACTTCGTGAAGATATTTGCTCAAGTTGCATAACTAAGCTCTTCAAAATGCCTATCCAAGGAGTAAAATCTCGAATGACACTCAACTTGGAAGGACATGAAGTAAGCCATGAGCACGTCAATCTTCTTTTCAAGCTGAGAGAGACTGCTTGAAGAAGATGTTGGGATTGGAGGAGCAGAAAGTGCCGAGGATGGAAGGTAAGACTTAGAAATGTCTTTAGTAGTAGTGGGAATCTCAAGCTGAGCTGAAGAAGTAGATGCGCATCGAGATGATTTAAAAATCCAATGACCCTCATCATCTTGCACAATTCCCCTCAGAGCATGGGAGTGTATAGTGTAAATGTGAACATTGATTACTGGTAGAGATGGCTTGAAAGGAGGAATTGCAATACAGATTGTTTGAAACAAATTGGGTAGGAGAAGGTTTAACGGCAGAGATTTTGAAGAGACACTTGCAGCCTCTATCATTTGATGAAGGAAGCATGATTACTAGTATATATATATGTAGGAGAAGCATGATTACTGGTATATATATATGTATGTATGTGTGTGTGTATATCTATATATATATATATATATATATATATATATATATATATATATATATATATNTATATATATATATATATATATATATATATATATATATATATATATATATATATATTATGAAGAAATAAACTGCGGACGATTGATTGGAAGTGCCGGTTGTTGGTCCAATGCGTCGATCGTCCAGCGCGATCAGCCGGTTATCTTCAAGAAATCTGCGGCTGATCGATGGGAATAGTGGTCGATCGTCCGAAGGGGAACCGATCGATCGGTGAAATAGACAGTTGCCTGGAATGGAAACATCATCGCTTAGAAGCTTCTAGGTTGGACGTTGGACGCGTTTGAATGATGAAGGGTTGCCTCCCTTGGCTCTTCACCTTCAATGGAGGTTGAAGGGTTGTGAGATACGACCTATAAATAGTTATGTGGGTGTGCAGAATTGTCATAGAGAAGAAAACCATGGGGAATTTCTAGAGAAATTTTGAGAGAATTTGTGCTGCTGTATTCTGTGATTTTGTTTGAGAAGTAGTGAAAGAATTTTGTGAGAGGGTGAAAGCCATGAGGGTTCTTGTGTGAACTTTGTGGGAGACTGTGAGAAATGGAGAGAAACGTAAATGAGGTTCTAGAGCTTTTGTTGAGTGTGATGCTTCTATGTTTTTGAGAAAGAGACTATGAGGAAGTTTTGGAGTTTTAGAGTGAGAGTCTCTATGTTTTGAGAAATGCAGAAATAGTTCAGTGAGAGTGATAGTGAGCTAAGAGGGTTTTGGAAAAAAGGGGAAGGTGTGGAAAGAAGGAGTTTCATCTTTCTGTCTTTTGGAATTAAGCTTCTATCTCTCTGGTTGTGCTTTTGGAGTTTATAGAGTGTGAGGTTCTGGAATTGTGAATAATGGAAAGTTATATTGTTTGGATAGTAGGAGGGACCGAGGGAGATAATCGTGAAGGAATTCTAGAGGTATGTGTTCTTCAGTTTCGGTTATTGCTTGGTCAGCATGAATTGTTGTTTTTCTTTGGTTTAGTTCCGCATGAGAAGTATAGATGATATTGGTTTATGTGGAGTGATAATGTTGGATATATTGTTTTGATCCATCTTGGATAAACTATGTTGTATTTTCTTGATGAATACTGTGAATACAGCATGAAGATGAGTTAAATATAATTAATTTATTGTCGTTGGATGAGATACTTTGTTTGGATCTAACAAATTTTATTATTATATGGGTGCCGTCAAGTATTCACACTCAGTCATTGGGTTGATATAACGGATCTGGTTATTTTATATATATATTTGTGTTTATTCTAGTAAATTGAGAATACGGTTAGTGTTAATAAGTCTTACTTATACACTATTTTGATGGACATTATAAGGAATGAGTTGGAATAGACATGTCCTATTATTAAATTATATTGTTATCTTAGTCGCTACTGAGTATTAGAATAATATTTTTTGAGGTGTTGGGGATATGTAACCTGATGATTTATGATAGTTTCAGAGATTAATATTAATAAATAAGTATGAATCTTATTTTGAATAGGTATTGAAGAGAAGAAACTTTAAGTGGTAACCCTTTAAGGCTATGGACTCCAGGTAAGTCGTACTACATGTTTTTTTGTCCAAAAGGGCCTACATCACGGGAATTAAAGTTGTTTGATGCCTGTTTTTACTATATGAGTAGGTTATGTTATTATTTGGGAGACGTACTGCTAATTCATTGTTTGAATTGTATGTTTATTAGATTTAAGTTCAGTTCCTTAATTAGGAATCAATCACGTTTTGAGGATACAGTAAATGAACACGTTACACATAAGATAGAATTGTATGCAAATAACCACGTTAAGACTTTGAATCCTAAAGTATACGAAAATCAATAAATGCAATTGAACCTAAAGTATACAAAAATGAATAAACGTAAATAGGTGTTTAGAGATGTGGGTTCTTGAGTTGGTCGCTTAGGTGTGTGCGACGGGATGGCCGCTTGGGTAGTGTATTAGGTGTGTGCCACGGGATGGTTGCTTTGTGCATAAACCACTCTACCTTGTCAAGTTGACATCTCTAACACTTGTATGGGTAACTAGAACTAAATGAAAATGGAACAGTAATAAAATTATACTAAATAAATGTAAATAGCTCTTTTTGTGGTTTGGTTGGTTACGGCCGACACAAAAACAAAAAATAAGTAAATAGTTTTTTGTGTAGTCCGATTGGTTACGCCTGGTACTGAAAAAGAAGAAATTATAGTAAAAGGCAAATAAGTAGAAGACAAGCAAACCAAAAAATTGTATACGAACTTAATAAGTTGCATCTGTGTTTCATGTTTTATGTTTATACCGCTTACTGAGCTTTAGACTCATAGTTAGGTCCTGTGATATAGGTAAGGAGTCAATGACTGAATAAAGCATATATTGATTGTAGCTGATGGAGTGTTGTTGGGTTGAGCTGTTTGTGCTGTTGGCGACATTGACCTTGGGGGTTATGGTTCACAGAAATGAAATAAGCGTATTTAATTGTTTTAAAATATTTTCAGGTATTTATTGGTCTTAAATTGTTTGAAGTTAACGTTTTAGCAATGTTTGTCTAAATGGCTTTTAAACTACTGGTTTCCAATATTTTATATGGTTAAGATTTCTAATGTTTGTTACTCTGCTTATCACACAAATGTTTTAAAAGATACAAAATTTTTATAAGGTAAAAGTTAAGGGATGTTACAACATCTCGTCATGAAAACCCTCCATCAATTGCTTCTTATCATCTTTCACTTGTGTCATTACCTACATCACAAGTCATAAACTAGAGCCTAATGCTCAATAAGAATGAATATCGAAAAACACTAACTATAAATGTGATATGCATAGGCTATACAATATATATAATCATGCGTTTTCATTCAATCTTTTTGTTTTAGTCAATTACAGTTCAGAACGATTGGAGGAGAAAAGATACATCATAGGGGTCCGTCTTAGTCACAACCGTCACCCAATCTAATAAACATACAATTCATAACTTAAGGTTGTTTGATGCCTGTTTTTACTAGATAAGTAGGTTATGTTATTATTTGGGAGATGTACTGCTGATTGATTGTTTGAATTGTATGTTTATTAGATTTAAGTTCAGTTCCTTAGTTAGGAATCAATCACGTTTTGAGGATACAGAAAATGAACACGTAACACATAAGATAGAATTGTATGCAAACAACCATGTTCAGACTTTGAATCCTAAGGTATATGAAGATTAATAAATGCAATTGAACCTAAAGTATATAAAAATGAATAAACGTAAATAGGTGTTTAGAGATGTGAGTTCTTGAGTTGGTCGCTTAGGTGTGTGCGACGGGATGGCCGCTTGGGTAATGTATTAAGTGTGTGCCACAGGATGGTCACTTTGTGCGTAAACCGCTCTACCTTGTCAAGTTGATATCTCTAATACTTGTATGGTTACCTGGAACTAAATGAAAATAGAACAGTAATAAAATTATATGAAATAAACGTAAATAGTTGTTTTTGTTGTCAGGTTGGTTACACTGGTACAAAAACCAAAAATAAGTAAATAGTTGTATGTGTGGTCCGATTGGTTACGCCCGGTACAAAAAAGTGGAAATTACAGTGAAAGGTAAATAAGTAGAAGATAAGCAAAACAGAAAATTGTATACGAACTTCATAAGTTGCATCTGTGTTTCATGTTTTATGTATATACCGCTTACTGAGCTTTAGGCTCTTAATTATGGAAAGTCCCACTTTGGAAGCCAATAACTCCCACGTTTGAGAATCTCTTCAGCTGAAATTTGGACCACGCCATCTTGGATGAATAAGGAAAGAACTCCTTTAAGAATTATGTAAAGAACCTACAACGATTAAGAAATATGCTAGAAAGAACTCAAGTGGTCGGAAAAAGCAAGTAATGAAGCTTGCAACTCCCAAATGGATGACTTGTTGATGGAAATGCCTCTAGATGGTTGTACACATCTTCACATAACTTTCCTCCAAGGAGTAGGGATGCAAATGCTAATAAGAGAACTCACTCAACTCCAAGTGAGCCTAATCTTGTGATGCTACTCATACAAGGATAACTTTGGATGCAACTCACCAAAGTCTTTGAAAAAAAAAATCACTCAAATTTCGAAAGAAAGCAAGAGTTTTTTATATTTAAACTTCAATGTCTAAAACATAATGACTAAGGGGCTTTACAAAGTATAGAATAGAAAACAACAAAATAGGAAACACACTAGGTATTCGGCCCTATATGGTTAATTACTATACTATGAATTTAATAACTTTCTAAAGCTATTATTTAAGTAATCTTTGTTGGCTTTGGCTTCATGAAATGGTGAATTTTGGCTGCTTCTTTCTCTTCAATTTTACCACTGGGATGGTTGCCAAAATTAAACATAACTAGTTCTCCTTTGTCCAATTGTATTTGGTCGATTAAGGAATGTTTCCTTATCTCTTTTTCCTTTGGTCTTTCTTACCCTTCAAGTATGCCTACTTGGGCTTCTTTCCATAGCAGCAAGTGTGTGGGCTTCCCTTGGTCTTCATTGGTTGGAAGCTCATCCATTTGGGTTATAATTGATCCACCTTCCAAATAGTTAGAAATGTAGGTGTTAATAAGTCTTTGGGCCCTTGCTCATGTGATTGGACCTTGTAGGGCATCAGTATCCAAATGTAAAGCAAGTAGGTATAAAATCCCTACCTCTTCAACATTCCTTCTTCATGCTCAGGGAAACTGTCTCCTCGGTAAGTATCTCATAGCCCTCAAAGTCATCGAAACCTACAGACATCAAAATACAAGAATTCTCAATCATGGGTCTCAAGGATTTGGTGGAAGGGTCCTATACCAAGTCTAGGAACCCAACCGATATGTAAACTACTCATCTAAGAACCACAAAAAAATCATCTAACTTCATCACTCAGTAACATAAATAGGGCATCATTCAAAAATCTAACAGTGAGCATAGAATAAACACAACCACATAGCACAAGTCCTTAGGTGTATATACCATCATAAACAAATTGCATGATTTAGCAAGTAGCAACAATGTATCCTGTGAATCGGTCGTCAAAATAGTGAGTATCTTAATAGCAACTAATAGAAATCACAGATCTTCAAAAGCATTTCTCAACTTCAGCAGCATCATCATAATCATGAAATAATTATGCCAGAACCTCAACTTATCTATAATAGCAATAACAAAACTATCATCAATATCTAATAATGGACCGAACCCATCTTCATGGAACTATAAATTACAACTCGACCTTATCTATCTTAGCTAACAGAAATGAATTGACAATATATCCTCGGACGTGGAATGTAAAATAAGCACAACAACAAGGCATTACTTACAATGAGTTTAAATGGGGAAACTGTAATGACCCAGATTTCCATAAATGGTAAAAATACATGGAAATTTGAAATTTCTTTCTTTTTAAAACAAAACATATCAAAGTGTGTCTAACCGGATCGGTACTAACTCTTTCTTTAGACTTGTTATAAAATCAATCGATAACATGTGAGGAAGTGTTATAAAATAAATACATATGTAAGACGTGGCGGAAGCGTATTTAAATCATTTAAAAGAATCTAAACAATGGAGTACAGTATAATAAACTTAAAGTGATTGCAACCGCTTACTCATCCTTTTCTTTGCCTGGCCAGTCTCGAATCTCGTTCGTGCAAATCCTTCATCCCTGCTTAATTATGTGTTTATCATCTATTTATTATCTGTTCGTCGTTTGTACCTACACCACAAGTAATACGTGAGCCTAATGGCTCACTAAGAAAAAGGGTTTGTATAATTATGCTTATGACTCTCTTTAGTTCTTTTGAAATGGGGGCCACCCAAACTAATCCTTTCATTAGCCATTTACCATTTTATTACTTTTCTTTACGTCATTAGTTTGTTACTCACACTTCGAGCTGGAGATTGAAAGATCTGTATGGGATGGTATAGGTGGTTGCACCTAACCTCCTATGGGCAACTTGGTCCCGTTCCCGGTAAGGTAAGGGCATTGCCTAATTGCCAGACTAGGGCCGCTACCCATCCGCCTCCCAACTCCTTTATTCTTTTCTTTGTGTCTATGTGGGGCTAAGCTACCAGACCACATAGGCCTTTATTATCTTACTGTTTTATTCATTTTCATCATTTATTCTCACTCATGTATATGTGCATACCACCCCGTGGCACTCCCTATTAGTGTCTATTAACATGATGCATGATTATACATTCTCAACCTAACATGATGCATAATGCATCACAACATAACATTCATAGAAATGGAAGTGCGTATAAGCGAAGTAACAATAACTGAACAAGCCCACAAAGACAAGTAATCACAAGGAAAAACCCAATAAGGTATCGCATATGAATGAAGAAATTATAGAACTAACTAAACATCAGAGAACATGCTTGGATATGTAAGTCACAATAATAAAGGAAAAATAATGAACTAACAAGCGACGTGCATATGAAAGTAAGGCATAAATTGATTAACATGCTCAAAGGTTGATTTCATGCTTTTATCCTAGTTAACTAATCATACTTAGATATAGTGTCAACTAATCACGCTTTGGTTTAGCAAAAGATGACATGCTAAGCAATACCATACCAAAGGATAATAACAAAACAATTATAAATCATACATTCACATAACAAAGGAGAAGACATGTTATCCTAATTATTTACATGCTCGCTCGAGTTTAATTACTCAGTTCATTGTTCTAGTCATCCATTTCTTTACTTAACTAGGCTTAGTTCATTAACATGCTCAATGGATTAAATTAACTAATTGATTAGCACTTAACTCGATTGGTTAAGAATTAGCTATATTGATTTCATACTCCACTTAGAAGACTAAGTAAACATGTTTGAGTCAAATGACTTTCTTTAGTTAAGTCAGCGTGCCCTCTAGATGATGAAATATACTTGCATAATTTAACATGCTTCTGATGACAATCAAACCGCATTTTCGTATTGTGATTTAGCCTCTTTTTAACAGTGAATTAAACTGTGAATCCTTTACCAATTTACATGCTTTTATGCTAAGGCTTACAGAAATTTCGTACAAGATGATTAAAACGTTAGACATGCTTAGTCATTCTCCAATAGGCAAGATTATGACATATAAATAAAACATGTGGATTAATTTATGACTAGTTAATAATGACATCGAAATTGTACAACAATTCGTGGAGTTATGTTTAACGAATATTTCATGGAAGCATGCTTGTTAATTGAGTTCAACAATAAACATGCTAAATGAATTTATATAAACTAAAACCAAAAGGTTTCTATCCAGAACCTAGAAATAAACATTTACAAGCTAAGTTTATTATCCAACAACTAGTGCACAATCCACATTCAGAGAAAACAATGAAAACAGAAATAACTTACAACGTTCGTGCATCTTAATTTCTTAGACCTTTTCCCTTCATTTGTTTAGTTAACAAATCACATCATAGTGGTTCACATTTCATTAAGTAGGCATTGAAACCATCACTTAGAAATCAAGACAATAAAGAGGAATATCAACAAGGAAAATCTACAGAACATTGGTAACACTATCAACAATCAATAGTTAATAGTAGTATTTCAAGAGAACACAACCTCCTTACCATTTACCCTAGCACAACGTCAAGCATTTTTCATTCGTTAGTTAACATCCATCACTGACATGCCTCCAAAAGAGGGGTCAAAAATTGGACCAATGAAAATGAAGTACTTCAAGCAAGTCGCTTACTTGCTAGTAGGAGGTGGCAGCTACTACTTTCCCACAGCTGCTTTAGATTAGCGATGGTTGAACTTCCTCTCCAGAGTTTCTATGAAGCTGATTTTTGGACAACTCAAGCTCACATATATCTATTTTACTCCCTTCAAATTTTAGCTCAAGGGCTTGTATGCAACTTGAGATCTCATACGAAAGCTGCTCGGAGGTTGGTGGGAATCGACAGAGTGAATCTTCAGCAAAGAAAGGTGTGTAACTTCTGAACCCGAACTCCTTTTCTGATGATTCTTCTTTGCTTGGAACCCTGATGAATGTGGGGTAATTTTGGCACTAGTTCTCTTAACTTTGGTGCTAGAAATGTGGGAGCAAAAATGGAAAACAAAATAATAAGGAGCCTAAGGTGAACCGATCTGCACCTTAGGTTTGATTGAGCTACACAAGGAGTGTCTCCAACCGGGCTGGGATGTGCGTTTTACCTCCCTTACACTCTGGATCTACTACCTTAGAGGTAGCAGGGCAAGGAGGGACAGCAAGATCTTATACCAAAACGAACAAGGATTGAAGAAATGGTGGCTCACTCACTCGGATCTACTCCAAGAAGTTTGGCCGATTGTTCCTCACAAAGAGGTGAAGAGTCTCTCTTCAAAGGTAGGGTTTTTTGTCAAAATGTTCACTACCTTCTTAGTAGCTAATATGTAATATATATTGTGCTCCCATTAGGGTTAAGAAAATAACGAAAAGAAAAGAAACAAATAATAAAATAAAATGGCAATGTTGAAAAAAGGGTAACCAATCGGCTAGGTGGATGGCCGAGTAGACTTGGCTTGTGTGATCCATGGACTCTAGCATCGCCACTCCATTTCTTATGCAAAAGTTCCTTTTCTAAAACCATGCAAATCTCCAAAAAACAACAACATGATAATCTCCAAAAAGCATTAGCATAAAATGTACAAAAAGGGATTGAAACACACGGCCTTAGTGGGAGTGCTTTTCTTGAGGGCCGAGAGGAACATCACTTGAGTTGTCTCCTCCATGTGTTCAAACCAATAAATTGAAGGGTTTCTCCATGTCTTCAATTGTTGGTTCTCCTTAAAGATTAGCATCGAATTGATCCCCTGCAAAATGAGCAAACAAATTATAAATCTCTCAGGCTCTCAATCGAGTCAAGGGACCTTGCGGCATATCATCCTCCCGGGGTAGTTAAGGATTTGTCCTCAAATAAAGTTCTTCCCCTGATTTCTATTGGACATTTTCATCTTATATATAGGGTGACAACTCTTGTACATTGAAAGTGGCCGACACTCCATAGTCTCCGGGGAGGTCAATTTTGTAGGCATTGTTGTTCACCCTTTGTAGCACTTGGAAGGGTCCATCAGCTCTAGGCCTGAGCTTGGATTTCCATTTGTGTGGAAAACCTCTCATTGAATAGGTGAAGCCATACAAGATCCCCTTCATTGAAGATCACTTCTTTCCTACCCTTATTTGCTTGCTTAGCATAGGATTCATTCCTCTTTTGAATTGACTTCCTCACCAATTCATGCAAAGACTTGATGTGCTTGGCCATGGCTTCTCCCTCGGTATTTGTCATCTCCTTTGATCGACTAGGAATTAGATCCAAGGGAGTTAAAGGGTTGAAGCTGTACACAACTTCAAAGGGTGTTTTCTGAGTGGAAGTGTGCTTGCTTCGATTATATGCAAACTCCACCTAAGGGAGTTGCAAATCCCAATCCATGAGCTTCCCTCTAAGGATGCTCCTTAATATTATTCCAAGAGTCCTAATAACAACTTCTGTCTGGCCATCCGTTTGGGGATGAGAGGAGGTATTAAAAAGGAGCTTAGTTCCAATCTTTCTCCACAAACTTCCCCAAAAAGCACTAAGGAATTTAGTATCCCAGTCCGACACAATGGACTTGGGAACACCATGAAGTCTCACCACTTCTTAGAAGAACAACTCGGCAATATGGTTTGAATCATCAATTTTGGAACAAGGTACGAAATGTGCCATCTTTGAAAATCTATCCACAACCACAAAAATTGAATCTATGGATCTACTAGTGCGAGGCAACCCCAAAATAAAATCCATGCTCACCTCAACCCACGGATGGCTTGGAACCGGTAGTGGCATATAAAGTCCTTGGGGTAGTGATTGGCTTTTGGAATTTTTGCAAGTAATACATTTCTCTACCACTTTGTGAATATCCCTTTGAAGGTATGGCCAAAAGAAATGCTCCTTCACAGCCTCCAATGTCTTCTTTTCACCAAAATGACATGCCAAACCTCCCTCATGAGCTTCCATTATCAAAGATTCCCGAAGGCTCCCCCTCGGCACACAAATCCACCCACTTTTACAAAGATATCCGTCCATGAGATGGTAAGTGCCCTCGGCTTTGCCTTGAGATAATTGTTGGTAGATCTCCTTGAATTCTTCATCTTCCAAATATGCACCTTTGATCCATTCAAATCCCATTATCCTTGTATTCAATTCGATCAAAAGGTTGCACCTCCTAGAAAGTGAATCGGCAACAACATTGGTCTCTCCTTTCTTGTACTTAATGATGTAGGGAAACCGTTCAAGAAACTCAAGCCACTTTGCATGTCTTCTATTCAACTTGTTTTGACTCTTGAGGTGCCTCAAAGCTTGTTGGTCCGAATGAATAACAAACTCTATAGGAAGCAAATAGTGTTGCCATACCTCCAATGCTCAGATAACCGTATAGAACTCCTTGTCATAGGTTAAGTAGTTGAGTGTGGCACCCTTCAACTTTTCACTAAAGAAGGCAATTCGCTTGTCTTCTTGCTTTAGGACAGCACCAATTCCCAAACCCGAAGCATCACATTCTAGTTCAAACACTTTATTGAAATCGGGTAACTGAAGGATGGGAGCTCGGCACAATTTTTGCTTGATGTCTTCAATAATTTTTTGACATCCTTCACTCCATTGGAATTCTCTCCCTTTCTTTCTACAATCAGTCATCGGAGCTATGAGGGTGCTAAAGTTTTGAATGAACCTCCTATAGAAAGAGGCTAATCCATGAAAACTCCTCACATCCGAAACACTCATTTGGATCGGCCACTCTTTAATGGCCACCACCTTGGCTTCATCCATCTCCATGCCATCTTTTGAAAGAATAAATCCCAAGAAATGCACTCTTTCTTGAGCAAAAGAGCACTTTTTAAGATTCCCATATAGTTTCTCATTTCTCAAAGTTTCAAATAGCAATCATAGATGCTTCACATGCAAAGCCAAATCCATACTATACACAAGAATGTCATCAAAGTATACCACAATAAACTTTCCCAAAAACTCCTTCAACACATGGTTCATAAGTCACATAAACATGCTTGGAGCATTTGTTAAACCGAAAGGCATCACTAACCATTCAAAAAGACCATGCCTAGTCTTGAAAGTCGTCTTCCATTCGTCACCTTCTTGCATCCGTATTTGGTGATAACTACTCTTCAAATCCACTTTGGAGAAAATAGCCACCCCATAAGCTCATCAAGCATGTCTTCCAGCCTCGGCATGGGAAACCTATACTTAATAGTAATCTGATTTATGACCCTGCTATCAATACACATTCTCATAGTGCCATATTTCTTAGGTACCAACAAGCTAGGGACAGTACAAGGGCTCATCGACTCTCTAATGTACCCTTTCTCTAGAAGTTCTTGAACCTGTTTTTAAAGTTCTTAGGCCTCCTCCAGATTTAGTCTATAAGCGGGACGATTTGGAAGAACTACTCTGGGCTCCAGATCAACTCTATGCTCAATCCCTCGAAAGGGTGGAAGTCCTTGCAGTAACTCCTCATGGAAAGCATCTTGAAATTCTTTAAGAAGTTGTGCAACTTCCTTAGGAACTACTCTTAGCCCCTCCATTATTTCTTTGAACAAGATGAGGACAATTGGCCCTCCTCCACAAATGCTCTTCCTCAACTCATTTTTTGACAAAAACAAGTTAGCGTTGGACTTTTGCTCCCACTTAGCTTCCTCATCTTTGGCCAATTGCTTTGGACTAAGAGGCATTAAAATAAAATTCTTGCCTTGGTGCTTTAGTGGGTACTCATTGGTGTAACCATCTTGCAATACTCTCTGATCGGATTGCCATGGTCTTCCCAACAAGATATGGCTTGCATCCATTGGCACTACATCAAAGAGGGCTTGATCTTCATAGCCCCCAATAGAAAAATCAATCTTCAATTGCTTGGACACCTTCAACACTCAACGGTCTTTCAACCAACAGAATTGGTATGGATTTGGGTGCATGGTGGTCTCCAATTTCAACTTGTCCACAAGCTCTTGAGATGCCACATTTGTGCAACTCCCTCCATCAATGATGAGTGAGCACACTTTATCTCTGATTAGGCATCTACTAAAGAAAATATTCTCCCTTTGCTCATTGTCTCCACGGGTGTGAGCAACTAGAGATTTCCGAATCACCATCAACAAAGGTACTTCTTGTGACAAGCATCACTCTGCCACATCAATTTCTTCTTCATCCTCACTAATTAACTCATTTGTGGCCTCCCTAAATATCATAACTCGTTTATTAGGGCATTGAGAAGCAATGTGACCATGTCCGAGACATTTGAAGCATTGGATGTCCCTTGTTCTCGGCTTTGGAGCTCCATCTACCACTTTCTTCTCCTCCACGGTTTTGATAGTAATTCCCTTGTTATTTGCCCCCTTGAAGTTTGTTATCTTCTCATTCTCCTTGGTTTTGGGCTTGGGATAGGTAAACTTCTTTGAGGAGTGAACTTGGTAGCCACCTCCTTTCCTTTTCTCAATCTTTGCCGCTCCACCTTCATGGCCATATGGATAACACCCTCCATGTTGTCAAGTGGTTGCAACTCCACAATGTCTCCTATATCACGGTGGAGGTCTTTAATGAACCTTGCTATGACTTGACACTCTGGTTCTTCAAGTCAACATCGAGTCTTCCAAGTTTCAAACTCGACCAAATACTCATCAACCGTCAATGACCCTTATCTCAAACTTTGCACTTGATAAAGCAACTCTTGTTTGTGATGTAGTGGCACAAATTTCTTTCGCATCAAATTTTTCATTACCTCCATGTATCAACTTCTTCCATGTCATCTCTCCTCCACTGAGCTTTAAGGTTCTCTCACCACAAGCGAGCATAATTGTTAAGCTCAAGTGCCACAAGCTGAATTTTTGCTCCATCGGAATAATCATAACACCCAAAAATCTTCTCCACCTTTTCAATCCATTCCATAAATTCATCACCTTGGCTAGACCCATTGAAAGGAGGAATAGATACTTTGACATTCTTGAACCCATCTTTGGTGGAAATTCTTGGAGTAAAATTGGATTCATCATCATCATAATCATCATCATAAAAATGGGTTCTCCGAACACCCACATTTCTTCTCCTTGCGGTTTGAGGGTTTTGTTGTGGTTGGTCAGCATTTGGTTGGGGCCTCTGTATGAATGTAAATTTTTGTAACATCAGCCTTATCTCTTCCTTCAAAGAGTCTATTTGTTGCTGTAAAGATGGTTCAACAATGAGAGGTGGTTGAGGAGCAACCGGTTGACTAGTTGAAGCTTCTCGGTTTTGGTTTTGTTGAGCCCCACTTCTTGTCATCATAATACCAAGTAAATTATCACCAAAATGTAACAAAACACAGATCAATGAAGCTCTGATACCATGCTGACGTGCCTCCAAAAGAGTGGTAAAAAATCGGACCAATGAAAATGGAGTACTTCAAGCAAGTAGCTTACTTGCAAGTAGGAGGTGGCAGCTGCTACTTTCCAGCAGCTGCTTTAAATTAGCGATGGTTGAATTTCCTCTTCAGAGCTCCTATGAAGTTGATTTTTGGACACCTCATGCTCACATATATCTAGTTTACTCCCTCCAAATTTCAGCTCAAAGGCCTATATGCAACTCGAGATCTCATACGAAAGCTACTCGGAGGTTAGTGGGAATCGACAGATTGAGTCTTCAGCACAGAAAGGTGTGCAACTTTTGAGCCCGAACTCCTTTTCTGATGATTCTTCTCTCCTTGGACCCCTAATGAATGTGGGGTGATTATGGCAGTGGTTTTGTTAACTTTGGTGCTGGGAATGTTGGAGTGAAAATGGAAAACAAAATTGGAAGGAGCCTAAGGTGAACCGATCTCCACCTTAGGTTTGATTGAGCTCACAAGGAGTGTCTCCAACTGGGTTGGGATGTACGTTTTACCTCACTTACACTCTGGATCTACTACTTTAGAGGTAGGAGAGTAAGGAGGGACAATAAGATCTTCAACCAAAACGAACAAGGATTGAAGAAATGGTGGATCACTCACTCGGATCTACTCCAAGAAGTTTGGCCGATTTGTTCCTCACAAAGAGGTGAAGAGTCTCTCTTCAAAGCTAGAGTTTTTGTCAAAATGTTCACTACCTTCTCAATAGCTAGCTAGTAATATATATAGTGTTCCCATTAGGGTTACAAAAATAAGGCAAAGAAAAGAAACAAATAATGAAATAAAATGGCAATGTTGAAAAAAGGGTAACTAATCGGCTAGGTGGATGGCCGAGTAGACTTGGCTTGTGTGATCCATGGACTCTAGCATCGCCACTCCATTTCTTATGCAAAAGGTACTTTTCTTAAACCATGCAAATCTCCAAAAAAACACCAGCATGATAATATCCAAAAAGCATTAGCATAAAATGTACAAAAAAGGATTGAAACACACGGCCTTAGTGGGAGTGCTTTTCTTGAGGGCCGAGAGGAGCATCACTTGAGTTGTCTCCTCCATGTGTCAAAACCAATAAATTGAAGGGTTCCTCCATGTCTTTAATTGTTGGTTCTCCTTAAAGATTAGCATAGAATTGATTCCCTGCAAAATGAGCAAACAAATTAGAAATCTCCCATGCTCTTGATCTAGTCAAGGGACCTTGCGGCATATCAATCACCCTTAGACCTTAACCTTCATCATTCTTCAACACATTCTCTACTCATCTATCTAAGCATTTATACCACATAATAGGCAATAAAACCAAGCTCAAACAACAAAAGGAAACATCACAACAAGTACAACTAACAACAACCGTAAAACACACACACCCATACTTGTGGTGCAGGGCCTCCAAATGGCCAAGACACCTCTATTTCATTACCACTAATGAAGAACCAAACGGGGACAGCAACTCCAGCAGAACCATGTTCAGCGTCCAGCAGCTCTAGCAAGTATAGAAGCTCTCCACAGCATGGAGCTCTCTCTCTTTCTCTCCCTCACTGAATGAGAGAGGGGAGGGAAATATTACCTAGAGGGGGAGACAAATCATTATGGGTAGGAGGCAGGGAAGGATGGTTGTGTAGGGGAAAATCGGCACCGCGTGCCCTGAAATCGGATATCCTGTCGAGGAGTTGATTTCTCAATGGTTGAGGGTCATTTTATTATGATTTAAATCTCTGCAAATCACAGTTCTTCGATGATTCGAACGGGTGCGAACGTACTGATATCGTCCGCAAGGCCAAAATCTCACAGGCTAAAATGAGGCTTCGGACGGGAAAAGGCGTCCCCACCATATCGCGTTCGTAAGTAGCGTCCATGTGTCATCTGAATAGTCCCTAAAATTGGAAAGGCGCAAATCGGACGATACTCCAACTCATCCGCAGTCGTCCCGACCCATCCGAAGGTGTCCATGTTCAGAGCAGATTCGATGCGAACGAGGAAACTCACGTCTGCATCGTCTGGACCTCATCCGAATGTGTCCCAGGTTGTACAGATTCAATGCAGACGCAGCATTCATCGTCGGCATCGTCCGGGACTTCATCCGAAAGTCCAGTGCACAGTGAGGTTAGGATGAGACATTGTGTCCTGAGCCATCCTAAGCCTAATGCTGGCATGGCCAAGCACTTGTGGACGACACTCCTTCATCCGCAAGTTGTCCGCAACACCAAAATTCCCACTTTCCTTTTTCTTTTCACACTTAACTCTTACCCCACAACATTTTCCCCATAAATACACGACACAAAAAATGAAATTCTCCTCAACTTAATGCTCCGAAACGTCCTTGGTAATATCCCAATAGTTGACAAAAGTCAGGGTGTTATAGAAACTGTTCAGCCAAGGTGAAACAATCTTCCTATAGCTAGTCTCTTCTCTTAGAAGCTTGGCCTCTTTGTCATCTAGATTGCTCAGCCTCTTCAAAAATCCTCAGAAAAAACTACATTGTCACCTAAAATCAAAAGTTCTCGATCCCTGCCAAAATTTTTTATTTTATACTTAAGGGCTAGGGTAGGGAGTTCACCATTCACGGAAGCATTTGCTTCCACAGACAGTTGCACTTTTGCAAGACACAAGTCTTTTCTGGCAATGCTATTATAAACGGCATTGTTACCTCTAAAATCGCAATAAAAAATAACAACTTTCCACCTAACCCGCACATTTTCTATAGTCGAATGGCATCGTTTGACTTATCGTGCAGCTGCGATTGTAATATCAAAAAAATTTATCTATATGTAAAACTTCAATTATGTGTATTATGGTATTTGGACATAGTGAATTATAATGCCCTGAGTTGATATATCATTGCGTATAATGATGTTGTTGATGTTTAGAGATGTATTGGATTTATAATGTGTTAGTTTTGTTTAGAGGTGTAAATTCTCTACACAATTAGAACAATTAGCAAGAGAGTTGTCATTGTGTTAATATGATGTTCAACCACTAAATGTTTGAATACAAGGAATGGTTGGGGAGGTCGATCAAATTGGATGAATTGTTGATCATCAAAATGAAAAATTATTACAGAGGCGAAATAAAAGAATGTGTGGTTGATCATGTGAGTGTGTTGATGATCGACTGGCTTCTACAAGTTTTCAGATTTGTGGTCGATGAGAAGAAAAGTTGTGGTCAATCATGAATGTTGCAAATAATTACAGATTATAAAATGTTGATTTTCGATCGATCATCCACTAGTGGGATGACCGACCGGTATATCTAAAGAATGCATAATTGCGATCGATCGTTGGAGAATTGTAGTCGATCATAGCCATGACTCTGAAATTTGTTATTGATCACATGAAAAGGGTGATCAACTGAGACACTAACAATCACCTGGAAAATGGCTAATAGTCATCTAGAAAATGAAGTGGTGCCTGGAAATTGAACTGTCGTGACTTGTCATCTCTTTGTAACATTTATAAACATATCATATGAGAGAATTGGAAAAAGAAAATTGAGAATTCTCCCAGTGTTATCTCAAGTTCCTGCGTTTCTGGTTTTCTAGAGAACCCTGTCGTGTTGTTGGTGCACAGAAGAGTTTCGGCAGGAGAAAAATTAGTGATGACAAGTAAGAGATTTTGCTTGTGTTTTGCTAGAGGTGGCTTACATCACAAGAGTAGGGTGTTTTATTTTGAAATGCTTTTTTTTTTTGTGATATACATAGTGAGATTGAGTTTCTGTTAGAGTTGTTTTTGCAATATTTTTCCATTACTACTTAAGAAAATGTTGATAGACTCTCTGTTGTTAACGAATTGACAACGTGTGAATTAAAAATAAAGATTAACATGGTTGAATTATTCTTTGTTAATTTATAAGGTGAATAGAATCTATTGATGATAGAGTTGTGTTTGTTGGTTTGAAATTCCTTGGTTATTATCATGTTGATCGAAACTATTTGAAGACAATATTGAAACTGTTAATCACTACTATGGTAAAATGTTGAAGCAAGTATTGGAAATTGTTCTTGATAAACTATTGAAAATATTGCCTCTGTTGATTAGGTTGCTTCTATTTGTTAACATGATGATAGAAATTGTTGGATGGTAATGTTAAATAAATTATTTACTGCCTTGTTAAAATGTGGGTTTACAGTAAATATAGAAATGATAGAAAATTTCCTTCTTGTTCCTCCTAGAAATTATGAAGTAAATTGTATTTCCTTCTATTAATTTTATGCCTTAATAAATCATTGATTAAATTGTTGGGTATAGCTTCAGTTTTATTGATTTGTATTGATTTACTCTTTGTCTTCTCGATGGTTGATATAAATTGCTTATGAATTGTTTAATTGTGTGAAGATCATTCACGACATGTATCATGAGTAGAAATGCTATGATAAGGTTGACATATACATGCATTGCATTTTAAAGGAAATGAATGAAATAAATGTAAAGGGGCATGTGGGGGTTTGGGAGATTGGTGACTATTTTTGGTGATAAAACCCCTGATGGATATAGCTTATCCCATGCAGGGATGGAGTGAAGGTTAAGCCAAGCATGGACTATACGGTTCATCTTTGCTTCTGTTCCAAAAATCCCCAATGTTTGGACTAACAAATGAAACGTAAAGTGAATAATAGAAATGATAAGTTCTTTTCTTAGACAGACTGCATAAGCATACATTGAGCATTGCATTTCATTCTATCTCATACTGAGAGTTAGACTCATAGTTTCTCTTGTGATGTCGGTGACGATTGTGATCCCAATGAAGTATACATGGAAGAAGGATGACACGATGATCACTTTTGTTACCCAGTGCGTGTTTACCTTAGGGATTATGGCTCAAGAAAGGAAATAAAGTGTGTTAAAGTGTTTTAAGGACTTTTAACAGCTTTAAATGTTTTTAAATAGTTTAGTTTTAAAATATGTAATGGTGTTTGCATTAAATAGTTTTAAAGTTATGATTGTATGTTTTTAATATTATACTTCTACTTATGATTACTGTACTTTTCCCTTCCCATGTTTTTATGAATGAAATTAAAAAGAAAATTTTTATACATCTAACAGAAAGCTAAATGAAAAACGGGATGTTATAATATGGTATCAGAGCATAACCTGGTCAAATGCATTTCTGTAGACTGTTGGTAACGTAACACTTATTGTGGAATACTTCTTCAACTGTAAGTTTAATTTTATGGTTAAATTGTCTTGTTTAAATTTTTGTTTCACAATAAAAATTTTTTGTAGGATAATAGAATGGTGAGGGGAAATGGAGGAAATGTACAAGTTGATAATGTGAGGAACGAAGCTGTTGGCCAAGAACATGTTGTTCATCAGGATGACAGAAATGAAGCAATTAGTCAACAGACTACTATAGTGGAACAACAATTTCAATTTATGGAGGGTATTATGGAAAGAGAAAATGGGAATCAATGTCAAATAGTGTGTCCTGAGGAGGCCGGTTGGGAAAAGTTCAAGAGACTTAGGCCTCCAACGAAAATATTGTTGATGTCATGGAAGCCAAGGAATGGATACGGTATGTAGAAGATATGTTTGATTACACGATTATTAGAGAGACTGAGAAAGTTTTGTGTGCTGCATATCTGTTGATCCAAGGTGCAAGATTTTGGTGGGATTCTATCAAGGTGGCACAAGATGTCCAAACCTTGACATGGGACAAATTCAAAGAACTCTTTTATGAGAAATATTTTAACCACACGATGTAACACCTCGACTTTTAAGTTGGATAATTAACGGGGAATTACCAAGGACGTATTCGTAACGTTATAAAATTATGGGAAATTAAGGTAATTAGAGTAAATATTAATTTATGAAATAAATTATTATGTGGGATAAATTCTATTACTTGGGATTAACTATGTGAGAGATTAATTAAAATCGAAATGTAGAATTATAATTAAATTAAGACTTAAATTTCGAATTAAATGAATTAGAATAAAAGGAAAGTTATTTGAAAAATTGGAGTGTGAACCGACTCAGCAAGGAACCGGTTCAGTAGGTTTTCTGTTGGTCCAGTTTGGGTCATCAATTAAAGTGGGAAAATTAGGTTATTTGGTGTTTGTTTTGAAGGGAGGAAATTAGAGAGAGAGAGAGAGAGAGAGAGAGAGCCAAGAGATGGAGATGAGAGAGAGAGAGAGAGAGAGTAGGGAGACAGAGAGAGAATGAAGTTGTCAGGGAGAATGAGAGAGCATCAAGGCGTGGATGGCAAACGGCTGGCGATGGTGTGAAGCGTCAGGTCATGGGTCTGGTAGGGGGAGTGTCATACTTCGACGTTCTGGTGCCGATTTCGAGTGTTCGTAGCTCGACGACGACGGTGTGATGGCAACGACCGACGAGCTGGAGGTGTGATTACAGGGACAATTTGGCAATTAGCGATCGGTAGTGGAGAACTCATGATGGGCTGCGAGTTCGGGTCGGGCTACAGCCTGTGACCAGCCACTTGGGTGCTCCGACTCGGTTTGTCTCAGCTCGGGTTGGTTGTTCTTGGATTTCCTTATGTAACCTAACCTTTCTCTAATTGTGTTGGTTTGCAAACTAGATGGATTGGTGTTTAGATTGGTTGTGGTTTTCCTTTGACTTCAATAAGCTGTTTGTGTTCTGTGTGGGTGAGCTGGAAGGAGTGCTGGTAGTCGGGTTTTTTTGGTGCTGCTAGTGATGACCGTGTGTTGATGGTTGTTACAGTTGCGCTCTGAAGTGTTCTTCAGTGTAAGGATTTCCTCTCTGATGTTGGATTCATGGTTGTTTGATATTGGTAGCTTGATATGAATGTTCAGTTATTATGCCTTGTTTCTGGAATGGGTTGGCTATTATGATGATCTGTTATTCTATGAAGCATGTAAGAGTAAATAATCCGGATGGATTTTAGGGTGCTGAATAGGTGATTGATGTCCTGCTAGTGTTAGAATTAGTTATGTTATCTAGACATTGTCTTGGATGTGTTGGTCGATTTCAACTTAGCCTTGGTTGTTTTCGATTTAGCTTTGCTGTGATAAGATAAGGCCTTTGCTGGAAGAGTTTGTTGGATGCAATATACCTTGCTATGCAGAAACTGTTTTATATTCTGTTTCAGTATTGTACGGTAATTGGATTAATTTACTCGAATAAACTATGTTCTATTTAGGTGTCAATGAAATCCTAGAAATTCTATATAACTAAGGGTAGGGAAAATCATAAGTCGTAATTATTAATGATGAATGTTACTAATTTGTGAAGGTACTAAAAAGATGAAGAAGGATAATGATAGGATGTAAACACAATAAAGCTTCGAAGTAAGGATTGGGTAGAGTCTTAGCCGTCAAAGCCCTACCCACAAGTATTATGTGTGAATTGTATTACTTTTCCTTGATGTCCATTGCTTGAATATTTTGTTCAGTGTATTTTCTTGGTTGTGATTCCTTGCTGTGTTATTTAATTTCTTGTATATTCCCCTACTACAAATGTTGAATTGAAATACTTAGGAATGGAACGAATGATGAATGGAAAGTGATAGGATGATAAGATGTGCATGAATGAGTTATGAACTGTATAGGTTAGAAATTCTATTTTGTGAATTGTTTTTACTTGCTATAAATTCCTTGTGATGCTTATTGTTTTCCTTGGTTCTGATTAGGAGATATAAATGCTTTAGATTTAATTGATATCGTTTCATGCAGCATATTTCTTTTTATATCAAATTGTCTAGTATGTTTCTAATCGTAATTCGTTAAGTAGATGTCCATATAGAATTCATTGAACATGTTCTAATTTTGATTCCTTAATTAGATTTCCAACTTATGATTTGTTTAGTATGTTATCTTCTGCTTTAATCGAAAAAGCATGCATAGATAGTTTAGTTTCGTATTTTGAAATCTAGTTTTAATATTGTTGCTTCTTTGCTCTAGTTAGGAAATAGAATTCGTATCTCTTATTGCTAATGTTTATCATAGAGAAATGTGATGAATGAATGATGAATGATGATGTTAAGTTGTAGGATAGAATGACGAAATGAAGGATGATATGATATGCTCGTATGATCAAATATGAATAGAGACTTTAAATTATGTTTTGTACAATTAATTATATTCTCTTGCTGTAGTTTCCGTGCAACTCATGATAATATTCGCTGTAGCTTATTAATTATTAATACTTGCTTCATTTCCGTAAATGAAGCATGTGTACATT
The DNA here is from genome assembly GCA_022433065.1 of Begonia loranthoides. NCBI lineage: Eukaryota > Viridiplantae > Streptophyta > Magnoliopsida > Cucurbitales > Begoniaceae > Begonia > Begonia loranthoides. Next base: position 30,497,056 of record CM039468.1, on the reverse strand, counting down.
AGTAGGATAATAACTATATGATCATGTTTAGCGTAATTAACTAAATTGAGCATGTCAAATTAAATAGAACTCTTTGAATGTTTAATTAGCTAGCAAGTTTAATTAATTGGAATAAATGCATGATCAATCAATTAGGATGAAATATATCATTTGAGTCCTTTAAGTAATCCGAGCATGCTTAGTTAATTTAATAAATTAGCATGTTACTTTCGAATGTATAAAATCAGTTAGTCATTTCATTTATAATTGATTATGACTTTGGTTGATATCAATTCATTGAGCATGTTTCTAGTAGTATCAAAATATCATGCACATTGTCATTAATTGTGTTCGTTTATCAATTATGTTCAGTTTTATAGTGTTTGAGCATAAGTCCAAGTAATTGTTAGTTAGACAAGCATGTATAATTAGTTAGTTCATTAAGCACTTTTCCAGTATTTGTTTGAGAAGCATGTTTATATTATGTTTTCTTTACAAAAGTATCTTTCCTTTAATTTATTAATGCTACATCTAAGCTTTTATAACAATGTTAAGTATGTTAATTTGCTTAGATACCTCGTAGTTAATATTTTACTCATCTTGCTATATTTTGAGTGTTATGTTCGGTAGAATCAAGCATGTTATATGTTGCTTTTGATTCGTTTCTGTGTTTGTTTTCAATTAATGTTATTCTTGCCATTCATTGGTTTGCTATTCGTGTTATTCTTGCTATTCATTACTTAATTATTGTTCTTTCTATATTATGTCTCATACATCATGATAATAGAAATACGTAGGGAGTGCCCCTCGGGGCGGTCTTCACATGCATGAGTGAGAAAAATGAAATGAACGAATGCAATGAACGATAATGAATGATGCAATGGGGGGTTGAAGGGCAGATGAGTAGTTCGAATGTAGTCCACATAAGGCTAGAAGCTGATCAAACTATTTCATCTATTACGTGTTCCTTCAACTTCCAACTCAATGTACAAGTAATGAACGAATGAATGAAACGTAATGAAAAGATTGGTTTGGGTTAGACTCATTCCAAGTGAACTAAAGAGATGGATGATCATATTGCATTTTCCCTTTCCTCACTAAGCCTTTGGGTTTATATTTTACTTGTGGTGTAGGTATACGTGTATGATGAAAAGAACAATGAACAAAATACAAAGCAGTTGATGAACGATTTACACGGGCAGAACTTGTGGCTATTCAGGCTAAAGACGAATAAAGTAAAGTGTAAAACATAACGATTTACTTAGCATGTTTTAATTTGAATGTTTTCGCTTCCGCTATGTTTTAAATAAATTATTATTGCTTTCGCTATGTTTTGATAAACGATTTTCATAACGAATGTAATGAATGGATTTTGACGATCAGTTTTAGCACTCAGATTATGAAGGATTTTAATTGTTCTACAAAACTTTTAAATTTTACACATTTTTAAAAGCTTATGAAAAATCGGGTCGTCACACACAATCTGGATGAAGAAATTGGTGGAATTCATATAGTTATGTCAAACTAGGACTATATTAGAGTATATATGGAAATTTGAATCATTGTCTTGATTTACATCACACCTGGTGGAAAGCAATGAACATAAGGTCTATCAGTTCGCCAAGGACTAAAGGTTCAAATTTAAGAGGAGTCAAAATCTTTGGCACTTAAAACATTCCATATGCTAAGATTGTCTCCAAGGCGTTAGAGGTTGAGGATGCTGAACTACTAGTGTCTAGGTAGGGAGAGATAAATCAAAGGTTTTGGAAGAATAATCAGAATCAGCAGTAGAGGGTTGGACCATTTGTGGGCAAAGGAATGAAAAGGCCATACAATAATGAAGAACAACAAAAAAAGGACAAACATATTATGAATGAAGCAGCTGCTGCACCATCCAATGTTATAACAAATTAGCCTAATCAATGTCCAAAATGCAAGAAGAACCATTATGGATAATGCAAAGCTTGCTCAAGACTATGTTATAAATGCAGAAAGCTGAGACAATCGCTAGAGTTTGTCCAACTTTGGTGAAAGAACCAGAAAGGGTAGCACCAAAGGATCTTCCAGGGTTGCCATCGGATAGAGAAATTGAGTTTGTGATTGTTATGCATTCTGGTACTAAGCGTATTTCCAAAAACCTGTATAGGATGCACTGACTGAGTTATGAGAATTTCAAATCGAACTAGAAGAATTAATTGGCAAAGAGTTTATCCGTCCTTGCTTTTCACCCTAGGGAGTGTCGATATTATTTGTAAAACAGAAGGATGGATCAATGAAGATGTGTATCGATTTTTGTGAACTAAATAAAGTAATGATCAACAATATATATCCCTTGCCTAGAATTCACGATTTATTTGATTTGTTGCAAGGTGCTTCTGTCTTTTCAAAGATTGATCTTACATCGGGTATTATCAGTTAAAAGTTAAGACAGACGATATTCCTAATATGGCATTTAGAACCATATACGAGCATTATGAATTTCTAGTGAAGTCGTTTGGCTTAACCAATGCTCCAGTTGCATTCATAGACCTAATGAAGCGAATTTTTAAGGAATATCTGGATAAGTTTATTATCGTCTTCACCGATGATATTCTAATTTATTCTCATTCAGAAGATGAGCACTAGGAGCATCTGAGGATTTCTTTGTCTATCTTGGCAAAACATCAATTGCAACGAAGTTTTCAAAATGTGAATTTTGGAAAATGTGAATTTTCAAAATGTGAATTCTCCACACTTTAGACTTAGAGTCCATCATTCTATATTTCACATCAACATTATCAACAAACAATATCACCTAGCAGTAAAGGGAATTACACAATCAACAAAGAATAGCAACAACAAAGGAAATGACTACAATACAACAAGGGATTCCATAGGGAAACAACAACGTAATGCATTCAAGCAACTATCAACTACTAACAAAGGAAATAACTAATAGGAAGGAATTGACAATCAAGAAATCAATAATTCTACCACTCACGCACACCCACTTGTGGTGTAGGGCCTCCACTAGCCAATACACCCATATTTCCTCACCTAAATTGAAGAACTAACACTCAGGGACAATACTCCACAGCTCACCACTCAGCCCATGGATGGCTCTCCAACTCACAGCAGTCAAGCTTCAGCCTCACACACGTACCACACTTAAACCCCAATAGCTAACCTGATGTGCTCCAAGGCCCTATCACGCGGAGTCGGGCCAAGAAACTGATTACTTATCTAACAAACTTTTATTTTGCAGGAACTACTAAGTTGTGGGATTCTTTGAAGGAGGTTTCACAAGATGACAAGGATGTTCCATTTCATCTAATCACATTGATCGGCATTCCTTCCACCTTATCTGAGGTCCATAATTATTGAAGAAGGTTTCGTGGAGATCTTAGATTGGCTATTAAGATCTTTTGAATTAGTAGAATTATTTCCTTTTTAAGAACGACAATTGATTTGTTTTAGTTGTTTTTATTTGGTTGTGAGATTTTGAGAGGTGTGCGGTTTTCATAAAAAAACCTCACCCTCATGTCCATTTTGTTTTGTCACTAGGGACATTTTAGTCATTTGACTTACTATGTTCCATTAGGTTTAAGACCCTCCTTTGTGAGAAAGGGAGGGAGTTTTTGAAGAATAGAATTTTGAAGAGCTAAGCTCCTCCAAAACCGCGGCCAACCCCTCCACAAGCGCCGATTCTCATCCATCCCTTGCAAGGGTCCTCTTGAAGATTCTCATCCTTGCTAACCCGGGTTATTGCCTCTTCCATTCCTCTTTTTCGTAAGGGGTGAATGTGGTGTGGAGGTAAGAGAATTTTTCCCCATTGGAGATAGTTGGTTTCGGCCAACCCAAAGAGACGCCCTCTCACTTAGGAGGTGCTGCAACTCCCTTGGTGTTCCTTTCTTTATTCTGGTGCTACTATTGGATTTTGTTATTGATTGATGAACTATGGATATGTGGATCTGATATAGGTTGGTTGTTGGAGGTATTTTTGTGGAATTTATTGAATTTAAAGGTGATGAATTTCGGAATAGAGTGAACTGCTGAATCTGTGTTTTCATTATTGATTGTGTTATCGCTGATTGAGGCTTCTGTTTGGAGTATTTGCGTCGCTCTTTTCTGGTTAACGTCTTCTAGAGAATTGTTTGAGCTTGAGTAAGGGAGCTACTCTCCAAAATTGAACTTTATTCGATGTATGCATCTCGAGTTATGTCGTTTTGAGTAAACGTTGCTGAAACTGCCCTGTATAAAAACAGTTTTTGGGTCATTGGTATTTAGAGCATAACTTCTGATCTAGAATGGTTTTCTTTATGGAATTTTGACACGAGTATTGTGGTTGTATTGAGGACAGCTCTACCAAGTTCCAGTTTGATCTCACGCACAAATTGAGAGTTAAGTTTGATTGATTGTTGCTGATTCAGTGAACTGTATTTTTCCCGAACAGATTTAACAAAGGTTCCCCATTTGTTTCTTGGAGCCTGTCATAACCTATAATTTCTCTCACTCAGAAGCTCACTCACATGGATTTACCCTCTCTTCAGAACTCACTCTCCCACAAGAACTCTCCTCTCTCGCAGAAGGAAAACGCAGCTGAAGAAAATGGGAAGGAAGAATGGCTAATTTCAAATCTATGCCTGGTGAGGGAGGAGACAAAACGTACGCCTAGGAGGGTAGAGAGGGAGGTGGCTGGGCAGGGGAGGGTGGCTCCTATGCTGGAGGGGCGACTCGGTAGGCTAGGGTGGGGGAGATTCACCTTATGTCTCCAATTAATGGCTAAACGACAAGTTTTAATCATTTTAACCCTAATTTATTCGTAGGTCTGGGCTATTTTGGACGAGTACGGAACCGCATGTGTAAAATCCTAAGGCAGAAATTGTCCTCGTCCTGTCTGTACCATCTGAAAGTCACATTCGAACGCGATATGGCGTCTGCGTGTAGCATCCGCATGCATCCAAAAGTGTCGAGAAATCAAACAGAGTAAAATTAGACGCAGCCACCCCCGTCCGTATTCGTCCGGACTTGGCCGAAATTATCTAGGATTAGGACAAATTCAATTTGGACGAGGCATCAGCATGTCCGCACTCGTCTGAACTCAGCCGAAAGTCCCCGACACAGCGAAGTTAGGACACAAAATCACGTCCTGAGTCGTCCCAATCCTCGAGATGTCGCTCCAAACATTTGCGAATGACATGACTAGTCTGCAGCGCCGTCCGCAGGCGTTCAAAAATGCCATGGACAACATTTTCTCACCTTTTTCCCACTTAATATTTATTCCATAACATTTTCCCATAAATACACGTCATAAAATGATCAGTATAAATACGCAACGTAATGTCCTAGTCACTCCATCATCTGATTACATCTCGTAAACGGGGAAAATGTTACCAAAAAATACTCCCTTGGCTTAACGCTCCCACTACGTCCTTGGTAATACCACGATATAAAAAGTCGGGGTGTTACACGTGTAAAATTTAAAATTTTTTCTTTTATAAAAATAGCTAAAGATTTTTCATTCGTAAAACCTGGTAATAAAAATTATTTTCTTAAAACTCGTTTACAAATTGCAGCGGAAGAATAGAACATATCATTTGAAAATACAATAAATAAATCTTTTATATTATCTTTACAAAACCTTTTCCCCTTTAAGTTCATTAGCCTACCTAGACACAAATCTCATGCATGCAAATCCTTTATCAACTGTTCTTTAACCTATGTTCGTCTTCTCGTGCGTGAACCTACATCACAAGATATAAACTAATGAGCCTAACACTCAATAAGTGATATAAAATAAATATCTGAATGCACACGCTATGCCACTTCAAAATCCATATGCATTTTCTGTTTTTATTTTCCTTTATCTTTTACGTTTTAATCTCTTTTGTGTTTTCTGTGTACCCAACCCGACGCTCCTGGTATAGCAGCAATGGCATAGTCTGAAAGCCCACTCACCATTGACCGATCCATCCCAACATCATCCAAGGATCTCACAACTAGTATGAGCAGCAATGGCATAATCTGAAATCTCTGCTAGCAGCAATGACATAAACCGAAAGCCCAACTTGTGGTCGTGCACACCAAGGGCTTAAACGGCCCCACATTATACTATTGTCTTTACTTTACTTTACTTTACCTTTTATCATTTATCATTCGTTTATTATCGATTTCGTCTTCCATTGTAAAATGGATATTCCTATAGCCCAAATGATGGTAGTCCGCTTCGGGTGATCAGCCCTTAAGAACACTGTAAACTTAGTATGTATGAGCATCGATTAAACCATTCTCTAAAACCAGGCATGAAAACCCATTTTCGTATCATTTTGAAAACCATGCTGCATGATGCTCGTGAATGCATATAGTTCTATGTCATCAATAAAATCCTCGAAGCATGATCATTATAAACATCCTATAATCCGCAGCATGATCATTATCAATATCATTTACAATCTAATAAACATATCGTTAAAAGAACCTATTTCTAATAAACACAATATCATGCAGCAATATATTCTCAAACCATATCAATATCAATGTCTTATAATCCTTGAAGCATATTCTATAACGTAAAGAACCTAATTCTAATAAATGCAGTCAACATACAATTCTTAATTCTTGCGATGTAGGGCTCTAAGACTAAAACACATACAATATCAACTTACCTCGCTTCTGTAAGGCAGCTTAGCACTTTCTTCCTCTTCTTAAATACTTCAAAAACTCATTATTATTTAATTATTAGCTTCATTTCTTTAACAACCAGTCATAGATCTCCATAACCCATAGCACTTATTATAATTTTATAATCCAAATACAACTTAATTACTTATCAGCTTAACAACATCGTACTTCCCTTAACCGAATATAAACCATCAATTAATAAGGAGCATCCAATTTAACAGGGTAATCAATTTAACCGTGAAATATATTCCTTATATCACATTATTCCAAACATGCAAGTAAACGAATAAATATATCCATGTGTAATCACTTCATAAGACAAGGAAATAGTGACAACAGAATGCATATCCAATAACAGAGCACCAATTCCATCACATTCCATCGAGCAATAACAAACAAAGACCTACATCCGAGCAGAACTCATTTACCATAATGTTCATATATAAACAGAGAAAACTATCCAATAACATCCTTCAAACATTCTTCATCTATCTCTAACATAATTTCACTTAAAATCCATAAAATAACCAAATGATGCAGCTCTGTATTACCTGAAGTGCACCCGAAAGCAACAGCTCCACCTTTCAAATTCTAGAACTACCCCAAGGAATAGACCTAGGAGCGGGGAGCTCCTCCTTCTTCTCTGTCCTCATGTCTTCTTCTAACATAACAGGATCCATGTTAACACGACATAATCCATAAAGCATGAAAGAATATTCTATTACTTGAGTACACCCAAGATTAGAGAACCGAGGATTGCCCCCCTTTCACCTTCTGCTTCTTCCTCTTCTTCTTTTTTCTTTGTTTCTTCCTTGGCTTCTTCCTTCACAGGGCCCCCTTTCCCCCTTTCTCTCTTTCTCTGTTGTTTTTTGTCTCCAAAGAGCACCTCTCTCTCACGCTCTCTGCCTTCCTCTCTTCCCTACACAAAAGCAAGCATCCCATTTAAGCTTCACACAATCTCCAGACATTTCACCTTACACTCCTTATCCATTGCCATGTGTAAAGTGGAACACGTGGAGAATCACATCACACAAAGGCTCGAGATTCACAATCTGCCAGCGAGTTTACATTATTGTCGACTGTTAATTCTCGATCGACATCCCTACGTGAAATTGTTGCTGCCGCTTTGCCAGCCGCTTCCTCAGAATCGACCACTCTTTCATGCTTTCATGCCAACCGCTCGCACTGCACTTCAAACTCCAAAATCCAACGCTTCTTCAACGCGTCACTTCACTGCTCTTCTCTCTCTTCTTTCTTCTAACTTAATAATATATATATATATATATATATATCTACCAATTATCCTCTAACCTGAATACTAAATCTTCACCCCTCATTCCAATAATCGGTACAAATTATACAAACCTATTTTCGAGGTATCACCTTCCATAATAAAATCATCCCAAAATCTCTAACAATTCACAATCAGTGTTATTCTTAGTTGAAGCTTAGTTCCAAGTATATTACACATCATCCAATGGTCTGCGATTGATCTCACTTCTCCATCTGACGGCCAATCTTCCTCCCGCAATAGAATCTTTTGGTGTCATAGGAGCATCTTCTTCCATCCCAATTCTAATCCAACAATCGACTTTTAATCTGACCCTCTTATCCAATATTCAATTTTTAATCCACCCTCTCATCCTACGACTGACTATCCATCTGCCTCTTCCAGCCCTTTGCACAGCGTTGTTCCTTTCATTACAATTTCCATTATTAATTTATTTAATTAAATAAATATATATTCAATATATCTATAAATCAAATAACTCCAAACCAATTCTTGATTTCAATTCCGACTTCTTTCCAAGCACTAACCAACAACGATTCTTTAATCAAATTGATTTACCCATTTCACTTCTTCAATTAATGTACCACTCGGTAGTGTCAAATTTTACTGATTTTAATTACTTGACCGAGAATTCACACGTCGCCTTTAACGACCCAGTTTTTCTTTTCTTAAAACGTGACATTTTTAAAAAATGTTCAAATTTAAAACTTTTCTTTTCTTTAAATCTTTTCAAGCAATTGGGTAGTAGAAGACTTTTCTTTCATAAAACTATTTAAAAGCGATAACAATATGCTCTTCTTAAAACATATACAATTTAAATACTTTACAAAACTCTTTACAAACCATTTCTCTTTTATCCTTTAACCTAGCCAGCCACAAGATCCGCAACTGTGCAAATCCTTCATCATGTACTCCTTAACCTGTTCTCGTACATACCTACATCACAAGACTTAAACTATGAGTCTAAGGCTCAATAAGCGATATAAAATAAATATGCAATGTACATGCAGCTTTTAAAAACTGTATGCCATTTCTCATTTTTCATTTTTCTTTTCGTTTCAGTATCTTTTCTATCTTTCCTTTACATTTTCCTTTACTGTTTTCTTTATCCTAATTTTACTTCTTCTTGACAGGCGTTGTATATGTCTAGACTTCACAAGGAAGAGTGGCCAACTCATCCTCATGCCTTCAAATGTCTTTTCTGTTTTTCTGTTTACATTGTTCGCTTCGGTTGCCGAGCTTTACCTACCTATCCAACCTCACGACTTGATATTGATCTTGACTGAACTTAATCTTGCATGCGTTAGAGATGTCTACAATTGATGAGGAAGAGCGACCAACTCAACCTCACATCTCATCACACCTATTTATGTTTATTTCCATTTCGTGACCATTTCCATTTCCTTTTTAAAACATATGCTTAAAATCATTTTCGTAACATTTTAAAATCCATGATGCATGAATATTTTTGAATGCATACAGTTCTATATCCTCAATTTAATCCTCAAAACTTGATCAGTATCAATTGTATAATCCTCAAAGCATGATCCATATCAGAATCCTTAACTTAAAGAACGTAAATCAAATAAACTTTTCATTTAAAGAACTTAATTCTAATAAATACACAGCAAGCATCAATATATCATCGAAACATAATCAATATCTTAATATTCTAATAATACAATAAACAGTTAGTAAACAATTTCTAACTTTTGTGATGCAGGCCCTAAAGATCAAAACATATACAATATCAACTTACATGTCTGTCTTCAATACAATTTAGTACTAATTCTTATCCTTCTGAGTATTCCCATGCACCTTTAAAATAGTAAAACATATTCATCAATAATATCCTCTAATAACCGATCAAGAATTCCATAAACAATAATACTTTACAGTTTCCATCATTCAACCTAATACATAGTAGTTTGCCTAGCACATAGCAAACATTACTCTATCTAAAAATAAATAATATGTCACCCAACAAAATCATAATCAACTTCTTAGCAGCGAACCACCGGTGACAATAACTATCAAAATCTTCAACAACACATCATAACTAACAAAGAGTAAAACATAACACTAGCCTCAATAATTTCTTTTTATTAAGCGTTGAACAAATAGAGAGACAATAACATTCAACAGAGCATAATTCCACCATTCAGTTCATTTATGCATCTCATATATATCAAGTAGTAACTAAAACAGAGTCATTCATTTCCCACATTCAATAACAACAGCAGGAGACATCGTAATCAACTTCTCACCAAATTTGTCATAGAGAAAGTAACCTCAAGCAACAGAGTATGCATCTACCAAAGTGTTCACAAATAACAGAAAGCATCACAACATCCAACAACTAACATGCATCACTCCACAAAAACCCAGAACCAGTAAACCATAGGCCGCATTATTCAACAATAGTGCATTAATCTCAAAGGAACAAACAGTATACTTCAAACATTTACCTAAAATCCTTAAAACTAAAAAAGAACTATGAGTTAGTTGAAGACAAAAACTCACTTGAGGAAGAAGCCAAAAGACCCGAGAGCTCACCTCCATTTCGTCTTTCTCTTTCTCTCTTCTTTTCTCTTATTTCTCTCTCGGCCTTATTCTTTCTCCAAAGACTCCTTTTCCTCTCTCTCACTTTCTTCTTTCACTATTTTTCACAGAAGCCCAGCTCCTTCGAGAGAGCTCTTGACCCCTATTCTCACTCTGTCTCTTTCTCTTCTTCAGAGAAGTGCTCCTTGTATTCAATGCAACATGTAAAGGAAGCACACGTGGAGGATTACAAATTCACAGTTGCCTAGGGATATGCATTTCTTCTTCGAGCTGCAAGACCAAGTGGAACCGGTCGAGCAATGGCTTGACCCATCCAACGTTGCCTTGCCATTTTCTTCCAAAACGTTATTGTATTCTTCCACGCCATCACCATGGTCGATCCTAGGATTGACCCTTTACACATTGTTTCTCCACATTCTCGCCTCTACCATTTTTCGCCCATTTGCCACTGAACCTTTTTGCCCCTAAGGCATTGCAGGCACACACACACACTCGGTTCATCCAAAACAGGGATAGTTCATTCAAAAATAGAACCAATGAACTTAAAGGGCTTAGCATTGGAGGCCGAGAAGCAAAAATGCAGTGGGACCCCTACCTCGCACTGTCGACGTAGAAGACGCTACCCCACTTGTTCAAGACTGCACTGCCATGTCAGAATTGCTCCCAAAAGCTCGTCCTTTTGAGAAAGCTCTCACTCGAAAAAAAACCCAACCACCCGAAAGCCATCCCTTATTCTCAGCGCTTTTGGAAATCACAGCATCGTGGGTTCCATTCGTCCCTATGGCTTAGAAGTTGTCACCAACCCCACGGTTCGTCACTCTCATTCCTTGCATTTGATAGAATCGTCCTCATAGCTCGCTAGCTCACCCTTTTTTGCGAAGGAGTCTTGGACGAATGACAGAGTAAAGAACCTTTCTTCCCTCTTCAAAATGGTTGCAGGCCATTTTAATTCCCCCCCCCCCCAACCATTTTCTTTCAATATCTCTTTTTATTTTAAATCCCCTTCTTTTCTTTATTTAATCTCCTCCTTCCTTTTTAATTCATCTTCCTTCTACCGTGGTAATTCTCCTCTCCTTTCTCCTTCAATTTTCTTATTATTTAAAATTTACTCTTTTCTTCTATTTAATTAACTCCCTTTACATATAATTTATTTATTTTAATTTGCTTCCACTTAATCCTTTATCTAAGCTTGATTCCGGTTATTACATGGCCACTACGAGACAAATCGAGTCTACTTTTCAATGCCTTGATTGATTTTAACGCAAAAAATTTACACGTGAAATTTATTATTATAAATTTCACGTGTTTTACAAATATACTTTGAGCTCATTTCCAGCCACCAGATGTGGCACAAAACATGATAGTGCTTTAAAACTTTTGAACATATTTAGAAACATATCTCGTCTGGTGAAGCTGAACAAATTAAACCAATTTTCATGTCCTTGCAGTATGGTAGAAGTACTTATCATAGAAAACCTCCTTGAATTTCCCCTAAGTCATTACCTTCATAACATGTGTTGTCTTAATTGTGTCCCACCAAAATCTTGCATCTTGAAACAACGAATACGTAGCACATGAAAAATTTTCTCCTTCTTCTATATTTGTGTAGTCAAACATATCCTCTAGGGCTCAGATCCATTCTTGAGCTTTGGCTGGGTCAAAGGAACTTTCATCAAAACTTGTTTCAACCGACAAAACTTTTCCCAACCAGCTTCCATGTGAACAGTTATATGTTAATTACCTTTCTCTTTCTTTTTCTTGAATCTCTCAAGATACTAGAGCTGATGTTCAACGAGTTCAGATAATCTTCCAATAGCCTCATCTCTAGTATCCTTATTTGTCCTAGCTTCTCTTGCCATATTATCTTTTAGAATATCTGAATACAAAAAACAAGAAAAGGTCACTTAATAGTTAATCTTATCATTAAATTAAGCGTACTTATAGTTGAGGAAGTATTCTCTATGTTGAGGCTTGCGTTGTTTGGCAATCTGCAGAAATGACTTGGACCCGATTTCGATTAATACCATAACTGTAACACCATGTAGCGTAAATCCATTTTCATACCATTTTTTTCCCAAATCCTTTCTTTGAAAATAAAACAAAAACATCATTCCTTTGAAAAAAAAATAACAGAAGATTGTCTTTAGGAAAGCATTTTTAAAATCCAAACAAGTCAAACTTAATTAAAATTCAGCATAAAATAAAAATATGTCTTTCATAGTACCAAACTGTCCAAACAAATACTTTATAAAAATATCTTAACTTAATGCCAGATCCTTAAACACATGATAAAAGTCTTTCATAATAACTTGTTTTTCATGAGCCATATCCCATAGGTCAATATCATGCTAACTATTTATGTACATTTATTCAGTCTTTCAGTCTTTCCTTCAAAGCATGTGCATAAAACTTTTTTTGTTCTTTCTTAATGAAAATATTTTCATGATGCATGAGTTGTATACATGGTCATATTATGCAAAACCTAATAACATCAAATTCATCTAGTGTACTTACATGCACAAATCAAAACACCAATACATCACCATAGGCATCATGTCTTCTATCACTGGCCTAACTATAAAAATAAAATTCAATGCCCTAATGCATCAAATCATTCTTTCATCAATATATTATTGAACGTACCAAAATAAGAATCAATGACACATCCTCAATCATTGTCATTGCAAAAAAAGCATTATATATAAAATAATAATAATAACAGTTATCGTAGCACCTTGTGATGTAGAACGAAAGGCAAACGCATGCAAATATCTCTTACCTTGAGATATTAGCACAACTTTTGATCACTTAAAACAGTTATCCCTTGCTTTGATCAACTTCTGATCGATTAGATACCAAAGCCCTTAACCTCCCTGAAATATTCATTACAGTATATCAAGTTAGCAATGAAATAAAGATTCGATGAACTAGGCTATTTATTAAAAAATCCTCGAAACGGTAAAATTCAACAAAATTTTACCTAATCTTGCCTTTAAGGGTTTGGCCACAAAACCCCAACAATTCCCTTTTTCCTAATCATTAAAATGTCCTTAAAGTATAAACCATTTACAAATTTTAGAAAATCGAACATTTGGAAACTTTAATTCGCAAACCCTAATGATGACTTTCATGGTTCCAATTATTACTCTCACCCACCACAATTTTCTTCACATCAAAAATCAAACTTACAAAATTCTACTACGATTCAGACTTACCTTCAGAGAACTTGAGAGAGAGTGAGGCTCACAGCTCCCAATGAATAATGTTTAGGGTTTTTCCAAAATTTCCTTTTAAATCCACAATCACACTCGTTCCCTGTCAACCGGTCATGAAGTTTTGGTTGACTACAAATCCTCCCAAGAGCTTTATACATCAATTTTTTGAGGGACTAGTCCACTACTCTAAAGTCTGATTGATTGCAAAACGACCAGGGAGCCCTAAACATCAATTTTTCTAATGTCGATTGACTGCCTACTAACATTGGTCGACCAAAATTACTATAGAGAGTTTTAATTTTAATTTTTACTATATTGTTCAACTTCATCAAATTTAAGTCGTGTGTACAGCTTTGAAAGAGCAATTTAAGTTTCATACATGCTTAGTCGACCATCAACAAATGCCGATCAACCATACCAGTTCTCAAAAGTGTAAAATGAATCTTAATTTTTTCACCTTCACTAAACATTAAAAAATTCACCATTTCTTGCATTTTTCAACCACATATAGCCAATATGCAAATAAACACATTCAGTGACACTGAAATCAATAATTTAATCATAGAAGCGTCATTACATAGCATGCCACAATGAATTAAAATTTTTGGGTGTTACATTTTCACTAATAATTTCATGTATAACATTATTTTTTTTTTGAATTTAAAGGAGTAAATAACATTTTGGAATTTAAAGTAGTAACTAACGTTACATTTGAAATTTATATTCTCAAGGCAAACGTATATGTTTTGGTGAAATTGGAAATTTACATACTTAAATAATATAGGGTATATTTTAATATATGGAATGAATATTATATTATGAATGTTTTGGATTAGGAAAGTTTTGAGAAAATTTGAGGGTTAATCTGGTCATAGAATGAAGAGTATCCACGAAATTGAACGTGTCCGAAGGATAACGTGTCTACGAAAGTGTTGGTATCTTCAATGGAAGAATTGGCATTCATAGAAGCATCGGTATCAATAAATGTGAGTGGCAATCCATGAAGTAAGGTACGTGGTGGATTGTTATTAGCCAATGATGTAAGAAAATATCTGCAGATGATGTGAGGTGGAATTTGTGGAAAGATTTATAGATATGGTAGATTGTTATTGGTGGACAAGGTGAGTGGATATCCATAGGGAAAGTGTTGTTGTCTGCATATGATGTATAATTTGAGGAGCGAGGTTTTGTTCGTGAAAAGAATTTTAATGTGGCTCATTGTTATTGATTGACAAGGTGAGCGGATATCCATAGCGGAAGCGTTGATGTCTGCGGATGAGGTCAAATCTATGGAGTGAGGTTTGTTTGTGGAAAGAATTGTTATCATGATAGATTGTTATTGGCAGACAAGGTGAGGGGATATCTGCAATGAAAGCGTTGGTGTCCGTTAATGAGCATGAATCCATGGAGTGAGGTTTGTGCACAGAAAAATATGCAAATATGGTAGATTGTTATTGGCGGACAAAGTGAGCGGATATCCACAACAAAAGCATTAGTTTGAGGTGAAGGATATGTGAACATGGCAAATGGTAGGTGATGGACAATGTGAGTGAGGTGAATATCCACAGCGGAAGCACACATGTCTACAGTTAAAGTGTATGCATCCACGGCAGAAAGCACATTTGTTTGCAATAGGAAGCACATGTGCCCATAGCTACTATATGAGATAGTTGAGAACACATTTGTCCATGGATTTTTTGGACTGTGAATATATTTTGAAATTCCAAATATATTTATTTAGATTTTGAATACATTTTTAGACTGCTAAAAAGGAAGGTTATTGATTTATAAAAACGAAGGTTGAGACGAATCTCTAATTATCCATACATTAGGAGCCATGAAAATTTGTAATCTTCCCCTCAATCTCTATGAAGGTATGTTTACTACAAATTCGGGTTTTGTGATTTGGATTGGTTCATCATTCATAAGATGGACAATGATGATGAACGAAATAATGACGAGAATCATGGGAGCTAAAACTAAATTTTCAAAGCAGTGTAGTTGATAAATTTCTATTCTTTTTATTAACTCGATCTTTATTTATCTCAATAAAATAAGCGTGTTGGAAACAAGTCAAAGCGAAGGTTAGATCAGATTGTTAGCGAAAAAACTTTACTAAGAATCCCAGGTAAGTGATATTTGCATGTGTTTGGCCTTTGGCCTTCACCAAAAAGTGCAAGGGTATTTTATGATTATGAAATTTGTTTTGTTTGTGATGTTTAATGGTTGTTTATCAAGGATGTGTTATTGTAATATTAGACATTGATTGAGGATGTAATATTTTTTTGTTGCTTTTCTTCATTTATTAGAATATACGTGATGATATAATGGCATAAGAACTTTGTAGATATACTTTGGCTTTATTTTGAAAGTGATATTAGACTTGATAGATATTAGGATATTATTTTTTTCATGGTATGATCACGTGTGCATCTCATGAATCATGAAAAATGTTTTCATTATGAAAGATTGAAAGACTGAATAAAAATAAATAGTCATTGTGGACAGGGTTTGAGTTGATTGTCCCACATGAGGTGGACCTAATGGTGCCACCCTCTTCCCTAGACTGTATTACCCAATATGGCTGGACTGTTAAGGAGAAGAAGAAGGAAACAACGATGAGTGAAAAGGATATGTTTTTACCCAGTGCATCTCATATTCATGTCATATATGCATCTCTTAACGAGTGTTAGGTCATAGATAAACTTTGTGATGTAGGTGAGGATGATTTTACTAAGGTACCTGATGATATGAATAAATGATAGTTGCAGTTGAAGGAGTACTTTAATGGGCGAGGTTGCAACTTGTTGTATCAAAGTTGACTTGTAAGTGAAGACTTGAGAAAAGTATATTAAAAAGAAAAACCTTTTTATTAAATTATGTTTTTTAAATGTTTGGATTTAAGTTAAGAAGTTTGTATAAGAATTTATGTTTATTTTATGTTGGTCTTAACTATGTTTTGATTGTTTAGACTTTCGTCATCATATTTTAAAGGTATTGTTTAGTCACTATTTTCAAAACCATAAAAACGATTTGATTTAAAAAAGGCATGAAAGAATTTATGTTATGGGGCATTACAATACTGCATCACAGAAACTGTAGCCAACATGATTTACTATGAGTCCACTCTATCAACAATCAAGCATCCAATATTATTATAGAGAGATTCAAGATGAAGCATAAGTGGAAGTTTAAGAACAAAGGGAGAATAATTCAAGGACTTCACAAAACTGTATACTTTCTGACCTTTGATAAGTGTTTGATGTTCTTGGCATTCAAAATGATGTCATATCAAAAAGTGTGCTTCATAAATATTGTAGCTGACTTTTAATGCTTTCTAGAATGGGCTAGATCATTAAAATTGTAGTTTGGTTGCTATGTCAAAAGTCCACAGAACACAGAGCAAATATTATGCAAAAGTCCAAGTGGCCAAGCTTTTAGACCAAGGAAAGTCAATATATGGAAACCATTCAAGTGGACAATGTCAAGAAGAAAAATTTGCCAAAAGACCTCAAGACTTGGAGAAGATGGAATGATGAATTAATTAAATATTTTTTTAGTTAATTTACCTAGTAACCATTAAGTACAAAATTGGTCAAGCTTATTCTATAAACCGATTTAGTGATATTTGCTTAATTGGTTATTTACTATATCTTTAATTTGTAGTTGATTATTTATAACCACCTAATGTAAATGTTTTAGACAGTTAAGATTGAATATAGAAAAGCTTTTGGTTATTTCAAAATTAGAGTGATTCCTCTTTCAAACCTTTGGTGAGTTATATCCAAAGTTTCTCTTGTGTGTATTATATCATAAGATTAAGGTTACTTGTAAGTTGGGTAGTCTTTCTTATTGGCATTCGCATTCTTGATTCTTGATGGAAGAGTGTGTGAAGTGCTGTCCAACTTTCAAAAGGAGTCTCATTAGCGAAGACATCTATACGGGATTGACAAGTGTGCCTACTTGCCATTTCTGGTTAATTTACTTCTTCACTGCATATTTCCAAATCCATGAAGTTTCTTTATCTTATTTTTTTTAAGGATTATTCGTCATTCATCATGGAAGTTGTATTCTAAATTTCATATCGAAAGCTTCTTAAACGAGGGAGTTATTGCTTCTCAAAGGTGGACCTTCCATAAAGGTGAATTGCGGCAATGTTTCAGAAAGTAAAGCCGATCGGTCGATCACATACACTTCAGCCAACTGCCCACTCGAGAATTCATCCACCTCTGTAATATTTTACACCGTTGACAATCAACTGCTTTCATTCGACCACAAGTTTTCAGATGATCAAATTAGCTTATTTTCGGTCAATCTCCTTTATGCGATGATCAGCCGCTTCTCCACTTCTTTAAACCTACGATCGACCAACACTTAACTTATCTTTAGCAACCTTCAACAAGCTTTATTGATTAACAAGTTATTTCTATAACCCTCTTCCGTCGATTCATCATTTGGAATCAAAGCTAAAATTCCTGCTAATCCGTAATTCTTTTTTTTAACATCATGATGAGGGGTTGCAATCACATTACAAACGAGGAGTTACAATCATGTATTCCTACTATTAGCGGGTCTATATATGAAGAATATTATTTGGATTGTGAAGCAAAGATTGAAGAAATCGTTCAAAGTTTTTATTTTTCGAAGAAGACCATGGTAAAACTTATTTCTTCAAGATTTAAAGGAAGGGCTTATTTTTTTAGGGACAAATTTCATAAATTACCGAAGGATGGATGGACAAGAAGACATCAACATGTGGCATTTGATGAAGAAGTTCTTGAGGAGTTGCTTCATCCGCACCATCACCAACAAGGTATTTAAAGAGAATTTCTAAAGATATCTGAGTAGTGGCTCTACAATGCGACATCTATCAGAGATATAAACTTGAACATGTGTCATACCCTAGACTTCTTCAGCCTCTTCCAATTCCAAACCATCCTTAGACCCATATAACAATCGACTTCATTGAGGGCCTTCTCGTATCAAACCACGCAAATTACATCATGGTAGTAGTTGATCTCTTTACCAAATAAAGCCACTTTATTACCTTATCACGTGCATTAACAACTGATATGATCACCTCTTTGTTCATGAATCACATCTTCAAGTTGCATGCATTACCTCCAACATATAGTCTTGGATCGACACAAGGCATTTACTTCTTTGTTTCGCCATTTCTTATTTATAGCCTTGGGGTTAGAATTGCATTCATCAATTTCCTACCACCCAAAATCAGACAACCAAACAGAATGTGAGTTAATGTGTTGAAATGTACTTAAGATGCATGACTCATAACCAACCGAAAAAATGGTGTCAATGATTGTTGTTAATTGAATGGTTGGTATAACACCACCTATCACTTTGCCATTAAGATGTTCCCTTTTTAGTCTTTATATGGGGCTCCTCCACTGCAACTCGCACTAGGTCCATATTAGTAAACAAATACTGCAGTTGTCGACAGCTTATTAATTGATAGATTTTATATGGATCATTTTTGGAAGCATATCCTCAGTAAAGCTAAGATGAAACAACATGGGGATCATTACGGACCCGAACGTCACTTTGCTACTGGTGATATGGTTTTTGATGCGCCAAACAAAAGGTTTAGGAACTTAACCTGTGGTTAGTTGCTTGAAGGGAGTTGAATGACCGAAGGTTGCAAGAATAGAACAGGGTGGTCAATCATCTAAAGTGATGAACGACCGCAATGAAGACAGATGTGATGGTCCACAAAATTTGAGGTGAAGGATGGTCGGTCGGTTGAACGGCAGAGATCGACAAGTGGTAGACTCTATATAATTTTACTGCAAACACTTTATGGAAACATCCAACTTTGGAAGTGAATATCTCTCCCAATATAGAAGCTTTCTTTTTAAAATTTTGACAGCAACCACGTTTATAAATGAAAAATAACTCCTCCAAAAATAATGGTAAGAATCTTCACACAGTTGGAAATATGCATGGAAGAAGTAGATTGGCTAAAATTCAAGAAGTCATAACTTTAACCCTCGTATGGATGACTCCATCAATGTAACTCCTCTTGAAAGTTAAACACCACTTCAGACATTCTTCCTCCAAGGAATAAGAACACAGATGCCAATAATAGAGACTACTCAACTCATAAAGTAACCTCAATTTGTGATATCACACCACAAAGACTTTGGATACAAAACACTAAAGGAGAAAAGAGGAATCACTCCAATTTCAAAGAGAAGCAAAATATTTCAATATTGAAATTCAACTGTCTTAAACACTTACACTAGGTGGCTTTATATAGCTAATTACAAACTATAGAATAGGAAATAACTAGAAAGGAAACTAAGTACTAATCGCCTATCACACAGACACACTTGCCATTTCTATACTTGACTTTATCAAACTTAACTTAAAATAAACTACTTAAATTATTCTTGCTCTCTCTTCACCAAGTTTTGATGGTTTTTGGTAGCTTTACTTCTTCATGCCTGACCATTTAGGATGTTTGCCATAGCTTAACATGTGTGACTTTCCTTTATCTTCAAGCTTGGCCACTTGGGATAGTTAAACATGCATTGGCTTTTCTTGATCCCCATGAAATGATGACTCCTCCACTTGGTCCACTATTGAGTTACCTACCAAATAAGAACAAGGTAAGTGTTGATGAGTCTTTGGACCTTAGCTTTTGCGATTGGACCTTGTAGTCCACAATTGGGCTTTAAACAATATTCTCTCTCTGTTCACGGGGCTTTTGACATAGCAAAAAAAACTCCAATTTTGACAAAACAACCCATTCTAGAAAGATTAAGAAGTCAACTACAAACTTTTTGAAGCACACTGTTTGATATAACATCGTCCTGAATGCCAAAACCTTCAAATATTTGTCAAATGTCAGATTGTCGGTGGATTTGTGAATTCCACTAAATCTTCTACATTTGTTCTTAAACTTCTACTTATGCTTGATCTTGAATAACTATTTTTGGATGCTTGATAAATGTCATCCATCCTCTTTCCTCTTTGAAGACCTATAAAATAATCACTCAAAATAGGGCTATAGAATCTCCTGGCTCGCTTGTTGATAGATAGAATCCATAGTCCCTCAGTTTTCCTAAATTTAAAACCCTTCTGAAAATTATCTGTTTCTAACAAAGCATGACAAAAGTTAGAGCCTAAATATTTTTGTTCCTTTCAAATTTTAGAGAAACTCGACTCAAACGCTTATAAATTAAATTATCACCATCGACTCATATCCATTTGATTTTCCATGTATCTTTACTCAAGAAAAAAATTGGTTTGTTTAAAACTCCTCACATTCATCTTCCCCTTGAACTCACTACAGAATTTATAGAACAACAACATTCACTAGTCCAGACCAGGGTAGTTAAAAGAGGAAAATTTTTGGTGCAGTTGTAATACCCTATAGTATAAAATCTTTTTCTTGTCATTTTTTTTAAAAATTTATTCATAAAAAGCATGCCTTTGAAACTATATAGTTGAAGTCTTAAATTAATCTCAATTAAAAGTAAATGCAATAAATACCAGCATAAAAACATAAATATTTGCAAAATAATTTTAACTTAAATCCAAACATATTAAAATAAAGTAAATAACATTATAGACTCTTTTTAAATTCTTTTTTCCTCAAATGTTCACCTACGGATCAATTTCACATCTACAATGTCATCAACCACAACTTTTATTCATTTCCATCATCAAGTATATCATCAATGTCGTCCTCACCTACATCACAAAATTCACTATGAACCTAATGCTAAATAAGAGATGCAAAATATGCATGAATATAAGATGCAATATGTAAAATCGGTGTCTTTTTAAGTCAACGTTCTTTTCCTTTTCTTTCAGTTAATAGTCCAGTCATTATGGGTAATTCAATCCAGGGGAGAGAGTTATAGCATTAGGTTCACCTCATGCAAGGTAGGCAACTCAAAGCCTTGCCCACAATGACTATTTACATTTATTTAGTCTATATTTTCATCTTTCTTATATTTCCTAATGAAAGTACATTTTCGTAGTGCATGAAACATACACGTAACACATAATAGTAGTCTAACATGCAAGAACATAATAGTAAACATATCATCAAACAATGTCACAACATAAATAACTACAACGACAATAATAAACATATCCTCTAACAATATCCCTAACGTAAATAGTAAGCAACCAGTAGAAAACATATAAAATTGGTGAATTTTATAAGAATACATTCCACGTGTAAATTATAGTCAACATATCAAAGGGATTAAATTTTGGGTTCTTTCCTTAATTATGGAACATATGTTAGGCAAAATAAAAATAAATTTGATGGGAAATAGGTCTAGGGTTTTATCAGGAAGGGAACCTCATTTTTCAAGTATTCATTCACAAGCCAAGAGAGGGAGATAGCAGTGAATGGATGAAAATACAATGTTGTGAGGAAAGGATTTTGACTGAAGATCTATGGTATCAGTGTCATGCTACAAGGTTTGTGAAGTGGGCTTGCAGACAGAATCATTTTAGGTAATTTTCCCGAGTCTGGAGTTGTGTGAATGTTTAGTTTGGATTTAGCTCATAAGCCCCAGGACCCCAGATTTTTGAAGAGGGGTTACCATTGTGAGACACAATAATCTGCCTGAGGAAAGGATTTCCTCCACCCCCACGGTATGGCTAGGGTGATTGGTCAAAAAACCACGATGGATGCTCAAGGAAATGCCTGCTACGTATGGGACTCGCATGAACACTATTCCACGAGTGGGAAAATTGATCTTTTTGCAAAATGAACTTTGTTCCGGCAGTAGGAACATTGATTGTTCCACAAGTGTGGGAACAGTGATTGTTCTGTTGAATGAACATTGTTGCACAAGCGGAAACACTGATTGTTCCACGAAATAAATGTTGTTTCGCAAGCGGAATGTGGGTTCTTTCTGTAGCGAAACGATCCACTTTCCGTAGCGGAACAACCCATGTTCTAGAATAGAATGACCAAAATTCCAAAGCTGACCCAGTTTTTTTAAGCGGGGCATGTGTGGTTCACGTGCCACGAAATTATGAAGTTTCACAGAACGACCTGGCTGGGCGGTGCCTCAGACAATTAACCTTCCACGGAAGCACTGTTCTACATCCGTAGGGGGAATTGTTCCTATGTCGTGTATACCATTCAAGCTTTTCTAGTTATGTCCTAATCCCAGTTTAGAACCTTTCCATTTCTCTGTTTGTTTTGACTTAATGGAAATTTCTATTTCATAGAGTAGGCTCAGAAAAATTTGTAGACTACGAGCCATTATCTGAATTTGATGCTTCTTCGGACAGGAAGCAAGACTCACATTGAGGTAGGGATATTATACTTAGTTGCTTTGCATTACATTGCATTGTTTTCTAAAACTATATTTTGTGGGCTGCCACATATGAAAAGCCGATGGGGACTGTTCGATTAGACATTAGTTTTTATGCTACGTATATGTGTGAGTGTTACAAAATTCCTTTATGTGCATGCTATTTCATGGTATTCTGTTGTTTTGATATAGGAGGATGAATTATCTTGTTACTTTGGATCGACTCGGTGTCAAAGTATTACTTTGCATCCCCTGCTGTGTGGAGATGGTTGTTTGTGTGTTGTATGAAAAGATGGAAGTAGGGCAATGATGACACGTTCCTTGGGTTTTGAATCCCTAAACCTGATCAAGATGTTTTATTATATAGGTTGTGTCGTCACAGAGCCTAGCATGTTGGAAATTTCGGTGACGTGACAGGTCCTTAGACCACCATTGCTTTCTTCCTCTATGCTCCTGAGGTGATGCCTATAAATGGTTGCCAACTTACTATGCGTTAGTTTGGGATTTATTTTATTATTGATTGGAATACCCCGAAGATAAGTGTAAAAAACGTAATAAGTTTGTGTATAGTTTGTATCGATATTGGAATTGGTGGAGGAATAAATCATAAAGTGTTAGGGGATTTTAAAGGAATGAATTAATAATTACAAGAGAGTCCGGAGGAAAAGAACGATTCGGTTGAATATAGGAATTGGTCGACTAAATGGTCGACCGCTAAATATTACAGAGTGCTCCTAGGTTTTGCACTTGACAGAGCGGTTGAGGATGCGGTTGAGCGGATCGACCAAAATATATTACTGATAGCATTTGGCTTGCGGTCGAATGTGGGGTAGAGTGTTAGGTCAACTATCATCGACTAGAAAGTCGAGCTCAGCATTTGAGTGGTCAACATGGAATGTCGACCGATAATTATCGGTTGACACTAATGTCAACTGAGAATTAGTGGTTGATAGTAATGTCGACCGATCCCATGACATTTTACGAAGAAGCATGTTGGAGCGATCGACATTCATGTCGGCCAGGGATTAGCGGTCAATAGTAATGTCAATCGATCTTGCGTGAAAATACAAAGGTTTTATTTTTAAACGTGCTCCAGTCAAATATGAGGTTCAGTTTACTCGACTAGCTACTTGACTGATTCCACAATAATTCCAAAAAATGTACGATCCCGAGATGAATGTTTTCTAAATCCTCCCACATGTCCATCCTTTTATGGTGGTTGGATAGGATGAGGGTTAGGTTTAAGGTGATAGTGAAACTTACTGGAGAAGAGAAATAAAGAGAGTCAGAGAAAGAGCTGGATGCTCTGCGAAAGAAAGAAAGACAAAGGAGAAAAGGTGAGTCTGCGAGAGAGGAATAAAAGAAGTGAGGGTTGTGCGAGCTTCTGAGGAAAGTGAAGCAGAGGAAGAAACAGAAGAAGAAGAAGTGATTACCCCGAATCTGCATCATCTTTTTAATTAAATTTTTTTTTATTTTAAATTAAACACTTTATTTTGTAATAGTTTAATTGTTGTTGGTTAGTTGTCTGTTTTGTAGTTTGCTTTCATTGTCTGTCATTGTTGTTATTTTTGCTGTAGGGTCAACTATGTAATTAGGTGATTAGGGCTTAACCCTAATTAGTTTTGTATTTAAGCTTCTCTAAGCATCATTTGTACATAGGAAAATTGAATAGAAAAATAGAACGTTTGTTCATCCATGGAGTTTCTCCAGTCTGCCGTATCCTTGTCGGTGATTAATATCTGATTAAGTTTCTGTGTATCAAATTCGAATCATCAGCTTGTAAGTTTTGGGTGGTTTCTCTTAGTGCTTCTCCTTTCTCTTCTTTGTGCCATGGAAGAAGAATTTATCCAGTAAAGGAGAAGAAAACTTTCAAAGATTTGAGTTGGTGTGCTACTTCTTGTCAAGCAACCGTTGAAGTCAAAGACACTACAGTAGTGTATGGCTTCAATCCCTTAACTCCCTTGGACCTCATCCCTATTCGATCAAAGGAGATGACAAATACCAAGGGAGAAGCCAAGGCTGAGCACATCAAGTCTTTGCATGAATCGGTGAGGAAGTCAATTGAAAAGAAGAATGAATCTTGTGCTAAGCAAGCCAATAAGGGCAGAAAAGAAGTGATATTCTATGAAGGGGATCTTGTGTGGCTTCAACTACACAAGGAGAAGTTTCCACACAAAAGGAAATCCAAGCTAATGCCTAGAGCTGATGGACCATTTCGAGTGCTACAAATGGTGAACAACAATGCCTACAAAATTGCTCTCCACGGAGACAATGGAGTGTCAGCCACTTTCAATGTGCAAGACTTGTCACCCTATATAGAAGCTGAAAATGTCCAAGAGAAATCAGAAGAAGAACTTAATTTGAGGAAAATTCCTCAACTACCCTGGGAGGATGATATCCCTCAAGGTCCCTTGAGTAGATAGAGAGCCCGTGAGATTTCTAATTTCTTTGCTCATTTTGTTGGGGATCAATTCTATGCTAATCTTGGAGGAGAACCAACAATTGAAGACTTGGAGAAACCCTTCAATTTATTGGTTTGGAAAATGGAGGAGACAACTCAAGGTGATGTTCCTCTCGGCCCTTAAGAAAAGCACTCCCACTAAGGCCGTGTGTTCAATCCTTTTGTACATTTTATGTTGATGCTTTTGCAGATTACCATGCTGGTGTTTTTGGATATATGCATGGTTTTAGAAAAGGAAATTTTGCATGAGAAATGGAGTGGTGATGCTAGAGTCCATGGACCACACAAGTTAAGCCCACTCGGCCATTCACATTGCACCTAGCCGAGTGGTGATCAACATTCACATTGCCATTTTATTTGTCATTTGTTTTCTTTTCTTTTTTCTTATTTTGTAACACTAATGGGGACACTATATATAGTACATTCATAGCTACTAAGCAACAGTGAACATTTGAACAAAAACCTAGTTTTTGAAGAGACACTCTTCACCTCATTTGTGAGGAACATTGACCAAGCTTCTTGGAGTAGATCTGAGTGAGTGAGCCACCATTTCTTCAATCCTTGTTCGTTTTGGTGTAAGATCTTATTGTCCCTCCTTTCCCTGTTGCCTCTAAGGTAGTAGATCCAGAGTGTAAGTGAGGTAAAACGCACATCCCATCCCAGTTGGAGACACTCCTTGTGGAGTTCAATCAAACCAAAGGTGTAGATCGGTTCACTTTTGGCTCCTTCCAAATCTGCCTTCCGTTTTTCTCCAACATACCCAGCACCAAAGTTACTAAAACCACTGTAAAAAGAAACCCCTCTCCATCAGGGTTCCAAGGAAAGAAAAATAAACTGAAAATGAGTTCAGGTTCAGAAGTTACGCACCTTTCTTTACTAAAGACTCAATCTGCCAATTCCAACTAACCTCCCAGCAGCTTTTGTACGAGATCTCAAGTTGTATACAGGCTTTTGGCATGAAATTTGGAGGTAGTAAAATAGATATATGTGAAAGTGAGGTGTCCAAAAATCAAATTCATAGGAGCTCGTGAGAGGGAGATCAATCGTCACCAACTGGAAGCAGTTGCTAGAAAATATCATTTGCCACCTCCTACTTGCAAGTGAGCTACTTTCTTGTTTTACTCCATTTTCATTGGACCGATTCTTGACTCATCTTTTGGAGGCACGTCGAAAGCTAAGCATGTTAATGAACCAGCATAAGTGACTAAGGGGAAAATTGATCATGTTAATTTATTAGAATAGTTAACTAAAGTAATTAACTTGAGCAATCACCTAGGATAACTAAGTAGAATAATCGCCTAGAATAATAAATGTAGGAAGCATGTAATTGGACTAGAAAATTATTGAAGTATCTAATTAGAGCAATAAATTGGTAATTAATAGTTGAGCATGTAAATTTGTAATAAATAGTGAAGCATGTAATTAAATAACTAGTTTCGTAATTAAAATTGGTATTCTTGGATGTAACTAATAAACGCTTTTGTTATTGTCTTCTTGGTTGTCTCTTCTATTGAATGCCTTACTTTCATTCATGTTTGCGATTATATGCGCTTTCAATTACAATTGCTTTCAATTACTTATAAGCACACTTCAATTATTATGAATGTTATGTTCTGAAGCATTCATGTATCATGATAGGATGAGAATGTATGATAGGCTCCAAGGATCGCTTAGAGCACAAGAGAGAAATCTATCACAAAGCTGTAAATAATCTGAACTAGAGACGCCAAAACTGAGTTATCTCCCAATCCACGCGTGAACTTTGGCTCAATTTTGGAGATCACCAAAATAACATAATCAGGAAAATCGTGTCAAAAATCCGAGGAGAAAACCATTCCGGATTTTAAGTTATGATCGAAACAAAATAACCCCAAATCTAGGGTTTCCCACGAACAGATTTGGCGACCAGAATTCAAACGGAGAGATCTCGCTATATATAATTCCAATGAATACCAAATTTTTAAGGCAGCAGTTTAGCTCAATATAGAACAAATCGCCAGAAGAAACAATTTCAAGATAACAAGCGTAAGGGTTTCAAAACAGACCCACAATCAAGTACATCTAGCAGCTCAAATAGAAACAGATTCTTGCGGCAAAATAAAATCCAACAAAAACACAATCTCAACTTGAGATCCATGAACAAAATCTTCAATAGAATGATGGCAATTGGTCAAGAGAATAATAGAAGACAAAGAAGATCAGAAATAACAAAAAAACCTTTAAGGAACAAGAGAAAATCCGAGGAGTCCACGGGACTCCTAATGAGAGGGGCGACTAATGGCTTGCCAAGGAAGCAAACACTCTCCAAGGGGTGGAGACCTTCTTCTATCCCCACTCCACAATCCACACCATGAAGATGAGGTATTAGAGGAGATAGTATTCCAAATTGCTAGGTCAAGAAGATTCAAGAATACCTAGCTTGGATGGTGGAAGAGACGGCGGTGAGGGGGAGGGGGCCTCGGGTTTCCTTCTTCAAAGAAGAACAAAATTTTCTATTTCATCAAAAAGTGCTTTCTCATTCTCAAAGAGGGGTTTTAAAACCTAAGTGTTTACAAAAGATACCAAAAGACCAAAATGCCCTTAATGTAGAAATTTCGGCATGAGGGCATGGTTTGCATGCAAACCACGCACCTCTCTAACACTTAACAAAGATAAACAAAAAGTTCATAAAAACCAATTAAAAGTTTTTCAGAACAAGTCTAATTCTAATTCGTCAACAAAACATCAAATGATAATAATGCGCTTTGAATCCTCACCCCTTCATAGAACCCCTTTTGGAAGCGGAATTGATGTGCTATTTGTTTGGTTGTGTATGCTCTCATGTAATAACGTGGAACGGAACTCCTTCATCTTTGTGAGATATTACCCTCAAAGAATCACAAACTTTGATGTTTTCTGCAAAATAAAAACGCGTTAGAAAAGCTATGAGTTTCTTGGCTCGGCTCCAAGTGATAGGACCCTGAGGCACATCAATGTATGAGCATTTATCATGATAAAGGAAACTAATTGGGAGTGCCACGGGGTTGTAGCAAGCATGCATAAGTGAGGTAAAAAGCTAAGAAAAAGTAAAGAAGAAGAAAAGGGAATTGGGAGTGGATGGGTAGCGGATCTAGTCTGTAATATAGGCGTAGCCCCTCCCTCATAGGGTACGGGAGTTCTAGATGTGAGGAAAAATGCTAGATCTGACCATTATGCCATTGCACGAGAAAGACCTCCCAATTCCATCTCGAAGTACGAGTATGGAAGAATGAAAGAATAGAATGATAGAACGATGGATCCCAAGGGATCAAAGTAATAGTAAGTAAAGATATAAAAGGATTAATGACTTAATGAAATGATCAATTTGGGTGGGCCTCATTCCGAAAGGACTAAAGAGTGGCATTCATAGGCATTCAATTTGGGAATCTTTCTTTAAGTAAATGCAACCAAACAAGGTCACCCACCTCAAATATGACTTCGTTCTTGCCTCTGTTGTCAAGTTTAGCAAATTCCGAATTCTTTTTTTCGATGCTCTTCCGAACCTCCTCATGTAATGATTTAACTCTTGCAGCTTTAACAGCTCTGTCTTTGCTCACATATTCGGTTATTGAAAGTAGGAGAAGATCCATAGGCATAAGAGGATTACATCCATGTACTATCTTCAATGAAGTATGCTGAGTAGTCCCATGCACACTTCGGTTATACGTAAATTCCACATAAGGCAACTGTACATCCCAATCAGTTAATCGTTTACTGAGTACCAATCTGAGTAAAGCTACCAAGGTCCTGTTTACCACCTCCGTTTTCCCATCTATCTGTGGGTTGAAAGAAGTGCTGAAGAATAATTTAGTACCCAATTTCTGCCATAAAGTCTTCCAGAAAGAGCTTAAGAACTTCGTATCCCGATTCGATACAATGGAGCGTGGAACTCCATGCAAGCGAATAATCTTCTTAAAAAAAAGTCAGCAATATGAGGGGCATCATTAGTCTTGTTACAAGCTATAAAGTGGGCCATCTTAGAAAAACAGTCCACTACGACCATGATAGAATCCTTGGCTCGAGGTGTGCGGGGAATGCCCAAAATGAAGTCAATGCTGATTTCCACCCAAGGATGGGTGGCCATGGGTAATGGCATGTATAAGCCTTGCGGCAAAACTTGACTCTTGGCTTTCTTACAAACGATACAACGATCCACTATCCTCTGTACATCCCGTCGCAAATGAGGCCAATGAAAATGTTCTTGAATTGCCTCAATAGTTTTTTTATTACCAAAATGACTTGCTAGTCCACCACAATTAGCTTCTAGAATGAGAGCTTCCCGAAGGCTACATATAGGAATGTACAACTTTCCATTCTTAAAAAGGAACCCACTCTCCAAAAAGTAAGGAAATTATGGCCTATTCAGACAATTAGAGTAGATACTCCCGAAATCTTTATCCTTGGAATATAACTCCTTGATCCAGTTTAGACCAAAAAGTCTTGCATTAAGTTCCGTCAACAAAACAGAACGCCTCGAGAGAGCATCTGCGACCCGATTAGTTTCCCCCTTTTTGTATTTAATAATATATGGATACCTCTCAAGAAATTCCACCCACTTACCATGACGTCTGTTAAGTTTTCCTTGGCTTTGTAAATGCTTCAAGGCTTGATGATCTGAATGAATAATGAATTCCTTGGATAACAAATACTGCTGCCATACTTCCAAGGCTCGTATTGCTGCAAAGAACTCCTTATCATAAGTAGAATAATTTAGGGTGGCACCTTTCAGCTTCTCACTAAAATAAGCGATGGGTTTTCCTTCCTGCATAAGCACGGCTCCGACTCCCAGTCAGAAGCGTCACATTCAATCTCGAAGACTTTAGCAAAATTAGGAAGCGACAATAGAGGGGCATTGCATAGTTTATCTTTCATGGAATCGAAACTGGTCTGGCAAGCTAAAGACCAATTGAACTCTCTTCCTTTCTTAGTACAATCCGTAATAGGAGCCATAATAGAACTGAAATATTTAGTAAACCGACGGTAAAAGGAAGCCAAACCGTGAAAACTACGCACCTCGGAGAAACTTTTTGGAATCGGCCAGGTTCGAATAGCTTCTATTTTACTTTCATCCACTTCCATGCCATCCTTAGTAATAATGAATCCCAAGAAATAAACGCAATCTTGGGCAAATGAACATTTCTTGAGATTACCATACAGCTGAGACTTGCGTAGAACTTCAAATAATAATCGAAGGTGCATCAGATAAGCAGACATATCTGAGCTATAAATAAGTATATCGTTGAAATAAACGATGATAAACTTTCCCAAGAAATCCCAAAGGAGATGGTGCATCAGTCGCATGAACGTGCTTGGAGCATTGGACAATCCAAATGGCATAACAAGCCATTCATAAAAGACCGTACTTAGTCTTGAAGGCAGTCTTCCACTCATCGCCTTCCCGCATTCGAATTTGATGATAACCACTTTTTAGATCAACCTTAGAGAAAATAGCTGCTCCACTAAGTTCATCCAGCAAGTCCTCCAATCTGGGAATAGGAAATCGATACTTAATAGTAATTTGGTTGATGGCCCAACTATCTACTCACATACACATCGTACCATCCTTCTTTGGTACTAATAATGTGGGAACTGCACAAGGGCTTAGTGATTCTCTGATGTAGCCCCTATCAAGTAATTCAGTCACCTGTTTATGCAACTCGTTAGACTCATCTAGACTAAGTCGGTATGAAGGCCGATTAGGAAAAGAAACTCTTGGCATAAGATCTATCTGATGTTCTATTCCCCTCAAAGGTGGAAGTCCCTAAGGTAGCTCTTCTGGAAATATGTCTTCATACTTGATAAGCAGCTTTCGAATAGTGTCGGGAATAGTTCCCAGCTCTTCCAATCTTTCTCAAAAAATCATAAGAATAATTGGCCCCCCTTGCAGTAAAGACCATTTAAGTTCCCCTTTTGTGATGATAAGAGAAGCTTCGGTGCGATTCTTGTTCATGCTTTCATAGTCTTTAACAATCTGATATGGACTGAGGGGCACTAAGTTAACTGTCTTCCCTTTAAATTTGAAAGAATAAAAGTTTGTATACCCATCGTGCTTGGTTCTCCTATCGAATTGCCAAGGCCTACCAAGTAAAAGGTGGCTAGCCGTGATTAGTACAACATCACATAAGGCATCATCCTCATAACCTCCAATGGAAAAAGTTACCTTGGCTTGCTTAGTAACTTTGATCGGATCCTTATCATTCAACCAATTGAGCTTGTAAGGGGTGGGGTGGGCCATAGTCTCAAGACCTAATTTCTTAATAACATCCGAAGAGATAACATTGGTACAACTGCCCCCATCGATAATCACAGAACAAAACTTTTCTTTAATTATGCAAGGGGTGTGAAAAATGGCTTCTCGTTGAAGCTCATAAACATGATTCTGGATAGCCATAGAACGTTTCAAAACCACATGTAAAGGCCCTTCCGGAGCATAAAAATTTTCTTCTTCATCTTCCCCTTTGATAACAACTGATTCCTCACCTTCATCTTCACTAATTATTTCATTGGTTTCGGCCTTTAAGATCATCACTTTTGCATTCGGGCATTGAGAAGCTATGTGGCCGAACCCTAAACACTTGAAGCACTTGACGTCTCTAGATCTCGGCTTGCTTGCATCTCCAAAAGTTTTCTTTTCTTCACTAGGGTGCACGGTATTAAATTTTCCATCCCACTTTGGAGTCGCTTTTGGAGGGTTGTTGTCCTTTTGGAAAGGACGAGCCACATTTTCTTTTACTCTCCTCTTTCTTTGTCTCTCTACTCTTAAAGCCAACTGAACAACTTCGTCAAAAGTATTATAAGATTGCAACTCCACGACATCACTAATCTCCTTCTGCAATCCTCTAATAAATCGAGTTATGGTTTGTTCCATAGGTTCTTCCACGTTGCAACGTATCCTCAAAATTTCAAATTCGGTCAAGTAATCATCGATTGATAATGAACCTTGTTTAAGGTTTTGTAGTTAGAGGAATAATTCTTGCTTGTAGTGTGGAGGGACAAATCGCCTTCTCATGAGTTCCTTCAAGGCTTCCCAACTTCAGATTTCAACTTCCCCCATTTTTCTTCTTTGTGATTTTAGATTTTCCCACCATATACTTGCATATCCGGAGAACTCTAGTGTCACCATTTGTAACTTCATCTTTTCAGAATAGTCATAACAATCAAAAATCCGGTCCACCTTTTCAACCCATTCCAAAAAAATCACTACCATTACTGGAGCCCTTGAACTGAGGAATAGAGACCTTAACATGTCTCATATCATGTTTACTATTCGATTTTCTCCTTGGGTTAGATGAGTCACTATCATCGGCTTCCTCCCACTCTTCACCAAAATCACTAACACCATGACCTCGTGAATCAAGTGAAGTGCTAAGCCTTCTTCTAGGTCTCAGAGTTCTAGGACCACGTACGTGATCATTATCATAAGCTTCCATCCTTTACTGAAGTTTAAGGAACATTTCAAACATCTCTCTAATACTAGGCACGGTTTGTTCTTGAGCCTCCTCGGGTGGTGCATTCTGATTATTTCTCATCTCTCTGGGGTGGTGATGATGAGCCCGCTTTGAATACTCATAATAAACCACTATCAATAACAATAATACAGTAAGAGCGTAACATGGCTCTGATACCAAATGATAGGCTCCAAGGATCGCTTAGAGCACAAGAGAGAAATCTATCACAAAGCTGTAAATAATCTGAACTAGCGATGCCAAAACTGAGTTATCTCCCAATCCACGCTTGAACTTTGGCTCAATTTTGGAGATCACCAAAATAACATAATCAGGTAAATCATGTCAAAAATCTAGTCAGAAAACCATTCCAGATTTCAAGTTATGAAAGAAACAAAATAACCCCAAATCTAGGGTTTCACCCGAAAAGATTTGGCGACCAGAATTCAAACGGCGAGATCTCGCTCTATATAATTCTAATGAATACCAAATTTTGAAGGCAGCAGCTTAGCTCAATATAGAACAAATCTCTAGAAGAAACAATTTCAAGATAATACGCATAAGGGTTTCAAAACAGACCCACAATCGAGTACATCCAGCAGCTCAAACAGAAATAGATTCTTGCGGCAAAATAAAATCCAACAAAAACACAATCTC
The DNA here is from genome assembly GCA_022433065.1 of Begonia loranthoides. Lineage (NCBI taxonomy): Eukaryota > Viridiplantae > Streptophyta > Magnoliopsida > Cucurbitales > Begoniaceae > Begonia > Begonia loranthoides. The sequence goes on along the minus strand of CM039468.1, from coordinate 30,463,460 downwards.
AACTTGAGATCCACGAACAAACTCTTCAATAGAATGCAGGCAATCAGTCGAGAGAATAATAGAACACAAAGAAGATCAGAAATAATGCAAAAACCTTTAAGGAAGAAGAGAAAATCCGAGGAGTCCGCGGGCCTCCTAATGAGAGAGGCGACTAATGGCTTGCCGAGGAAACAAACACTCTCCAAGGGGTGGAGACCTTCTTCTATCCCCACTCCACAATCCACACCTTGAAGATGAGGTATTGGAGGAGATAGTATCCCAAATTGCTAGGTCAAGAAGATTCAAGAATACCTAGCTTGGGTGGTGGAAGATACGGCACTGAGGGGGAGGGGGCCGCAGGTTTCCTTCTTCAAAGAAGAACAAAATTTTCTATTTCATCAAAAAGTGCTTTCTCATTCTCATAGAGGGGTTTTAAAACCCTAAGTGTTTACAAAAGATACCAAAAGACCAAAATGGCTTTAATGTAGAAATTTTGGCATGAGGGCGTGGTTTGCATGCAAACCACGCATCTCTCTAACACTTAACAAAGATAAACAAAAAGTTTAAAAAAACCAATTAAAAGTTTTTCAGAACAAGTCTAATTCTAATTCGTCAACAAAACATCAAATGATAATAATGCGCTTTGAATCCTCACCCCTTCATAGAACCCCTTTTGGAAGCGGAATGGACATGCTATTTGTTTGGTTGTGTATGCTCCCATGTAATAACGTGGAACGGAACTCCTTTTTCTTATGAGATATTACCTTCAAAGAATCCCAAACTTTGATGTTTTCTGCAAAATAAAAACGCGTTAGAAAAGCTATGAGTTTCTTGGCTTGGCTCCGAGTGATAGGACCATGGTGTACATCAATGTATGAGCATGCATCATGATAATGGAAACTAATTGGGAGTGCCACGGGGTGGTACACAAGCATGCTTAAGTGAGGTAAAAAGCTAAGAAAAAGTAAAGAAGAAGAAAAGGGAATTGGGAGTTGATGGGTAGCGGATCTAGTCTGCGATCTAGACATAGCCCCTCCCTCATAGGGTACGGGAGTTCTAGATCCGAGGAAAAAGGCTAGATCTGACAATTATGCCATTGCACGAGAAAGACCTCCCAATTCCATCTTGAAGTACGAGTATGGAAGAATGAAAGAATAGAATGATAGAACGATGGATCCCAAGGGATCAAAGTAAGAGTAAGTAAAGATATAAAAGGATTAATGACTTAATGAAATGATCAATTTGGGTGGGCCTCATTCCGAAAGGACTAAAGAGTGGCATTCATAGGCATTAGACCCTTTTTCCTTGCTAAGCCTTCAGGCTTACAATTGCTTGTGGTGTAGATGTAGGTACTAGTATGCTATGAGGAACGCACAGACTAGGAGTAGAGAAAAGAAATGACAAACAGATAACTTCAAAGTAGGGATGATGGATTTGAATGCGCGAGGGAGATCGTGGCTGGCCAGGCAGAAAGAGGGTACAAGAAAAATAGTTATATGAATATTTTATTTGTTTTGGAATTGTGAATTTGCGGTCGTGTCTGATGTAGTTCAGATGGTGTACTTGGAATTGAGATTTTGGATTTTGATGTTTGGATGAATGAATGATGGATATACTAAAACTATTTGGGATTTTATACAGGATTTTAGCTTTGGGGAGTCTAAAAATAGGGGAGACTCTACCCAAATTTTTGGAAATAAGTGAAAGGAAAATCCCAAGTGAAGTTAGATCGACTAAGTAGCTAACCGAGATAATGGTAATGGCGGGTAGACCAACTAGATAGTCAAGGGAAGAACGATTAGGACAAACCCGAAGTAGAGAGGTAGGATTCCACTAACGAACTAGTTGTTCCCTTAGTGTTAACCTGAAGAAGGATTTGGAGAATAAAGAATGAACTTTGGTGAGGAACCTATTGGGTCGCAAGGAAGCTAAGGATAAGGACGTTAATTCCTACAAGAATGAGATGGCTAGTTGACTAAGGGGTTGCTAGGTTAAATCCTTACAAAGACAAGAGATTCAAGGTCTGGTGTAATAGTGTGACCAACTTGGTTGACGGCGGTTTCCGACATGAGGTACTCCACGTTGGTTAGTAGGATTTGGATTAAGTATTGAACTTGCGTATTGGACGTAAGTTGTACAGATGGTGGAACTTATATCAGACTCGGATTAGGTTCTCCATCTCGATTCAAGCCTATTCAAGGTAACCTAGAACGTGACTACACAACTGTACGGAAAAATTGGATTCAATCAGTTGAGCTTCTCGTGGAACGAGTATAGAAACAAAGACGGGAGAAAAAACTAGAACAGCAATGTAAACATAAACGAAGACGAAAACAGAGACGGAAATGGAGACGAAAATAGAAACGAAAATGGAGACAAAAATAGAAACGGAGACTGAGATGGAAAAGGAAACTGAAACAAAGTTTCCAGAGGGATTTCTAGGAATGGATACGGAAATGGAAATGGAAATGGAAACGGAAATGGGAACAGGAATGGGAACGAATACAGAAATGGGAACAGAAACGGGAACGGGAACGGAGACAGAAATAGGAACAGATACGGGAATGAAAACTGACCCTAATCAGAAACAAGTACAGATACAAAAAAAAAGAAGCAAGACAGAACATGTTTGACTGAACCATACTGCGATGTAGCTCATGGCTTGGGAAAGCTTGAATGAACGAATTTGATGATTGAGAGTACGTTTGAGTATGCCAAAGTCGTGAAGTGAGAGTGAAAGGTCGCATGTCCTTGGACTCAAGTGACGAAGTGTAAGGGACTTGAAGGGTAGAATCGTATAAGAAGTGTGAGTTCGATGTCGAATTGATACTGAATTCACATGGAGTTGGTGAAAAAATTGAAGTGAAACGTTAAATTTAGAAGAAAATACTACGGATTCTAGAGTTGAGTGGCAATGATGGAGTATTTATTGGATCGAGACAATGTTTGGATATAAGAAAGTTGCCATTCTGCTCATGATGTGGAAGAATGGCTATGATTAAGGCATTTCTTCCCTTGGAATTGAGGTGATCAAAGTTGCACAGGGGAAGCGTGGTGAGGAAATACGAGAGTTTGGTCGACCTTTTGGTACAAGAGAATGCATTTTTTGGTAAAATCGAGTTTAGTTGATCAAAAAGAGGGAGAATATAGTCTAGATAAATGGAGTATTAGGACGACTAAGGGGAACTACGTCATCAAATGGGGTAGCTAAGAAGAGATTTGATGCGTAGATTATGATCGTGAGAGCGCTAGTTAGAGAAAATTTCGAGGAAAATTTATTTTAAGGGGGGAAGTATGTAACACCCCGATATTTTAAGTTGGATGACCATCGGGGTAGTACCACGAACGTTCTCGAGCATTAGGTTAGGGGTATCTCTGCTAATGTTTCCCTTTTATACACGATGTAAGTGAAGTGTTGGAGTTATGAGGACATTACATGGCGTATCTATACGTGTCATCTTATGACATGTATTTATAAGGAAAATGTTATGGGATAGGAGTTAAGTGGGGAAAAAGGTGAGAAAGGTTGTCCAGAGTGTTTTCGGACGCCTGCGGACAACACGTCGGATGCGTTATGTCGTCCGAAAGTGCATTGCATTAAGTCCCTGACGTTTGGGACGAGTCTGGGCACGCAAGATATCGTCATGACTTCACTATGCTCTGACGTTTCGAACGAGTTTCAGGATGATGCGGACAAGAAGAATGGCATCCGCATCGAATCTGTTCTAAACCTGGATAGTTTGGGACGAGTCCAGACGGCTGCGAACAAGTTGAGGTATCGTCCACTTTGCCTCTGTCCAATTTCTGGATACTTTAGGACGCATGCGAAAGCCTCATGCCGATGCCAAACCGCGTCCGAAAGAGCTCAGTTCAGTGAATATAATAGGGTTAAAAATGATAAATGAGGTATTCTAATATTAAGGAAATAAAATGGATTTGATTTGATAAATTAAATCCATTGGGGGTATTATAAAATTTGGGATAAATTAAATAAATTAGAAGTGTAGTGGTGAATTTTAAAAAGGGGGAGTATTTTAATAAATTGGGTTTAATTGCTAATTTAAATTAATGGGGGTTATTATAATTTATAGATAAATTTAGGAGTATAAGTGGGTAATTTTAAAATGGGGAATTGGGTGTGTGTTGGACCAGTTCAGCAGAACTGGTCCAGCATCTCAACTATCAGAATGGCCGATGGCCATTCTGTTCTAGAATGACCTGCGCAAACGAACAAAGAGACGGGAGGAGAGAGAGAAAGGAGACAGGGAGCGTAGAGTACTACGAGCAATGAGCAACGACCGACGAGCAACAAGCGACAGGAGACAGCGACGTGGGCGAGGATCCAGTGTGCGTCATCGGATTGATGACGACGGGAGTCGTGGGATTGACGCGGTGCAGCTTCAGGATTTTGATGGGGATGTCGGGACATCGTTTTCGGTGGCCGGTGATGGCCACTTGGCGATGGGTTGTGATGGCGACAGCAAAGAGACGACATGCATCTCGCGGGTGGCATCAGATGGACGACAATGAATGGCGTTGGCGTTGGCGTCGCGGAGGGGGGGGATTTACCGCGTTTCTAGCTTATGTCGTTTGGCGTGTTCTTACTATTTGTGCTATATCGGCTGAAAGCCATGGTCCAGCCTGCTGGTTCTCCACGCAAAACCAACTTCCTCCTTTTCTGCAACGTGTCCCGCAGGAAGTCGACCGCAATGTGAGGGAGGGATGCAAAAGTCATATTTCTGCCTCTCCATACGCCTCCAGCTATTCCTCTGATCATTGCCCTACACGTACAAGTGTCTTCCTTGCAGGTAAATCTTCATTCCCTTTCTTCTTCAATTCATTATCTTCTGCCGAAAGAGGAAAGTTCAGAGAGCTCCCAGTGAGCTGAGGGAGAAATTCCAGAGTGAGCGTGAGAGGGAGTGACCAGGTGTGAAGGTGTGTTACGTGAGTGCTAGTGAGTGTCTAAGGGTGTGAAACGTGGTTGACGGGTGAGCTGTTGTGGAACCGTGGCTGGGAGTGCCCCTGTCCATGGGAGAAGAGAGCTGTCTGCGAGGGAAGAGTGCTGTCCATGAGTTAGAATTTGCCAAGGGGTACGGATTAAGGGGTGTTTTTGCCATTGAGGCCTTACACCACAAGTGTGGGTGTGTGTGTTAGTGTTACTATTACCTTACTGTTAGTTAAATGCTTGATGTTAGTGAAGTTTATTAGCAGTTGTATGTTTGCTAGTATATTTTGCTATTGCGTGTGATAAGAATGTCGCTTGACTTAGAGTGTTCATGTTAGTTGTTAAGCATGTTAATTGCCCTGTCCATGCATAGGTTGCCTTGAAATGCCATTGTTAATTGTTGATAGTAATATTAATGCTCTATGAATTGTGTTAGAGTAGTGAACTCTCTGCTATAATGATTTCCTTGGTTGTTGAATTGCTCTATGAACTTCTTTATTGATTGTGCTAGTTTGATAGTAGATAGCAGTTTGATAGTGATAGTGATGAAACGAAAAGTGAAGTAAAAAGTGAAGAAAGGAAATGTAAGTGGTTAGGTGCAGTTTAAGAATGAGTTAGAATATCTATAAATTGTGTGGCTTTTCTTGTTGCGTGCTTTCTAACAGGCTTGATGTTCAATTAGATGATAAATAACGAATCAGAGATGTCCAACCTAACTAACCAATTAACCTAATCGAGATATTACGTTTAATAAGCATGTTAATTGTTTAGGTGTAATGAAATTGAATTGAACCCTAAGCATACTAAGCAACCAGCACGTTAATCGATTAGTCAAATAAGTTCCATTAACTAGCTCTAATTCAATGTGTTAAATAAGTGAAGCATGTTAACCAACCAACTAGTGAGCATGTAACTAGGTGGACTATAATTGTATGAGCATGAACATGTGACTATCTAGACTTATTAACTAGACATGTAGCATATTAAATAGAAACTAATGAACAAGAGCATGTTAAACTAATTAGAGAAATAACAATGAGCATTTTAAGAAACTTAACTAGAGTTAATTAGAATAATTGGTAAGATGAGCTTGTTAATAGACTAGCATAACCAATTACTTAAAAGCTTAGCATGTTAATGAACCAGGATAAGTGACTAAGGGAAAAATTGAGCATGTTAATTTATTAGAATAGTTAACTAAAGTAATTAACTTGAGCATGTAAATCACCTAGAATGACTAAGTAGAATAATCGCCTAGAATAATAAATGTATGAAGCATGTAATTTGACTAGGAAATTATTGAAGTATCTAATTAGAGCAATAAATTGGTAATTAATAGTTGAGCATGTAAATTGATAATTAATAGTTGAGCATTTAATTAAATAACTAGTGTCGTAATTGAAATCGGTATTCTTGGATGTAACTAATAAATGCTTTTGTTATTGTCTTCTTGGTTGTCTCTTCTATTGAATGCCTTACTTTCATACATGTTTGCGATTATGTGCGCTTTCAATTACAATTGCTTTCAATTACTTATAAGCGCCCTTCAATTATTATGAATGTTATGTTGTGAAGCATTTATGCATCATGATAGGATGAGAATGTATGAGCATGCATCATGATAATAGAAACTAATAAGGAGTGCCACGGGGTGGTACGCAAGCATGCATAAGTGAGGTAAAAAGATAAGAAAACGTAAAGAAGAAGAGAAGGGAATTAGTAGTGGATGGGTAATGGATCTAGTCAGCGATCTAGGCATTGCCCCTTCCTCATAGGGTGCGGGAGTTCTAGATGCGAGGAAAACAGGCTAGATCCGACCACTACACCATTACACGAGAAAGACCTCCAAATTCTAGCTCAAAGTAAGAGTATGGAAGAATGAAAGAATAGAATGATAGAATGATGGATTGCAAAGCAATAAAGTTAGAGTAAGTAAAGAAATAAATGGATTAATGACTTAATGAAATGATCGATTTGGGTGGCCCTCATTTCGAAAGGACTAAAGAGTGGCCATCAAAGGCATTAGACCCTTTTTCCTTACTAAGCCTTCAGGTTTACAATTGCTTGTGGTGTAGATGTAGGTACTAGTATTCTATGAGGAACGCATAGACTAGGAGTAGCGAAAAGAAAAGACAAACAGATAACATCAAAGCAAGGATGATGGATTTGTATGCGTGAGGGAGATCGTGGCTAGCCAAGCATAAAGAGGGTACAAGGAAAATAGTTATATGAATCTATGTTTTCTAAATTGTAATTAAGTGTTTAGTTTATTTTATATAGATTATTTACTCTTCTGAATTGTTTTCACAAACGATTTCGTAATGCTTCCGCAACATTTTATTACTATGATTTTATTTTGACGCTTCCGTATAATCTTATTAACGAGATTTTGTAACGTGTTTTACGAACGGTTGGTAGCGATCCTGTTTAGGCGCACTCTGAATGATTTTAAAAAGAAATTTCAAATATTTTCAAATATTTTAAGAGAATTACGAAAATCTGGTTTGTTACAAAACCACCCAATATTTCAATAGTTCTAAAAAATATAAGTTCAACTAACATGTTATAATAAAGAAATAGAATAATTCAGCTTAAAAGATTCAACTTGACTTCGGAGAACGAATCATCAATTTAGTTGTGGGTGTTGTGGACAATTTGAGGAGATGCATTATCTGTCCAAGTGAGTGGAATGAGTTGGTGCTCCTTTGTCTTCATACCTAGGATCCTCTCCAATACCATCAAATAAAGTCTCACCTAAAAAATAACAATTAGTTAGATGACCAATGAACCTCATGGCTCGAGCTCGAGTGATAGGATCTTGAGGTGCATCATCCACCCTAGGTGATTGAGAATTTGACCTCAAATCCGAGACTTGATCATCCTCTCCTTTTTCTTCCATTTTATCATTGGTCGAGTTTTTCTACGACAACAATTATCAGACCAGCATCAATGTCTTTCTGTATGGGAGGTCATGCCATTCACCATTTTGTTGGGCCAAGGCAAAGGAAAGAGTTTCTCTTTGGCTAAAAATGATCTAAGAGACCACATATAAAGTTCAGCTAATTCGGGATAGGCTCAGCACTGTCTAGAGTAGACATAAGAGATATGTCTATCTAAATCGGCTCAAAGTGGAGTTTGACGTGGGAGAGTTTATCTTTCTCAAGTTGCATCCTACACGTGGTTTCAGTTAATTCAAGGTGAAAAGAAAATTAGCTTTGTGGTATATTGGCATGTTCAAGATTGTTAAAATGACTAGCAACATGGCCTATAGATTTGACCTACCTCCCCAACTCAAATATGTCCATAATGCCTTCCACATAACCCAATTGAAGAAATACACACCAGATCCGTCCTACAGTATCTTCTGGATTGACATTCCTATTGAGGAGGATACCTCGCATGAAGAAGAGCCTATGCGGATCCTTGATAAAGAGACTTGATGTAATACCCCAAATTTTACCTTGGTAAGAATAAGATCTTCTTGTATCATTGTTTGGTGCTTGGAATTGTGAAATATAATGAAATGATGGAGTTTTGCATTGTGACTTATGAAGAAGTGAAGAGTCAGATGGTTGTGGGACCTTTGAGGGAGGGAGTGGTCGTTCAAATGGGAGTTGAACAACCGACTGTACATAGATTTAAAGTTTAAAAGCTCTCAGATGAGGAGGTGGTTGATCAAGATGTTAGCGATTGTTCAGCTTCATTACCGATTCAAAATGATGAAGTTTTGCAGATGATCGGTGAATGACTGGGTTCTTTATAGATTGTTAAATTTTTGAGTTTGCGGTTGATCGGCTGAAAAAGGTGATCGATCAGTATATTGAAGAATATATGGAGTTTAATGTCAGATTGTTTCGTAGTTGATCATGTGAAGAAGGTGATCAACCGGTAATGCAAAAAGTCATTGAAAATATGCTGCAATGTTATGTTTCCATTGGATGAACAAAGGGTTACTTATTATGGTTTCTACTAGGATTCCTAACACCTCAACAACAGCGTAACCCTTGCAGCTCTAAAAGGTTTTTTCTTTTGGTTAAGGAAAAGAAGAAGTTGAGGATTGAAGGTGTCACATCCCATTTTACATTTATCTTTCCGTCAGCCATATAAAAATTTTTCTTTTTACAGTTTATTTGTAAAAGCATGTGAAGAGAAAATAGAGTGAGCAAAAGCGGAAGTCCTTAGTAATTCAAAATACATAATCACCACTTTAAAATTGTAAGTATTTGAACCACTTATCACAAAATTTTACCATACACAGTATTACTGAGCCATAAGCCAAGGTTAAAATATGCCGGATAACGAAAGCATTCATCGTGGCCATCCTCCTTCCACTGCAGTTTTCTTCCATTTACTTTATATGCTCTTCATTGGGATCATAATCATCACCTACATCACAAGATAAAACTATGAGTCTAATGCTCAATAAGAGAAAGAATGAAATGCAATGATCAATGTATGCATGTGTAGTCTGTTTTAGAAAACAACCAATCTTTTTGTCTTTTAGTTTACATTTCACTTGTCAGTCCAAACGTTGGAGATTTCTAGTATAGGAGAAAAGATACATCTTATGGTCCATGTTAGGCTTAACCGTCACTCAATCCTGACATGGGAGGAGCTGTATCCATCAGGGGTATTACCAAATAAGATCGTCACTAATTTTTCAATTCCCCAATGCCCATTTATGTTTATTCCATTTGTTTCATTTAGAATGTAATGCATGTCATGGATGCACTTCAATAAATGCTTTAAACATAAATGCATCGGTCTAACATGTGAGCACAACTACTATATTGTATTAACTGAACCATCAAGGTGAAACCAAAGAGTACATTCCAGTCAACAACAATTCTCAACAATTTATCAAGCAGTAAAGGACAGAGGGCAATTTAAACGTGCAAAATATTATGCTCAACAAACATTTGCCAATAACAGAACCTCAACAATTAATAACATATTGCATCAAGAGACATACTTAATTTCTCAACATCATTTAACAGTATCATCAGCTAATTAGATAATGAAATGTAATTAACCTAGCATGCGTCCTCATTATTCACTTCCAATATAGTAAATAAACTAGGGGGAGCGACAAATGCGATCAATAGAAGCAACATTCCTGAATATTGAGAAAACAGAGAGCCATTCCAACCATTTTAACTTTATCTACAATTCACAGTTTATCAAATCATTTTCAACAACAATAGAGAGCATAATCATTCAAATAAGTGACAACAATGATCATATTCATTCAAGGTAGTAACCATAAAGAGCATATTAAATCAAATTGGTAACCAAAGAGAGCATACTCAACCATTTCAATGTTTTCTTCAACCAATTTTTATCAACAAAACACTATCCTCACGGGTTCACAGGAAAAAATAGAATAGAACTTTCACCAGCACAATAATATATATCCTAAATCTTGTGATGTCGACTACCTTTGGTAAGACACACACATATCCCTTACCTTTTCTCTGTACAATTTCTCTCTTGGAGCTCCTCTTTGCACAACCTCTTTGCTCAGCAGCACCGTGAAGAATAGAAATAGCTCTTTCGAGACTTTTTCTTTCCAAGCTTAAATGCTTTTGATAAACTACCATTTTCTATGTTTATAGGCACTACATAGGGGAGGTGGTACTTTGCAGTGCCTTCACCTATTATCACCTCCCATTTTCACCATTAAAATCAGGGCAGTAAACCATTTTCCATACAACAGCAAGCCATTTTCCAAGAGATCCTTGGTATTTCGGTCGATCACCCCCCTCACGTGATTGACCACAAATCTCAAAGTCATATCTGCCATGACTAAGATCCACCAAAATTCCCTGACGACGATCGTAATTCTGCCTTCTTTTAAAAACCCGATCGATCACCAATTGACCACTCCTCATATTTTTACAATCTGTTTAAAATATGCTTTGGAACCGATCGATCACCTCCTTCAGTTGATCGACCGCTTCCAAAATATCTACAATCTATAAGAATCTGTAATGACCATGATTGACCACTTCCTTATGTGATCAACCACCATCCATCCAAAGCCTTCGTTTCTTCATTATGCTCCACACTTGTCGATTAGTTCCATCCATAAACCATAACAAAACAATCCTTATGTACTGAAAATCCCACTTATCCCAATTTGTATATATATTAAATTTTCAAATCTATCAAGCGTACAATTTATTATTACTAAACACGTTTCCTTTAACAAAACATATAGTACACATAATTCTTTACATTTCACATAAATGGATTTTTTGGATAATGCAGAAGGAGAGGATAAAAGAGAAAGAACTAGAGAGGAAGAAGAGAGAACCAGGGGACAAAGAAGAAGAGAAAGGTTGGAAGAAGGAAAAGGCTTCAACTTAGAGGAAACCTTATGCCCTCATCTTCTTCAAGGAAGTAGAGGTAAGAAATGACGTTTGTGTTTTCCCTTTTAGGCTACATCATAAGAGGTTGGGTTTTATTAATGACATGCTAGGTTAATTTTTATTCACTTCAGGATATGTTGGTTAATGTTGTGTTTGATAGCCATTAATATAAATTGCTCATGTTGTTTGATGGTTATGTTTAATAAATGTTGAGTTCAAATGATCGTATTGTTGGTTGAGAATTTTATATGTCAACGATATGCTAGATAATAGGAGAAATTGTATGCATTCATTGATGTGCCCCTAAAATTGCTAAGTTGATGGAGAGAGGACTAACTTGAGGGATCAAGTTAATTGATGTACACTCACACTTCACTTGGATATGACTCACCAAAATAAATGGAGGCTAGCTTGGATATGACTCACCAAGCTACGGTTTGGATATGACTTACCAAACCTACTAACACTTAACTTGGATATGACTCACCAAAATAAAAGGTAGCAAAAGAGAGTGATAGAATTTCACAAACTAAATACAAGAGTTTTTGATTCAAAGTTGATTACCTTTTTGAATTACAAAGGGGGGTATATATAACCCATCTTGGACACAAGTTACAACGCAAGTAATAAAGTAGATACTAATAACCAACCACCTAGGAAGAGGGAAGGTCATTACCAAACCAAGACAAAGATTAATTACTTAGAAGAAGGGGGATGAGACAGAGGGAAGATTCATCACCTAGGTAGATGAAAAGAGCCTAGAAAATAACAAGAGTATCTTAGAATATGAATTCCCATCTCTAGATCCTTCTTTGGTGAGACAAGGCTTACCTAGGAAGATGTAAAGCCTTTAGTAATTCCAAGGACACCTAATACATTTAAGGGGAGCAATTAGGCCAAGGATATGGACTTGGAATTCAGATTTCAAGTGTGGTCTTTCTCTTCTTCTCCAATTGGACTTGGTCCCCCCATTTGATTAAGTGTGTAGGATTATCTAAGTCCATGGTTGTTAGTTCATTCTCCATGCTTCCATGGAAGTGAATTCCTAATTGTCCTCATTGAAAAATGTGATTAAATGTCTAAGAGCCTCCTTCTCATCATGCGTTGGTTCATGCTCAAGTTCTTCTAGTTTATTCAATCCTGCAAAATAGCAACTAATTTTATAAGTAATGAGCCTATTGGCTTGGGTCTGGATGATAGGACCATGGGGTGCATCATTCATTTATGTTCATGCATCATGTTGTTTTTAAGAAATGCTATGAAAATGATTTATCATGCATATGGTTTTGAGTAAAGAAAGATAAAGGAAGTTAAGAACTTAATGATATGTTAAGGCTTTGGGAACAAGTTCCCATTGTGAGGCTATGGATACTTAACTCATTGATAGAGGCATTGGTGGACGTGGTCGCCAATAATTGAGACTTGGGTGGATTTTCCCCCAATGATTAAGGCTATGAGTTGAGTTCAACTAATAAAATGAAAAGGAAAATCGTAAAGAGAGGAAATGAAAATGGAAAACATTTTATGTAAAGCAAATTACATGATTCATATTGCATATCATTTCCTACTAAGCATTAGGCTTATAAATTATGTCTTGTGATGTAGGTATGCACGGTAACAAGTAAAGGAGCAGTTGATGGTGGATATATGCCTTGCAGATCTTGTGGTTGGCTAGGCTAAAATATAAAAGGGAAAGTAATATGTAAATGGTTTTCTATTCTTCACTTGATTTATACAATGTAAAGGATTTAAAGAAGAAAATTTTATTTATGATGTGCATTACATTATTCTTCTTAAATGATAAAAAGTCTTTTGCTACGCTATGTTTTATAAATGAAAAATGTTCCAAATCCTTATGTTTAAAGTGTATGAAAAACGGGTAACTACACTTAAGTACGATGACTCAAAGAAATTCCCTTGGTCCGTATGTTATGGTGAAATCACACCAAATGAGAAGCTACTTGGGAGCTCAAATATGAGATGATGCAGAAGTAGTCTATCTCTTTGAAGATGTATCTAGTTTGTATTAAATTTTGGGATGAAATTTTCTTAAAGGGGAAAAGATGTAAAACCCGTGAATTTTATAACAATAAGATCCACATGTAAATTATAGTCAACGGATCAGAGGGATTAAAATTTGAGTTCTTTGGTAAATTGTGGAATATTTTTTGGGCGTAATAAAAATAAATTTTATGGGAAATAGGTCTAGGGTTTTATCAAAAAGGGGCCCTCATTTTTCGAGTACTCATTTCACAAGCAGAGAGAGGGAGAGAGCGGTGAAAGGATGAAAAACCATTGTTTTGACGGAAGGATTCCGACCAAAGATCCATGGTATCGTAGTGTCAAGCTACGAGGTTTGTGAAGTGTGTTCGCAAATAGAATCATTTAAAGTAATTTTCTAGAGTCCAAAGTTGTGTGAGTGTTGAGTTTGGATTCAGGTTCGTAAGCCCGAGGATCCTGGATTTCTATAGAGGGGTTATGGTTGTGAAAGGTGAAAATCAAGATGAGGAAAGGATTTCCACCACCCCCATTGTGTGGTCAGGAAGATGGGTCGAGAAACCACAGTGGATGTTCAAGGGAGTGCCCACTAGAGATGGGACCCAGATGAACGTTGTTCTGAAAGAAGGAACATTGGCTGTTCCGCATAATGAATGTTGTTTCTAGCAATAACATTGATTATTCTGCAAAATGAATGTTGTTTCGAAAGAACGAACACTGATCGTTTCACGAAATAAATAATGCTCTGTGAGGGGGATATGGGTTCGTTCCATAGTGGAACAAACCATGTTTTGCAGTCGACCTAGATTTTTTTTAAATGGGGAACGCACGGTGCACGTGCCATAGAATTTTGAAGTTTCGTAGAACAACCTTGCTAGACAGTGCCTCAAATGTTCAACCTTCCGCTGATGCACTTTTCGGCATCAGTAGGGTGTGTTGTTCTTGTGTCATGCACACCATTCTCTCCCCGATATTCTTCCAAGTTTTTTTGGTTTGGTCCTAATCATGATTTAGAACCTTTCTATTTCTCTTATTTGTTATGACTTAAAGGGACATTTTATTTTAGGGAGTAGGCATGGATAAATTCACGGACTACGAGCCGTTATCTGAATTTACTTCTCCTTCAAATAGAAAGTGAGACCATCATGGAGGTAGGGATTTTATACTTAGTTGCTTTGCATTGCATTGCATTGTTTTCCAAAACTATATTTTCCAAGTTGACACATATGGAAACCTCACGAGGTCTATTCGAAAGGACGTCAATTTTTATGCTATATATATATAGGAGTTTTACACATTTTCTTTACATGCATGATATTTCATGGTATGCTATACTTTTGATACGGGAGGATGAATCCTCTTGATACTTTGGACAAACTCGGTGTCAAAGTATTATGAGGCTATCCTCCATGAATCTCCTACTGCGTGGAGATGGTTGTTTGTGCGGTGTGTGAAAAGATGGGATTAATGTAGTGATGACGCACTCCTTGGTTTTCGAATCCCTGAACCTTTTTAGGGTGTTTTTATAATATGGGTTATATTATCGTGGAGCCTATCTCCCCAACAATTCAAGTGACGTGTTGTGTCCTCAGACCGCCATTGCTTTCTTCCTCAACCCAGAAACAGTCACCGCCTTTCTGTGCATTTGATCGGATGAGTCCTTTTGTGATACTCCATTTTCGCTAATGGCTAAATTTAATAAGAAATTATGACAATAGTATTTTGTTTATAGTCGTCAATGTACACGACCTTGATTTTTTTTATTGATATCTCATCCGGGGCATTTGGGACCGGTTTTCCATAAAAAGATGGAAAGGATTTTGAAACAATCTTGAAAGGTATGCTTGTTTTCCCGATATCATAGTTTTTATGAAAAAGGAGGAAAACAAGTTTTACACATGCATGCATTTAGTATAAATTTCTTACTGAGTTAGTCACTCACCCTAACAACGCCTACCCTCCAAGTAAAGACAAGAGCTTTTAGTATCGTGGGTATTCAAGCTTTGGATCTTCGCTTACTTTCTTCATTCCTTTCCTTTAGTTGTAATTCTCCTTGGAAAGAATTATTGGCTGAACTATTGCAATATACTTTGGTTACATTTCTGGATGTTTGCACTTGGATGCACAGTTTGGATTTGATTTTTAAGCTTTGGATCTTTGCTTAAGTTCTTCATTCCTTTCCCATTGTTGTTATTCTCCTTTGTAAGAATTATTAGTTGAAATATTTTAATATACTTTGGTGACATTTCTTGATGTTTGGACTTGGATACACAATTTTTTATTTGATTTTTACATGACCTCAGTATTATCTTTTATTATCACTATGGGAACCATGGCACATCTCGTGTGGGTTACAACTATGGATTGTATACAAGTCTTCTGCCATTTAACTTTGCCTTATGCTTGGTGATCGGGTTCTCTCCGAGGATCGAGTCATTTGGAACTCAATGTTTCTATTATTCCCACCTCCGAATCCTGACAAAACATATCCTTGATTCATATTTCAACATAAGCATTAAACAACAAACAATAATCATATCCTGAATTCACAGTCTGTAGGCATCACAATAAAATATCATCATAACACTACCTTACCCTAACACTTTGTGATGCAGGCCAAAAGTCAAATACAAGCAAACATCACTTACCTTAAGCTCTTCGTGGAGTCTGTAGTATCCAACCTTTGCTCCAACTGATTACTTTCCTTCAAATTAGAAAGAAGAAGAATCGAGTTAAGAGTAAAAAAAGACTGAAACTTTTACACTCTATTTCACAATCTTAAAAATAACTCCGACTAATTCATCATTCATCGTCGCACCTTCAAAATACAAAGTCCTAACTATAAAGGGACTATCTCCATAAAGCTTGAGATAGAATTCTTCCAAACCTCGCTGCTCAAGACTGATTAGGGTTCTAAGCCAATCCTTTGTATTTACGAACTATCAAGTCTAAAAATCCAATGGAAGAAATCTCGCAAATAACACATCTTGAAATTATCATTTCCTTATCTTTGAAATAATTGAATCGTAGCATGTGAATTTTGTGAAAAATTGTGTTTTGAATCTATCAGTAGTTATAGTGGTTGTATGGGCTTCAACTGTAAACGTTTGCTTGCCTTTCTCCTCTAATGATAATCTGCCACATTTACATATTACACTTACTTTTGTAGAAACCAATGCTTCTGTAGTCAATAACACCTCCATGGAAGCTAATGTTTCTGTGAATTCCTCATCTCGTAGATCCCTTTTAATTTATCCACCAATCATATCCACCAAGTACGCTTATTCTTTTGCGGATATCTCTCTCACAAACACCAATGCTTCTGCAGACACCAATGTTTCTATGATATTCATTGTTCTGTGCGGTTCCTTAGATTTAAATGATGAAGTTTCTTTCATTTGAGGATGCATTTCTTTTCAAGGACGCCTACACCTCAACAATATTCACTATTCCTCATAGATCCTTGATCCAAACGATGATATTGTGTACCTTACTTATCCATTGCAGACGTGTTCTGGTGTGCCATGGATTCCCTCAAAACACCATTGAGCATGGAGGTTTGCTAACATTAATTTTAGTGCTCTTTTTGTAGGTCTCCATGAGGAAGAATGTACTCTCAATGTTCTTACCTTCCATCCAACATCCATGTGCCACATGGTCTTGTTCAACATGAAGCATAAGTGGAAGTTCAAGCAACAATTTAGGAGATATATGCAACATTCAAAAATTGGCAACAAACTGAGCCTTGAGGAGTATTTAGCATATTAAGTAGCCAATACAATCTTGTATCGAAATGTGCTTTTCATGGAAAATGTAGGTGACATCATAAGCTTTCTAGAATAGGTTTTTTGCCAACATTGAAGATAATTTTTCATGTCAAAGGTCGTTGAACAAAGAGCTACTTTTTTTTTATGCCCAACTTCTCTCAATTGGAGTTGAAGACAACCAACTTGAAAAGAAGACTTTGAAGTATATCATGTTTGCTCAATTGGTGGCTCCAAGGCTTAAGGAATATTTATGCTTTATGTTTTGATTAAATTATGTTAATTTTCTTTTGGTTTAAAGACAAATGATTGAGTCACTCAACTAGAGCTTGTTCTAGTAGAGCATGTGTCTTTGTGAGGGCATTTTGGGTAAGTTGTCTTTAGGAAGCTTGCTCTAATTTGATGGGGTATTTAAACCCTCTCTAAGGTCTGCCCTAAGGGTATAATATTTTCAGCTAAAGAAGAATCTTTCAATGTTTGGAGTTTCCCTCCATTTAACCAACTCATTTTGGGTGTTCATCCGATTGAGTTTTTGTGTAAACATTGGTTTCATCTTGTTTGTGAGCCTTAGGTGATTCCTCTAATTACTATACCTTTCTCCACCTCCTTCTATAGAGGTAGACATCCCTAGCAAAGGTGTACCAAACTTGTGAAGAACCAAGTTGGAGAGTTTCCATCCAAGGAAACCATTGAAGTCAATAGGCACGGACGAAACGCCTATTTAGACCAGCTTGCACCCTTTCAACCATAATATGACGTCGTTCCTTTCCAAAACTCCACTATTCACCACAATACACCATCTTTATAATACAACATTGTCTATTCTGAGGACACATTCCTTTTTGCAGACACATTCCTTAATACATGTTGATATTTTTAAATCTAAACGATGATGTTTCTTCCTCGTTACGTATCTATCACGGGCACATTCCTTTCCGCAGATGAATTCCTTATTATAAAACAACATCATCCATTCTTTTGATACAAACACTTATACGGATTCCAACTCTTCCGCAGATATGAAGGCTTCCACATACCCATTCCAATCCGCAGGCACCCTTACTCCTACACTAAAATGTTTTAATTTAAATTTTTGTTCCACACCCAGTGTAACTTACTTCATAAATATAATATTTTAATTAAAATAAAATCCTTCATTACACAATACATATAACACTCTACTTGTGACACTATTTATTCTATTTAAATTCAAAATGTCACATTAAACATATAAGATTATTCGTGTATATTTTACGGGAGTTACATTTCTCCCCATTACATTAAATTTTTTCCTCAAAATTAGTTCCATGAAATAGTTATAGGTATCTGTCTTTCATGTCTCATTGCCTTTCCCATGTCACCTCTTTTAACATGTGATTTCACCATAACATTTCTACCAATGGGATTTGTTTGTGGTTAAGTTCCTTGTTTTTAAAATTAAAAATCTGAATTGGTTTTTCTTCATAACTCAATGTTGGTTGGACTTCAATATACTTTGCATCACCACATAAGAAGGGTAATGAACACATTTCCTTAGCATTGAAACGTGGAAGATGTTGTGCACTCCTTCCATTGACGATGGCAACTCCAACATGTAATACCCCGATTTCCTGTAACATAATTAAATCAAGAATTGAGTGCAATTTTGGAAAAGGAATTATTTGGATAGTTATTGAAAATTTAATTGATGAAAATTACTAGAATTGGAAATGTTATAATGCAATGAAAATTGGGGAGGAAATATTATTGGATTAATTAAGGTGTAATTGACATTTATTGTCGAGAGCGCAGACTTAGTCGTTGATGAATGTCATGACAAAAATGCATTACATAATGCATTTCTATTTTTTGGTCGCCTCACAGTTGAGGTATCGGTCGAATGTCTTGACCAAAATGTATTTCTATTTTTCAGTTGCATGGCGATTGAGGTCGCAATAAAATGTCTCGACCAAAATGCATTATAGAATGCATTTTTGTTTTTCGGTCGCGTAGCAGTTGAGGTCATGATCAAATGTCTTGACTGAAATGTATTACAGATTGCGTTTTGGGTTTCGGTCGAATCATTTGATCGATGGTGCATTCGAATTTCTCAACTGAAATGTAAAACAGAGGCAAAATTGGAATAATCGGTCGATGCCGCGGTTGACGGTTTGTCAACTTCCTTGACTGAAAAGTTCAGTTTTGACAAAAATGCTGCTTTTGTTGCAACCATTTTCTTTGTTTTCTCTCAATGTTTTTCCTTTTCTCCTGAGATGATATAGAGCTTTCCACGTGGCATCGTCATATTGGACCACCTCCTTTGAAATGGGTGACTGTCCATCACCTGACACATCCCTTGGAAGCTTCGCTTGCTCTATCTTCTGTCTATAAATGGTGGGTTGTGCGTGTGAAGCTACTGCTTCTAGTGGCGCTACATTTTACTAAGCTGTATTCTCTGAGAGCCAAGTGCATGTGTGAGTGAGGTTGAAGCTGTTGTTGGTTTGGATTTAAGGGAAAACTGTGGGTTGCTTTGAGGAATTCGTCCAGTGTACAAAATCTTCAGCTGCTTTAAATCTCCAATGAGGTTGGAAGTGGGTTAAGTCGTGGCCAGAGGAGGCCCTACACCACCAGTAGCGTCTGTTTTCCTCAATGTTCCATGAATGGTCTAACAATGCTTCTGTCTGAATATTTTTCTACTTGTTCAATGCATAATGTTATGAAATTGTGATATTGCCTCCGTTAAGTTGAAGGTAGTTGTTGATGATTGACTGCTTTTGTAACATCTCGGTTATTATTACAATTTAAAACTTATGATTTTGAAAACTTTTTCTTTTTAAATTACAGCGGAAGACTTTTCATTTGAAAACTAGCTTTAATAAGAAGTGCATAAATAAACTTCTTTTCGTTAAACCCTTTATTACTTAAAAACATGTCATGAATTAAAACTTTATATCTTTAAAATCTTGACAATAGCAGAAGACTTGTATTTACAAAACCAAAAGAATCGGAATACAATTGAAAAACTTTCTTAATAAAACAATTACTATAATTAAGGTTCACTTTCTTTAAAAACATTATTATCAATCATTACATTTCCTCTTTAAGCTTTTAGCCTAACCAACCACCAACCCCGCAAACGCACAAATGCCTCATCAACTGCTTCAATCCTTGATCCTATGCATATCTACATCACAAGACTTAGCTATGAGCCTAACGCTCAGTATGCATTATAAAAGTAAAAGTGTCCATGCAATGTTCTTTAAAGCACGTATAGTTTTCTCAATGTTCATTATTCCATTATTCTTTATAAAACTGTTAAGAACTTTTTACTATAACGGTGAACTTGTTCTTAACTAGTGAACTTAAACCAGATCAATGAACTTATATTTTAGAAGTGAACTTGTACCTAACTAGTGAACTTAATGTGCCCCAAGGACCAATGACCCGTTCTCGAGCCAAGAGGCTCGTTACTTTTCTAACGAATTATTATTTTGCAAGGAATAATAAGCTAATGGAGCTTAGGAGGAGCCAACGCATGAAGACAAGGAAGCCCCACGTCATGTACTCACATGGAGCCATGCAAACCCGTATCGGCTAGGGTCACATTGTCCTGGTTTGGAAGAGCATACATTAGCCAAAGATAACAAGGTCGAATAAGAGCTTTTTATTGAAGTTTCCACATTAAATTTATGATTTTAGATGTTTTGATTGTTGGATGATTGGTTATGAGTTATTTGTCAGAATTTTGGATCATTTTGTTGTTGTAGGAATGGAGGTGCTTGGTTTGCATATAAACAGAGCCCTCATGCCCAAATTTTTAAGATTCAAGGGCAAATATGTAATTTTCTATTGTTGCATCCTTAGAGTGGTATTTAGAGCACTCTAATGAAACTTTGTAGCCACTTTTGAAACCCTAATATCGAAATTGCTTTGCGCCTTAGAGATTTCTCTCTAACTCTATAAGGTCGTCCAAAGTGCTTCACGGCTCCTTCACCATCTCAAAGTTGTCTCCTTTGTTCTTGCGTGGCCTAGAAGGAGAGGACTTATACTACCTCTTCCAGCAGCTTCATCTTGAGGTTGTCATTATGGTGTGGAGGTAGAAGACCACGTCAAAGCTAAGTTGGAGTGTTGTTTCTTAGAAGCTTCTGAACTAGTCGCCCCCTAGGCCATTTGAGGGACCCGCACACCAATTTGCTGTTCTTGATCTTGTCTTCTTATTTTTCTTGAAAGATGCCCTATATTCTTGATCCCTCTGAAGTTGTTATTCTGTTTGTGTGGAGATCTTGGAGTCATTTCATGATTGCGATTCTAGTTATAGAAATTATTCAAGTTGTTTTCTCTTTGCCACAAATCCAGTTTTTCCGCAAAACCCTAGATCCGAGTTTCTATTTCTCTCTTGCACAACTTCATTTCTACATCATCTTTGAAGCTAAATTTTGGAAGTGTTGTTATTCTTATTGTTGGCTACTATCCTTGTGAGTTTGAGCTCTATAGTCTGTATGCAAGTTGATTTATAGCTGATTATATTTTGGGGCTCGGGTGTTAGTTCTTGGTCGATTGTCAAAATCTGTTTGTTAGCAATTTAGAATCTTAGACTCTATCATTTGGTATCAGAGCCATCTTACAACGTTGCTACTGTATTTTAATTCTATTTGGTGCATATAATGAGTACTAGAAGTGGGGTGAATTACCACCAAGGCAAGAGAACCGCACCAAACAACAACTCACCACCACCTGAGAGAGAAACCACTAATCCCGAAAAAAATTTCCAAACTCAACTTGATGAAATGAGAGAAGTGCTTCAAAGGCTTCAGCAAGACCATGAAGGTGCCTCTTATGATCATGTAAGAGATCCCATAACTCCAAGACCAAGTACAAGGTGAGCACATCTATGGATTCAAGGGGCCGAGTGGAAAGCTTTGATGATGAAATCGAAGAAGAAATCAAGGAGGATTGCTTCTTAAGTTCGAGAACGAGATTTTCCAACCACAATGAGATGAGTCATGTTAAGGCAACCATTTCCCCTTTTAAGGGCTCTAATAATGGTTGTGATTTGGTAGATTCGATGGAGAAAGTGGATAGAGTTTTTGAGTGTTCTGATTTTTCATCAAAAGTAAAGCTTCAAATGATCACCTTGGAGTTGTCTGGCTATGCAATTCTTTGGTGGGAAGATCTTAAAGCACAAAGGAGGGATGGTTATGATGATATTAAAAGTTGGAGGACTATGAAAATGTTGATGCAAAAGAGATTTGTGACATTTCACTATAAGCAAGAACTTTTTTTACAACTTCAAAATTTGAGACAAGGCTCACTATCGGTTGAAGAATACTTGACCGAATTCAAGACTCTTAAAATCCGTTGTTCTATGGAAGAGGCTAAGGAGCAAAAAATCGTGGGATTCATTAAAGATCTTCAAAGAGACAATGGGTATCTAGTTGAGCTACAACCCTTTAATACTATGAAAGACGTTATACAACTTGCCTTGAAAATAGAAAGACAAAAGAAGAGAAGAATGAAAGAATCATCAAATCGGCCATTTCAAAAAAACACTCCTCCATCCAAGACGATTCCTAAAAGTGATGAGAAGATTGTTCCCTTAAAGAGCAATGAAGAGAAGAAGACATTTGGTGAGACTTCCAAGCCACGGACAAGAGATATAAAGTGTTTTAAATGCCTTGGCCTCAGCCATATCGCCTCCCAATGCCCAAACAAACGTGTTATGGTGATAAGAGGAGATTCTAATGGCATTGTTAGTGAGGATGAAGATGAAGAATCCTCTTGTCAAATACAAGAATCATTGGAAGAAACTTTTTATGCCAAAAAGGGTCCTTTGCAAGTAGTGATGAAGAGATCAATGACACTACAAAACCATGAAGAAGAAAATCAAAGGGATACCATTTTCCATACCTATTGTCAAGTGGGGGGAAAACATTTTTCGATGATTATAGAAGGGGGAAGTTGCACAAATGTTGTGTCCCTTGAATTTTTTGAGAAATTGGGATTAGAAATAGTGCCACATTTGAATCCTTACAAGCTCAATTGGTTGAATGATAAAGATCCGATCAAAGTGACAAAACAAGTGTGGCTAGAATTTGCTATTGGAGGTTATGATGATGATGCTCTTTTTGACGTTGTACTATGAGTGCAAGTCATCTACTATTGGGAAGGCCTTGGAAATTTGATAGAAAGGCAATCCACGACGAATTTATCAATTTCTACTCATTTAAGTTCAAAGGACAGACAATTAATTTACCAACTTCTACTCATTCAAGTTCAAAGGACCCGAGCAAATAGTTTGTGATTATGAGAGCATGAACCAAGTCTTGATGCAAGGGGGACCTTTAATCTTGATGTTGTTGAAAGAAAGGGTTAATGAATTGGGAATTATACCCGATTCGATTTTGCACGTGATAAATGAGTTTGAAGATGTTTTCCCCAAAGAGTTACCTCACTGCCTACCACCACTACGAGGCATCAAGCACCAAATTGATCTTGTGCCTCGAGTTACACTACCAAATCATCCATCTTATAGACTTCATCCTAAAGAATCTAAAGAGTTACACAAGCGAGTAACGGAGCTTCTCGAAAAAGGGTATATCCGTGAGTCACTTAGTCAGTGTGCTGTACCTTCTTTGTTGGTCCCTAAAAAGGATGGTTCTATTCGCATGTGAGTAGACAGTAAAGATACCAATCATATCACCATCAAGTATAGATTTCCTATTCCTAGATTAGAGGATATGCTAGATGAAATCAGCAGGGCCTCTATTCTCTCAAAGATTGATCTTAAAAGTGGTTATCACCTAATTCATATGCGAGAAGGGAATGAGTGGAAGACGGCTTTCAAAACTAAGTATAGGCTCTACAAGTGGATGGTTATGTCTTTCGACTTGTCTGACACCCCTAGCACTTTCATGAAAGTGATGCATCATCTTCTATAGGATTTCATGGGAAAGTTTATTGTCATTTATTTCGACAATATTCTTGTTTAAATTCTTGACCTTAAAATGCATATAGAGCACCTCCAAACACTATTTGAAGCTCATAGATTGGCACAATTATTTGGGAATCTAAAGAAATGTTCTTTTACTCAGGAAAAAGGTGTATTTCTTGGGCTTTTTTATTACTAAAGAGGGTATGGAGGTGGATGGCGCCGAAGATAAGGCTATCAAGGAGTGGCCTATTTCAAAGAAAGCCTCCGAAGTGAGAAGTTTTATCAGCTTAGCCTCATTCTACAGGCAATTTATTAAGGGATGCAGCTCTATTATGGGCCTTATTATGGTTTTCACAAAGAAAGAAAAACAATTTGTGTGGTCTGTGGCTTTTCAAAGTAGTTTTGCTTTGATAAAAGAAAAGTTGTGCCACGCTCCCTTACTAGTATTGTCGGATTTCTCAAAGGTCTTCGAGGTTGAGTGTGATGCCTCAGGATTGGGCATTGGAGCCGTTCTCATGGAGGAAGGCAAACCAATTGCATATTTTAGTGAAAAACTAAAGGGGGCTACCTTGAACTATTCCACTTATGACAAAGAATTTTATGCAGTTATTCGTGCTCTTGAGGTGTGGCGACATTATTTATTATCCAAAGAGTTCATCATTCACTCAGATCACCAAGCCCTTAAACATATCCAAAGTCAAGGGAAGCTTAATCATCGGCATGGAAAATGGGTGGAGTTGCTAGAACTTTACCCCTATATCATCAAGTACAAGAAGAGCAAGACTAATCAAGTTATAGATGCCCTTTCGAGGAGATATGTCCTACTAGCCGAATTGAATGCTCAGCTCTATGGTTTTAATTGGATCAAAGAGTTATATGCCAAGCATGAAGACTTCAGAATCATTTATCAGAATAGTTTGATTAAGGTCGAATTGCCTTTTTATGTGGAGGGTGGTTTTCTTTTCAAAGGAGGCAAGATATGTGTACCAATTTGTAGCCTTCAAGAGTCACTTGTGATGGAATCTCATTGGGGGGCTTTAGCGAGTCATTTCGGTAGCAAGAAAACCTTATTAGCTGTCCAAGAGCATTTTCATTGGCCTCATTTGCGACGGGATGTCCAAAAGATTGTTGATCGTTTGCAAGAAAGCTAAGCGCTATGTCCATCCACAAGGATTATATATGCCATTGCTAGTAGCCTCTCATCCTTGGGTGGAAATTAGTGTGGATTTTGTTTTGGGAATCCCTCCGACAACTAGATCTAAAGATTTGATTATGGTGGTAGTTGACTGATTGTCTAAAATGGCCCATTTTCTCGCATGCAACGAAATCGATGACGCCAATCATGTGGCAGATTTGTTCTTCAAAGAGATAGTGAGACTACATGGTGTGCCCCACTCCATTGTTTCCAACCGAGATACTAAATTCTTGAGTGCCTTTTTGAAGATGCTTTGGAGAAAACTAGGTTTGAAACTACTCTTTAGCACTTCTTCTCACCAGCAAACCCATGGGAAAACTGAAGTGGTAAATTTTACTTTGGGAGCGTTACTGAGAACTATTGTTAGTAAACGTCTGACGGTTTGGGATTTGCAATTACCATATATTGAATTTACTTATAATAGAAGTGTGCACGGGACCACTCAACACACACCATTTGAAGTGGTGTATGGTTTTCACCTTCTTACCCAATGGATCTTATTCCACTACCCATGAGCGATTACGTAAGTGAAGATGGAGCCTCTAAAGCTATGAGAGTCAAAGCCATGAATGAAGTGGTGCGCAAAATTATTCAAAGAAAGAATTCAGAGTATGCTAAACATGCCAACCGGTGTCGTAAAGAAGTGATATTTGAAGAGGGGGACTTAGTGTGGTTGCATCTAAGAAAAGACCGATTTCCTAAGCAAAGGAAGTGCAAACTACTACTGAGGGTCTATGGTCCTTTAAAAGTAATGCAGAGGATCAACAATAATTCATATCGAATAGAGCTGCAAGAACATTATGAGGTGTCCTCTACTTTTAATGTAGAAGACATGTCACCGTACTTTGGAGAGGATGAGCAAGAGGTGGAAGATGTCACGGGTCAAGCAATGGATTTAAGGTCAAATCCTTAATCACCCAGGGAGGATGATGTGCCCCAAGGACCAATGAACCGTTCTCGAGCCAAGAGGCTTGTTGCTTATCTAACGACTTCTTATTTTGCAAGGAATAAAAAATTAATGGAACATACAGAGGAGCCAACGCATGAAGACAAGGAAGCCCCACGTCATGTACTCACATGGAGCCATGCAAACCCTAATTGGCTAGGATCACATTGTCCTGGTTTGGAAGAGCTCACATTGGCCGAAGATAACAAGGTCGAATAAGAGCTTTTTCTTGAAGTTTTCACATTAAACTTACGATTTTAGATGTTTTGAATGTTGAATGACTGGTTAGGAGTTATTTTTCACAATTTTGTATCATTTTGATGTTGTAGGAATGGAGGTGCTGGGTTTGCATGTAAACCGAGCCCTCACTACCAAATTTTGAAGATTCACGGGCAAATATGTAATTTTCTATTGTTGCATCATTAAAGTGGTATTTAGACATCTCTAACGAAACTTTGTAGCCACTTTTGAAACCCTAATATCGAAATTCCTTGTTGCATCGAGATTTCTCTCTAACTCTCCAAGGTGGTCCGAAGTGCTTCACGGCTCCTCCACCATCTCAAAGTCATCTCCTTTCTTCTTGCGTGGCCTACGAGGAGAGGACTTATACTACCTCTTCTAGCAGCTCCATCTTAAGGTTTTCATTGTGGTATGGAGGTAGAAGATCACGGCAAAGCCAAGTTGGAGTGTTGTTTCTTAGAATCTTCCAAACTAGTCGCCCCCTCAGCCATTGCAGGGACTCGCGGACCAATTTGGTGCTCTTGATCTTGTCTTCTTCTTTTTCTTGAAAGGTGCCCTGTATTCTTGATCCCTCTGAAGTTGTTATTCTATTTGTGTGGAGATCTTGGAGTCATTTTGTGATTGGGATTCTGGTTATAGAAATTATTCAAGTTTATTTCTCTTTGCCGCAAATCCAGTTTTTCAGCAAAACCCTTGATCCAAGCTTCAGGTTCTCTCCAGCACACTTCTTTTGTGCATCGTCTTTGTAGCTGAATTTTGGAAGTATTGTTATTCTTATTGTTGGCTACCATCCCTGTGAGTTTGAGCTCTATAGTTTGTATGCAAGTTGATTTATAGCTGATTATATTTTGGCGCACAGGTGTTAGTTCATGGCCAATTGTCAAAATCCATTTGTTAGCATTTTAGAATCTTGGACTCTATCGGAACTTAAACTAGATCGATGAACTTATGTTTTAGCAACGAACTTGTACCTAACTGGTGAACTTAACCCAAATCGATGAACTTATGTTTTAGCGGTGAACTTGTACCTAACTAGAGAACATAAACCAGATCAGTGAACTTATACTGCAATGGTGAACTTGTATCATGATGGTGAACTTATTCCATCAAGATGAACTTATACCGTTTCTATTTCTGTTTATCTTTTACTTATTTGTCTTTTACTGTTATTTATTTTGTGACTCGTTTACACATGAGAGAAACATATTCAGTCTCCGAACTCAGGTAAAAACTAACCATTTATGTTTATATTTATTTATAATTGGGGTGAGTGCAACCTCTTCAATCTCTGAACTCACCACCCGTTCAATGAGAGCAACCTCTTTAGTATCCGAACTCACTCGCACGTGTTTGTTTCAACGTTTATTCACAATTCAGTTATGTTTGTATTTTCGTGTGCATTAGAAACTATGATGCAAGCATACAATTCTATCTATGTCTAACGTGTTCATGTATCGTATCCTCAAACATGATTTATCCCTAACTAAGGAACTGAACTTAATGCTAATAAACATAAACTAGAACTTAAACTAGATCGGCGAACTTATGTTTTAGTAATGAACTTGTACCTCACTGGTGAACTTAACCCAAATCGATGAACTTATGTTTTGGCGGTGAACTTTTACCTAACTTGAGAACATAAACCAGATCAGTGAACTTATACTGCAATGGTGAACTTGTATCATGATGGTGAACTTATTCCATCAAGATGAACTTATACCGTTTCTATTTTTGTTTATCTTTTACTTATTTGTCTTTTACTGTTATTTATTTTGTGATTCGTTTCCACATGAGAGAAACATATTCAGTCTCTGAACTCATGTAAAAACTAACCATTTATGTTTATATTTATTCACAATTGGGGTGAGAGCAACCTCTTCAATCTTTGAACTCACCACCCGTTGAATGAGAGCAACCTCTTTAGTATCCGAACTCACTCGCACGTGTTTGTTTCAACGTTTATTCACAATTCAATTATGTTTGTATTTTCGTGTGCATTAGGAACTATGATGCAAGCATACAATTCTATCTATGTCTAACATGTTCATGTATCGTATCCTCAAACATGATTTATCCCTAACTAAGGAACTGAACTTAATGCTAATAAACATACAATTCATACAAGCAATCATTCAGCAGTACATATGCCAAATATAACATAACCTATACATCTAGAAAACAAGCATCAAACAAACACCCCCTCATTCCCGTGATGTAGGCCCTTTCGAACAAAACACATGCAATACTACTTATCTGGAATCCTTAGCTTTAATGAGTTAACAATTAAATTGTCCTTCACAAAACCTATTCATAATTAACACATATACGTATTAATTTCCAAATAACAGAGTTCCCTAACTTCAACTAACATGCTTAATACTTCCAAGTAATCTTTACTTTGTATTTCCTAATTATTCCAAAACTAATATTTAACTACATCACTATCCTCCACCATTCAACAATATACCCAACAACTAATCCAATAATTACATATCTCCTTGAACATTAACCTTCAATAATACACAGATTCAATAAGTAATAATTATACAATGGCCTTTCATAGAGATTCACCTTCATGAACAACATGCAGATTCAAAGTTATATTCTTAATACTTTGATGAGCAGAGTTTAGCAAAGTCTAAACTACATCCCTCAATATCACTTGGCAAGCACCATTCTAAAGACTAAACTAAATTCAACAACAATCAGCAGCAATAACCAACTCCACAATAACGACTGAATTTATTCCAAAAAATAAATTTTTTTAGAACATGAGTAAAGATTGCTTACCAACATCAAAAAATTAGAATCCAAAAGAACTCTCTTTCTTTTCTCTCCTTCTTAGCCAACCATTATCACCCTCGGTCTCTTTCCCTGTAATTCTTTCTCACCATTTCCTTCAACAACAATTCATAAATCTATTCTTCAGACTAGGAATGTAACATGTAGGATTAATCAAATTATTATTCTAAATCATTGTGTGGTTAGCTAAAAATTCAGTCTCATGAAACAATTTCTAAAGATCAAGCTCAAATCCATCCACTTATACAAAAGTTCCTACCTTCTAATGTCCTCAAATCGATACTCTTGGTTACACATTTACTTTTATCTAATAGAGTTACTTTCTTACCTGATACTTTGTATGAAACCTAACACAAAA
Source organism: Begonia loranthoides (assembly GCA_022433065.1). Lineage (NCBI taxonomy): Eukaryota > Viridiplantae > Streptophyta > Magnoliopsida > Cucurbitales > Begoniaceae > Begonia > Begonia loranthoides. The sequence goes on along the minus strand of CM039468.1, from coordinate 30,433,952 downwards.
TTTTAGGAATTACTTTTGGAAATGACTAACTTTACTACTTTCAAATAGTTTAAAACTACTTGTTTCTTAATATTCAAAAATTAATATTCTTTTTATTTTCTCTCTAGTATGCTATCTGTAACACCCCGACTTTTTAAGTTGGATAATTATTAGGGTATTATCGAGGACGTGTTCAAAGCGTTAAGTCTAGGGGTACGTGATGTAACTAAAGGATGGGGTAAGTAGGACATTACATTCTGTATTTATATGCGTCATAGTCATTTTATGACGTGTATTTATGGGGAAAATATTATGGGATAGGAGTTAAGTCGAAAAAATGTGAAGAAAAGCTGTCCACAGCATTTTCAAATGCCTGCGGACGTGTTATGTCATCTGCAAGTGCATTGCGTAGCATCCCCGAGGCTTAGGACACATCTAGGATGAGAATTTGGGTCCCAATGTGCCTGGAAGTCGACTTTTGGATGCATGCGGATGACCTTGTGGATGAGAAGTGTCATTCACAAGAGCATTGCACGTCACCCTTAGCCTGGGGATGACTCAGGACGCGATTTTCCATCCTGACTTCACTGTGCAGTGAAGTTTCAGACTTGGACCCGGACGGTGCAGACTTGAGATGCTTTGTCCACATCGAATCTATCGAAACTCTGAGGACTTTCGGAAGAGTCTGGACAGGGACTAGCTACATCCGATTTGCCTCTGTCTAATTTTGGGACACTTTCAGACGCATGCGGACGCTACATGCGGACACCATACTGCGTCCGAATGTCGCATGCGAACGGTATAGACCATGATGAGGATGTCATTCCTCGTCCATGAAAATCTTTCTGCCCTAGGCATTTTGCACTTGCGGACGAGACCAGTGCGTCCGCACTTGTCCGAAATGGCTCAGATCTATGACAATAAAGGATTTAAAATCAGAAAGAAAATGATACGTAGCCAATAAGTACACAATTCCCTGACATGAACCTGTCCCCCTACCCTGGTCGCGTCCCTCCCCCTCCTAGCCGTACCTTTTGTCCCCTCTCTCTCCCTAGTCCCTCATTCCATTTTCCTGCATGGGAGTTCCAGAGAGCGAGAGAGAGAGCTCTTCCTGCGTGGTGTGTTTCTCTTTGGCGAGCAAGGATTCGTGAGTGGTGAGCTTGTGAGTGTGAACTGTTGAGTTAGAAGCTGAATGTAGAGTGCTGCTGCCATGGTGAAGCATGGAGCTGTTATGAACGGAGCGTGAGGCCCCTGTCCAGCTGCTGTAGCATCTATCCTTGCTAGAGCTTCTGCCGTGTGACCTGGGAGCCGTGGGGTTGCTGTCCCTGTTTTGTGTCTTTAGTGATGGTAAGGAATTTAGGTGTGTCTTGGCCATTTGGAAGCCCTATACCACAAGTAGTGTGCCTGAGTTTGTGTCAGTGTCCCTAAAAGGCTTACTGTTAGTTGTTGATTAGTTGATCGTTAGTTGATTTTAGATGATAGTTCCTTTGATGATAGTGTTAATGATACTATAGATTTGTTATTGTTCTGTAGCTTAATTTAGTTATGTGATGTTAGTCATTGTTGGTTCTGCAATTAAGTGCTTTATTTGTTGATGTTCTGTGGATTATTATTGCCTTGTTATTTTCCTTGTTCCTTGTTATTTGTTTTGTTACAAATGAGTAGACAGTTGATGAACGAGAAAATTTTTGTAAAAAGGTTTAAGCCTGAAAGTCTGAAATACTTAGATAAATGAGCTATGACTTATTCCTTATGGTTTAATTGTTGTTTAGTTATTAACTATAATGCTGTTATTTTTTTCTTTATTGTTGTGTTGCTATTACTTCATTAATCCAGCATGTTTATTTGCTAATCAATTTAGTTCATTGTTAGTCAATTAAGCATGTTAACCCAATTAGTTAATCTAAGTTTGTAAACAATGTAATTAGACTTGCGCATGCTAATTAACTAGCGTAATTAACTTAATTAGGAATTGAGCATGTTAATCAACTAGAATAATTAACCAATTAACTACACTCAAGCATGTTAAGTAAATTAGATAACAATGGTACATAACTTAATTGTATATTACTTGAGTATTTGATTCATTAGAATAATGGAAACATGTTATTTAACTTAACTTAGAATAATATAGCATGTTAATTAACTAGAGTAATTAGCTATAGAGTAATTAATTAGGATCACAATTATAATCTTAATCAAACTTCAGCATGAAATCAATTACGTTAATCAATTAATTAGACTTTAGTATGTTAATTAGTCTAATTAACCCTTAAATAACTAATTCGAGCATGTTAACTAGTTGTTTAAGTAGTAAATAATACTTGAGCATGTAAATTAATTAGTTGAGCATGATTAATTGACTTAATTGAAGTGATCGTTCTTCGTGCATGTCAATCATTATCTTAACTAGAGTTAACTAGAATAATTAACTAGATGTCAACATGTAATCAACTAGAGTAATCAACTAGTAATTAAACTAGAATAATATTAGCATATTAACCAGCCTAGTTATGCCATACTTAATTAACTAGAATAAATGCATGTAACTAACTAGGATAATTAACTCGTATAATAATTGTAATTCATTCTTGAACATGTGAATTAATTAGGATAACCAACTAGGTTAATGTAATATGACATTGAGCATGTAACTCACCTAGGATAACTAATCTGGACGATCACCTAGAATAATAAATGTAGGAAGCATGTAAATGGAATAAGAAGTTAACTAGGCTAAAGAACTAAAGAATTAGAATAATTATCTTATCTTCCTGAGCATGTTTAGTTCATTGTTCTTTCGCTTTTTAAATTCGATATCATAATTGTTCCCTTTTTTATATTTGTTATGCTCTTTCAATTCTGTTATTCAATTATTGTCAGTTACTTTCTTTTATGTGCACTTCAATTTCTGATAATGATTACGTTATGTTGCATCATGCATCATTTTAGGTTGAGAATGTATGGTCACGCATCATGTTAATAGAAACTAATATGGACTGCCACCTTGGTGGTGGTATTCACACATGCACGAGTGAGGATAAACTATGAAGATGAGTAAAAACGCTAAGATGATAAAGGTCTTTTGTGGTACCGGTAGCTTAGCTCGACACAGGAGAAAAAGAAAATGATGAAAACGGGAGTTAGGGGCAGATGGGTAGCGGGTCTAGTCTGTAACTAGCCGAAGCCCCTCCCACTTAGGGTACGGGAGTTCTAGTTGTGAGTAAAAGGTTATATCTGATCAGTATACTATTCCAAAGGAAATCTTCCAATCTCCAGCTCGATGTACGGGTAAAGGACTAAAGAACCAACAACTTAATGAAAAGATTGGTTTGGGTAGCCCCCATTCCAAAACGGACTAAAGAGTGGCATATCACATAGCATTAAACATTTTTCCTTACTAAGCCTTTGGGCTTACAATTGACTTGTACTGTAGGTGTAGGTACTTGTACGTGAAGCTAATGCACCGACTTAGGAGAAAACGACGATAATGATGAACAGATAATAAGCAGGGATGAATGATTTGCACGAGTGAGATTGGGGCTGGCCAGGTTTAAATGAAAAAAGAAAACGGTTGTAATTGAATTTATATTTAATTATTTCGTTCCTTTTATTAAGTTCTTTCATTAAATTATTTACGCTTCCGCAACATTATAAAATAAATGATTTCGTACGCTTCCGCATTTCATTAAATTGATTTTCATAACGAGTTTAACGAAACGTTAGTAGCGGTCTGGTTTAGTGTCGCACTATGATATTTGTTTTGAAAGAGATTTTAATGGCCTAGCAAAAGTTCAGCGTTTAAGGGATTTACGAAAAACTGGGTCGTTACACTATCACTGATATAGTATTATTATTCTCTCAAGTCATCCTACTATGTCAGCTACCTTGTTATCTACAACTGTACCAAGATTATTTCACCTTAATGTTGTTACTAAATTTATCCCATAAAATTTCTAGACTTTTAATCCACTTGTATAAAACCACTATTCTTATCATAATATTTTATTTCGTAGAAAAATACTAACACAATCAAAACAAAAATCAACAATAAAAAAAAACTATAATTTAAATTAAACATACTTACAGTTGAAGAAATATTCTCATGTGTGAGGCTTGTGTTGTCAAGCAGTCTACACAAACGACGTTAACCTGGGTGCTCTGATACCATTTTGTAATGCCCCGAAACATCAAAACTTTTTTCTTACTATTATTTTTTTTTTAAATAAATCATACATAAAATTATGCCTTTAAAATCATACACAACAGAAGTCTTTAGAATAAATCTTTTTTGAAATCTAAGCTTAGTAAAACTCAACGTTTATTAAATATCTATACAAAGATTTTCATGATAAAAAATTTCAAGTGTACAATGTCAAGTTTTATAGTTTAATGATAAATAGAGTTGTCAAATCCACAATGAATATATAATTTATTAATTTTACTAAGTACTCTAATTAATTCAAACTTTATCAAGATAATTAAAACTTTGATTTTTTGGAAACCAAAATATAATAAATAACAAAATAAAATAAATCACTAATGGAAAACCTTTAATTCAAAAAAGATTTAGATAATTGATTTCATGAATATTTGTCAAATTATTTATCAGATTCAATATTTCATAATCGAACAATTATTTATAAATCGAAAACCCTAATTTGTTAAATTCCCCTCTCTCGAATGCCGAATTAATTTTAATTCCTAAAATCACAATTTCAATATCTCTAATAAAATCATTATTTCATTGTTTTCTAATTGATTTCATAAAACTATAACACTCTCTCGAGTTGTTAAACCTTAACGTTGTAATATTCAGATCTTATTTTGAATTACCTCTCTCGAGCGTCAAACCCTAAATATAAAATCATTCGATAAGTGGCAAGCAAATTGAAAGCATTAAGAACAGAATATCACAAATAAATAATTAATTCAACCGACAGAATAGTCAATCAATCAAAATAACAGTTAAAATAAACAATTCGTCTCTCCTTTAGAAGAAGAGAGTTAGTTCAACATAATTGAAATAAAAACAATGAAAAATATGTTAAAAGAGAAAATCTGTCTCTAGATATCACCGTAATGGTGTAACCCGTTTGCTAGTCTCCTCGTCCGATGTCGAAAATTCTCTTCAATCACTCCTTAAAATTCATCTCGAGGGTGTTGAATGTGTTTCCTTTTGTCTGATAACTCTGTATTTATAGCTTCATTAGAATTGCCGAAATCTCAGAAAAAATCTTTCAAAATTTGTGGGATTTTGTAATTTCATAAAATAAATTTGGTCCTAGGCTGTGGCTTGAACTTTTTTAAGTTCCAGCTCGGGCTCTTTTTTTCTGTTAGGCTACAACTTGAACTATTCTAGGTCGCGGCTCAGGTTCTTTTCTGCTCTTAGGCCGCAGCTTAACATCATTGAGTCGCAGCTCAGATGCTGTTGTGTGACCACGATATGCTTCCTTTTATTTCATGGTTTAAACTTCCAAAATATAATATTTTACATCTTTTTTTCACCTATTTGATTCTTTATCTGCATTATAACTCAAAATAGGTTAAATTTACCAAAAACACAAGAATAAGTATCAAACTTTGCTTAGAAATGTAATAATAACTCTAATTTTTATATAGTTATCAATAGTTTTTCGTACATATTTTGAAACCATGCAGCGGATGTCTCAATGAAAACTCATTTGAAATCAAATGATCATTTAAATAGACATAAACATTTATAAAATATTTCTACTTAAATCCAAACAATAATAAATATAACTTTTAATGAAAAGCTTTATGACTTGTTATTAAAATCTTCATTTCTTTAAATTCTCATCCATGTGTCAACTTCACTTCGACAATGTTTTAGCTTCACCCATGAGAATTCCTCTTCAACCATGTTCTCAATTGTTCCCCTCATCTAGTTCCTTAGTAATTCCATCATTACTTACATCATAAAGTTCAAACTATAAGTCCAACGCTCAGAGATGCACAACAAAATATGAGTATGCAATGCACTTTCATAAAAACATATCTTTTTTATTCTTTCTTCTTTCTATTCTTTTCTTTCTTTTAACAACCTTACAACATTTGTCAAAATTCTTACGAGAAGAGTTGACACAAATATAGGAAACACACAATTGAGTCTCGAGAACTTTGGTGAGACAGTCTCCCTTACTAAGACCTCTGTTAGTGTTGTGCACTCAATGCACAAACACTTGGTGAACTTTGGCCAAACCCTGACATTACTAAGCTACCGAGCTTATCCCCCATAGGATCAACCTTTGAGACTACCTTTCCTCAACCCTTCATATTCTTTCTTACATATCTCAAATTTTGTTTCTATCTTTTTCACATGCAAACATATGAATGTAAATTGTTTTCATTCTTTTCTTGAAAAACTTGATACATCGAATATACATGATACATAGTAATTGTAATACCCCAATCTTCAAAATCCTTTTTAAATCCTTAGTCATAAAATTTTTCATTTTCTTTAAAACATATCAGAGTAATTCAGCGGGACCATTTTAAAACATTTAAAAGTAAATTTAAATAATTTAAAGAGTTCACGATAAATTACAAAACAGTACTGAAACAAAAATTTTACTTAAACAATCCATTTTATTTCTTTGAGCCATAACCCTTTAGGTTGAGTTCGGTTGATAACCCAAGGCCTCCTCTGGTAATGCCTCCTCCTCCACAGGGATATCATCTACATCACGAGTAATACAGTAAGCCTAACGCTCAGCAAGAAATAGAATATAATGCGTATGTAATGCTTATGCAGTCGTTTTCCAGAAAATAACCTATATTTTCTTCCTTTTCATTTCATCGTTTCCTTTACCTTTCCTCACCAGAGATAGGATACATCTGTTGGTATGGCTTAACCAACTTCATCCCTACGTGGGTGAAGGTTTCCATCTGGGGTGTCACCACTACCTTCACCTAATCTCTATCTGACGTTTGAGGACTAAGAGTAGGGATACATCTGTTGGTCTTGTGGCTTAACCAATTCCAACCTCTTCATGAGTGGAGGTTTCCATCAGGGGTGTCACCACCAAGCACTGTCACCCTCTCTCTCGAACCCTCCAAACGCTCCTTTTTCTTTTTCTATTATTCATTTTCTTTATCATGTAATGCATACCATATTTTCTTAAGCCTTATCATGATGCATGAATGATCATTCATATCTATTTCATAACAATCCTCGAAGAATATAATTCACAACAACTATTTCATAACAAACCTCAAAGTATACAATACACTAAAGAGTAAAAGTATTCCCGTGACGCAGGGCCTCCACTGGCCACCGCATCCTATTTCTTACCTTTGTAGAATTTTCCTTCGTTACTTAGCATCTACCTCTCTACCTTTTTTCCCCGGTAATACCTTCAAAATAATTATCATTTTATTTATTAGTTATAATCCTAACTTTGACACCATTGTTTATTCGGTAATCGTGGATAGTACCGAGTAGGAATATTCCCAGGAAAGAATTCCCTTAGCAATCTTCTTAGACATAATATCCTTTCCAAATAAGTTCCCAAGAAAGACTAGAGGGTCACAATGGTCTAATTAAATGCCAGTCTCCTTAGACAGAACTTCCTTACACTATATAATTACACCACCAATAATATTCCTAATTAATACGAATTACTATTTCTAAAGTAATAGTACGATAATAACGATAATATGAGCTAATATTTATCATCTAATTTTATCGATAAACTTAAGAGGGATGAAATCGTTAAAAAATCCAAGAGGAGATCTCGTGGTTTTCCTCTTATCGAAAATTCTAAAACTTCTGGAGAAATTCCTTTCCCACAATTTTTCTCTCTCACTCTCTTTTCTCCTTCTCTTTGCTCTAGTTTTTCTTCAGCAAGAATTGCCTTCGTTTATAAGCAAATTCTTGCCTTCAGCTGCTGCCACGCAAGGAGAAAACTAGGTAAAAGTTAAGCAAGCATTTAACAAAGAAAAATCTGTTGGCATCAAGTGATTCAGGTCGACATCCATATGACCGCATGTGGAATGGTGACCACTCTCACGTAAATTCCATGTCATCCACACTGGCTTGAAAAATTCCAGCATGAAGAAGACCCAAAGCAGGCCTTCATCCTCATGGCCTTCAGCTCACAATCATCCAGAACATCACACTGAGAGTTTTCTCCCTCTCTTCGTTCTTCTTTCGGTATGTTTATTCCTCTAGAGAAGTCATAAAGGGAGGAGAAAATGGCAGGATTGTCGGTTGGAAAAAAAAAAACAACAAAATCGTTCGCTAAAGAACAAAATGGACATCCGAAATCCAAAATGGACATCTCTATTCACACGTTGGACATATTTCGGACATCCCTCATCAAAACATACGTCCCTCACCATTGTTCAACTATCCTGATCTCGTCCTCCATTCCTCATCCGACGGCTGGCACTTCACCCGCGTTTTATTTACAAGTGACACGCTCCAAGCATGTGACACCACTTGTTATAATGGACATCTCTAGTTTCAACGGGTGTTCGCCACGCTCAATCTAACAGTTGTCCATCCACCTAAACGACATCCAATGGCCAAGGCTTCTTCCAATATTCCTCTATTTCGAACGACGTCGTTCCACTTAACCTTAACAATACCATCTTATATTCTTTTATTTCGGACGTCCTACATTCATTAGGGACGTCCTTTTTCCTTAAACACTTAAAACGATGGCATTTCCTTTTCATTTCAAACATCCATCTAGATAAAAGGGCATCCTTTTCTTTATAACGGACGTCCGTCCTCCATAAAGGACGTCTGTTTTATTTTTACATCGAACTTCCGTCTTTCCAAAGGCATCCACTGACCATTCCCTATAAGAAACATCTGTCCCACTATAAGGAACGTCCCTTCCAGCTTCAAACAATGCTGCTTCCTCTTCAAATGTCAATGTCCCATTAAAATTAAATCCTTATTTTTTATTCTTTTTATTTTATTACGGACATCCTACTTTCATTAGGGATGTCCTTTTTCCAGAAATGCTTAAAACAATGGCATTTCCTTTTCATTTCAAACGTCTGTCTAGATAATAGGGCTTCCATTTCTTTATAACGGATGTACGTCCCTCCATAAAGGACGTCTATTTTATTCTTACATCTAATTTCCGTCTTTCGTCCATCTTTCCAAAGGCATCTGTTGACCATTCCCTATAAGGAACGCCTGTCCCACTACAAGGGACATCCCTTCCAGCTTCAAATGACGCCGCTTCCTCTTCAAAAGTCAACATCCCATTAAAATTAAATCCTTTTTTTCTTTTTATTTTGTTTCAATTACTACATTTATTTAATCACTCCCCATTTAATGTACGCCCAATTAATTTTTCAATTATCTTTAGTTAATTCCATTACGAAAAATCAGAATATTTCATCCCATGAGAAAATCATCACAAAATCTCCAATACTCATAATTACTATTATTTTTAATCCCAATTAAATTCTGGGATATTACAGTAATAGTCTAACATGCATGAACATATAGTAAACATATCATCGATCAACATCTCAATATGAAAAGAAAACAAACAATAATCATATCTTCGATTAACAACCCGTAGGCATCACATCATATTATCATCAAAACATGTCCTCATTCAACAACTAATAACAATCATATCCTCAAATAATATCACAACAAAAACAGTAAACAGTAAACAATCAACATGCATCATATCCTCAAACGATATCTCGTAGGGATCATAGAAAAACATCATAATTTCTACCTTGCCTTAGCATTTTGTCATGCAGCCAAAGGCCAAACAAAACATCATTCACCTAGAATTCTTATGAAGGTCTATCAATCCCAAAGTAATCCTATATGCAAACTTTTCTTTTAAATAAACAAAAGGTTAACTAAAAGAATAATCCTAAACATTACTTACTGTCAAACGTAACTTCAGAAACTAAATAGTGGAGAACCTACCTTGAGAATTTTAAATGAAAGTTTCACCCGAGAGCTTCAAGAGAAAACTTCTCTCGTCCATGGAGTTCTCGGGTGATTAGGGTTCAAACCCAAACCCTAATATTTATATAACTAAAACCAGAAGGCTTCATAGGATAAAATTCCACAAAATCATGTTTAAACTTTATCTTTTCCTAAACAAGCTAAGGATCATCAATCTGTAGCTCACAAGAAATCTGGAAAAACTAACTTATATAAACCTTCTCGAGCTACAGCAAACGCGAGAACAGCTGCAGTGGATGTTTGCAACAACCCGCTCGACTAATGGCCAACACACATGTCAACCCTAAAACTTACATTCATGGCCGCTAAAGCAACCGCATACGCCAATACTTCTGTGTCAGCCAATGCCCCCACGTAAACTCTAATCTGCAAGTTTGTCTAACAGTCGCCAACTACCACGTGTCCTACTCTATTACTAAAACCCTTCTGCAGATGCCAACACTTCTGCGGGCACCATCGTTGCCATGAATTTATTAAATCTAACAATGACATTTCACTTCGTCCAAGGCCTATCGCGCACCTTCCTATCCGTGGAAGCGAATGCTTCTGCTCTAACACACTACTAACTAAGACTTATTAATCCAAATGACTCCGTTCCTATTTACTTAACTTATCTAAACGATATCTTTCCATTCCGCAAAAGAATCCTTTTCTGATCCAATTGTTCACACTCCTTTCGCTAAATTAAATTGAACGACTCAACACTCTTCCTCGTCTGAGCAGCATCTAACTCTTTTGCGAAAGAATCTTTCCTAAATCCAACGGTCTATGTCCCTTATGCTAATGTAATCTTACGGTTCAACATTCTCTTGCACCCAAAGAACATCAAACACTCTTGTGAAAGAATCTTTCCTAAAATCCAACAATTCACGTTCCTTCCGCTAAACCAATCCAACGACCTCCTGCATCAAACACTCCCTCATATCATCTTTCTCTATCCAAATTGATCTCAACCATTCCTAAACTTCATCCAATGGCTCTTATTGATCCTTCATATACTATATTTTCCTTACTTTTAAAACATGAACAATTAAACCTACACTTAAATCTTTTTCCTAGCCGTGGAACACAATATTTTTTTTATTAATTCTAATATATTCAGCTTTCCTAATTCCTCCATAATTTCTATTTTATTTTATTATTTATAAAATAAAATTTTTATTATTTATAAAATAAAATTCTTTATTGTAACTTTCTTAATTCCATAACTTATTAAATAATTATAATATTTTTATTCCTTTATTAAAATTCTCTAATTGATAATAATTAATCTATTAAATTCTAAATTGTCGTATTTACATAATAAAAACTATTTATGAAAATTGTAGGTATTATAATTATAATATATCTCATTACAATAATTCATGAAAGATTTGATCCACTATGTCAAATTAGAGAATATATAAATTAATATAACAGTAGATGGTTATGGTTAACCTAATAGCATTCTTTCATACTCTTCACCTAAAATAGATTTTCCTCACTATCAGGGAATAATAACACATATTTAGTTAAGGAAGAGAAATTTTGTTTCATGGATCACGGTCATCAATCTAGTGTGATCGTCAAATTATAAGTTATCATGATCAAGTTATGCAATTTAATTCACTGAATATAGATTAAAAAAATAGAGAAATTAATAAAACAATTACAGAACTATAAATACAGTCACAAGACAAACACTAAATAATTTTTGCTTACAAATAAAACACTGAACTATAAAAAATAAACAATGCAAACATCACTGTCAAGTTTTTCGTTAAAAATTTAATTTTTTTTCAGCAATGGAAGACACTCTTTCCTTTTCCGCTGTTGAAAGGATATTTTCTACAGAATATTAATCAAATTGATAATAAACTTTTGAGATACTCGACTAATTTGGTAATAAATTACCAAATTAATTATCAAATAATTAATTACTAAATTGTTACTATTATAAGGTGAAATTAATTACCCAATTAAGTACTAAATTAATTACCAAACTAACTAGCAACACAACCGAAGTGATTGAAGCTATTCGAAAATCGAAACTGATAGAATTGTAGACCTCGTCAGTGTGAATCTCCTCTAAAATCTTGACTAAAATGGAGAAATATCAACTATTGGATTTTGCATGCTAAGATCAAAAAACTCGATGAAAAAGTCTCTTTTTTTCTTTCTCTCTCTCCAGAGTACTAACTCTCTATTCTCTCTAACTCTTTTTTTGTCTCTTTTACCTTGAAGAATTTTGTGGATAACTAAAACCTCAAATTATGGAAAAATAATGACGTAAACCTCACAGTCACATTTTTCGTCAATATACATGTCTCTTAATACCAAACGATGTCGTCTCGTAACATCAATGGATATCCCCTAGCATCTACGATCATACCTCAATGCTAAACAACATCATAAGTGAAGGGACATCCGTTGTAGGCTAAGGGACATCCGTTGTTGGTTGAGGGACATTCGTCCTAAGTAAAGGGACGCCTCGTTGTGAGACGAGAGACGTCCTTCTTAAGTCGAGGGACATCTATTGTGGGATGAGTAACATCTGTTGTAGGATGAGAGACGTCCGTCTTAAGTCAATGATCTTCCCACAAATTTCATCCGAACTGTTCATCTCTCGCGTCAGACGTTCATCATCTATATCGAACATCTTTTAATTTAATCCAATAGTCATCTTCTTTTCTTCATTTACCTTTTTCCATCTAATCGTCTATTGTTCCTCCTTGTCTGGCAACCACCCACTTTCAATCAAACCTCCCTCTACTATGATTTTTTTCTCATTTAATCCATATTTTTTATATTTATCCAACTGTTTGGCTTGTCGCTGATTCTGTTGGCCATCATTTTAAATCAAAACTATTCTGATTCGTATCATTTAGTATCAGAGCTAATTCAATTCCCATCAGACGTTTGTTTCCTCGTGGGGCAACCTTGGATGTCCCTCATCATTGAATGACGTCCAAGGTTGATTATTGGACTTCTTTGGAGGTTCAGGTGATGTCCTTGGCATTTTCTAAGTAGCAAATGTGACTTCGGCATTTGCCTTAATGTTTTTTGATGAAAAATGTTACTGCGATGTTTGCCTTCTTCATTTTCCATTGTTCTAGATTTTAGTTGAAAGTGAAAATTCATTAAAATTTTACTTGTCGTTGATCCCAAACTATGAGATTTGTTTTGTTAATTTCCCTAACACTCTCTTCATTTTATCTTATATTTTTTTTAATTTTATTTTAAATGAGTAATGGGTCCACCTCAGAATATCATCTGAAACCCATTAGTTTAGTTGCTAGAGAATAGTCAAAGTAATCAATTTCCATTGTGTATATTCTTTGGCCACAAGTTAGGTTTTATCCCGTTCTATATAGTTCCACCAATATTATATTTATTCTTGTATACCCATTTGCATCCTTTCACATGTTCGCCTTTCGGAAGAGTTGTTAAACTCGAAGTGAAATTCTTTTCTAAAGCTTGCATTTCAACTCTCATTGCTTCTCTCCATTTTGGAATAAGATTAGCTTGATGAAAGGTTTTAGGTTCAACATAAGAGGAAATGGCTAAACAATAAGTCTTGTATGAAGAAAAAAGCCTTGTGTATGACAAAGCATTAGATATGAATACTTGATAGAAGTTTAAGAAAAGAAGTTGAATCTGCATATGACAAATAACAATGATAATCCATGAGATATGAATATCAAATGTAAAGTCATATCTTGCATCTATACGTAATAATATAAAATAAATATATTTTATATAATATAATTATATAAGATTTTACTAAAAATATTATATTGTTCTGATAATTTTTATTAAATATAGAATAATTAATTTTATAATAATGATGGTTATATATGTATGATCTAAATTCATGGTAATTAACAAATTCCTATTTCATTTTAATTTATTCTTTGATTTACTTGATAAAGTTTTTGTATGAGGTACGATTCATACACCTTGTATATTGGGAATAAATTAAAATGAATACCTAATAATGTTAACATCAATACAATGAAATCTATTTCTATATATTCCCTTGTTTGTTAGTTCAGTGATCGAATAATCATCGTCTAATTCATATTCGTTATGAATAAATTATTTAATCAAGAACTAATAATATTAAAAAATAAAGATGTAATATGAGAGGATAACATATTATAAATTTAGCTCTATTATGAATCTAAATAGAGGGTTAATACATATGTAAAGACTATATTAATGGGCATTACTTTGAGTAAATATACTCTGCAGTTTTAAGAGTGCAACTCCAAATATTTAATGGAACTACTTTAGAATTAATAATTATGTTAATTGATATAAATATTTTATATTAATTAACGAAACATTATTTGTAACGTCTCTAAGTACTCTCAGTATAATATTGTCTGCTTTGGGCCAAAGCCGCATGGTTTTGTTCTTGGGGTTAGCCCAAAATACATTGTATTAGGTATGGAGGAGAACCCTACTTATAAACCATGCATTTTCCACTCTTCCCATTGATGTGAGATTGTGCACCCGCACTGATATAGTTGGGACCCTCACATGGGTCATCCACAATCTCCCTCCCTTAGGGACCCGAGGTCTTGGTCGGTCACATTCTCGATTGGGCTTAGACTCTGATACTATTTGTAAGGTCCCTTAGTCCTCCAAGTACAATATTGTCCGCTTTGGGGCAAAGCCTGCACTATTTTGTTCTTAGGGTTAGCCCAAAATGCGTTATATTAGGTAGAAAAGAGAACTCCACTTATAAACCATGCATTTTCTACTGTCCCGAGCGATGTGGGATTGTGCACCCCCACTGATATGGGTCGGACCCTCACATGGCCTATCTTGACCTTCATAGGGTAGACTGTGACTTTATTAGAGCTCAAGACTATAGATCCATCGGTCTTTTCTTCATAGTCTATCATTATTTGAATAATAGAAAAATAAATAATTAATTATTTAATACACTCAATAATAAGTTTTTTATTTTCTATTAGATAGAATAATTGAATTATTGATTATTCAATTAATTATACACAATGACAAAAATTGTCATAGTTAATATATTTGTTACATTTCATTGAATGAAATAATTGAATTATTGATTATTCAATTAATTAAGAAACATAAAATATATTTTAATAATTGTTTTTTAAAATAGATTACGCCAAATTTGAGTTAATATCATGATGCCAAATGTTGAGTCATGATAACAAGTTGTTTTGATTTTCATAACGGTTTTGTCCTGAATATGCCAATATGAAATCAATTCCAACTTAAATAGGAGATTAAATTTTGTAATGGTTTTATCAAAATGCATAATCACCATAATGAAATTATTTCATTTAAATAAAGTTTACAATTTCATTACCTTGTGATAGTGGGAATCTTTGAGATTGTGGAATCTATTTTAAGAGCAAATCCATGAATTTTCCGCATTGATCTTACAGAATCATTCTGTAAATCTAAATAGATCTGCTCATGCATTGAAAATACGATCTATTATAAATTGAGTATGATCTTTCTGTGTTCATTATGCCCACACAAGTTTATTCAAGGCGAGAAGGATTGACAGAGAAGATTGAAAGTTTCAAATATTGAAGAAATTGTTATTAAAGCCCCTTAAGTTAGCTACAAAAATATAATATTTGAATTCTCTATATAAGATCTAAAATAAAATATTATTTAGCACATATGATTATATTATAACAACGATTCATTTATGTTCATGATAAAGCTTTTTTGTGATACATAGGTTACGAATGTTACCATTGTTATGAATATCAGTAATTCCACCGTGCGAAGAAATCTAAAAACTAATATAGAAAAAGAATCATTTTGTAATGTCCCTTGATTCTCCCATTACAATATTATCCACTTTGGGATGAAGTCTACATGGCTTTGTTCTTGGGGTTAGCCTAAAACGTGTTGTACTAAGTAGGGAGGGGAACCTTACTTATAAACCATGTATTTTCTACCCTCTCAAGTGATGGGGAATTGTGCATCCCCACTAATATTGGCCGAACCCATTCCTGGGCCTTTCCTGACCTCCACAGGGCAAACTGCCACACATTTAAGCCCATGAGAAATTGAAGAACACATTCTTGTTGTTGATATTCAATAATAGGTCTAATGCCTCCACATGTGCATCTCGAAATAGGCTTCAAATTTTGCAATTCATCCTAAAGTTTTTTTTTGGCGTAATAGCTACTACCATCCATGGAACCTTGTGATAATTCCATTACTAATTTTTTGATTTGACAAACACGAGGACCATTAGTTTGATGTAACCTTTCAGCTAAATCATTCCTTACAGCAAAAGCCTAATTAAGATAGAGTAGACTAACGGCGATTTCCTTAGAAATTGAATTTAAAATCCCAGAAGTTATCATGTTGTTTACTCTTGACCAATATGAAAACATAATGTCAGTTGAAGAAGGTTGCAGAATGGTAACATCAACAAATTGAATTTTATTTCTGGCATTTAATGCCATAGTCATCGCTCTCTTCCATGTATTAAAATTGGATCCAACCAACAGATGAGGCCAGGTATCAAACCTGGATAATCTCCATTATGGAGATACTATGGATTCTTGCAATCTTTCATCGATGAAATTGGCGAAGAAGATGCCGAACTAGTAGTGGCTTTGCCTAGGGGCATGCAAAAAAAATGAAGAACGACGGAGAAGGAATGCCAAATAATCGCACTGCTCTGACACTGAATCACGAAAAGGATTGAGAAGAGAAAAATGGATTCTCATTGACTTTACTTCAGTTTCAGAACTTCCGTGGGGAAGAATGGTACACATCATCAATCCATTTCATAGAAGTTGAGAAATGCAGAATTTTTACAGGGAGAGAAAGAGAGAAAAGTTTTTGTCTGTAGTATTTTGCCTTTTTTGTAATATGAAAACTAAAACTTTTACAATGCATTCCAAGGGTATATGTGTATACTTGGAAGGATAGAAATTTCAACCGTACAAGGAATGTACCATACAAGGAATGTACAATTAATTACATTAAAATTGTATTGACAAATAATGCATTAACATCCCCCCGCAAGCTCAAGGATGTGGGACAAGAAGCTTGGATTGAAAAACATGAAATTCGCTCAACGCTAGTGATTTGGTGAGAGCATCCACTAATTGATTGTTAGAAGGAGTGAAAAGAACAAACAGAGATTTCTTTTGAAATTTTTCTTTGACGAAGTGATAGTCAATCTCAACATGCTTGGATTTTGAATGAAACACAGGATTTGAAGCTAAATATGTAGCACTTAAATTGTCACAGAAAATGATGGGGTTAGCGGAAGAGGGTATACCGAGCTCATGTAAAAGAGATTGGATCCAAAGAACATCCGAAGCAGTATTTGCAATGCTGCAATATTCTGACTCAGTACTTGAACGAGAGACAAATTTTTGTCTTGCTGAGGAGCATGAAATAAGATTTGGACCTAAAAAGGTGCAAAAAGCACT
Source organism: Begonia loranthoides (assembly GCA_022433065.1). Taxonomy (NCBI): domain Eukaryota; kingdom Viridiplantae; phylum Streptophyta; class Magnoliopsida; order Cucurbitales; family Begoniaceae; genus Begonia; species Begonia loranthoides. The sequence goes on along the minus strand of CM039468.1, from coordinate 30,416,555 downwards.
AGTGCTCCTACGATCGTCGAGGCAAGAGGCCCAATCTGCATTTGTAAAGCAGTGTAGATCAAAGTGAGAAGTAGTGGAGAAAAATATATCGAGATTTGTAGTCCCCCGAAGGTATTGAAGAATCCTTTTAACAGTAGTCCAATGTACGTCAGTAGGAGCATACATAAACTAACAAACTTTGTTAATGGCAAAAGCAATGTCTTGACGAGTAATGCAACAATATTGTAAAGCACCCACAATACTGCGATAATGGGAGCCATCAGGTAGAGGAGTGCCCGAATGATTGGACAGAATGGGACCAAAAACCATAGGAGTCGATACCAGTTTGATTGAACTCATATTGGCCTTAAGAAGTAAGTCGGTGATGTAGGTGGACTAATGTAACCTCAAATGGTTGGCTGTAGTAGCCACTGAAATACCAAGGAAGTAGTGAAGTGAGCCCATATCACGGACCACAAAATTCGTGTTGAGGTACCCAATCAGGTCGTCAATGAGGGAAGTAGAGTTTCTTGTGACTATAATAGCATCAACGTAAATGAGCATAAGAATAATGGAGGAGGCCTTTTTAAAGATGAAGAGCGATGTATCCGACTTTGTTGTCTTGAAACCCCAGAGAAGTAGAGCAGTGTATAGTTTGGTGTACCACGCACGTGGTGATTACTTCAAGCCATATATAGATTTTTGTAAAAGGCACACATAAGATGGATGAGAAAGACTTACAAAACCAGGAGGTTGTTGCATATAAACCGTTTATGATAAATCGCCATTGAGAAAAGCATTGTTGATGTCGAGTTGTCTAGTAGTCCACTCGAGATAAAAAGCCAATGAAAGAGCAATCCGAATAGTAATTGGCTTGACAACCAGATTAAAGGTTTCATCATAATCAACACCCTTAGTTTGATTGTATCCTTTGGCAACCAAATGTGCTTTTAATAATCTATAGAGCCAGTACTATTCAGTTGGAGCCGAAAAACCCACTTATAGTTTATAAGAGTAGCACCACTAAGAAGTGGAACAAGCGTCCACGTTTGATTTTTATGCAAAGCATCAATTTCGTCTCGCATGGCAACAAGCCATAACTTTCTCTTGGAAGCTTGGAGGAATGTGTATGGAGTAGAGGGTGTAAGGCTAGAGGACGTGAAAGCTTTCCATTTGAAAATGCCATCTTTTGATTGGGTTTACATGGGATAGAGGTTAAGTTGTTGCTGGCTTGTGTTAAGATTGGATGTGCTAGGAATTGGGTCAGATTCAAGAATAGGGAGAAGTGGTGGAGGTGAGGGAGAAGATGGGAGAAATGGAGGGGAAGGAAGGGAGGATGGTGGGGAAGAAACCAGGAGGGTTGAGGATGAAAGGGTGGTGGATGTCTATATAGATGATGAAGGGAAAGGGATAGGGCAAATAGGGATGGAGATGGCAGTAGGTGGGGAAGGGGAAGGGGAAGGGGAAGGGGGAGGGGAGAGAGTGGAAAATGGGAAAGAGTTTTTGTAATACCCCAACTTTTCATATTGGAATTTAATAAGGAAAATTAGAAAATAATTGAGGGTATTTCGATTAATTGGATAATTATCAGGGTATTACCAAAGACGTATTCAGTTGATTATAATTCAATGGAATTTATTGGATTATAATTATTATTAAATAAAGTGGATTAATTAAAATTAAAATGTAAGATAATTAATGGGGATGATTAAATGAACAATAAGTATTAAGTGAGGAATTAGTTAAATAGAGAAATAAGGGAATTTAAATAGAAGTAAAGGTTAAATAAAGTGGATGATAAGTGAGCCTGTTCTCCTTGAACCGGTTCTGTCTAGATGAAAAGGGGATAATTGTCCCACTTGTGTTCCTAGAAATCAAGAGAAAGAGGGGGAGAGTTGGTCTAGCCCGCGATATTTTGCAGAGGAGAAGAGGGAGATCGAGGGAGTGAGGCCGAGTGATCGGGAGATCGGGGACGATGCGAGAGAAAAGGCTCAAGCTTGGTCGAGGCACCTTTACAGCGATGTGCGGTGTCTGGTGCGGCGGCCTGAGCAGAGCAGTGAATGCGGAGCTAGGGCACAGGTTCGTTCGGCCTGTATCCAATCGCGATTTGGTGCTATGATATTCGCCGTGTCAAACCATGGTGAGTGTTTCGTTTGATTTGTTGTGTGTATGTTGATTCTGCCACTAGAAATTGGTATGGATCGGCAAGGATGGCTGCTCCAGCCTGATGAATGGCATTGACAGGTAATGCTTGCCGAGTGTGCTTCGGGCGATTGAGAGCTAGAGGTCGTGGGAAGGTTGCATGGTGCTTCTTGTTGCCTCGTGTGTTTCTCTTGGTATGGAGATTTCCTTACTATTATTAGGGTTCTTATAAGAGTAATAATAAGAGATAAGAAATTTATGGATATTGCACCCTGACATTGGTTTTGATAAGTATGATGTACCTGATTGTCTTCTCCATTGGTTAAGCCCTTTGCGCTGTTTGGTTTTGTTTGGTGCTCTGATGGTTAATGCTATTTCCATTTGTTGTTGTTAAGTGTGGGATTGGATTTCTGATTCAATTTTTACCCTCTGTTATGATGAGCTATAATTAAGCAGATGTTGTGACATGAATTGGGAAGTTGTGGATGAATCTATGACTGGTATATAGTTTGGAATTATGTTATGTTGTTCTTAATAAGTTTTACAGTTGAACTATACGTTTCAAAATTTGTGGATAGACTTCGATGATGACACATAAATTCGGTATGTGAATTAATGGATGAATAAGTTTGAGAAATTGGTGGATGAATGGAATAGAATTATAATGTGTAATATACTGCCGAACACGTATAAATTGGATATATGCTTTCTATTTGTTGGAATAAGTATATAGTTTGTGAAGTTTCGTTCGTACATAAATTGGAAGTTTGAATACATGTGATAAGCGAAGGTTGAAATTATGGAATTGAGCAATGGAATAGAAACCGTTAAAAGATAATGAATTGTAGAGTGAAGCTGAATAGTTGGGTTTATAGTTGATAAATATATTACCAAATAAATGATAATTATTTTGAAGGTATTAACGGGAAAAAAGATAAAGAACTAAATGTGCTAAGGATCGCAAGGTAAGTTGATACTTACTATGCTTTGGTCTTCGGACCCTACATCGCAAGAATTAGAGTGGTATGCTGCCAGTTTACTGCTTTCATAGAATATTTAGGTTGTTTACTGCTTTACTACAAATTGAGCATGTTTCGTATATTGTGCTATTATTGCTGGATGTTTATTAGATTTAGCTTCTTTTTATTGATATGTTTCGCAGACCAGCATGTTTAGAGATTATTGGAAAGATGTGATAGAATTGTATGCATTCACGAGCATCATGGTTTTCAAAAGATACGAAAATGGTTTTCATACATGGTTTTGAAAAGGAAAACAAAAAGTGGTGGAATGGATGCTCATACATACTAAGTGAACGGCGTCCTCAAGAGCTGATCACCCGAGTGAACAAACATCACTTAGTTGTAGGAATATCCGTCGTGTCACTGAATAAACCTAAATAGGCATGTAGGGGTTCGGGAGATTTGGTGACTGTCCATTAGTGGGGACACTATATCATGTATCTCCTTAACGGGGTGACGGTTAACCACATGGACTCTAGTGTTCATCATTTCACTTGTACAGAAATCCCCAACGTCTTCAACAAAAAGAGAATGGTCATGGTCATGGTAGTGAGGCCATATGATGTATCCCCATGTAGGAGTGACGGATAGCTACATGACTATATGATGTATCCATTCCCTTGGTATATGGAAAGGATAGGTTCCCTTCTAGAAAATGAAACTAACAGAGAAACGGAAAAGGAAAGATAAAGTAAAGTTAAGATCAAGAAGAATAAAGAAGAAAGAAAATGAAATGCGAAACGAAACTAGAAAGAAAAGGAAAAGAAATGGAAACGAAAAACGAAAAAGGATTTCAAAAATACATAGCATGTTTATTTTATTTTATATCGCTTACTGAGCATTAGGCTCATTAGTTAAGTCTTGTGATGTAGGTATGTATGAGAAACAGGAAAACAAGTCAAAAATAGTTGATGAAAGATTTACACAGGTGGATCTTGACTGAGGTTGAAGGGTTTGTAAATTAACTAAAATTCAATGAGAATTTTAAAATTTGCTAAACAAGTCAATGAAAATTTATGTGTAAAAAGGTTTGTAAATTAACTAAAATTCTTTCATGCTTGTTTTAATTCCTCTGCGTTTCATAAAATGATTTTATTACTTCCGTTGTAAATGATAAATGTTTTAAGTGAAGGGTTTCAACGATCGGGTTTTATAAAGGAAAAATATTTTGACGTTTTTATAAAAAAAAAAAAAGTTCTAAATTTATGCATTTTCAAAAGAAATAAAAACCGGGTCGTTACAGTTTTCATTGAAAACAACCTGTCTAGTGATGTAGACACGGTTGGATGTAGGATTAAAGCATATGTAATCTTTGTGATGGGCACTATAATTGAGAAAAACACAAGGGGAACATCGTGGTTGAAGCTTATTTGTATTGAATGGACGAAGAAATGGAAAACACATGCATCCAAACACACGAAGAGAATTATAGGACGGTAAAGTGCCATATAAGCATTCGAATGGAGATTTAAAATTGAGAATCTGTATAGGCATATAATTTATTAGGGTGGCAACAGTAAGGAAGGCATATGACCACAAATGTTGTGGTACAGATGAATGGAACATCAAGGCTAAGCCAGTTTCGACAACATGACGATTTTTGCGTTCAATGTGACCATTTTGGTTGGGGTGTATGGACAAGAAATGCGGTGATGAATACCTTTTGATTTAAAAAGTTTGGAGAGGGATTGGAATTCTCCACCCCAATCGGATTGGAGGCATTTGATAAAATAGCTAAATTGATTATGGATGAGTGAAATGAATTCTGAAAAAGTTAAATAGACCTAGTCTTTTGTTTTTAGACAGTAAAACGAGTACAGTCATCGATGAACAAGACAAAGTAACGTGCTCCAGTTATAGATTGAACAGGTGAGGGTCCCCAAACATAAGAATGCACTAAATCGTCTGTGAATGAGAAATTGAATTTAAAAAAGGTAAATGATGATTCTTAGCCAATTGACAAGAACTACAAAGTGTAGATGATTCAGAGTCTAAAACTGAAATATTACAGTGCTTTAAAAAAGAATACATGTTAGAAAAGCTTGGATGCCCTAAATGGAGGTGCCATAAGGTGGAGGAGGAAACTTTGGATTCGTTGGATTGATGAGTGCTGGTAGACACGGAAAAGTACTCCTCATTTCATCAAGTTGAGCTTGTAATAAAGTACTCCTCAGATTTCTTGGACCTTTCACATACTCATTAGGAGACTCATCTCATGTTTCTTGTAGCTTGCTTAGCATCTCCCTCATTTCATCAAGTTGAGCTTGTAATGTCTTCTCGGATTGGTTAGTCTCCCTCTCTGGTAGTGGTGAATTGCTCGGATCTATTCTCCTACCCCGTTGGTAGTTTACTCCACTCCTTGTACTCATTATTGGCACTTAATAGAACCACAACACAACAGCAAAACCAAGAGCCAAGCTCTTATACCAAATGATTGAGTCCAAGACTCTAGATGGATATTATTTCAAATCTATAATCGCCTAGAGGCACAACCCGAGCTACAGATTTAGAACAAGGACAACTTCAAATGCATATGGACTTAAGGGCTCAAATTTATAGGCCTAGTAGCCAGCAACTCAAAGAGCCACATGTCCAAAATCAGTGTGAAATTCGTTAAGGTCAGCGAGATATGATCTACAGAAGGTTAAACTCGGATTAGGGTTTTAAAATCTGGGTTCTGAGCAACGAAATTAGAGCAACAATAACTTCCACTGCATACGCATTTTTTGCCTCAAAATTATAGGTCTCGTAGTCAACGACAAGGTTGAGGACCCTCTCAAATCTTAGCATCAAAGGACATACACAAACAGAGTTGTATGTGACGCAATCCGAATTGCAAAACTGAATCCGCAAATAACAGATTTGTAGTATAAACTTCTTTCCATTTTTAGCTTCAATGAATGAAATCCAATCCACACCAAAGTTATACCAAATCAACACCAACTGAGGAATATCTCCAGATGATCAAGAAACAAAGATACCTTTTTTTTATAAAAGAATCAAGAATAGAATAGAAAACTTGCTAGGTCCGCTAACCCTCCAACGCAAGGGGGCGACTGATTCGGCTACTTCAAGGAGTAGCTCTCCAAACCGTTGTTTTGCTAAGTCTTCTATCTCCACACCACGAGTACAACGACACAAGGAGGTTGCTGGAAGAGATAGCAAATAACAACCTACGCGAGACCAAGCAAGGAAGAAGGAAGTGGCCGAGAGGGAGAAAGCTCCACCGCGGGTCTTCAAAGCACAAGGCTGAAGTTCTATTAGGGTTTTTCCAAAAGACCCGATTAGGGTTCATTAGAGAGGATAAAATACCTCTCTAATGGAAAATTGCAATTTACAAAAGTACCCTAAACTTCAAATGACAAAAATGACCCCAATAATAAAACACACAAAATAATTTCGTGGTTGGATTTTTGTCTCTGTAAATTGGCCGTTTGACATAGCAAACAAGCCCTAAATATAACGCACAATACCACTTTAGAAAGCTCTGGATGTCTGCTACAAATTGTATTAGGAACAAAATTTGATATGAAGTCTTCCCGAATGCTAAAAGTGCCCTTGAACTCATGGAGGTCAGATTTTATGCGGAAAGAAAAGCCCACCATTTCTTCTATGTTTAGCATGACATCCACTAGTCCAAATGCACCGACTCCTCTTTGTGAAATTGATAAAAACTCTCCTCCATGTTAGCTAGAGAAGAAACACCTACAAAATAAATAAAAAGGTTAGAAAGCAAAGGAGCCCTTGGCTTGTGCTCAAGTGAACGGTCCTTGGGGCACATCAAGATTGTTGTCGCGGAGGAAGAAAATTTCTGAAAGTGGCATTGGCTTGAAGGGAGGTTTAGGAGGGAAGCTACGCGACAGAATGTTGATTCTCCAATCATAAGTCATAGCTGAGGAGAAGGCTATGAATCTCTTCTAGAGATGGTTTATTAGCGCAATCAATGATGGAGGTTATGAATGGATTATATTCGCTGCCTAGTCCGCCGAGAAAATAGATGACTTGATCTTTGTAGTTGACAGGTTCACCGATAGCGAAAATCGTATTGCATAATGTTGTGATTTTCTGAATGTAGGCGGATGCAAAGAGACCATCTTTGGAAAGACTGTGGAGCTAAGTCCTCAGATCTGTAATCTGAGCCATGGAAGAAGATGCAAACATCCTACCGAGAGCACTCTAGATATCGGCAGTGGTAGTGTACATACAATTTGTGGAAGAATGTTGTCCAAGAGAGAAGAAAAAATCCAACTCATGACGAGCCGGTTGTATCGTTGCCATTTGCCATATTCAGGATTTGGTTGAAGGGTGGCAGAGTCGATGTATTGAGGAGGGGCAGGGTAAGATCCATCTAAAATGTTGTTAATGCCATTTGCCATGACAAAATTGAGGATTTGGACTTTCCAGACGAGGTAATTTGTGGAATCGAGTTTGACTGTTAATATTTGGTTGACAGCAGGAAATGGGGGAAGGGAAGGGGTCGAGGGACAGGAAGGATGGTTGTGCTCGAAGAGGTTATTTTTGGCTCTGATACCAAGTTGAGAAACGCAAGAATTTCTACAGGGAGAGAAAGAGAGAAAATTTTTTGTCGGTAGTTTTTTCCTTTTTTTGTAATATGAAAACTCAAATATTTACAATGCATTCTAGTTGTATATATATACATTGAAGGATAGAAATTTCTACCTTACAAGGAATGTACCATACAAGGAATGTACAATTAATTACGTAAAAATTGTATTGACAAATAATGCATTAATAATAGACAATGAGGGTCAGCTGGGGTTGTGTGATTTTGGATGGAGAAAATGTTTTGTTCGTAAACCTCTCGTATTCAAGGATGCTGGGGACGACGTTTCGAATGGAATCGACGCTAATTCCGTCGACTCCGGTTTAATGCGGGAGGTTGTAGGCATCTTCTTCAAACGTGGCCACCAAGCTTGTGTTGTTTGATGGATCGAGTTGAATGGGGAAAGCCTCTGGATGTGATTATGGGTGAGACACGAGATTCATCATATTTTCACATTTTTCACTCCTCCCCTTTCCTCTTTCTAATATTTGCTAAATTCCAGTTAAATCATATCCACATTGAACACTCAGTCGGAGCTCAATTTCGCAACTCAGATTCTGTCCTTGTTTTTTGTTCGATTCTGAAACTAAGAAACAAATTCGATAAATTGCAAAACACAGAAATGGTCCGAAATATGGGATGAAATCACATTGTCATCTATGGAGTGTTCAGAATTGGGGGCCTTCAAAAGTCTGTCCAAATTTCCAACCAGCAGGCGCTACATCATGAGCGGTGAGAGTTTGGCTATCGCTGGTAGTGAGTCGGAAGGAGAGAGGCTGGGCATCGAGGTACGAGTTGCTCTGCCAATTTTGGCCCCAGTTCCTTGACATGGCCTCCCACCCTGTCTTTGACCCCTTTATTGCTACGGCCGTCACGTCTCCTGCCCCTCCAACATTTTTTTATCAGAACTAAGTTGAAGTAAGAATGTCCATTGACGGTGAACCTCACGCCTCCTTTCTTCAGGCAAGCCACCCTTTTTTATTCATTCACGAAACTCTGGTTAAATACTTTAAAAAAGCCAAAAAAAAAAAAAGACAGAGAGTTTTGTATATCTACCTTCTGAAGTGAACTGGGACGATGCCGGCTTGATATTTTGCTATGGGCAGGAAAGCAGGCTGTGCAAGATCAAAGTGTTGGAGAGGGAGATTGCACCATCCGCCATTGTCATTGGAGAGAGCATCATTAGGAGGACAGAAGTTGGTTGCAGTAACAGTGATGGTTCCGGGAAGGCACCACTTAGGGTCATTTACACATAGCAGCTGATAACAAGCACCGCAGCTTGAACCGTGGTTGAACAACGCGGTGCTTAGAGCCGCCGTATTTGTTCCATATCTGTCGCCATATAGATTGCCATAACCACAAGCACCTCCTGTTCAAAGCAAATGGCCGAGATTCAGAACAACCAGGAAAGGAAAAGGTGAGCTCATACAAGTAAGCATACCCATTGTTCCAGAGGCGTCACTGCCTCCATAGAAGGTAGCGCGTCCGCTCTTCCATCCTCCACCGTACTCGTCTACGTAGCTGTAAGAGGCGCTAAAGAAGAACACAAACAAAAGAAGCGGCGTCAGTGCCTGTTGCATTATGTTGATGGAGGAGAGAGGCAAAGCCATTGGGTTTGAGAGAAGGGCTAATTCTTCAGCGCAACTCACTGCCACTGTCGAGAGTAGTATGCTCAAAGCTTGAGGGCATTGTTTTGAAGGTGGAAGCATTTATAGTTATTGAAAGAAAGATGAGATATTATTACACACGCACGCATGCACGCACAGGTCAAAAGTGCATTATTATAGATCATCTCCAAAACTCTAATCAATGAGATGATGATGTCATGGCATATGAGGACGGTCATTGCATTATCATCATCATCATCTATATATATATATATCAGTAGTCACCTGGGGGACTCAAAAGTTGAGGAGTTCACGTTACAGAGTCTGTAAACAATGGCAGGCTAAGCAGAGAGGATAGAAGATAAAGCATGGCCGTATTATACAGTTTGACCTGGAGAGATTAAATAGTCAACTGAGTGGCCATAGCCTTATTATATTAAGCAAATGAAGACAAGAGAGGCCAACTACGTTGAAAACATAGTTGATTATGGTCGAGAGGAATCGTGCAATTAGAATATAGGGAAATGGAAGCGTTCGGAGAGTCACGAGGGCTGACTAGTGACTACAAACAGAGGGGTCACGGGTGTTGACGTGGCAACCAGGGAGTGGATGACGGGTCACACGTGTGACAGAAATTAATTGGGCAGTAATCTAGTTGGGGAGGTTGACCACGTGGCTTACTGCTTCAGGGTGTAATAAAAGGGAGCCTTTTCGGCTGCTTGAATTTGTAAAGCATCTCTAATTAACTTGGATCACAACCTTATGCATAATTAATAGTATTTGAAGGGACAGGTAATTCCTTCTTAGTTGACATGTAATAGCCAAATATTATTATCTGGGGCATGATCTTTGCTGGATTGACAGGGAGATGAATCCCAATCCACGTATAATGATTTTATGCCAAAGAACTTTGAGTGCAAGTCAAATTCTTCTCAAAATTTTAATTAGGTAATTACAGATCCACTTTGAATTTGTGATCCAAGGGGTAAAATTTTCAAGAATTATCAGAAGGTGTTCTAGGGTAAGTTGAATTTTTCCAGATAATTGAGAATTTATGGGGAAATGTTGATTTTTACGTGTAAAGTTTGACATAAAATCAATATGTTACTGTTTCAAACTGAGATTTTGTTATCAATTTTAAAACTTTTGAGAAAATTCAATAATATTTTGCGTTATGGAGGCGTACTGTGATGGTCCGATTTACGCTTGATTTTTTTTCTAAATCCTTTAATACTACTCTAGAAATTTATTAACAACTTATTACAGATGAAAACTTTTGAAATAAAACAATTATCGTTTGCTTATAAAATCTTGTCTAGCAGAAAATGTTAAACATGCACTACTAAACCTTATGTTATTTTATATTCTTTTTATCACTAAAGGTTACATTCATCATTCAAAGCACTTTTCAAAACATTGTTTACTGACAATCCAATTATAAAACTTATTTGGCTAACCATATTTCTAGATCTCCTCAATTACAAAAGATACATTTTATCACTCATGCTCTCTTGGTCGTTCTTGCCATAACAACCCAAATATCGAACCGTCAAAATGCTTCCTCAATTGGTACGTCAGTAAAGTCCATCCACATATGTATCCTCATTATAGCAATTTTTTGCATCACAAAGTTTAAATTATGAATTTAACGCTCAATAAATAATAAAAAATGAATATTGTTATGCAATGCAGTTTTGTAAAATCATGCACATTTTTCCTTTTTAGTTTGTTTCATTTTCTTTTCACTTATCAGTTTGATAGTTGGGGCATAGTCTATGGGAGAATAGACACAATTTTATCCATCTCATTGCAGGACAACTAAATTCGAACCCCTGCTACGTAATGACTCATTACGTAATTTTTTTATTTCCCACAATCTTTCTTATATAAAAACATATACACAAAATCCTGTTATTCTTCCATTATAAAACATGATGTATAAGCATGTCAAGTTTATTTCTATGAAGATATCAATTCATTCTATGTGTGAAAAATAACATTCGTACGTATATAAAACTTCATACGTATGTAATATCAACTATACCTCCATTCTCATTATGCATATTGACCATGAAAAACCCATGAAATTTTTAATAATAAATTTCATGTGTAAATTTTTCATTTAATAATTGGTCAAGATGTTGAAAAATTAACTCAATTTGTCGTTTAGCAGACACGTGTGAATTTTGGTCACGTTGTCAAAATAGATAAAATTGGGTAATTACTGAGTGGTAAATAAATTAAGTGAAGTTGAAAAATAAATTTGGTTAAAAAGAAGTTGTCAGTTAGCGATTGGAACGAATCAAAAATTACATTGGAGTAATTTTATTTATAAATATATTTATTTATTAAATTTATTAAATGAAATAAAGAAAGGGAAAATAAGAAGAGAAACATTTTCTCTTCTTCGCCCGAGAATAGCAATACATGCGGGAGAGGGAACTGGAGACCAACTAACGAATCGCGGAGTTTTGACCACGAATTTGGATTCACCAAGTCGAGGTCAATAACATTTGTGAATGAGATTTACGAAGCCGAGAAGTTCTTCCCTCTGATTTTAGGGTTTAAAATTCGAAAATATTTGGCCTCAGATTCGAGCTTGAAAACTCAAATCTGAGGGACCTTGGTGGATTATATTGATATATTTGAAGTCTAGGTAGGATTATTTGTTGATAGGAGTAAAAATCAAGCGAAACAAGCAGAAAACAGACAAGTTCCAGCGGAATTGGTTGACCACTAATTGATCAGTGGCCAAAACGGGTCGACCACTGGTCGACCAGAAATGGGGAAAATCATCCTAGTTTTGCCACGTTGAGCCGTTTACAATTCGGTTGGGTTCCTAATCTCAGTATAGGACCCTTCCACCTATTTCTTGAGATTTATGGGTGAGAATTTGGGCTTTTGACTTTTTCTAGGCTCCGATGATTTTGAGGACTGTGCAATCCTTCCCAGGGAGACTATTGCCCCGACCATCAAGAAGGAACACCGAAGAGGAAGGAATTTTATACCTTCATGCTTTACATTCGCATTCCATGGTTTTACAAAATTAACATTTTGTGGATTACCACATATGCAAAACTGACAGGAACTATTCGACAACATGTCTGATTTTATTATACTTATGTATGAATGTTTTACACGTTTAGTTCCATGCATATTATTTTCATAGGATGATATGATACTTGATTTGATGTGATGAATCGTCTTGATACTTTGGATGGTCTTGGTACCAAAGTATCAGGAGGCTATCCCCAGTATGTCTTTTCCTGTGTGGAGATGTTTGCTTGCACGTTGTGTGAAAAGATGGGTATAGGGCGCTAATGGCCGACCCTTGGGTTTCGACTCCCTAAACCTGATTAGGGTGTGATACGAGTTTATCGATTTTGAGCTTATTTCGTCATCAAACTGAGGTGATGATACGGGTTGTGTTGGCGTTGAGCCTTGCTCATTGGCAAACCTGGGGTGGCAAGTCGGGTCTATAAAATATCGTTGCTTTTCTTTCGAACTCATGAGGCGTTGCATGAGATGGTTGGCGCATTTCCGTGTGATTGACCGGAGGGGTCATTGAATGACCCTCCTTTTTCAGTAGTGATGGTTTCTAGAGTAAAAATAGACGAAAGTATTTTGAGTATAGCTGTCTATGTATACAACGATTTTTTCTATGATATCTCGTCGAGGCCATTGAGGCCTGTTTCTCCTTAAAATAACATAAATGGATTTTGAAATGTTTTCATAAACCTGCTTAGTACCTTAAATCATAGTTTTCGAAAAAGAAAAGGTACTTTTCAATTAGTATAAGTTCCTACTGAGTTAGTCATTCACACAAACGACCCCTCCCCTCTAGGTAGAGACAGAAGAACTTAAGACGTAGACATTCGACTCGAGGAGTTTCATTTGGCTATTTCCTTTTTGTTTAGTTATATTTTTCACTGGTAAGAACTATTGGCTTCTATAATATTATTTTGGTTAAACTTCTGGTTATATGGACATAGATGCACAATGTAGTTTGGATTTGATTTACATTACTGCATTATTAACTCTTACGATCAATATGTGGATTGTGGCCCATCACAAGTGGGCCATGGCTGGAAATTTTATATAAGTCTTCCTCAAATTTTAACTAGTTTTGGGCTGGGCGATCGGGTCCTCTGTCAGGCCTGCCTTCGGGTCGTGACAGACCATATCTACAATTATTTACCAATCAACCCCTATCTTTCCAATATCACATGGAACAAAGAATGAAAGTGATTTATTACATGTCAAGAGGCAACACATTTCAAGTCATATCACAACAATTTATCATTATAACATAAACAATACCATATATTCCCTTTAACATGTTACTAATATAAGTTTATTCTATCCTAATATCTTGCGATCTAGACCGTTAGGCCAAGCACATACATTGTAATACCCCAACTTTTTATTTTAGAATTTAATAAGGATAATTGAAAAGTAATTAGAGGTATTCAGATTTATTGGATAATTATTAGAGTATTATCAATGACATATTTGTAAGATTATAATTTAAGAAATTTATAGGATTAAATGGAAATTAAAGTCATTAAAGTAAAATGTAATTTAATGAAATAAATTAAAATATTGGGATAAATAATTTAGAAGGAATTAAACTGAAAGAAGAAATGGGAAGATTTATAGAATTAATTAAAGGAGGAATAAATTGAATTGACTGGATTTGTTTTAAATTAAGGGAATAATTAGTTAAGAATTAAGATAGAATTAGAATTAAGAGAGTGATTAAGGAGGAATTAAAATCGATTACAATTAAAAGGGGATTAAAAAAAAAGAATTATGAGATGAGGGAGGAGTGAACCGGTTCACTGTGAACGGGTTCATCTGGAAACAAACAAATGGTCGTAGAGATTTGTTCAAGCGAACCAGAAGTGAGAATGTGAGAGAGAGAGAGTGAGAGAGAGAGAGAGAGAGAGTAGGGAGATGGAGAGAAGAGAGAATGAGGGAGAAGGAGATCGGGTGTTCGGGCAACGATGAGCTCGGGCTCGGCTCGAACGGCTCCTTCGCGATGAACGGCGAGCAAGCAGCTGGCAGTGAATTAAGTGTCGGGCTTTGCAACTCGGGCTTGGGCGTCGGGCTTGGAGGATGGATCGAGGCAGCATCAAACGTCGACGCTCTGTCGATTCCAGTGGGCGGCGTCGATGGATTTGTGACTGCGAAGGTCGGCAAAATTGAGGCTGTGATTTCTAGCCTTGGATCTATGGCTGGAATCGGCAATTCGTGCTGGACTGGCCAAAGGCCTATGGTCCAGCTTGCACTTCGATTCAAACCGGTCCATCTGTGATTGGTTCTTGCTGTGATGAAACCGACAACTCGGCGTGCAAAGTGGAGTGGTGATATGGCAGGGCATGATCTGTGGTATGGTGAATGGCGTGTCTCTCTCTGATGAATTAGAAATTATAGAGTGGAGGGAAGGTATAGCAGAGAGTGAAGAGTGCTCTGGTGAATTGGTGAGGCAAATACTCTCTAGAACTTGTAGAATGCGGAGAAGAGGAGGAACAGATAAGTCTGAAGCTAAAGAAGAGTGATGAAAAACATCAGAGAAGGGAAGTGGTGGAACTGCTGCCTCTCTGGTCTCCTCAGTTCCTTCAAGTTGGTTGAGCCAAGAGCTTCCCTGCATGCTGGTAAGGATTTCTTCTCAGATTGTTGGTTATTTGCATTCTGTTTTGGGTGTTAAGTCCAGCATTAACATTGATTATTGTTTTGGGATCAGTTTGGTTAATCTTGAAATGTTGCTCCTTTGTTTATTCTGATAATGGTTGTGGTGGATTTTCTAGATGTTGGGATGGGTAAATAATGCCTTAATTATTATTGTTTTGTTATCCGTGAGATGATTTGTTGGAAGCAATAATCTGTTGGTTAATAAAATGATATTCATGGCTTGTGGAGATATGTAGTATGCCATTTTTCTGTGATTTGGACTTTATCTGGTTGATAGGTGTGGTCTGCTGCACACATAATAATGGATTGGTTGTTCAAATGTTAATAGGTTGCTTAGTGAATGGAAGCTTAGCTATTATTTAGGATTATTTATTGGTTCTCTGTTGGTTGTTGAAGATATGTAGATTTAAATGTTATTGTATGGAATGCTCTTTGTTATTGGATGAATAATGCTTCTATTGATGATTAAGGATAATTATATTGAAGATTTTATGTTCCATTTAGGCGTCAAAGAAGTTCTTTGATTTATTATACAAGTTAGAATACATAGAGGAACTGACAATTATTAGTCGTAATTATTAATGATAGATGTTTTAACTATGAAGGTGTGGAAAAGAGACGAAGGATAGCGATTAAGTGCTAACTGAGGGGTAAAGTTTTGAAGTAAGGATTAGGTATAGTCTTAGCCAATGGAGGCCCTACCCATAAGTAGTGTCTGCGTATTTCTTTATTATTTAATTCCTACAATTTCTTTACTGCAACTAAATGCTTTCTACATTCTGCAACTCAATGCTTTATGTGATAGAAAAGTTGGATAATGAACTACTACAATATGAATTGATAAATTTAACTAATGAACTAAAGATGTCTAAATGAAATGATACGAATGAATAGGCTGTTAACAAATTCCTGTATAGTAGTTCTATTTTATTAGAAATGTTGTTTCGCATATTGTTTGTTAAGATAGTAGACTTAGTCTATAATGCTGTTATCTTGGTACTCGTTAGGATCTGTAACTTTCTTTTAACAAGATCATGCCTAATAAATCTCTAGTATAACTCGTGTAATTGTCAGTAATCTTAAAGTAGATCGTTAACTTTAGATAAAAATAATGTTGTTACCTCATGTTTACTTTCAAATTTACACGTGTTTAGGATCGATCCATGTCCTTAGCTCGTATCGATTTAGTAAGCACATTTCCAGTCGTATCAAATTATGAAGCATGTTTCCATAGTTATTTATTAAGCATGTTTCTGTAGTAAATTATTAAGCATGTTTTCATAGTAAATTATTATGCGTGTTTCCGTAGTTATTTATTAAGCATGTTTCCGTAGTTAATTATTAAGCATGTTTCCGTAGTTATTTATTAAGCATATTTTCGTAGTTATTTATGAAGCATGTTTCCATAGTTATTTATTAAGCATGTTTCCGTAGTAAATTATTAAGCATGTTTCCGTAATTATTTATTAAGCATGTTTCCGTAGTAAATCATTTAGCATGTTTCTGTAGTAAATTATTATGCATGTTTCTGTAGTTATTTATTAATCATGTTTCCCTACTTAATTACTAAGCATGTTTCCATAGTTGTTTACTAAGCAAGTTTCTTTAATTGTTCTCTTTATTCATTTTAATTACTGTTGTTCATTGATATGCGTTGTTCAATTATTGCTATGTTATACTGCATTAATATGCATCATGATAATAGAAACAAGTAGGGATTGCCACCTTTAGGGTGGTACTCACATACATTATGTGAGGAAAAATGATAAATAAAATGAATGAATGATGAGAAAATGGGGAGATCGGGGATGAAGGGCTTGTTCGGATCTAACCTGGTAGCTAGACTTACGCCCCTCCCTCATTGAGAATGGGACCAGCTACACACAGGAGGTTAGAAGCCGACCAAGACTATTCTCTCACATATGGGTTCCCCCTTCTTCCGCTCGACATATGAGTAATGAATGATTGAATGAATGAAGTAAAGAAAAGATTGGTTTGGGTGGTACCCACTCCAAAAGAACTAAAGAGAGACATAGCATACTGCATAACCTCATTCCTTACTGGGTCTTTAGGCTGACGTCTTACTTGTGGAGTAGCCACATCCACGAGAAAATGATGAACGGATCAAGGAGCATATGATGAAGGAATTGCAAGAGCAGGACTTGTGGCTGGCTAGGCTAAGGAAAGTAAAAGATAAAAGTGTTTTGTAATTTACATATAATACTTTGTCTAGTATTTCTTAAATGAGTTATTTACATTTCCGTTATGTTTTGATAAAGGATTTTATAACTATGGTTTTCCACTATATATTTAACGGTTCGACTTTTTAGAAAAGAACTCTGATTTAATTACGAAGATTTTAGTTGTTTTATAATAGTTTTAAATTTAACGCATTTTTAAAAGTTTATAAAAATCTGAGTCATTAAATACATCATCACTTACCTCAAAGATTTAATCAATTCTTAGCAATTAAACCAACTAATTCGTGCTTTGGAATCAAACTAAACAACCATCATATTAGTATTAACACATGCATAATTTTTTGAAAATATGCATAATTCCCAACGTATTTAATCAAATCCTTTGATTCAAGAATCTAACATTCCTTAAGAGATCATATAATAATGTGTCATACCTTTTAACCATATCTTCACATGTAAATTTGCTCAAACAGATCTAATTGAACTTATCTAATACCAAATTCTCCGTTTTTCCTTCTCTACACATTTTAACTTCAAAAGTTCCTAACTTTTAACACACTAATTCAATTTCCATAGTTCTAGTGCCCAATTACTCTATCATATGTCTACTAATCTTCGTTAAATCAGTTTTGAAAACAAATATCCATCAAATAGGAAATTTTTATAAGACTAAAACATGTACAAATTCTTCCCAATTATCACCAATTTGATATCAAATGCATACATACCCATATGTATTGAAATTCCTATAATTTATTATGATCACATATAGTCATATCCTTTGAATATATTCTGAAGCATTAAAACGGACCCATAATCTATTTTTTTAATCTTTAATCACATGTTTATGCAATGAATTATATTGGTTATTGTATTGGTGAAACATCCAGATTTTTCGTACAATAATTTTAGATATGTAGTGCATTGTTTGGAAATTTAATAGAAAATGTATTTTGTGTTACACTTCAGTGAATTTTACACTTTGTGCATTTTAGGATTTTATTACAAATTACAAAGAAATTTAAGAAATAAATAAGTAAATAAATAAACAAGTCCAGAAATGGATTTTTACAAGGCAAGTAGCTAAGTATGAAAAATGAGCCATGACAACTATTTTGGAGAAGGAAAAATGTCGTCGGGTAGTGAGGTTTATTCATGCAGCAAATGGAAGGAATGATAGACGATCGGCAACCATTGGATGGAGTCATAGAATGACTAAGATCGAGTTGGATTGGAAAAGATGCTCCTGCGGAAACATTGAATGCTGCATGGATGTGGGAGGACAAAGAGCCGTTGGATTGGATTTAAGGAAAGAACACAGAGCATTGGATTTGGAAAAAGACGCTCCCGCATAAGCATTGGATTGGGGAAAAGATACTCTCATGGAAGCATTGGATGTTGCATGGATGCGGGAGGATGCGGGAATGTTAGATTTGGACTTAAGGATAGAACGTGAACTGTTAGACTAGGAGAAGATTGTTCCATGGGAGGGAAAGATGCCACACGGAAGGAAGATGTTTAAGTTGAACGTTGTCGTTTATGGGATAATACATTTTTGCAATAGCAAATGTGTCTATGGCAGCGAACTTAAGCGATGGAACGACGTCATTTAGAAGTAAGACTTAGTGAAAATATTGGTAATCCATGGCAGCGCAGACTTCTGCTAAGGATTGGCATTCACAGTAGCGTTGGCAACCACGATTTAAAGAATAAGGACTAACAAGGCTTACTGCCATTAGTTGAATTGGTTTCCCATGTGGCAACTTACATGTCCGTTGCTCGGCGGATAATGATTCCTTTCTTTGGACTATTAGGAAATGATCATGCACATGATACAATTCCCATGGGATTTCTATTTCTATGGGATCCCATGTTTGACCGTCTATTTATATGAATGTTTGAAGAGAACGAAACCCTATTTTCCATGGCTACTTGGATGAAGAAATTACTCTTGCCTCTTGAGAATTTCTTCAAATTCTTTGGAGATAGGTTTTACGTTTGAAAGTCTGAGTTTTGGTAAGGTAATAGGATGGAAAACAATGAGGTTATTTTCAGTAAAAGAAATAACACGCGTAGAACTACCCTTTTTCTAACATGTTTCCTGTTTGATGTATGGGTAATCACTAGTTTTGAAAAATTGAGTTATTCAACACTGCTAAAAATCATAGGTAAACGATGTTCTGTTGTGTGGCTTTTTGGCCTACATCACAAGGTGTTAGAGTAAGGTAGAAACCATGTGATTATACTGTGATATTGATAAATTGTTTGCTTTTGGAAAGTATGCTTATGCTGGTAGTTTAAGTTAAACTTTGAATTAAGGAAGCATGTTGATGTTTGTTTGATAGTTTCATTGGGATATTGGGAATAATTTCCATGTTTGTTATTTAGTTTATGTTCATAATTAAAGATGTCGCTCGACGATTCGCTGTCTGTTTACTGTATACTATTTTATGCATTCTGTATTGATGTTCATGCTACACGTACCCTTCATGCATACATTTAAGAAAAATAATAAAAATCTAATAAATGTAAATGGTCATTGTGGGTGAGGTTCGAGTTGACTGTCTCACATGAGGTGGACCAAATGGTGTTACTCTCTCCCCTAGACTAAATTACCCACAACGATTGGACTATAAAGTGAAAGAAAAAGAAAAATTGTTGACTAAAAAAAACACAATTTTTTTATGAACTTCATTTCATGATTTCATGTTTATATATTTTTATGCATCTCTTGTTGAGCGTTAGAATCATAGTTTGAAACTTGTGATGTAGGTCTGGATGAAGTCATTGATGAACCTGATGAAACAAATAATTGATGGTGGCAATTGATGGGGTATATTCATGGAAAAGCCAGTGCGTTGTTTAAGGAGAAATTGACCATGGGTATCGAAAGGAAAATGAATAAATTTTTAAGAGAACTTTTCTTATTATGTTTTCTTTTATATTAAGTTTTATCCACGGATATTGAGATTTATTTAATTGAATTTTAGTACATTAGTTTTAAATGAATTTTATTTTATAAATTTCCGTTGCAAATATTTTATGAAAGACATGAATTTTATAATTGTCATGTTGTTATTATTTTTAAAAAAGAGAAAAATGGCAAGAAAAAAGTTTTTAATGCTTTAGGGCATTACAATATGGTATCAGAGCACTAGGGCTAAAGTCATTTCTAGAGACTACTCAACAATGCAAGCTTTCACATGAAAATGCTTCATCAACTATAAGTATGTCTAACGTTGATAGTAATTTTTAATTACTAAGTTAGTTCAATTATTTGTTGATACTAAGATTCTCAAGAGGAAAATGTGGTAATGGAAGCTAGAAAGATTAGGGACATCAAAGATGAGGCATTTATTCGATTTACTGAGTTGATGGAACGACTGCTCTAGCATATGGAGCGTATGGCAAAAAGAGAAGAGTGAGGAAAAATGCAATCTGTGTATGTTGAAGCTGGGTGGGAGAAGTTTTCCCGTTTAAACCCACCAAAATTTAATGGAAACTCCTTTGATCTAGTCAATGCTAAGAAATAAATTAGAGTCTTGGAAGATATGTTCGAGTATGCTATGATTTAGGAGAAGGAAAGGGTTTCATGTGTTGTTTATCTACTAGTCTAAGACACAAGGTTTTAGTGGGATTCTATTAAGACCACTCACAATGTGAAAAGCATGCTGTGAGGAAAATTCATTGTTGATGCACCAGCGGAAAGGATTAGAATATAATCTATAAATATGTTGAAGAAGTGAAGAACAATCGGTTGAAGAAATATGATAAATTGTTGAAGTGTGTTGATTAGTCGAAGGTGGCTATTTTCAGGTGCGGCGGTCGACCTTTGGAAATAGCACAGGTGGAGATCGACCAATTTCTGAAGGGGGTAGATCAACCTATGCTGGTAGTCAATCAAAGGGTTGACCTTAAAAAGGGTAGAGGCGATCGATGAAGGGATTGGTCTGGCTGGCAATCGAGTTGATCGACCGGTTCCTTGGTATCCTTATTTTACCATAAATTCACTTTTGGAAAGTCCAACTTTGGAAGTTGTAACTCCTGTGTTTTAGAAGCTTTTGAGTTGAAATTTTAACCATGCCTCCTTGGATGAATAAGCAAAGAACCCTTTCAATAATAATAGAAATAACCTTCAAGGATTAGGAATTATGCTTGATAGAAAATAGGTCACCAGAAATAGAAGTAATTGTGATGATTGCTCTTGTATGGATGATTTGTCGATGAAGCACCTTTGGAAACTTGAATACCACTTCACACACTCTTCCTCCAAGGATGAAGAATGCAGATGCCAATAAGAAAGGCTACCCAACTTACAAGTAACCTTAATCTCGTGATATAACACTCATGATGGAAACTTTGGTTGTGACACACCAAAGGTTTGAAATAGGAATCGCTCCAATTTTTAAAATAAGCGAAAGCTTTTCTATTATCAAATTCAACTATCCAAAAATAATTACATAGGGTGGCTTTAAATAGCCAATTACAACTATAAAATAATAATAAAATAAATAAGCAACAATAACCCTAAATCATCATATAGTATAAGTTGTCTGATTTTCTACTTAATAGAAGCTAGGTTAATTAACAAAAGGATTAATTAATTCAGTTTTCCTTTTTTCTTCTCGAAGTCTAGAGGTCTTTTGGCATCTATTCCATGTTGGTGCTCAGCCATTTGGAAGGTTTCCATGTATAGACTTCCTTGGTCTCCAAGCTTGGACACTTGGACTTTTCTTAATCTTTGCTCTCAGTTCTATGGGCTTTTGACATAGCAAAAAAAAACTCCAAATTTAACGATCCAACCCATTCCAGAAATCTTAGGAAGTCGCTACAATCTTTATGAAGTGCACTTTTTGAAATGAGATTTTGAATGCAAAAATAGTCAAATACTTGTCAAATGTCAGAATGAAGACAATTTTGGGTAGTCCTTCAATTTTGCTCTAATTGTTCTTAAACTTTCACCTATGCTTGACCTTGAATCTCTCCATAATAATCTTGGAAGGTTGATTAATGATGGAATGGACTCAGAGTCCATCAATTGTGTAATGAGAGATGATTCAATTGGATGTAAAATTTGGAATAATAGATAGAAAAGTTGTAATTGTTGCATGAAAACTAATTTAGTTATATTCCGGAATATTTTGGTTGGTTAAAGTTAGAGTTTTGCTGAGAAAAATAAAAAATTTGGAGAAGAATGGACATTCTTCAACTGTCTTGTGCAGGATCGAAATTAACCTAAGAGAGGGGGGGGGGGGGTGAATTAGGTTTATTAACTTTTTCGTGCAATTACAAATTTTCTAACCAGTAGTTATCACAATAATGAGATTAAGAAATCACTATAGTAATAATAATAAGAGATATGGTTAGAGAATCCGACAACGAGTTGTTAACGCAGTTTGGACAAGCTCGGCTACATCTACGCTTCAAGGTTCTCCCTTGAAGGCGTATTCCTCAACCGTTCTGGGTTACAATTTGATTGATATTGAGCGGGTGTCGATTGAACCGTTACAAACAACTATTTCTTAGAGCGTTACCCTTTTCTCTCGAATACAATTTTCTCTTGGAAAATTCTCAAGCTCACAAAGGCAAGAATCCTCACAATAACAATTAATCTCACTCGATTTCTTTTGAGGATGTGATTGCTACTAAATTTTGTGCACAATAGTTGAGTCAAAAATTCGGCGAAGCTTCGTTTAATATTGCTTCGGTAGTAGTCTTCTTCGAAGTCCAACTATTTATAAACTTGCAAAGTCCGGACGTCTTAAACTCTTGCGGATCGTTCGCATCCGAATGTTAAAAACTAGCCATTAGGCAAAACAGTGTATTTGCGGATGCAACGCCTCGTCCGCACCATCGTCCGAATGAATCTTCATTTTGTATAGATTCAAAACGGACGTGGTGGTTCTTCGTCCGCCGTCGTCCGCACTAGTCCGCAGAATGCATCTCAGTTGGGGATGCCAAAACCCGTCCTTAGTCTTGCCTTGAAGTCCACATCCCTGGGAAGGTGCGGACGCCTTATCTCGTCCGCACCCCGTCCAACCCTTCGTTCAGATTGAATCTCAATTATTACATATTCAAATCAGACGCAGGCATTCTCATCTGTAATGGTCCGCAGTCGTCCGCAACAACAGTCTCCAGTTGGGGATGAAAGAACTCATCCTCAGTCTCATCCTTAGGACGAATGGCTAGCTTCTGCGGACGACTCTTTATCGTCCGCCATCAGTCTGCGTGTCGTCCGAACATACTCAGCAGAGTTCGAAGCTGAACGAATCGAATCATCTAAGTCCCACGAATCTTTCTACTCACTGCAAGGACTTAGTACAACACATTAGACATTACCAATACCCTTATCAAGGGTAGTTTCAATTTATGAGCTAAATACGAGAATTATAAATTTAACTAATAAAAAACTTATAAAACTTAATAATATTATTCATCATCAAAATATAAATATGTCTAACATACTTAGGCTAACAATCTCCCCTTTTTGATGATGACAAAATATGTTAAGATCAAGAGTTGAAAAACAAGAGATTGAAATTGTAAATAGAGAGATTTAAAAAAATACTCCCCCTCAATTTATGCATCAAATTTCAAGTATTTTTCATATCAACTTAACTTATCTCTCCCCCTTTTTGTCACAATCAAAAAGAATAGAGGGAAGAGGCAATCAAAAAATTATAAACACCCCCCTTACTAAATAGAGATGAAAAACAAGGGTGAGAAAAAAAATTTCGCATGGTTTTGTTTGTTTATAGACTCCCCCACAAAGGCAAAGTTTTAAAACTATAAACACATTTTAACGTATTACAAACTTCATGCAAAGTAATCCAACCAAGTATCCAAAATAGTTCAAACAACCATCAAGTATAGAATTCAAGAGTGAAATAAGAGAAAGAGCTACATCATTGAAAAGATAAGAGTGAAACCAAGCAACATCTGTAAGGATTACAAACAGAGTATCCAAATTGAACTAATTCGAAAGATAGAATCAAAACACCCAAACAAACTTAAGGTTACAAACATGTTTTGGTTCACAATTCTTAAACTCCAAAAAGAAAAAATTACATAGCATCTAATCGTATACAAAAAGATTGAACTAATCTAAGCATCAGGTATCTCTTCGTCGTCCAAATCGTGAGAAGGTGGAGCGGATGAAGATGGGACATCTTGAGGAGCTGCAGGGGAGGAAACGCTGGCATTCCAAATGGCGCGGGAGAGATCAGCCAAGTGCCTATCCATCGAGTCTAAATGACCATCTACCGAGTCCATGCGAGACAACATCTGAATAATATAGCTCTCAAGAAGTGCCACGTAGGCAAGAGATGCACAATGTGCATGGGAAGAGGAGGAGCTAGCCGCAGGATGGGATGAGGGACCATCCTCATGATGAAATGATGGACCGGGCTCCTTGGATGGTAGGGATAGCATAGGTACCAATGGTTCTTGAGGAGGAGAGTTTGGAGAGTCTAGAGGAGGAGGTGCAACTGCAGGTCAGACAATCCAATTTTCGTTGGGATCTTGCATAAGTCCCATACGCCCGAGAGTCTGAGAGGAATAGATATCCAGACTCCGGATATCCTGAGTTTTTAACATGCTGGGAATCAGAATTTCCTAAAGTCGAAAGAGGTTTGACAAAAGAATATTGAAGGGAAGTGACTGGTAGGAGATATCCGTTGCTTCGGCCATGTGATATGCAATGATATAGCCTAAATTGAATGGAGTATTGGAGTACATATGTTGAAGGACATATAAGTCCATATAAATAACGTGGTCGCGATGACCACCACGAGGTAGAACAGTATATTGAAGTGAGTGATGAATTACGCGAGCACGAACATTGAGATCCTTGGTTTTGGGTCTCAATTTGAAATTATTGATTGGGTCACGAAGAATTTGATGCAAGAAATTGTTCCCAGTTTCCGTGTTATGGAAACTAGGAGCAACATGGCCATTGAAATATGATTTGCACAATAGACCCATATGACATTCAAGGAAAACATTGAGAGATTCGGGAGTTATTTCAATTTCCCTCCCGTACAAAAAGCTTTAAATAACCAATGGATTTTCAGAGTAATAGGCATTGGCATAAAACATGCGAATCACTTTGTCTACAAAAGGACCATTGAGAGAAAAGAGTTTATGCAAGCCTAAGCAAGTATAAACATCCTCTAAATCAAGATTGGCTAAACAGGCAAAATCAATTTTATGAGAGAGGATCAAGGACCAATTCTTGAATTCATCCTCGTATCATTTTTTACTATTATCATCAGGAAATAAACGAGTTCTATAAACTTGAGGAGTACATGCAATGTCAGAAATTTGAAGTGCAGCACGTTTTCATTGAAAGTGTGTGATGACAAAATGAGTGAAAAACCTAGGAAGGCTCTAGAGAAACGAGAGAAGGAGTGGAGCTATACTGAAGAGAAGCTTCAGGACTAGCTGGAAATAGCGAAGAATGGCTGAAAAATAGGAGGAGAATCGCTGGTTGTCCCTGGATAGAGCGGGAGTCGAAGTGAGGACACCAAAGTCTAGGGTTTGGAGGATCCCCGGTCTATTTTAAAACGCGATTCAGACGCCTATGGATGGACTTAATGGCGTCCAGAATTGTCCGAAACTCTAAAAAGTGAAGCAGAATTCAATTTTTTGAACAACGAACGAGTTTGGGGATGTCATATTGGCATTTGCACTGTGTAATCTAGGACACCTTTGAGGAATTGAGTGTCCAAAACTCAATCCATCGTAAAGGAAGTTCAACAACGATATAGGATTAATGTTGCTACGATTATATAGGAGATTTTGAAGACGAATGATCGAAAAACATCAATCTTAGTTTAATTCGAATTCCACAAAACATTTTCTCATCTAATGGTTTCGTACAAATATCGGCAAGTTGATTTTCAGTGGAAACAAATTCTAATGAAATGTCAGCCTTAGTAACATGATCACGGATGAAATGATGTTGAATTTCAATGTGTTTTGTCCATGAGTGAAGAATAGGATTTTTCGAGATATTGATGGGACTTGTGTTGTCACACATGATCGAAATACACTTGAAAAATTGTCCATAATCTTCCAAGGTTTACGTCATCCAAAGCAATTGAGTGCAACAACTCAAGGCTGCAATATATTCACTTTCCGCGGTAGAAAGTGCAACCGAGTTTTGTTTCTTAGAAAACCAAGAGACTAAAGATTCTCCAAGAAATTGAGAAGTACCACTTTTCTTTTCCTATCAACTAGACTACCCGCATAGTCCGAATCAGTGTATCTAACGAAATAAAAATTTGTACCCTTGGGATAGCAGAATCCAAAACTAATAGTCCCATTCAAATATTTGATAATACTTTTAACGGCATTTAAGTGTGACTCTTTGGGTGAGGATTGAAACCTAGCACATAAGCACAAATTAAAGAGAATATTTGGTCTACTTGCGGTTAAATATAGAAGAGATCCAATCATAGCATGATATTTCTTTATATCCACATCTTTTCCTTTTTCATCCTTATCCAATTTTGTGGTTGTGCTCATGGGAGTTCTAGAAGATTTTGGGAAGTCCATCCCAAAACGTTTGATAAGCTCCTTGACATACTTTTCTTGATTCAAGAAAATCTCATCTTGAGATTGTTTTACTTGTAAACAAAGAAAATATTTCAATTCACCCATCATACTCATTTCAAATTCCCTTTGCATTAAATTCGCAAATTCATCGCAAAGTGTGTCATTGGTAGAACCGAAAATGATATCATCAACATAGATTTACACAATCATAATATCATTACCATTGTGCTTGAAAATAGGGTGGAATCTACTTTTCCTGTCATGAAATCTCCTTCTTTCAAGAATTTACTCAATCTCTCATACCAAGCTCTTGGTGCTTGCATCAGTCCATAAAGAGCTTTATGAAGTTTATAAACTTGATCTAATTTATCATAAACTTCAAAACCTAAGGGTTGCTCAACATAAACTTCTTCCTCAATAAAGCCGTTAAGAAAAGCAATTTTTACATCCATTTGATAAAGAGTGAAATTCTTATAGCAAAGCAAAGGCCAAAAGCATTCTAACCAACTCTAACCTAGCGACCGGTGCAAAAGTTTTCTCAAAATCAATTCTTTGTTCTTGTTTATAACCTTTTGCAACAAGTCTTGCTTTATTCCTAACAACAACCACTCTTATCTAGCTTATTTTTGAAAACCCATTTTGTTCCAATAATTGAATAATTCTTTGGCCTAGAAACAAGTTCTCATACATTGTTACTCTCAAATTGGTTCAATTCCTCTTGCATGTCTAATACCCAATTTTCATCGAATTCGGCCTCATCAAAATTCATAGGCTCTACTTGGGAAATAAATGCTGTATTGGTACATACATTTCTAAGGGAGGCTCTAGTTTTGACACCTAGGTTTGGATCACCTAGGATATCAACCATAGGATGACTCTTGGCATACTTCCAATCCTTTGCTAAGTCACTATGGTTTTCTACCCTTGAAGTTCCTTCAAAGAGTTGATCTTGAGATTATTGAGGAGGACTTTCTAGAATCTCTTTCCCTTTATCACCTAGAGAAAGGTTTTCTAAATCTAGAATTGGTCTCTCTACACTATGAGTAGGAGTGGATTCGTCAAAAGTGACATGCATGGATTCTTCCACCACTAATGTCCTTTTGTTAAAGACCCTATAGGCTTTGCTAGATGAAGAGTATCCAAGAAGAATTTCCACATCCGTCTTGGAATCAAATTTTCCTAGATTGTTCTTAGTATTGAGAATGAAGCATTTGCAACCAAAAGCTTTGAAATAGCTAACATTTGGAGTCCTACAATTCCAAAGTTCATAAGGAGTCTTTTCTAGAGTAGGACGGACAGAGTCACAATTGAAAACATAGCATGCCGTGGCAATGGCTTCCGCCCAAAAAATATTTGGGTAGATTGTTCTCGTTGAGCGTGGTACGAGCAAGCTCTTGGAGGGATCGGTTTTTCCTCTCAACAACTCCATTTTGTTGAGGGGTTCTTGGAGAAGAAACATTGTGTTCAATGCCATGTTTTTGACAAAAGACATTGAATTGATCATTTTCGAATTCGCCACCATGATCACTCCTAATCGTGACAATAGTAAGCTCTTTCTCATTTTGGACTTTCTTCCTAAAGCTAGAAAATACTTCAAAGGTTTCATCCTTAGTTCTTAAGAAGAAAACTCATGTGTAACATGAGAAAACATCCATAATTACATATGCATAATGTTTTCCTCCTAAGCTTGAAACCTTAGAAGGACAGAAAAGATCCATGTGAAGTAATTGGAGAGGCTTAGACGTAGAGATATATTGTTTGGAAACGAAAGAGCTTTTTGTTTGCTTTCCTTTTTGGCAAGCTTCACAAACTCTATCTTTTTCAAATGCAATTTTCGGAAGACCCCTAACTAGATTGTTTTTCAAGATCCTAGCTAAGGTATCCATACCTACGTGTCCTAATCTCCTATGCCAAGTCCATGAACTAAAAGAGTCACTCACTTTAAAACATTTTACAACATCACTAGAAATACTAGACAAGTCAATAGCATAGATATTTTCATGTCTATAACCCGAAAATAAAACTTTACCATTAGAATCATCAATGATCATGCATGATTTAGGTTGAAAAATAACTTTTTATCCTTTATCGCATAATTGACTAATACTCAACAAATTATGCTTTAACCCATCAAGTAAGGCATAGGGTTAGAAGCATTACCTATATTGCCAATACCTATAATTTTTCCATTTTGGTTACCTCTAAATGTCACATTTCCTTTGTTGTCCTTGATGGAGGTAAATCTTGAGAAGTCTCCCATCATATGTCTTGAACAACCATTGTTCAAGTACCATTGATCCTTAGCGGGAGGAGCTTCAACCTACAAAAAATAGATCAAGTTGATTTCTTGGATACCCAAATCTTTTTGGATCCATTGTGGTTAAATTCGGTTCCTTTCAAAACCGACACAAATTTATCAACACTTCTATTTTTAATGCTTCTAGATGGACAAGTGAAAGACTTATGACCTGTAGCATTGCAAGTATGACAAGTAGTGGGTTTAACAAAGAAATTTCTATAACTCTTTTTCTTTTGGAATTTTGATGTCCCAAACCGGCTTTATCAAAAGTCATCTTTTGTTTACCTAGGAGCATATCCAAATTCTTACTGCCATTTGTGAAATTAAGAACTATGTTATTCAATTTGACATTTTTCTCCTTTGACATGATATTTTCATTTTCATTTAACTTAACATGCTCATTCAATTCATTATTTTTCAGTTTCAAACAAGTATTTTCATTTTCCACTATTTTCACACAACATGCATGCTTTTTCACTATAATTTCATTTTCTTTCTTCAACCTTTATACTTAAGAGTTAATAAATTGAATTTTTCAAGTAACTCATCAAATTCATCACCATCTTCATTATCATCCATATTGGTGCTATCATTATCACTATCATTATGGGAAGAGCTGCATACCTCTTTGTCGTTGGCCATGAAACACATGTTGGCCACTTCTTCCATCTCAGATGAGGGTTCCTCTTCACTATCATCCCACGTTGCTTTGAAAGCTTTCTTCTTGGACTCTTTAGGATTCTTCTTTTTCTCAAGGAAACAATCAGCTTTCACATGCCTCGTTTTTCCACAACCGAAGCATGTTATCCCTTTATTGTAGTGAGACTTCTCTCCTTTGTATTTACCCTTCCCTTGTTGCTTTCTCAGATGAAGAATCTTGATTTTCTATGTGATAAGAGCTAGTTCTTCTTCATAATCCTCATCAACATTATTTTCCTCCAATTCTTCTTCTTCTTTGCTGGAGAAGACATTAAGAGCTATTATCTTCTTTTCAGGATTCTCTTTTTCCATTTCCTTTTCTTTCTCATTTGCCTTCATCCTAATTTCGTGAGTCATGAGAGATTCTATGAGTTCCTCTAATGTCAAGGTCGAGAGATCCCGAGCGTCGAGGATGGCTGTCACTTTGGATGTCCAACCTCTCGGAAGACTTCAGAGCACCTTACCCCATAATTCTTCATCAGTACAATCCTTTTCAAACACTTTCAAACTATTAGTAATGTTAGTGAACCGTGTAAACATGTGAGTAATAGTTTCATCTTTATCCATCTTAAACATTTCATAATCATGTACTGCCATATTTAACTTATTTTTCTTAACTTGATTAGTGCCTTTGTATGTGACCTCAAGTCGTTTCCAAATTTCATGTGCATTTTTACAACTTTGAATTCTATTAAATTCATTAACACTTAAGGCACAATACAATTGATTAACAACTCTAGCATTTAAACTTACTTTGCGACCTTCCGCCTCATCAATTTCATCTTCTAACTTAGGTACTTTCACCCCATTTACATCTTTAGTAGGAATATAAGGTCCATTTTTCACTATTCTTCACATTTCGAAATCAATGGCTTGAATATAAATAGTCATTCTAGACTTCCAATGAGAATAATTATCACCATTAAAGAAGGGTGGCCTATTTGAAGCTTGTCCTTCCATGTTTCCGCTATTTGAATTATATGCCATATCGTTCGAATTTAAAAATTCAACTAATTCACAAATAATCACAACGAAATAATTCTAACCTGCTCTGATACCAATTGTAGGATCGAAATTAACCTAGTTTGGGGGGGGGGGGGGGGTGAATTAGGTTTATTACTTTTTCGTGCAATTATAAATTTTCTAACCAATAGTAAATTTATCACAATAATGAGATTAAGAAATCAGCATAGTAATAATAATAAGAGATAAGGTTAGAGAATTCGACATCGAGTTGTTAACGCGGTTTGGGTCCATGCTTCAAGGTTCTCCCTTGAAGGTATATTCCTCAACCGTTCTGGGTTATAATTTGATTGATCTTGAACAGGTGTCAATCGAACCGTTACAAACAACTATTTCTTAGGGCGTTACCCTTTTCTCTCGAATACAATTTTCTCTCAGAAAATTCTCAAGCTCACAAATGCAACAATCCTCATAACAACAATTAATCTCACTTGATTTCTTTTGAGGATGTCATTGCTACTAAATTTCCTGCACAATAGTCGAGTAGAAAATTCGGCAGAGCTTCGCTTAATATTGATTCGATAGTAGTCTTCTTCGAAGTCCAACTATTTGTTAACCTACGAAGTTCGGACGTCCTAAACTGTTGCAGATCGTCCGCATCTGAACATTAAAACAAGCTGTTGGCAAAACAGTGTATTTGCGGACGTAGCACCTCGTCCGCACCATTGTCCGCATGAATCTTCATTTTGTGCAAATTCAAAAAGGACATGGTGGTTCTTTGTCCGCCGTCGTCCGCACTAGTCCGCGGAATACATCTCAGTTGGGGACGCCAAAACCGATCCTTAGTCTCGTCCTGAAGTCCACATCCCTGGAAGGTGCGGACACCTTAACTTGTTCGCACCCCGTCCGAGCCTTTGTCCGAATTGAATCTCAATTATTACATAATCAAATCAGCCGCGGCCTTCTCGTCTGTAATCGTCCGCAGTCGTCCGCAACAACAGTCTCTAGTTATGGACAAAAGAACTCGTCCTAAGTCTCATTCTCGGGACGAATGGCTAGCTTCTACGGACGACTCTATATCGTCCACCATTAGTTTGCGTGTCGTTTGAACGTACTCAGCAGAATTTGAAGCTGCACGAATCGAATCAGCTAAGTCCCATGAATCTTTCTACTCACTGCAAGGACTTAGTACAACGCATTAGACATTACCAATACCATTATCAAGGGTAGTTTCAATTTATGATCTAAATACGAGAATTATAAATTCAACAAATAAACAACTTATAAAACTCAATAATGTTATTCATCATCAAAATATAAATATATCTAACACACTTAGGCTAATATCTTGTTTGTCTAGATTGGCCGAAAATTTTCCAGCAGAAGCGTAGGTTTCCTTGGTGAGAGCCCTAGCTTCTTGAATAGAGGATTTAAATGTATCCAAGGCCTATACGGGAGACACATGTCTAAGGTATATTTTCTTGTAGAAGCATTTACTCCCATAGGGCGAGTGAGCATGTCTCGGAAGAGGACACCTGTCCACGTAAGTGTGCCCTCCGTGGGAGTGTTCACTTCCTTGGGAGCAAGTGAATGTTTCTAGGACTAAGCAAAGGACACTTGTCCACACATGAGAGCTTATGCTCGTGGCCATGGGAGCATGTGAGTGGCATGTGGTAGAATGGAGAATTTTTACAGGAGAAAAGGCTTCTGCTCTAAATAGTGCACTACAGCACGCCTTGTTCCACGGAGAACAGGGCTGGTGTGATAAGCATGAGGCACGTGGAGTAGACATCCAGACTTGGATCCACAAATTTCTAAAACAGTTTTTTTTTTAAATTCTTAATATTTTGGGGATTGTTTGAAAATTTGTCAAGTTGGTTGCTATCCTGGTCAAGGGTTTCAACGCAGTTTAAAAGGATTTTTGATAAAAAAAAAATAATTGCTAATCTATATATTTTGTTAGGTCTGTCTGATTAATGTGGAATTTGGACAGATAATTTTCCCACTCGAGTGCATGTTTCTTGGCTATTGGTAGGCCATTGAGGTAGAAGTTTTATTTTATGTTCAATATAACATTATTTTCAAAATAATTATTTAGAGATGTGTTCTTATATAAAATGATGGGTCCATTATGATCGTCCATTTTTAGAATATTATTTGTATGATTTCCATTGGACTCATTTTATTTCAAGCATGCACATAATTTGTTAATTATCTTGGTAGAGTGAACCAAGTATTATCAGCCCAGAAGGGGTCCTATTTTCTATTCCCACATTCAACTAATGGAAGATGTGTTTGTTGTGTTAACTAGAGAAACTAGGAAGCTAACTTTGCCGTGTCCCTGAGCACAAAACCATAAACCTGATTAGGATATTATTTCATGGTTTTAGCGATTGCTAAGTATCACTTTTTCCTATATGCCTATGACATTTGTGCGTCCAGAGCTCAAGAGTGAATCTATTTTCACTGAGATTTTGTGGGGCATATTTTACGTACATAGAACACTATAGTGGATGTTTTCCACTTTTGTCTCACTAGTTAATTTTTACTTAGTTTTAATCGCACGTCCTATTCATGGAATTTCTCTTTCATTTAATTTATAAAATTTTAATTGTTGAATATAAAATTTTTAACTCTATTGAGTTTAGTCAACTCACCCCAACGATATCCCTTCAGGTATAAATTTAGAAGATCACTGATTGTTGTCGAAGGATTGAGCCAACACTTCCTTACCTTTCAGTAATTTTTATTTCAAGAGTTTTATGAGGTTGGACTTATTTATTAAAAATATGTAAAAATATTTGTATTAAATTCCTATATTTGTGGCACTTTCGTTTTGAACTTATATTATCACTTTATTTTATCACTATTGAACCTTCGGTATAACCCAATTTGCAATACCCCGACTTTTATATGATAATTTAAAAAGGATAAATTAGAAAGTAATTAAGGATATTCGAATTAGTCGAATAATTATCGGGTATTACCAAAGACATAATTGTTAGATTATAAATAATGCGATTAAATTTGAATAATTAAATTAATGGGATAGATAAAATAAAGATTCGATTAATTAAATAAAATTAGGGACATTTAGATAAATATAATTAGGAGATAAAAAGGAGAAAAATAGAATGAGGTTAATTTGAATTAAAATGTTAGAATAAAATTAAGTGGGAATTAGTGAAGAATTAATATAATAGAAATTAAGATAAAATAAAAAGGAAATCAAATGGAAATTAGGGGAAGAGAATAGGTTCAACAGGAGAACTGGTTTGTGTTGTGTGATTTCTAGCCAGTTCAGTTCGGTTTAGCAATGGGTGGAAATCAAATCGGCCTTTGGCCATTTTTCAGAAAAATAACAGGGAGAGGGAGAGAGCAATCGGCTAAGGCAAAGGGACAAGTCGAGGGAGAAATTGGGTGAGGGGGAGCGACGGACGAGCGAGAGATCGAGAGAGGGACGACGAAAGAAGGAGCTTGAGCACGGGCTGGGTGGCGACATCTGGTGCTGCGAACAACTACTGCAATGAAGGGTTGCGGCGTCTAGGGCTTGGATTTCACTTCGCGGAACGAATCGGTGAGGCATCGGACTGCGATGATCTACCGATTGATGATGGCTGGTGACACTCAGCTGCGATGGACTGGCGACGACAAGAAATCAGTAGCGCTCGGCGATGACGAGGGGCGACGGGTCTTGCTGGCAGTTCTTGTTAGTGTGTCTAGTCCGGTCTGCTCATGATTGGACCAAACCGGTCTGTTGGTTTTCTTCCTGGTGAAAACGACTACCAGTCGACGATGTGCAACTCCTCTGGCAAGCTTTTCACACGACATTTTCATGTTGGGCCACCCCTCCTTGAAGTGTACAATTGTCCACCAGCCTTGCAAGTCTTCTCCTCGAGTATAAAGGAATGGTAGAACTCCTCTCTAGTGAATTTTTTAGTTGAAGGGGATGTGTGAGGATGTCTGTTGGAGATCCTGCTCCTTCTCTCAGGACCTCTTTTTCTCTTCAGGTAACTCCTTGCTTCCTTCATGGAATTATGTAACTAGTTGTTGAAGATAAAAGAGTGCTGGTAGTTGGGTTGAAATCTGTAGTTTGTTTTGTTTCTGTTGTTAGACATTTGTGGGAAAGTATTGTCTTGTTGGAAATGATTTTTGTTTCTGTTAGCTTGGTTCTACCAAGAACACATCCTCTGAACTAATGCCTTGTTCTGCACTTGGGTTGTTGCTTACTAAATGGAAATAGTCTATGTTTGGGTGATGAGATTTAGCATTGAAACTGTTCTCTGACCACTCATATCATGGATAAAAAATGAGAGAGAAGTATCCTGTTGAGTGAGAATTGTTATTCTGTAGAAGATAAATGACGAACTTCCTTATGTTGGTTTACGGTTTTGGAAGATTTGTGAATGTTTGATTTCTCTGTTTTGGTTGTTGCTTCTGAACCATGAAGAAAGGAGGTAAATATTGATGGAATATGTCCTGTTAATAGAAATGGTTTCCTAGAGTTTACTGTTTGCTAGAAATAATGGATGAGAACCATAATGGATGCTAGCTTTGATGACTGTTACTTTGGGTCTCTGCTTCAGATTAATAGTGGGTGTTTGTGCTAAAATGTATTATAGAAAGAAGATAAAAGATTGAGTATATTGTTATTGATGGAATGAGCAATTTTTTGTGGGTTATTGTTATTCCGTTGCATGTGTTAAGATATTGGAATTGTCATTACGAGGTTACTAAGTAATTTAATTGACTTTATAAATTATTCACTCGATAATTCTATGTTAAAGAAAGAGTTAAATGGTTCTTTACTCTGCTGTGGGAATAGGTTTTTGTGATAGTACATTGATGTTTTCGTTGGTTCCTATAATTGCAAGTGTTTGGATTCCTTCTTTGGTGGATTGAGGAATATACTCTGTAATTGGGGGAATTGGTTATCGGTTTAATTATTGTCTTGTTAGAAATCATTATGGGACTGGACGGTAAAAGTGAAGTTACTAATTTGAGATTTTGATAATAGTTTATTTAATGGTTTTGAAGATACTACGGCGAATGACATAATCGCATTGAACACTCCAGATAAGTTGATACTTACTGTGTTTTGGTCTTTGGACCCTACTTCACAAGAGTTAGGATTGCATGTTGTGTGTTCTTTTAATGATATGTTTATTAGACATTTATATCATCATATAGGATTGTATGTATTCACGAACATGTTGCATGACATAATTAATATATGTAAATAGTTGTGTGGTGGTTCGGGTGATCGGTGACATTCCATACGGTAGGATAATCCCATATGGGGAGCAGTGACGTGAGAGTTAGCTACGTGGAATCTAGGGTTCACCTTTACCCCGTTCTGAAACCCCCAACGTCTTTAACAAAAGTGAGGATACTGGCTTGTGGAACACCCCCGATGGATATATCTCCTCGTCAGAGTGAAATGGTTCAGCCACATGACCCTAGGGAGTATTCCACCCTGACTTCCAGAAGACATACAGTTCTCTTCTGTAATGCATTGTATGATCATGCATATCATCTGCATTGTATTTCATTTTATCACTTACTGAGCGTTAGACTCATTAGTTAGTTCTTGTGATGTAGGCATGTACGAGCAATAGGAGAACAGGTCAAAGATAGTCGATGGAGGATTTACACGGGCGGATCTTATGGCTTGCTAGGCTAAACGATGTAAGAAAGAGAAAAAAGTTGTATAAAGAGTTTTGTATTTAAATTGTAAAGGAAAATAGGGGTATTTATTATATGTTTTATTTCTTAAAGTCTTCCGCTGCAATTTATAAAAGGGTTTTAAGTAAAGAGATTTACGAACAGGTTTTAGTGAGAAAAACCTTCCAATGTATTTATAAAAAGAAAAGTGTTAAATTTCACGAGATTTTAAAGTAAATAGAAATTGGGACGTTACACAATTGGTAGGGCCCTAACATGTTGGAACTTACTAAAAACTTTCACTACCTAAATAAATAACTTAAAAGAGAAAAGGGTTGGGTGACACAGTTAAGGTCTTTGTTGGTTTGCTCCCTGTTCTGTTTCGAGCCCGCTCTGGGATGTGACAAAAATTTAGGTATCAGATCCAAGTTACCATCTAGAAATGTAACATTAGTAAGATAGATAAAGTGATAATAAAAAAGAATTTTCATTTACTGTGCCTAAGGACGAGTTCTAATGTTTACTAAAAAAATTTCAGTTTTTTTGAAAAATGCCTCCAAGGAGAGCCCCTAGTGATCATGCACCTACAAGATGCTGTTCAGAACTTGCCGAGAGATGGTCGAGTTCAAAACATAGTTGTTTGCCACATGGATTATTTTAGGGAACTGGGACATCTAAATCTACCTGTATTCGAGGGGGGGGGGACTAGACCCACTTGTTGCTAAAAATTGACTGAATGTTATGTTGAAAAATATCGATGCTCTAGAGGTCCTAATTGAATACCGTGTTGGCCTTGTAGTGATTTTCTTTGAAAACATAACTGTAGTTTGGTAGAAATCTCTGAAACTTTATTTCCCAGTAAGTGAGATGGCTTAAAAGCGCTTTGAGGCTGTTTTCTAGAACAATTACTACAATGCGAGCCATAAGTAGAAAATGATCAGTGTGTATCACAATTTATTCTAAGAAATTCTTACTATTCTATAATATCATGCAAAATTTGTGGAGCTCTCTTAATATATTAAAGATATCGACCAAATTGAAAGAATGGTAAAGTTCTTATTGAATTTGAGACCGAAGATCTGATCTCGATTATCTATTACAGAGTTTAGTAATATTTTAGACGTGGTGGCTGCAGCTCAACATGTTGTGGCTGATCTAGATGAATTCTTTGAGGAATATAAGGGTAAGGCAAAGAGAGTAGTAGATTGGTGGCAAGAAGACCAGGAAAGACCAAAGGAAGAGTCAAAACTGTGGGGGCCATTCGCTGGGCAACTCTGGTGCACATTCTTGTGAGGCCCCTCATGCTAGTGGGCATTCAGACCCTTATATTTGTCATACTTTATCGGAAACATGGACATTTGAGGAGAATCTGCTCAGCAAATTAGAGGCCTCCTCTACCTAGCTCTACACCTACTTAGTCAGCTCCATGTCGACCTAATTTTGGAGCTGGTCAAGGCTTTCCTGGACAAGTTAGTTGCCTATTCTGGATCCTAGTCATTTTTTCCTTAGTAGTCTGCCGATTATTAGCAGCCTTATTAGCATCAGTATCAACCAGGTGGTGTTGACTTCTAGAGGACTACTGGATACCAACATAGTTTTGCTTCTAACCTTACCCCTGCAAAGTCATCTAGTCATTTTTATAGACCCATTCCTAGCCAGTCCAGAGGTGGTCGCTTAGGTGGCAAAAAAGGAAAGGAGAAGGTGATGGGTTAGGCATATGTAATTGTTGGATCTGAGGCATTCAATCGGCCTAGCCAGGGTGTCGTTGATGGTACGATCCCTATTTTTTCTACTATTGTACATGTTCTATTTGTCACTAGTGACACACATTCTTTCATATTTGCATCATTTGTGCATATTTTAGGTTTGACTATAAAGAGGTTTGAAAACCCCCTTAAGTTGAGTACCCCTATTGATAAAAGTCACGAGATGAAATTTTTTGCAGAAGCTGTTGCCCTTGTTGTTTTTGGGCACAACTTATTTGTTGACTTGATTGTGATAACTATGGATCAATTTGATGTGATCCGAGGTATGGACTAACTGAACAGTTATAAAGTAAAAATTGACTGTC
Organism: Begonia loranthoides; assembly: GCA_022433065.1. Lineage (NCBI taxonomy): Eukaryota > Viridiplantae > Streptophyta > Magnoliopsida > Cucurbitales > Begoniaceae > Begonia > Begonia loranthoides. The sequence goes on along the minus strand of CM039468.1, from coordinate 30,378,092 downwards.
ATCGAATGACTGTAACTTTTACAATGGAAGAGAGTCAAATTTTGGTATATTCATGTTGTATTCATGCATGCCCTGTCAATTCTACCCTACGAAGTAGTTTGGATGATTGGAGGTAATTTGAGCACTATGAGAGTATTTTCCTATTAGGGTGACCGTGTTTCAATCAGGCAGGATTCAAAACTGTTGATAATATCTGATTTTACGGATATTTTCCTCGAGGATCCGACTGGGTTACCACCGACCACGAAATTGATTTTTGTATTGAATTAGTGCCCAACATTGCTCCAATTTCTATGGCTCCGTACTGCATGACTCCTATTACGTTGAACAAGTTGAGAACTCAGCTAGATAATTTATTACTGAAGGGATTCATTCACAATAGTACTTCGCAGTACGATGCGCTGTTTTATTTGCAAAGAAGCAAAATGATTCACCTCTATTTTATATTGATTACCAAAAATTAAATCACGTGACAATCAAGAACTAATACACGTTACCGAGAATCGATGATATGTTTGATTAGCTTGGTGGGTGTATATTTTTCTCAAAGATTGATTTCAGGTCTAGCTAACACCGGTTGAAAATTCATGAGAATAATATTCTTAAAATGGTTTATCAAACTCAATATGAGCATTTTGAATTTTTTGGTGCTTTTGTTGTGGCCGACAAATGCACCGGCTACCTTTATGAATCTTATGAATCAAGGCTTCCAGCCTTATCTTGAATAGTTTGTGGTGGTGTTTATTGATGATATCCTTATATATTCAAAGTCTTGAGAAGAGCATATAGAGCATCTGCAGATTGTTTTGCATAACTTATATGAACACCAGTTTCATGCTAAGTGGAAAAAATGCAGATTCTTGATGCCTGAAGTTAAATTTTTAGGGCATGCTGTATATTAAAATGGCATTTCTGTTGATCGAGCCAAAGTTGAGCATGTATTCGATTGGAAGCCACCTAAAAATGTTACTGAAGTGTGTAGTTTCTTTGGGCTAGTTGGTTATTACCCTCAATTTGTGGAAAACTTTTCTTCCATTACATTGTCTTTGACTCAATTAACTTGAAAAGATGTTATGTTTATTTAGGATGGCAAATGTGAAACAGTTTTTGCGGAGCTGAAATAGAGATTAACTATTGTGCCAGTTTTGGTAGTACTCGATGAAACTATAGCACGTGCTGTATATATTGATGTTTCAGGAGTTGGTTTGGGTTGTGTTACGATGCAACATGAAAAAATTAGAGCTTATGCATCTAGACAGTTAAAGATGCACGAGCGGAATTTTCCTACTCAAGACTTGGAGTTTGCCGCCATTATTTTTGCTTTAAAAGTATGGCGAAGCTATTTATATGGCGCAAAATTTGAGGTATTTTGGATCATAAGAGTTTGAAATATTTGTTTACTTAGCTCGATTTGAACCTCCGACAGCTCCATTAGATGGAGTGCATGGAAGATTATCCTTTTTTTGGAATAGAAAAAGCCAATGTGTTGGCCGATGCCTTGAGTCGTCACCCTCAAGATTTGTTTTCGTGCCTTGTGATAGAACAATGAAAGAAATTTTTGACTATTGGGAACTATGAGTTGCATTATCAAGAAGATGGTCAGTTAGTTTGTGTATTTAATTTGATTGTGACTCCTACACTTCTACAATGTGTTAAGGATATGCAGAAGTTTGATGACAAGTTGAAGGAAAGATTTGACCAAATTCAAGTTGGTAAACAGTTTGAGGGTCGAAAAATTAGTCTTGATGACTTCCAATATTTAAGGAACTCTATGTTGTGGTGTCCAATGATTCAGATCTAAGGCAAGAAGTTTTATCAAAGGGCCATAAATCTAGATTTGCTTTTCATTCTGCTGAAATGTATCATGATGTGAAACATCAATTTTGGTGGATCAGAATAAAGTGAGATATAGCTGAATATGTGTCCAAGTGTTAAACTTGTCAACAAGTTAAGGCTGAACTTCAGAGACTAGTTGGATTGCTGCAGCCTCTACATATCCTAGAGTGGAAATGAGACATAATCACTATGGATTTCGTGACCCGTTTACCAAGAACCATGCAGAGCTTTGATGCCAAATGGGTGAGAGTTGATCGACTGACAAAGTCTGCTCATTTTATTCCTGTAAGAATGGATTTCTCTTTGACAAAGTTGAGCAATTGTGTATCGAGAACATTGTTCATCTTCACGGTGTCCTTTCAAGCATAGTGTCAGATAGAGATCCAAGAGTCACTTCAAAATTTTGGAGAGCCCTACAGAGAGCTTTGGGCACTGAGCTTCATTTGAGTACATCTCAGCATCCTCAGACGGATAGTCAATTTGAGCATATGATTCAAACTTTAGAGGACATGTTGAGATGTTGTATTTTTTATTTCGATGATAGCTAGGTGAATCATTTACCTTTAGTGGAGTTTGTCTACAATAATAGCTACCAGACCAGTATTGGAGTTTTGCCTTACGAAGTTCTTTATGAAAGATTGTGCAAATCGCTATTGTGTTGGACTGAGGCTAAGGAATATGTTACTCTTGAACATGATATGATCTAGGAAACCACTAAGAAAGTACAATTTATTAAAAAATGATTGAGAATAATTTTGAATCATCGAAAGAGTTATGTAGACTTTATAAGAAAAGAAGTTGAGTTTGATGCCGATAACTTTGTGTTCCTAAAGGTTCTGCCGCATCAAGGTGTTAGTCTCTTTGGTTTGAAGGGCAAGCTAGCGCCCAAGTATATTGTCCTTTGAGATTCTTGAACGTGTTGATGCAGTGGCTTATTGGTTAGAGTTACCACAACAGTTGAATTATGTTCACAAAGTCTTCCATGTTTCCATGATGAGGAGATATGTCTCTAACTCATCACTTGTTATCTCTTGCACTGACATACTCATTCAAAAGGATATATCTTATGAAGAAGAGCTTGAAATGATATTGGCCCTTGAAGTCAAAGTTTTATGACGTCGAGAAATTCTTTTAGTTTGAATTCAATGAAAGAACCATAGTGAAAGAGAATCTACATGGGAAATTGAATTAAAAATGGCAAAAAAATACCCACACCTGTTTGGTGGAACGTTTGAGATTGTTCTAAATTTCAGTAATAAAATTCTCTAAGTGGGGGATAATGTAATGCTTATGGGGTTGGGTTGCCCCACAAGCCATTAAAACAATGGAAACATTTGGAGGGGTTCTCTTGCAATTTAGCTGTCTTCCTCCCTCCCCTCCCCATTAATGCCTCAACCTCCCTAGTCTTTTTTTTTTAATAGCCAAACACTCTTCTTTGTTAACGGGAGGAGGGTGTGTGTTCTATGCAAACAGCAAGCCAAGACCGAGATGGAGGATTTGTGAGAGGGTGAATTAGGCATGCTAACTTTTTTGTGCGATATGTATTAATCTAACCCTAAGTGATTCATCACAAATAAAATATACAATTAATAACAAATGATAAAGAAGTTTAGGGATAGAGAGTGCAAACAAAGTTTGTTCACGTGGTTCGGCAACTCCGGCCTACGTCTGCGCTCTAAGTTCCTGACTTGGAGATCCTTAATCTACTAACCTGCCTGGCTAGTGATGATTGGCTTCACGGGTGCCAATTAAACCTTTACAATGACTCTTTCTAAGGGCATCACCCTTTTCACTTGACTATTACGGGACGTCACCCTGTTGTTCACAATTTACAACAACAAGGATTTCCTAACTCTCAAAATGTAAAATCTAAAGTGTGGGATTGAGAGAGTTAGGATTTGCACTCTTGTGCTTAGAGAACACAAGTAGAAATTTGGCAGCATTTTGGTATAGTTCTCTCTCTTCTTTGTCTTCAACTCAGAGTGCCACTATTTATAAAACTACTCAACCGATCGACTGGCTCTATCTTACCTGTCGTCCACCTCTTCACATTTTTTAACTTTCACACGACTTTATCTATTTCGTAGTTGATCAAGCCTTCAGTTGCTCGATCGCTTCCTCAACTGAAGATAACAGCTTTCTATCCATTTTACGGTCGAGATCACCTATAGTAAACCAGTCGACCACTATTACACATTTTGGAAAAAGCTCAAGCACTTTGTAATATTTGCGGTCGATCTACTTGTCATAGCCAGTCGATCGGCTCTTCATTTTTTCCGCAAATCGGTCGACCACCCAACATGTTTAGTCGAACTATTCCAATTGTTTTGCCTTCCTTGAAGCTTCTAAGTCCCAATAATTATACTATAGGCTGCATGGACTTAGGTAAATATATTAGAACACATAAATACCCTTATTAAGCGGTATTTCAAATGAATATCAATATAAACATAAGGATAGTACATTAAGCATATTCAAACAATAAACAACTTATAATTTCAATTAAAACATTCATCATAAAAAAAAATAAGCCTAATGACACTTAAGCTAACAAGGCACGTGGAGCATATGTTCGAACTTGGATCCATGGACATCAAAAATAATTTTATTTAATGATTGTTTCAAAAATTGCCCAAGTTATTCCTATTCTGGTCATGGTTTTCAATGCAGTTTAAAAATATTTTTGAGAAAATAATTAATTGGTAATCCATATATTTTTTTAGGTCCGTCGGATTAACGTGGAATTTAGATCGATTATTTTCCCACTCGATTGAGCATTTCCTAGCTAGTGGTAGGCCATTAAGGTAGAGGTTTTATTTTATGTTTGGCATGACACTATTTTTGAAACAATTAATTTGAGACGTGTTCTTATATAAAATGGTGGGATTGTTATGACCATCCATTTTTACAATATTATATGTAGGATTTTTGTTGGACACATTTTATTTCAAGCAGGCACATCATTTGTTAATCATCTTGGTTGAGTGAACCAAGTTTGATCAGCTTGTGAAGGGGTTCTATTTTACATACTCACATTCGACTGTTCGACGAAGTGTTTGCTATGTTAACTAGAGTAATGGGGCAGTTGACTTTGTTGTGTCCTTGCGCGCAAAACCCTAAACTTGATCTGGACATTATTTTATGGCTAAAATGATTGTTGAGTATCACCTAGTTCTTATGCCTTTGACATTTGTTTGCCTGGAGTCCGTGAGTGACCCATTTTCACTAAGATTATGTGAGGCCAATTTTACGTACATACCACAATATAGAGAACGTCTTCCACTTTGGCCTTACTAGTCGACTTTTTCTCAGTTTTAATCGCACTTCCTATTCATGGCATTTCTCCTTCATTTAATTTATTAAAATTCTAATTGAAGAATATAAAATTTTTACCCCTATTGAGTTTAGTCAACTCACTCCAATGACATCCCTTCATGTATAAATTTGGAAGATCACCGATTGTCTTCGCAAGATTGAGCCGACATTTCCATTATTTTCAGTAATTTTTATTTCAAGGGTTGTGTGAGGTTGAAATTATTTCTTAAAAATTTGTAATAAAGTTTGTATTAAATTCCTGTATTTGTGGCACTTTTGTTTTGAACTTATATTATCACTTTATTTTGATATCAATATTGGATATTCAGTATAGCCCAATTGGAAAAGTCCAGACATGTTATAACTTACTAAAGACTTCTGCTGCCTAAATAAATAACTTAAAAGAAAAAGGGTTGGGTTGGGTTGGGCCAGGTTGCTCCCCGATCTGTCTCGGGTCCTCTCTGAGATGTGACATAACCTTAGTTTTTTTTCTTTCCTTCATCTCATTTCAATGACTACTAATCCCTCCCCTATCATTCACAAAACAAATGATCATTCTAGCACATTAATCATCATTAACAGCCCGAACTCCTTTGAAGCTTATCTTAAGAAACTATATAGCCTAGAGACTACTATTTTAAACAATATATATTAGGGCTAGGCACAAACCAGTTTGATCTGACTGTGGTAGATTCCAAAATTTAAAAAAAATATTTGTATTTTTTAGTGTTCGTGTTTTAAATTTTAGACTAGTTTAAACCAAATTCATTAAATTTTTTACTTATAGTTCGATTCAGTTTTTCACAATTTTGACTCCCAAAATAGTGAAATGAATTGTCAGTCACAGTTCTATTGGGTCTGGTTCTTAGAACGATAGGAATTGGATCGAATCAGGACTGAATCTCTGGTTTCGATTCAAACTATAGTTCTGTTCCAAGCAGCACTGATAGTAACACCTCTACATCTAACTGAAAATCTACAATTTGGATGAGATAAGGTGATGTGTCCCAGAAATCCTATCTCATGACCCTTTTTGCCATGAGGTTCGGTGTTTAATTAATTAGCTATTATTTTGCAGGAAATGTTACATTAATGGATATTGTGAAAAGAAGCCTTGCTTGGACAAGAGGACGTTACTCAATATGTTTTCACATGGAGCCATGCAAACCTAATAAGCTAGATTCACATCGTCCCAGCTTGGAGTAGCTTATATTCGCCAAAGCTAACAAGGTAAATTTGGAGTGTTTTATTGAAGTTTCCACATTTAACTTATGTCTTAAGATGTGATAATTGATGGATGGCTGGTTTGGGTTTAATTTGAGAATTTTAGAATGTTTTGTGATTGTAGGAATTGAGGTGCTCGATTTGCTTGTAAACCGAGCCCTCATGCCCTAATTTTGTTTTTCCAAAGGCAATTTGGTCATTTCTTTTTGTAGTATCATTAGAGGTTATTTAGTTCCCTCTAATGTAATTTTTTAATCAGTTGGAAAAACCCGAATAGAAGAATTTCGTCCTTGTGCTTTGAAGACCCGTGGAATTCTCTCTCGGCCCCCTTCCTCCCTTCAATCAATCTACTTGTTCTTTCTAGGTCTCGAGTAGATTGGTATTTGCTTTCTCTTCTAGCAACCTCCTTGTGTCGTTGTGCTTGTGGTGTGGAGATAAAAGACTTCAGCAAACCCCGGTTATGAGAGCTATTTCTTGAAGTGGCCAAATCAATCGGCCCCTTGGTGTTGGAGGGTTAGCGAACCTCAGTGGTTTTCCATCTCTTATTCTTGCATTTTCTAGGGAAGTATTCTTGTGTCTTGAATCCCTTGAGCTGAGTCTTTATGTGCGTGGATTTGGTGAATATTTTGTTTTGATTTGGATTTGGAAATCTTTTTTTTAAAAGGAAAGAAATTGTTCTTTGAAATCTGTTTTTGTGAATTCCATATTTGATCTCCGATTTGGATCACTCATAACTCCGTGTATGCTTGACCTTTGGGGCTAAGATTTGGTAGAGATAGTGTAGAGGTTCTCAAGTATTGAACCACCAAATTTGGGACACATTGGATATATGCAATTGAAGTTATTATCGTTTCAATATTGTTGCCCAGAATCTGTTCCGTGAAACCCTAATCCGAGATTGAAGTTCTTTGAAGCCTACCAGAGTTTTATAGCGATGTTGAAGCTGATTTTTGGAGACGTTATTCCTTAATCTTCTATTAATTGACTATGTAAATTTGGGCCTTTAATTCTATATGCACGCGGAGTTACGAATGTTTTAATTTTGGTTACCGGGTTCTGTTTTGGAAACCCCAGATTCGAGGTCTGACTTTCTCTAAATATATCTTCGTTTGTACGTCACCTTTTAAGATGAATTTTGGGCACGTTGTTATTTGGGTTACCAGCTATTCGGTCTAAAAATTTGAGCTCCTAAGTCCATATACAAGTGGAGCTATCTCTGTTCTAATTTTGGTGGTCGAAAATGTTATCTAGTCGATTGCCAATTTTCCGATTGTAGACATCTAGAGTCTTGGACTGTATCATAAGGTCAACTCATTCTCAAAGAAATTCTTGGTTCGCTATCACCTACAATAATTCTATTCATTGCTGAAGCAAAAAATTCAAGAAAAACTTGGTTAATATTGGCCAACACATATGCCAGCCCATCTTGTGAAAGAATCAAGAAGGTGAAATATCAATTAAAGCAACTCAATAAAGGGTCCATGGGTATTGTTGAATTTCTCCAAGAAATCAATTTTGAAGTTAATGAACTTGAACTCATATTAGAGATCGAGCGATAACTAGACAAAGAAAATACGATGTGGGATACCAGATTTATGTGGAAAAACCCTTTAGGGAAAATATCACGGGCAGAGGAATAAATCTACTATGAAGATCAAAATACAACTGCGAGTTTTGTGACTCTAGCTTACATCAATTTATAGAGAAAACAAAACCCTACATGAGATCTACAATGCGAGCCCACTGACTTGGCCTAATAGAATTCAGGTCACACCGAACTCTAATAATCATCTCCTTGACATGAATTCTATGAAAGAGATCCATAGCACGTGCTCGTCAGCCAAACCCATCAAAACGAATTCAAAACCCTAAATTCTGATAATCTCCATCTTGAAATGAATTCTGACGCAAGGAACTAATTTTAAATCCTAAAAATTTCCTTTTCCACACCCTTAAAGAAGATCTGCAATGAGGGCCAGCCTGTTAGTCTCAAAGAAATATACAGATCACCAATATAAAAGTCTTTAAGTGGAAATTCAGCAACGGATGTTGACCATATTTAAAAAACACCTAAACCACGATAATAACAACTTCAAATCTCACAAAGAGCCATCCAAATTTATGCGAGTATATCTCGCCTCTTCACCTGCCATATCAAAATTGTCTTTCAAAATCTTTTAAAATTCCACTATCAGTATTTTACCATAACGAAATATCGAATCTCGATCTAAAAGTGGAAGATCTACTTTAATGATCTCATCACCACAAAAACACATTCTTGAACAAAATGTCTGACCCAAAATCACTAGTTTCAATAAAATATTCCCTTAAAAAATTGAAGCAGAAAACCATAGTATCACAAGATTCCAAAAGATATCATCAACATTAAGATATTTCTATAATAATTAATTAGCCCCAAAATCAAATCAAATCAAATCAAGTCACCAAATAATTGCAGATATTTCAAAACTCAAACCTTATTTGAATTTAAACCGAAAACAATCCCCAAGATTGAGATATTCTCGCGATTCCAAATCTGTGATAAATTATCAAATTTAATCTCCCAAAAATCTTCAAAAAATTTTAATGATTTTCAATAATTTTTATCTTTGGCTAAAATCCAATTTTACAAAGAACACTCTTGCGGCAACCCTAATCGAAACGAGTTGACAGCGAGAATGGTGTAGTACCCCAATGTTTCGTATTATAATTTAATAAGGATAATTGTAAAGTAATTAGGGGTATTTGGATTTATTGGATTTTTATCAAGGTATTACTAAGGACGTATTTGTAAGATTATAATTTAATAAATTTATTGTATGATAATTAGGATTCATTTGGAAGGTGAATTTAAGACTTTTCGGAAGAGTGTGGATGCATGCGGACGAGAAGAGTATGAATCTGTACAAGTAATTAGACATTTCGAACGCATGTGGATGAGGCGTGGACGCCTTCCTTCGTCCGAAATCGTAATTCTGAAGGAGTGAAAAAATGGATTGAATTGCTTTGGTTCGGCTTGGTCTGGAAATTAAGGGATGGTCCGTTTTTAGTTAAATGAGGAAAATAGTAGGATTTATTGGAAATTTAGAGAGTGATTACTGAGGGAAGATTTATGGAATTAATTAAGGGAGGGTTAAATGAATTAATTTAATTGAAGGAATTAAAAGAAGAAGGGGGTGAGGTGAACCGGTTTGGGTGAAGACAAAAGAATGGCCTTCGACCATTCTATGAAAAAAATGAGAGACGAAGGAGAGAAGAGAGAGCAGGGATAGGGGGAAACGAACGAGAAAGGAGAGTGATGAGCGAGGGAGAGACAAGAGTGATGAGGAGCTCAGGCAGTGGAATACGACACTGTATGTCGCCTGGCGAGCAGTTGCGGCAACGCGATTTTTGGTTTAGAGCTCGAGAATTTTTGAGTTGCACGAAGGAAGAACAACCGTGATGCGTTGGTCCTTTGGCATTGAGCAATCAGTGTGTTTGAAGAGGTAAGTCCATGGCTTTTCGTTCTCCTTGACGCTTTGTCATTTTTCTGGTGGCCGGCGATGAGGGATTGCTGATGGTAGGGCATTGACCTGGCAGTTTGTGCTAGACCGGCCAAAGGCCTGTGGTCCAGCTTGTAGTTCAATCCGAACTGGTCTGTTATGCTCTGATGAAACTGATAGTGGAACGTGCAAAGAGCATGGGGATGGTAGGGCAGTGGCAAGGCATGACCGAGGCACGGAATGGCTTGCCTCTCTAGAAGATGTAGAAATGCAGAAGAGGAGGAGAGAAAGGGAGATAGAGAGTGAGGTGTTCTCTAGTGAAGCTGGGAGCCGAGAGCTCTGCGAGGAGGAGGAAAGAAGGTTGAGCTTCTGTTTGGCTTGGGTCTTTACGTGAGGGAATATTACTCTGTTGATTCATTGTGGTTTGTTATTTCTGTTATGTAGATTAGTCATTGTGAGTGTTTTGTGCAAGTGTTATGTGAAGAAACAAGAGGAAATAGGAATGGCAGATAGCAATTGAAGAGGAGGCAGAACCTTGCTCTCGGGTTTTCATGGTGAGAACAATTCCTTCAACTTTATATGGATTTTTATACGTTCTTGTTTTGTTAGTAGATTAATAATGTTAAGATTATGCTATTTTTTGGAATCATGTCTTTGTTGGGTTTCTGCTCACTGAATATTGTTAGAAACTATGATATGCCTTTGGTTCTGTTATTGTTATGGGTTGTGCTTGTTGTGATTGTTCTTTCTTGAGGATTGTTCACTACCGTAATGATTGTTATGATTAATGTTAAGAGTTGGGCCTCTGTTAGGTTCGGTTTGTAAATATAAAAGTAGATTGGTTACTGCCTTGTTGGATGGTCTATGTGGCTTTTGGTTTGAGGATCTATGTTGCTCTCGGTTGTGTTGTTGGATATTGGTGGGAGTTGTTTCCTATTCTATTATTTGGTTAAGTGGACTGTAATTGTACTATGAAATTCTATTAAGTACATGAATAAGGAATAAAGATATAGATAAAGATGAGGTTGTTAAGTTGTAGACGTTGAGGCTCGTAAATGTTATTAAATTTTGCAAATAGTTAATGGAGAAATGGATATTAATGATAAATGTTTTAATCATGAAGGTATTGAAAAGGAAAAGAAGGATAACGATTAAGTGCTAATGCCCGATAAAATTTCGAGGTAAGAAATGGGTTGAGTCATTGGCTTGTAAGGGCCTTACACCATTAGCAATGTCTTTTCTTTAATTGTTGTTTACCTTTCTACTATGTTGCCTTATCTATCATGCAAATCACACATTATTAGTTTAATTTCTGAGCATGTTTAGGATGTTAGCATATTGTTATTGTTTCCCTTAAATTGTCAAGCATGTCTACATTGTTATTTCCGTTAAATTGTCAAGCATGTCTCTATATTATTATCGCTTCCTTTACATGAACAAGCACGCCTATATAGTATGTTAGCAGACTTCCATATCTCATCCTTTTATATTGTTGTGATTATTTCCTTATGTCTCATACTTTTATACTATTACAATTACTGCTTTTCATTGACATTCAATATGATAATGTTTCTCTTTTGCATTCATCATGATAATAGAATCAAGTAGGAAGTGTCGCCTCTGGGTGGTACTCATATGCATTATATGAGGAAAAGAATAAATGAAATGAATGAAAGAAAAAGAAAGTGGGGAGTTGGGGAATGGAGGGGTAGTTCAGATCTAATATGGTAGCTAGACTTTACGCCCCTCCCTTGTCGGTAACGAGACTAGCTACACACAGGACGTTAGAAGCCGACCAAGATTATTCCCTCACACATGGGTTCCTTCAATCTCCCACTCGATGTACGAGTAAATGAAATGAATGAAAAGAAAAGAAATAAGGAGTTGGGGGATGGACGGGTAGTTCGTATCTAATTTGGTAGCTAGACTTTACGACTCTCCCTCACAGGAGGTTAGAAGCCAACCAAGACTATTGCCTCACACATGGGTTCCTCCAATCTCCTACTCGACGTACGAGTTATGAATGAAAGAATAAAAGAATAAAAGAATGAAATGTAAAGATAAGATTTTGTTTGGGGTGGAACCCATTCCAAAAGAATTAAAGAGAGGCATGATCATACTTCATATCTCATTTCTTATTGGACATCGGGCTCACAGTTTGCTAATGATGTAGATACACGAACAAGAAAATGATGAACAAATCAAGGAGCAGTTGATGAAGGATTTACACGGGCGGGACTTGTGGCTGGCTAGATAAAGGAAAGTAAAAAAGGAAAGAGTTGTATAAATATAAAGTAATAATTTATTTATTGTCTCTTTAAAATGAATGTTTTATGCTTTCGCTATTAATTATGAAAAATGGATTTTATAAATAAAGTCTTCCGCTGTTAATAGAGATTTAAGTAACGAGTTTTAAGTAAGACGTTTTTAACGATCGGATTTTTAAGAAAAGAACTTTGATTTTATTTGAAAGGTTTTAATAAGAATTCGGTTGTTTTATAAAAAATTTTAATTTAAAACATTTTTTTAAAGTAAAGAAAAATCCAAGTCGTCACAAATGGAGAACAACAATGTAAATTGTAATACCATGAATTTTTATTTCAGAATTTAATAAGGACAGTTGGAAAGTAATTGAGGATATTTGGATTAATTGGATAATTATCGGGGTATTACCAAGGACGTATTCGTAATTTTATAATTTATGAAATTTATCGGATGATGATTAAGAATTAATTTTGGAGAAGTAATTTATTGGAAAGTTAAATTAAGAAGAATAAAATGAGATTATTGGATTTATTGAATTAAGGAATAAAATGTTAGAGGGATTAATTGGAGATTTATTGAGGAATTGAAAATAAAGGAAAAATTAAATAGAAATTTGGAGAAGTGGAACCAGTTTAGCAGCAAAATCGGTTCAATTTGTATTGATGACTTGGCGGTTCATTTCAGAAAATTAGAAGAAAGAAAATGATGGAAATTGGCCTTCGGCCATTCCTTCAGTGAGAGAGAGGGCGAATGAGAGTTCTTCGGCGATGATGAGTAGGAGACGGTAACGGTGAGCGAGGTGATGACATCCGAGCTGGCGACCTCCTGGCGAGCGGCTCTGGCGGCGACGAACAGCACGGGTTCATTCAGTGGAAAAGTTGGGCTCAGGATCGATGTTGCTGCTGCGATTCCAGCGAGGGGACTAGGTAAGTCGATGGTTTATGTTCTCCTCTTTTGCTATATGTTACTCGATGTTGTTGTGTGGCATTGCCAGTGATGGAATGCGACACTATTTTCGCAAGGGGCAGGAGAGCGTGGTTCGCGATTGCTGGCTGCCCGACTTGCAGCTTGGTTCAGCTCTGGGCTGACGCTTCAACTCTGGTTCCACTTGGTTTGCTCGATTCAGTGTTCTGCCGACACACAATGTGGAGCACAATTTGGTGGAATTGGTTGAAGAATAAAGATGGAGACAGCCTCTTGATGATGCGTAGAAGAAAAGTGATGAGGCTATCGATGAAATTGTCGGGAGAGAAGAGAAATAAATGGGGTAATGAGTTGAGACAAAGTGGAAGCCAAGAGAAGGAAAATGTAGAACTGGAGGAGGAGCTCTCTGTAGTAGGAGCTGGAAGCCAAGGGACTTGGTAGGGAAGGGACGCTCCTAGCCTCGGGATTTCTCTCGGGTTGTTGGTGAGATTCTGTCACTTTGGTTTATTGTCTTTAGTTCTAGACATATTTCCTGTTGTTGAATTTGATTATGTATGTTAATGATGGAAATATGCCCTGTTTTCTACTGATGGCCGAGTGTTGATAAACCCTATTCTCTGTTTTCTGTTGTCTGTAATGTTTGATTTCGGTTCTGGGCATATTTTCTATTATTGGATGATAAGCTGCAGTTGGGTTAATACTTGTTGATTTTTGTGAGCTACTAAGCCGTGAGTTTAATTGGGTGTTTGTGTTTTGTCTATAAAAAGGAACTAGTTAGAGGAAGATTTGATGTAAAGGGAATTGATTAATCTCTTGTTTTGGATAAACATGTTGGACTGAACTGCTCTGTTGTTGGATGTATATTTGTAACCAATTTGGTTGCTAGGATTGTTATGCATGTATGATAGGTTAAATTCATACACGGTGAGATTTAAGAATATTTGGCACCTTAGATTTATGCTCTGTATGTTTAGACAAATTTAACAGCTGTTACGTTGGTTTTAGCTTCGGTTCGCTAATTGGAATAAAGATATCATGGAAATTGGGTAATATAGTTTAATGCTCATTTCAAATATTGTTAGTAAGCATTGATTTACGAGTCGATAATTCCTGGATGAAATTATGATGATAATTATGGGTCTATAATTCATAGATGAAATTACGTTAGTTTCCGTTATATGTTAAGCTAATTAATTAAGCCAAGTTATAATTAATGAAACGGTTTCGTTGAGGAAACTCGAGTAGATGACGTATAACAAATAGGTGAGATTAATAAGTTGATTAAGCGATTAGATCAATAATTAAATGTTGTTAAATTGTGAAGGTATTAAAGAAGGAAAAAAAGGATAACAAATAAGCGTTGAACGCTTTAAACGATAGAAGTAAGTGATATGCATGTGTCTTGGTCTTCGGTCCCTACAACGCAAGTTTAGGAGATGCACGTTTCATTGTTTACCGCTTTTCCTAGCATGTTTACAGTTAGTAATCGTACATTTCATTGCTTACCGCTTTCCAAGCATGTTTACAATTTTAATTGCACGTTTCGTTGTTTACTGCTTAAATGCATTTTTCGTTGTTTAACGCTTTACTAGTATGTTTCGTTGTTTACGGTTTTTTTTTTAAGCATGCTTACAATTATTATTCGCACGTTTCGTTGTTTACTGCTTTTACAGCACATTTAGATATTTATTTATGCTTTCAGAAATTTGCATGCATTCACGAGCATCAAACAAAACAGATAAAAATAGCGGATGAATCATAAGCCATAAAAAGTAATTAAGCGAACAAAGAAATAAATAGCGAAAGAAGAAATAAATCACGCATGAAGAAACAGACGACGAATGAAGAAACAGATGACGAACGAATAATAAGCCATAAAAAGTAAAGAGAAATGAGAAATAACTAATGCAATTAAAGTAAAGAAAAGAAAAAGACAACGATATGATGTGAGGCTGCTTTAAGCCTTTGTGGCACGGCCGCTAGTGAGCTTTCGGATTATGCCATCGTCGCTAGCAAGCTTTTAGATTATGTCATTGCTGCTCATATCTGTTGCAAGGTCCTTGGATTATGCCAGGACAAACGGCCAATGATTAGCAGACTTTCGAATTATGTCATCGCTGCTATATCGAAGGTCAACGATGAAAAAAACGACCAATGAAAGATAATAATTAAGACGCAAAAGACAAAAGATAAGGAGAAAAAGACGAAAATGATGATTTAAAACGTAAAGGATAAAAAGAAGAAAATGACGCAAAGCGATGATTAAAACATAAAAGATAAGAAGATAAGAAAAAGATGAAGACTGAAACTGCATGTAGTATAATTGCATGATAGGGATTATCACTTACTGAGCATTAGACTCATAGCTTACGTCATGCGATGTAGGAAAATGACGAACAGATTTAGGAGCAGCTGATGAAGGATTTGCACGGGCGAGACTTGCGGCTGGTAAGGCTAATTAATGTAAAGAGTAATTGAGAAGAGCAATTGTAAAACATAGAGCAATGTTTTCAAATATTTATAAATGCATTATTTATGCTTCCGCCACGTTTTCAAAGAAAAATTAACTTACGCTTCCGCTATGTTTTGATAATAGATCTTATAACTATAGTTTCTACAAATCATCACGATTTTAATAACGAGTCAAAGTATAGTAAAAAGGTTTTGTTAACGGTCCGGTTATACGAAGTGCACTCTGATTTGTTATTAAGAATGTTTTAATAACGATATACAGTTGCTTTACAAAAATTTAAAATTTTTGCGTATTTTTAACAGGTTACGAAAAATTGGGTCGTTACATAAATGATCTATGGTGACTAACGATAAATAGAAAACCCTTCAACGACGAACCTATTGCTTGGATGCACAATTGCTCTAGAGTACTCCAAATAGAGAAAAACTAGAGCTTTCACAACAAATGGGGAAATTATTTCTGATGGCGACTGGACGATAGAGAAGAAAAACGCTTCATAAACAAGACAAATGGCAGGGGAACAATTTCCCATTCATTTTTTTCCTTTTCTTTTTCCAAAAAAATTTAATTTTTTTGAAAATTCCACAAACCTTGTTTGATGCAAAATGACCAGAGTGAATTTGTTTCAACACACTTGGAAACACGAACACCCAAACTAAAGATCTAATACCACTTATTAGACATCGAACGATTACAAGAAAAAAAAAATATGGTGTTGCAAATCTCATTATTTTTGGGTAATCTATTGATTGGTTTGCTTTGCTTATTTGATTACACAGAGAGAAAAATATATTTTATTCCGCTATGCATTCTCGGTATTGAGAGTTGATATTGGACTTTTTCTCAACAAGTGGTATTAGAGCGCTAGCTTGTTTAAGTGGTTATTCTTGTGCTTATCAAATGGAGGAGTCTAGTAACAGTACCAATACTATGTTTAAGCTCACGGCTACTAATTACTTAATTTAGAAGTCGTGAATGGAAGATCTATTATTGTAATGCCCGGGGTATTTAGTTACGTGTATATCTTAGATTAAGTGAAATGTAATACTTTGGTCATTGTCTAACTATCACACTTTATTGTCATATCTTTATGAAGATAATGTTTTAACATTCCTTTAGAATTATGGTGATGTTGTTGGTTATCATTATTAAGAAAAATAAGAATTTATGTTTGTTGAGTTAAATGTTATTAGCGGACAATTATGGCGGATGATCGCCATGGTCAGTGAGTGTCTGGGCAATTGACCGGCGAAATTTGGTGCCAAATTCGCGACTGATAGATGGATTGGCGGTCGATTGTCTGAAGAAGAATCAATCGACCGCCAAACTGAAGAGTTGCCTGAAACGATAACCGTCGCCTAGAAGCTTCTTGACTCGACTCTTGACGCTTCAGGGAATGCTCAAACATCCCTCTCCTTGGCTCTTCACCTTCATGTGGACATTGAAGAGGTGTTGAAGGTGTTCTATAAATAAGGTGTGTGTGTGTGTGTTGGGAAAGTTTTTAGAGAAACAGAGAGCATGCTGTTGTTGTTTTCGTCCTGTGCTTTTGTGAGACGCTTCGACGGTGAGAAAAGATGTTGTTGCTAAGGAAGGAGAAGAGAAGAATTACGTGAGGTAAGGAATAATGTGTGTTCTTTGTCCATAAGGACCAACATCATGGGAGTAGGATGTTTGCTATGTTACTCGTTGTTTGTTCTCTAAGGAATTTTGTTTCAGTGATAGAATCATTGCTAAGGGTTTCTCTACATGTTTTCATTGATAAGATCTCTGTAATATTCACGCCTTCAATGATGGTCCTCTTTTCATGTTGTTCCCTGTTATTAGTTTGCCAATAGCTTTGATGATAATGAATGATATGTCGATGATCACTGGTGAGGAAGAAAGGGGTTGCATGTTAGTATTCTCTATAATGTTTCGTGACTGTTTTTCCTTGATATTCTCTACAAGTTGATATTTTGTGATGATCTCGCTGTTCCTATGCTCTATGTTTGCTTAAGTTTAGTGAATTAAATGGTAGGAGGAGGTCTGTAGGAAATCAACTGTGAAGTAGACGTGAGTTTATACGTAGATAATATGTCTTTCATGACCAACTTCCCTATTATTTAGTTGCTAAATCTATGGTGTCCCTTTGATATTAATCTGGATGTTAAATATGTTAGTTTTGTTCTGTTAATAAATTGTCAATAGACATTTTGCTTAAGTTGATATTCCCTGCATCAATTAAGATATATAGAAATTTATTAGTTATGTTAAATTGAAAATTTTGATGCCTGGATGCATAGTATGAATATAGAAAATTTAGATTAACAACTTCATTAAACTTTTTAAATAGTATGTGTCTTAAATGCATATAAAAAGAATCATTGCCTTAGGTTTGTATCTTTTCTGTTAAACAATATGTTGGAAATAATATGTTAGTAAAAGCATGTTTAGTGTTAAATTATACTTGATATATGATTCCTGCTCATTGATTGATAGTTGTTTGTAAACTTGTTTGCGATATATGAACTACTGTATGACATTCATATAGGTATGTCTTAGGATGGCATATCCTGCATTGCACAGAATTAATAATGAAGATAATAAAAGAGCATTTTTTATGTGGGTTCGAAGACTTAAGAGGTTGCTTTTACGTAGAAAACAACCCGTTTGGGTGGGTTTGGAGACTTAAGAGGTTGCTCTCACTCAACTGGTGGGTGAGTTCGGAGACGAAAGAGGTTGCTCTCACCCAAAAGTAAATAAACATAAATGTAAGTGGATTCATTTTTAGTGAGTTCGGAGACTAAAGTGGTTGCTCTCACGTAAAAACGAATTCAAGTGGTGAGTTTCGAGACTGAAGAGGTTTCTGTCACCCAGCTTATAGATATATAAAACTTATGCATATAGAGTTGTTATAGACATGGCATCTGCATTTCATTTATATTCCTTACTCAGCAATAAACTCATTATTCCTCCTGTGATGTAGGTATCGATTGTGATCCAAATGAGATGAATGTGGAAGAAGTGTGATGCGATGCAAGCTTGTGTTACCATGCGCGGATCGAGCTCTGGGGTTAAGGCTCAAAAGAATAAAAGTTGTTTAAATTGCATAAAGACACTATTTATGGTTTTTAAGTATTTTAAATTATGTTTTTTTTGCAAAACAATTTAAATGTTTTTATTATTCTGCGTAACATACTCTGATGTTTTCTTTTAAGTATATTTTAAATGGGTTTTAAAATGTTCAAATTTTTATGACTATGTGAAAATGCATAAACGGAAATGGGATGTTACAATTATGTTGTCTTGATTATGCAGACATGCTTTTGGGAGACGAGGCAAAACCAAACGAGATGTCTGAAAAAGATTTGGCAAGTTGAATAAGAAAGTCGTTGTCAAAATTCGACCGTGGGTTGATAATAGTGTTTATCAGCATGTTGCTAATGAGACAAACGCCAGCAAGATTTGGGAGACTCTAAGTGAGTTGTATGGAAAGAAAAATGCATAGAATAAAGTTTTAATTTTCAGGAAATTGATGTATCTTTGATACATAGATGGAACTCCAATTTCTGATCACTTGAATGTTTTTTAGGGAATTCTAAATTAGTTGGAAACACTTTACATGAAGCTAGATAATGAGATACATGCTTTGTGTTTGATTAGTTCATTGCATGATAGTTGGGAAACTCTTATTGTTTCTCTTAGCGATTTCGCTCCAAATGGTGTTCTCACTTTGAAGATGGTGAAAGAAAGCATGTTGAATGAAGAAAATAGAAGAAAGGAGTGAGGGCTAACTATATAGAGTCAGGTGCTAGTTTTAGAGAGATAAGGTTGAAGCAAGAATGACTTCACGAGGGAAGTCTCAGACAAAGAATGACTTTAGTTATTTCCATTGTGATAAGCCAGGGCACAAGAAATCTCATTGTGGAAAATGGTTGAGAGAACAAAAACACAATCAGAAAGACGGAGGGAAGATAGATGATTCCAATACAACAGTAGCTGTAGATGCAGATGTGACTATTATCTGCAATGATAGTAGTATTAACCCCACATTTTAGGATCCTCATTGGGTAGTAGATTCTTGTGCTTCATACTATGTTACTTCTCAACGTAATGTTTTTTTACCTATAGTGATGGTGAGTTTGGTCATGTGAAGATGAGAAACAATGCAAAGTGCAGGATAGTAGGCATGGGTGATGTCTACATGAATTCTAATGCCAGATGTTGATTGCGTATAAAGAATGTGAGGCACGTTCCTGATATTCTTCTAAATTTGATCTCCACTAGTATATTGATGAAGAGAGATACCATAGCCACTTTAGTAAAAGTAAGTGGAAGCTCACTACGGGGTCGTTGGTGGTTGCCAGAGAAAAGAAACACAATTCTCTATATTTGGTGTAGGCTACGTCTTACGGGGGAGAAATGAATGAGG
Organism: Begonia loranthoides; assembly: GCA_022433065.1. Lineage (NCBI taxonomy): Eukaryota > Viridiplantae > Streptophyta > Magnoliopsida > Cucurbitales > Begoniaceae > Begonia > Begonia loranthoides. Next base: position 30,358,162 of record CM039468.1, on the reverse strand, counting down.
TTGATGACTTGTCTACTCAACTATGGCATATGCGGCTAGGACACATGAGTAAAAATGGTATGTGGAAGCTTTCTCAAAAATAAATAATTCCTAATTTGAAGTCTACAGAGCTAGAGGTGTGCACTCATTGTTTGGCTGGTAAACAACACAGGGTCTCTTTTAAGACTTCACCTATGTCTAAAAGAACTAATGTGCTAGATTTGGTTCATACTAATATCTGCTCGATGGACACTATGAGTCTTGGTGGGTCTCATTATTATATTACCTTTATTGATGATCATTCTAGAAAGGTGTGAGCTCATGCTTTGAAAACTAAAGATCAAGCTTTATGTTTAATTAAACTTTTCCAGGTGTTAGTTGAGAGAGAAACTAACAAGAAATTGAAATGTGTCCACTCAGAATGGTGGTGAATAGAGAGGGCCATTTGAAGAGTATTGCAGAACTCATGGGATCAAGTTTAAGAAAACAAAGTCAAAAATGACCAAGCACAATGGAGTTACAAAGATGATGAATCGCATGATTAAGGACAGGATTCATTCTATGCTCTCTCATGCAAATGAAATAAGTTTGGGTATAATTTGTACCAATTATTAGAATAAGGTTGAAGATTTATTATATTATTATGGAGTAAATTATAAATTGTTGAGGAGTTGGTGAAGGATTAATTGAGAATAAATTAAAAAGTGAATGTATTAAATAATGAAAGGAATGAATTAAAATAAATGAAATGGAGAGGAAACAATGGCGTTTTGGCCTAAAGGCAGAAGCGAGCTTAGTGTTGGAGCGGTTGACATTCATGTCGACCGGGGATTAGCGGTTGACACTAATGTCGACTGGTCCCATGGTGTTTTACGAAAGACGATGTTGGAGAGGTCGACATTCATGTCGACTGGGAATTAGAGGTCCACATAATGTCAACCAGTTTCAAGTGATTTTACGGCCCGAGAAGAGAAATTAAAAATCCCAAGGTGTGAAGTGTGCTGTGATATCTCCACGTTGCTCTCCTTTACAGATGGAAAAATATGTGAGGTGTTATGACACGAGACGACCTAGAAAAGGAAGCACGTGTTAGAAACCCACGATGAGCGACAGGGAGGAGATGTAGACCCTTGATCGGATCTGGAAACTATCTAACGTGAGGTTCACAGATTCTAGATTTTCGAAGAAAATCTACCAATCGTAGGCAATGGTTCGGTTTTCCCTCGCTCCAACTCCCAATGGAAGTTTGAAAAGGGAAAACTTACGAGTTAGCTCAAGCACCACGAACTTGCTAACAAGGAAGTCCTCTACTTCGTCTCGGATTCGAAAATCTGGGGCTGACTCACGACAGAGTCGGGATTTCTCTCACGGACGAGAAAGCTACTATTATATTAATTTGATCAAAAGTTTTCCANTTGGACTTGGCCCATCAACCCATAACTGAATCATCACCATCTAACCTGACCAACAATCTAAATGCATGAATGAGTAAAGCTTATAACCATGCCTTACCTTCACAAAATAGGCTCAATGTTTGCCATGAAAATAAAATAAGAAATAAAAATGCAGAATTGAAAGGTTACACGTTTGGGATGCCGGGAAGACAAATTCCTGTCTGATGAAGCTCATAACATTCACGTGTGTCCCAAGTCAAGACATGCACAGGTTGCTCCCTATCCGTCGGGACAACATCCCAAATAGAATCATCCTCGAAGTTAATACCTGCAAAAGAAACAAGATCATCAGTAATTTGGCTAAGTGACAGTAAGGACCTTGTTTGTGATCGAGTAATAGGCCTCGGCCCCTGAGGCATGTCATGTTAGGTGAGATTATATTGGGGATAAGTGGGGCTTAAGGTGGAAGAATCGTCTGGTGAAATACAGACAAAGATAAAATGAAAGTGGAGAGCTCTCAGGGGAAAGCATTGATGTGCCCCAAGTTCCTGTCGCTTGAGCCCGAGCCAAGGGCTCCCTTATTTTCTAACTTTTTATTTATTTTGTAGGTTTTTGAATCAAATAAACAAAGAGGGGTTGGCATTTGGGCTAATGGAGGTCGTGCAATCTTTTGGAGAAAATTATGGGTTTTCCAATTCCGCCTAGAATCTGAGCTGCGGACGTTCAAGGGCTATTTCGACAATAGGGATGACGTCTTTTCAACTTTGGTCCTTCATACCAAATGTAGCCAACATCTAGAGCTTTCTAACGAGCTATTGAACGTTATATTTCGGTTTAATTTGGTATGTCAAATGTCTCATTTACAGAGACCAAAAACCCAACTCGGATTTAGTGTTTTGGTGTTTTTGTTCAGGGTTGTTTAGTCATTTAGGGTTAATTTCGTCTTTTGTCATGAACTTGTAAACATTTTGGGTTAAAACCCTACCTGGTTGCAATTGGAACGGAATTGGAATTTTGAGATTTTGAATACAAACCACCCCCCCCCCCCCCCCCTTGTTGAAGAGAGAGACCCGCGGATTTCACCTCCCTTGGCCACCCTCTAATCGCCCGAACTTGCCGCTCTTGATCGCTTCTTGAGCAAGTTGGAAGGGCTACTATCTCTTCCAAAGCTTCACTTCTGTGGAGTGTTTATAGTGTGGAGATAGGAGAAGCATCAAACCCCTTGGAGAAAACTCAATCATCGATTGAGCCAAGAAATTTGTCCCTCTCATGGTAGGAGGCCAAAACGGAACTCTAGGGTTTTCTTTTATTTGACGATCAAAGCAGGTGTTTTTCTGGATTTCTTCATTCTAATCCCTTTTAATCTGGTTGCTATTGATTTATGTTGGAAGAATAAATTCGTTGCTCTTGTTGGTTTGGAGTTTTTATTGGATTTCTTTCTTGGCCACAAATCTGTTTCTGTCCTGTGCTGCTGGGTGAGTTCGGTTGGGGCTCTGATTTGAAGCATGTATGTTGGTTGTATCAATTTTGTTTCTTCTGAAGAATTGTTCTATAATGAGCTAAGTTACTGACTGCAAATTTTGGTGTTCATTGGTGGTGTATAAATCGAGTTGTTTACGTTTGAATTTTGGTTGTCGGATCTGAATTGTTACTGCCTAAGATTTTGAGTTGTGTTGATTCATTTGTAACTAGAGTTTCAGATTGGATTTTAAACTGAAATTTCTACACGAGCTGACTGGTCGAGTTAATTTGGTGACTACAAAAATTCAGCTAAAGTTCACGTACAGTTTGGGAGATATGTTTGTTTCATTGTTACTGTCTCAAAATATTTAACAGATTGGCAGCTGATTTTCTATATTGTGCTCCCAATCATCCTTGGAGCACATCAAGCATTGTGCTGCGAAAAGAGAAAAAGAGAAAGAGAGATGGTCGAAGAGATGGGTGGAGTTGAAGGAGGGCTCTGAAGATGGAAGAGCTGCCTTCTTCTTGTATTCTCTTCAAGTAACGAAGAATTCTGTCATGTCTTTTATGGATTTTATGGGAATATTTAGTAGGAGATAAAACATTGATGAATGTTGTTGAAGTTTTGATTCTGCATGTTAACTGTTGTTCTTGAACGATGGAGATTTATGCCCTGCTAGGATAAGTCTGTTCTCTGTTGGTGTTGTTTGGTTATTAGCCAGGAAGGTGGTGATGTTGTCGAATGAGATTTTGTGTTGTTGGTTACTGCTTCATGGAATAGGTGTGAAAATGGAATCGGTTAATAGAATTAATCCCTTGTTGTAAATACTGCTTCGATACAAATAATTAAGGATATGTCAGGGATTGTTTTATGGATAGTAATCAGTGGGAAATGTATGATTAAGGAAAAACTCTGTGATTGGATATTGCCACTATGGTGTTACTACTGTGCGAGTACATTGCTACAGTTATGTTCAATGTGTTGGTTTCTACTGAGGAATAATGGTATTGAAGTGGTTGAGGATTTTATGATTTGATTGTGGAGTAGTAATTGGTTTGTTGTTTAATTATTAATGATAAATATTATGGTTTTGAAGGTAGTGTAATGACTCGGTTTCTCTTTTCCCTAAAAAAATAAGTTGCTAAAATTTAAAACTTTTATCAAACCACTAGAACCTTAAATTAAAACATTTTTAATATAATATTAGAGTGCGAAATCGGACCGTTAAAACCTTTTTTGTTAAAACATAGCAGAAGCAGCTGTAAAGTCTTTTGTGAAAAAATAATCGATTTATTAAAACATAGTGAAAGCGTAAATCGTTTGAGATGTGAAAACTAAACAATTAAAGACTGAGTTTTGAAAATGAAGAGTAAAGCATTAAATACAATTTAATTATAACCGTTCTCTCTTTTACTCTCTTCAGCCTGGCCAGCCACGAGTGTCGCCCGTGCAAATCTTTCATCCCTGCTTTTTGATCTATTAGTCGTCTCCTCGTATAAATACCTACACCTACACCACAAGTAAACTGTCAGCCCAAAGGCTTAGTAAGGAAAAGGGTTTATGCAGTATGATATGCCTCTCTTTATTCCTTTTAGAATGGGGGCCAGCCAAACCAATTCTTTCATTACATTCGTTCGTTCATTCTTTACTCGTACTTCAAGCTCGAGATTGGAGGACTCGTATGGGATAGTATAGTTGATTGGACTAACCTCCTATGGCCAACTAGGTTCCCGTTCTCGACAAGGTAAGGACTTCACCTAGCTGCTAGGCTAGATCCGACTACCCATCCGCCCCCAACTCCTTTTTTCTTCTTTATCTTTATTTTCTTCATTTTTCCTCACACAATGCATGTGTGAGTACCAACCCGGGTGGCACTCCCTATGAGTTTCTATTAACATGATGCATGATGACACATTCTCTAACTAAAATAATGCATGATGCAGTATAACATAACATTAACAATAACTGAATTGCGCATATAAGAGAAAGTAATTGAATAGCAGAAATTGAAAGCAAATAACAAAGAACACTTATAAAATTAAACTGAAAAAATGAATATTACGGAAATTAAATAGCGAATCATAAAAGGAATAATGAATTAAACACATGTATCTTAACGATATACAATGAATTATAGCATGATTGAACTTAAGGAACACAACAGTAAATGAAACAGAAATCGTAACATACTATGAATTAACATGCTAGCTATCCTAGTTTATTTACTTGCTCAGGAAATATCTATATTTATTATTCTAATTACATATCCAAATTAATTAACATGCTCAAGTAGAATTATCATTATTATTCAAGTTAATTACCCTAATTTAATTTATATGCTCAATAAGGATTATGGTTAGTATTCTAGTTAGTTATCCTAGTTACTTAACATACTCAAGAAGATGACCATTATTATTCAAGTTAGTTATACTAGATAATTTATGTAACGACCCGATTTTTATTCACTTTGCAAATGGCGTGAAATTTAAAATTTTTGTTTCGTAAAAACACCAGAGTATTCTTCCTAAATAAAACTCAATCGTTAAAACACTTATCAATTTCAGCAGAAGTAATAAAAGTTTTTTTATGAAACAGCGGAATTAAAACAAACGTTAAAGAATATTAAGAATTTACAACCCTTTTTCAAATGATTTCCTTTTTAAACTCTTTAGCCCAACCAGCCATAAGATCCACCCGTGCAAATCCTTCATCAACTGTCTTTGACCTGTTCACCTGTTTCTCGTTCAATACCTACATCACAAGACCTAAACTAATGAGCCTAAAGCTCAATAAGTGATAGAATGAAATACAATGCAGATGATATGCATGATAAAACAATGCATTACAGAAGAGAACCGTATCTCTTCTGGAAGTTAAGGGGGAATACTCCCTAGGGTCATGTGGCCTAACCAGTCACTCCGACGAGGAGATATATCCATCGGAGGTGTTTTCACAAGCTGGTATCCTCACTTTTGTTGAAAACGTTGGGGTTTTAGAACAGGGAAAAGGTGAACCCTAGATTCCAAGCAGCTAACTCTCTTCTCACACTGCTCCCTACGTGGGAGGATCCTACCGTATGGAAAGTCACCAATTCACCTGAACCCCCACACGCCTATTTACATATATTAATTATGTCATGCGATATGCTCGTGAATACATACAACCCCATATGATAATATAAATGTCTAGTAAACATATCATTAAAAGAACCTAAATCTAGTAAACACACAGCATACAATCCTAATTCTTGCAATGTAGGGTCCGAAGAACAAAACACAATAAGTATCAACTTACCTGACGCCTTCAATGCGATTATGTCAATCGTCTTAGTACCTGAAGAAGCCATTAAATGAACAATTATTAAAACCACACATTATCAACCTCATTCATATAGTTCATTATTCTTACTCCATCAATTAAAACCCAATAATGAAAAGCAGAACAACTTAAAACGCATTAATAGTCCCATATTCAACTGAATTTCTTAACTGCTTTTCAAATATAATTCCACAATATCCAACATACGTAACTAACTAGCAACAACCCACAAAAGTTGCTCATTCCGTCAATGTGACATGATAATTTTTCACAACAATAACTATCCATAATAATGTTCTTTATGAGAATGAAACAAAGCTCAACCATAACTCCAACACATCCATCATTTAACATCTTCAAAACTTAAAGTTAATTAACAGTGGAAATATTTGGCACATGCTAACAAAACACAACCAGTCACCAACTTAGCAATCCCTAACCTATTATCACAATTCTTGGTAGTAAGCACACATAGAGAACACTTAATCTCCTTCTCAATAGTGTATGAGAAATTAATCCAACTTATGCGCAATATTTCTAATTCACAAACCAAGAGGCAGTTAAGAGCATGAACCAATTCTAATATATGCACAATATTTCCATGATATCTTCATCCAATATGCACAATTTCTCCATGGCCAAACCAAATACCACGCAGAGAAAATCAAAACAGATTCATTACAGGGCGTACATAACCAATATTAAGCAAGTCATTTTCCACCTTAACAACCAAACAACATCAATTCACGTAAACTAACTTAACTAATCATAATCAAACAGAAAGTCATTTTCAACCTTAGCAACCAAACAACATCAATTCAGAAGCAACAAACAGGCCATATCCCATCAATATTTACCTCTTTTCTCTGTAACTCATAGACAAAAATCAAAACAGAGAACCAATGTTTCATTCATCCTTCATTTTTAAGAGAACTCAATCTGTAAAGACCGTGAAAGAAAAACCTTTTACCTGTAGAATTGAGGAGACCCGAGAGCAACACCACATTCTCACACTTTCTTCTCTTCTCGTTACAAAACGTTCTCAGCCATCACTCTATCTCCAACATTTGTTTACTGTTCACTGAGTAATACAAGAACAGAATCTTACCCTCCTCTTTTCTCCTTTCTTCCTCCAAGACACTTGGTCACTTACTGTCACTCTACTCCTGAACATCACCCTGCACATTTTCAATCATCCAGAGCACTCCCTTTCGTATCCACCCACTACTGCCCTACCTATATAGGCAGAGAAGATGCGTCAACAGAGAGGATTACACACTTCAAAGAAAGTGGTCCACTTAATAAACTCCACGTGGAAATCCTTGCCAGTTGAGGAGCAGCTGGAAGAACCAGCTCTGGACCAGTCCAATTCACCCCTGCCATCGCCAAATCGCTACTACCAATTTCCACCTCCGAATTCGTCACTGCCAATCGCCAATTCAAAAATGCCGAACGATAGAACGCCCAGGAGAGAAGGAACACAACAGCAAAAATTGACTTACCAGCATCAAAAATCGCAGCTTCCCAGTTGCTCACCCCATCACCATCTCGGACATTCTGAGCCCTAGCTTGCTGCAGCACGCCAAAAATCGGACGTTGTGCACGCCGCGAGGGAGCCCTGCTCATCGCCATCATCCCTGATCTCCCGTCGTCTCCCAAGCTCCGACGCCCAATTCTCCCTCATCATGTCGCTCTCCCTCTCTCCGTTCTTCTCCTTCTTTCTCTCTTGGAATGGCCAGCGGCCATTTTACTTAAATTAAACTAGTTCAGGAGGAACCAGTTTACTTCCCTCCTTTAATCTTTACAATTAAATCAATTTCTTTTAATTTCATTTATTAAATTTTCTCTTCATAAATTATTCCAATTAATCTAACATTTAACCTTTACATAACATTTTATTAAATCTCTAATTAATTACTCTTCTATATTTTAATCCCACTTTATTTATTTCTTCATTTTTAATTGAAACCGAGTCACCTAATATTTCGAACCGAGCCGAACAAAACCCGGTTCATTCCATATGTAACAATTACGTCCTTTGTAATACCCCAATAATTTATTCGACTAATCCAATTACTTTCCAATTTATCATTTTTTTTAATTCCGATATAATAGATCGGGGTATTACAATTTACATGCTCACGATAGATTACAAATACTGTTTTTAGTTGTCCTAGTAAATTAACATGTTCAGATTTAGGGTATTGACATGTGTTGAATTTTAATTAGCACGGAGAGTTCTAAACTAACAACAACGGGCTAATATTATCACTAACATATAAGCAAATTACCACTACAACAATTAAGAAAATAAAAGTACGGAACAAAACCATTAATAAGGAAGCTATCATCATTTACTCACTAAACATTCTTTCCATTCAACTATTAAGCATTCATCACAACATCGATCTCTATCAAAACCTCTTTCAAAGTAAAGCATTTGTAATAAGGGAAATTAAGAGAATTGTAGGAAACTAACAACGAAGGAGTTAATATTGAATAATTCTAAACGTACACTTATTACTCTAATTAATTAGTTAATTAAACATGATTAAGAATAGTCTAGTTAGCTAGGTGTGTTCAGAATTCTATATATCCTAGTAAATTTCCATGCTCAATATTATAGTTAGTTGTGTTAGCCTAAGTGTGTTAGGCATATTTATATTTTGATAATGAGCAATTTAACTAAAGTGTAAAAGTTGTTTATTCATTGAATTAATAATTATCTTTCTTGATGTTTAAATTGGAAATACCCTTGATCAAGGGTATTGGGATTGTTTAATATGTTCTTCTAAGTCTATGCAATGATATGGAAGATTTGAATGACTTAGAGGATGCGTCTCGTGCAAGATTGAAGTGTCAAGTACACACGCGGACGCGGACTAACAATGTGCGGATGGTAAGGAGGCGTCCTCAAGAAGAGAATTCTGCGTCCCCAGTGCAAACTGTGTTGCAGTGGACGCCACGGACGCCATTTTGAGTCGTCCAATTTGAATCTGCCATTTTGAAGATTCATGCAGACGAGTCACACGGAGGAGGCGGACGCCATTTGGCGTCCGCGTCCCTTCAGCGAAGCGGACGGGAGAAGAAGCTGACTAAATGGCCACGGATGCCACGGACGCCAATCCATGATGTCCTATACGAATCTGTCTTTCAGAGCTCGACGCGGACGATTCACGCTGATGATACGGACACTGGGTTTTGCGTCTGATTTGCCTTTGTCAATTTCGGTGGAGAACGCGGACGATTCACGCAGACGCTGCGGACTAGAGAATGGCGTCCGTAAGTACGCAGATTTCAGCAACGGCTAGTTTCCAACGGTCGACTGTGGACAATCCTAAAGGTGTTGAGGACGTCCGCACTGTGCAAGTCTATAAAGGGAATGTGTGCTGAAGAGAAGAGTAACCAAGCAATTCTTAAGCGAAGCTCTGCCTAATTTTCGACTCAATATTGTGTACGAATTTGAGTGCTAAAACATCCTCCAAACTATTTGAGTGATATCAATTGATTGAAGTGAGGATTGTTGTATTTGTGAGAGCTTGACATTGTTTGAGAGAAAAGGGTAACTCTCTACGAGTTAGTTGTGTAACGGTTCGATTGACACCCGCAATCAGTTGTAACCAAAAGCGGTTAGTGGAATACATCTTCAAGGGAGGACCTTGAAGCGCGGACATAGGCGTGCTTGGCCGAACCGCGTTAACAACTCGGTGTCGATATTTCTAACTTTATCTCATATATTATTTCTTATATTGTGATTGTTTTGTGTTTAAACTGATATTAGTTAGAAAAATTATTATCGCACGAAATCCCCCCCCCCCCCCCCCCCTTCCTTTTAGGTTAATTTCGATCCTACAAGTTGTTCTAGGTCAACTTACATGCTCAATATTATAATTGATTATTCTAGTCAATTTACATGCTCGGATTACATGCTTCTTTTATGATAAATCAAGCATACTTAGTTTAGTTATCATAAATTAGTTAATTAATCTAGTTAAGTCAATTAATAAGCTCAAGTAATAATTAACATGCTTAAGTTAATTAATATGGTTACTAGTTAGTTAATTAACATGCTCAATAATTAATTATTAATTAAACAACTAGTTAAAGATGCTCGAATTAGTTATATAACGACCAGTTAATTAACTAATTAACTAAACATGCACAAGTCTAATTAGTTAATTAAACATGCTCAAATCTAATTAGTTCATTAAACATCCTCAAGTCTAATTAATTACTCTAATTAAGTTAATTAACATGCTCTTAATTACTGTAATTAAATCAAGTTAAAATACTAAATCTAGTTAATTAAACATGCTTAAGAAGATTATAACTTATTAGTCAACATACCCCAATAGATTTATTCACATGCTTAGATTTACTAATTAGTTCACATACCTATATTATTAATTGATCATTTTAAACTACAATAAATTGATTAACATGCTATGGATTATTACTTAGTTCATTATCCCAAAGTTCTAGTTAATTAGCCATTAAACATGCTCAGGATTTATTAGCAATTAAATAGACGAAGATAAGTAACAGAACCTTATATATATATATATATGCATGATTGAAGAAATTATACGCAGGGAATTAAACTAAATACAGCAGAATATTATAGCAAGCAAGCAGATAAAGAACAGGGTCATCTCGAAGGCATAGCTCGAAACTTGTTTGTTCATACTTTTCAAGTCATTAACTCCTTTAATCATTCATCGATTGTCTATCAAGGTAAAGCTTTTATAACAGAACTAAACAGAGCTAACAACAGAAACAAAGCTATCACCAAAAGAAATATCTACAGAGTATCAACAATCAAACATTTAATTGCAGAAACAACAATAAATATCACAAAGTTACCAAAATCTACAGAGTGCCAATCAATCTACACTATCAAGCAACAAGGAAGCACAACTCACGCACTCTACTTGTGGGTAGGGCCTCCACAAGCCAAGACACACCCATTTTCCTTACCTAAAATGAAGAAACTAATAGGGACAGCAAACCCAAGGTTCAAACTCCAGCAGCGCAGCCAAACCGTGCACTACCACCACTCCTTCCAGCTCACCCACAAAGAACACAAACAACTCCTTATAGTCAAAGGAAAACCACAGCCAACCCAGAACACCATTCCATCCCGTTTGCAAACCAACACAAGCAAAGAAAGATTATGTTACCTGAGAAAACCCGAGGACAGCAGCCAACTCGAGCTGCTCAGCACCAAAACTCACCGGAGAGGGTTTCCAGCACTCCCAACACTCACTGCCTCTCCTCTCCCATTTCTGCCTTTCCCTCCTCTCTGTCTCATCTCAATATATCAACAACAGAAAGGACACTTTCTGCCAATTCCCAGAAGGCAGAGAGTGAAATTCTGCAGCACGGCCTACCAACCACACCCAAAAGTCTCCAACTTGTCCAGCTTTATGGAATGTTCCCCACTCTGCAGTTAATGCAGAGTGTGATTCCAGGTTGGAAGGGGTGTGGGGTTGTCTGCATAGCATACAACAATTCACCCGAACCGGCCAGACCAGGTTCTAGACGCAGCCGGGTTGAAGCACCCAATCGCAGCCCAACCCATTCCGATCTGATGCAAGAAATCACCGCATGCCGACGCTAATCCATGCCGTGCCAGTCACCCGATCATCAAAACGCAAAAGAGGAGAAAACCCGGCCAGACATACCTCAAATTGATGCCAGAAATCTCCGCCTGCGGAAGCCCCAATCTCGCAATCCGAACAGCGATCTGCGACGCCATCCCACTTCTCCTGCAAACGCTCGCCAGGACATCTCCACGTCGGGGCCTGCCTCGTTGCCAGTTCGAAGCCCGCCAGCGAACTCCATCGTCGTCGTCGTCGCTCCCTTGAGCTGAATCTCCCTCCTCGGTCTCCATCTCGCTCTTTGGCTCTCTCTATCTTTTTGAAGGAAATGGCCGAAAAACAAAATAATTTTCCTTCTATCTAATTTTTGAACCAAACCAACCAAAACCACACCAACTGAAATGGACCGGTCCTCCTTCCCTATTTTAAATTTTCTTTTAATTTTTTAATACCAACTAATCCATTTAAATTTCTTTTTAATTTAAATCATCCTTTTACTAAATTAAATTCCTCTTTAATAATTTAATTAAATCCTTTATTTACTTAAATTATTCTCAACTCAATTCCAATTCCAGATTTATTCCAATTCTCGCTCGATAATAATGATTGTCGATTACGTCTTTGGTAATATCCTGATAATTATCCAATTAATTCAAATACTCCTAATTACTTTCCAATTATCCTTATTAAATTATATTACGAACATTCAGGGTATTACAGGTAGTGTGAATGTTAAATTGGAGTGTGGAATGCATTGCCGAAACGAGATAAGTTGATATTGTATGTGTTCTGGTTTTCAGGCCCTACATCGCAAGAATTAAGAATTGTATCCTGCAGATTTGGGTTCTGTTATTATCCAAGTGGAAGGAATTGGTTTATTGGTTTTTATGTAGGAGTTATATACTGTTAAGGAGTTTTATAAGTTATCCTGTTCTCTATGATTGGTTTCTAGTTGATGGATATTGTCAATCATAGTTCATTGTCATGATGAAGTTAGAAAATGGAACTGCGAAAATAAAGTAAACAAACTATGATTATCAATGATTGTTTAAGTAATGAGTTCTACAGGCATTTAAGAAAAGGAAGAAAGTGGTAAAACTCCGTAAAGACGCTAGGTAAGTGACATTGACTGTGTTTATTAGATTTAGGTTTTTTACGTTAAGAATTATGATATTGAGCATATTTCGAGGTTATGGTAATGATATGATAGACTGTATGCATTCACAAGCATCATGCATCATGACTTTCAAAATGATACGAAAATAATTTTTCATTCATGGTTTTAGAAAATGGTTTAATGGATGCTCATACATACTATGTGTATAGTGTTCTCGAGGGCTGACCACCCAAAGTGGAAAACTATCATTGGGGTTGAAATTTCCATTTTATCATTGAAAGTAAAAAAAACAATGTAAACAGAATAAATAGGATAAACGTATATTGGTGTGTGGGGGTTAGGGAGATGGGTGACGATTTTTTTGTGATAACACCCCAGATGGATAGCTCGTCCTAAGTAGGGATTGGGTTATGGTTAAGTCCACACTAACCAACTGATGTATCCCTTCTTTTGTTTCAGAAATGTAACAACCCGATTTTTTGTAACCTTTTAAAAATACGCTAAAATTTAAAACTTTTATTTAACCACTAAAACCTTCTTTATTTAAAACTCTTTCAAAGAAATATCAGAGCACTTCTAACCGGACCGCTACTAACCTTTCGTTAAACTCGTTATGAAAATCCAATTAATAAAATGCGAAAGCATTATAAAATATTCTATTTAAAACATAGCGGAAGCGTAAAATAATTCATTTACAGACAATTAATTAAAATGTTCCTTTACGTTTTACAATCCCGTTATTCTTTTTACCTTCGTTAGTCTGACCAGCCACAAGTCTCGTTCGTGCAAATCCTTCATCAGCTGCTCCTAAATCTGTTCGTCATTTTTCCTACAACGCAAGTCGTAAGCTATGAGTCTAATGCTCAATAAGTGATATTACCTATCATGCTACTACATGCTCATGCTGTGTATCTTTAAAATCGTCTGCAGTTTAAATTTCTCTTTTTTCCTTATCTTTTAATCCTTTATGTTTTAATCATCGTCTTCGTCAATCTTTTACATTTTATTCATTGTTTTCGTCTTTTAGGTTTTATTCATCGTTTTTGTCTTTTACGTTTTATTCATCGTTTTCGTCTCTTACCTCTGATATAGCAGCGATGGCATAATCCAAAAGCCTGCTAATCATTGATTGTTATGTCCCGGCATAATCTAGGGACCTTGCAACAGGTACGAGCAGCAATGACATAATCCGAAAGCTTGCTAACGACGATGGCATAATCAAAAAGCTCGCTAGCGGCCGTGCCACAAAGGCTTAAACGACCCTATCATATCGTTGCCTTTTTCTTTTCTTTACTTTAATTGCATTAGTTATTTCTCATTTCTCTTTATTCTTTATGGCATATTATTCGTTCGTTATTTGTTTCTTCATTCGTCATCTGTTTCTTCGTTCGTGATTTGTTTCTTCGTTAAGATTTATTATTCGTTCATCATTTGTATTTGTTTCGTATAATACTCGTGAATGCATACAATTTCTGAAAGCATAAATAAACATCAAAACGTGCTATAAAAGCCATAAACAACAAAATGTGCGAATAATTGTTGTAAGCATACTTTTAAAAAAACAATAAACAACGAAACATATTAATAAAGTGGTAAATAACGAAACGTGCATTTAAAGCTATAGACATACTTGGAAAACGGTAAGCAATGAAACATGTTAAAAACTGTAAACAATGAAACATGCTATTAAAAGCAGTAAACAACGAAATGTGCATTTAAAGCTGTAGACATGCTCGGAAAACGGTAAGCAACGAAATATGCTGTTAAAAACTATAAACAATGAAACATGCTATTAAAGCGGTAAACAACGAAACGTGCATTTAAAGATGTAGACATGCTTGAACAACGATAAGCAACGAAACATGCTGTTAAAAACTGTAAACAACGAAACATGCTATTGAAGCGATAAACAACGAAACGTGCATTTAAAGCTGTAGTAATGCTTGGAAAACGGTAAGCAACGAAACATGCTGTTAAAAACTGTAAACAACGAAGCATGCTAAGAAAGCGGTAGGCAATAAAACGTGCATCTCCTAATCTTGCGATGTGGGTCCGAAAACTAAAACACATGCATATCACTTACCTTGATTGTTTAAGCATTTAGCACTTATTCGTTATCATTTTCTTCCTTCTTTAGTACCTTCACAATTTAGCAACGCTTAATTATTGATCTAATCGCTTTAATCAATTTATTAATCTCACCTTCATTTATATTCTTATTTCTTATATGTCATCTACTTGAGTTTCCTAAAAGAAACTGCTTCATTAATTACAACACAGTCTAATTAATTAATCTCAATTGATAGCATTTGGAAACTATGTTTAACACATGGCGAAGACCAACATAATTCTATTAACAAATTATAGACCCATATATCAATGAACAAATAATAATATCGAATCAAGACTTGAGACGTACAATGACTTAATCCAATATCCAAATATACTTATCCAATAATAGGATGAATCGAAACCAATAGAGTAGCATTCAAAATGGGACATTTTCCACATTAAATATCCAATCAAACCCAACCAACAGAGCATATCCAAAGTACGATTCATATATTTTCTAGCACTACACATTAGCAAAGAGTAATATTCCCCATTAGTTTAATTAGTATGATTTTACTGTCTAAATATCACATTGGTCACTTTTCCAAAAACAATAGCAGTTATTCAACGACACTAACCACGGACATAAATATTCACAACTGTCCAAATGGTAACCAATAGAGAGCATTTCCATATATCTCAACATTCAATAACTCAATCGAGAATATCAAACCAAACCCAACATATAAGCATAGTCACTCCATTTCACAACAGAAGTAATAGAGAACATTCCACCAAATATTCATAAGCCGAAATATCAGTAATTGCATAATATAAATCTCCATTGCCTATCCAGCAGTAATCCAAAAGATGCAAAATATAATCCAATTAAACAAAAGAGCATTTCCAACCTATTTAACAGAGCAGGTTTTCTCTTCAATATCTAACAAAACAACTGTAAATCATGAAGAGCAACAGGATCAATCAACATAGACCAATTTCTTCACAACAGACCACTTAACAACCAAGCAAATGGGAATAGCATTAACCATCAGAGCACCAAACAGATCTAAAAAACACATAGGGTTTAACCAACGGAGAAGACAATTATACTTATCAAAACCAATACAAAGGTGCAATCATCCATAAATCTGTCAACTCCTATTATTACTCTCATAAGAACCATAATAACAGTAAGGAAATCTCCTTACCAAGAGAAACAACCGAGGCAACAGGAAGCACCCAAGTGCATCTCTCTTCTAGGGACCTCCTTTGGCTCCAGACTCCCTCGGCTTCTAGGAGAAAAATCACCCAAGCTATTCGGCCATCACCCTTCCACAGCTCTCATCCCTTCTCTGCTATATTATCCTGCCATTTTATCCTCCCAGAAGACAACCCTCTGTAGCCCTACAGCACGCCGAACCAACACACATATCCTCCGACAATATCCACTGCCCAGTACACAGAATGTCCCCTACTCGTCCACACTGTCGTTGTCACGAGAATATAACGGTGCATAAATTAAAATGAATATCCAAGTACTGTGTAACAAATCCAAACTAATAATATTTAAGGTTTACAGACCCAAAGTAAATGTCCTCACCAAATAACGATAAATCGCTCAAATCAAAATATCCGAACTCTTCAGCTTCTACTCCTCAGCTGCTTTTGCTTTTACCTAAAGTTTTGGAGAATGAGTCATTTGGGATGAGTGATTAACTCAGTAAAGTATAGCTATACTAGATGCACCTCATGCAAAACTGAATTTTCTCTATTTTCGAAAACAATGTTATGTTTCTCATTTTACCGTACATGAATTTTTAATTGAAATCTATTTGCCATATTATAAATCTGGCCCAAGGTCGTCGATGAGGCTTTTATCGAAAACTCGTTATATACATAGACAGCTATATCTCGTAAAATAGGCCACCATCCTTTTTCAAAATGGAAACGTCATCAGTGAAATAGGGTGGTCACTCACGGACTCACCCGCCACTCAACAGAGAATAGGTGGTCACCCGTCGGCAACAACACCTCATGAGGTAGAAGAAGTAGAAATGACGGTGGTCCATAGATCCGACGCGTCGTACGATAAAATATAACGGATATGGTTGCTCACTATATGTGGACTTGTTTAACAGCTAAGATACCTAGAAGCTCCAAATGGATGAGGGTTGCTAAAGAGCAAACTCGACCGTCAAGCCACCCGTCAAATGAAATGGTATTTAGGTTAAACGAGTCCCAGCGACTGACAACCGTCTGATCCGTGGGACAAACCCTGACCAGGTTTAGGGGTTTGCGATCCAAGGAGACGTTATCACTCTCCTATACTATTCACAACTTCTAGGGCTCTCGTCCTAAGAACACGTCACCAATGCGCCGATCTATCAACACACGTACAAACAATCAACCTTCACGAAGTAGAAAATTTCAAAGGGGACAATTTCATGATGCTTTAGCGCTAAAGTGCCAAGGCACCAAGAGGATTTATCCCCAATATATGCACAATAGTTTCAAACCATGTACGGAATTAAACGTGAGAAAACATACTACTAGTAAAAACTGACGTGTTGTCGAATAGTCTTCGTCATTTTTTAAGTGTGATATCCCACAAAATAATTATTTTGAAAACAGAATGAGATGCAATGCGATGCAATGCAATGCAAGAGGTATAGAAATCCCTACCTCGAAGATGGTTTTTCTTGCCAACCTGAGCAACTATCTCCTGAGGAATCATATCACACTTGCCAAAGATCGTCCAAGCCTGGCAAAAGTATAAATGCGAGAATTCATAAAAAGATTCTAGAAAATTAAGCGAATGGTCATATACCGAGAATAGGAGCCCAACCAACGTGTAACAACTTATCTAAAAATCTCAACAAAATCTTCAGACTTTATCATTCAGTAAACTAACAGTGCATCGTACAACAATATCCAATCCTTAACATATTGTGCAACATTTGAACAGTCCTTAGTTTTCATGGCATCAATACAACCCTTACAATAAACAAAACAAACCCCACATATTCAGCCAATCACTTAGAGCAATCAAATAGATTTTCCAATCATACATAATTTATCATTCTTTGTAATAAGCATATCTCTATTTCAACCCACTAATTATTAAATCCCTAAGCCTTAACAATGCCAGAATTAAAACAACCAAAAATAGAGCAAACTTTAACTGTAATTTTTTTTATCAACCTTCAGTGTATCTCCTCTCTTGGTGAAGTCAAGCAAAAATAGCGCAACAACAAAACCAACTTGGCACAATACGTTCATTAAATCAGTAGCAACAAGAGGAATCCGTGACTGGAATTTTATTAACACAGCAAACAACAACAATTTCCACATCCTTCTCTCAAAGTTATATATCTCAGTTCAACAACACCAAACAGGAAACATATACTTAATCCCATTGAAATCGTGCAAAAACAGGAGCAATGCTCACGGTATTCTCAATCCAGACAGCAAACAGAACCAATTGAAAAACCCAAACTCAAAAGACTTCAGCACAACCGAAATTTGACAGAGGTATCCTCACATTAACAGCACCTTAATAATACAGCAACCAAAACATGTATCACTGTGAACTAGCAGAAAAATCCATCCAGAAATCAAACAGAGAATCCATTATAGATGACAGTTAAACCGAAATCTCTCACCGACCAAAACAGAACTCATCACCCAAACCTTTGAACCTCGATTTTTTTCATGGCATCAAAAACAGAAATGAACAGAACAAAATTCAGATCGATGTAATCCCAAGAATAGAGCAGTAATCAAATTAAAAATCCTCAAGTTCATCAAGATAGGGCAATCTGGCCGAAAACCCCAAAATGGAGGACAACAGACCTAACCCGAAAATCAGAACAGAGCCGAGGTTACTCACCAAAATCTGAAAATCGGAGGAAGAAATGGAGCTCTATCCGTCGTCCAAACCACTCGGCCTCGTCGGAGTTGTTACTGTCGCCAAAGGCTCGGACTTTTCTCGCTGCTCGGGATTGCTCGGTCCAACCGCGCGACGGCTTCGTTCGACAAAGCCCGACCACCCACAGTCAAAATGTTCGAATGGACCTCACCCTTGTTGCCAGAATCGTCACCTCGGCCACTCTCTCTCCCTCGCGAACTATCTCTCTCGACCGAAAGAAGCAGGGGCAAAAAATGAGAACCCTATTTCCCTTCTTCGCAAAACTGCTGCTTCCTCCCCTCTTTATTCTTTTTCCTTCTTTTATTCTTTATTTCTTCGCAATCTGACACACTGCTTCTCACTCTACCCTTTCCCATTTCTTTAATTATTTCTTCTAAACTCTCGTTTCAAATCTCTTCCTCATTCTTTTCAATATGCCCACGGTTCCCTCTTTCACCTTTTCCCCTTTCTATTTTTTTTATTCATTTTATGCACTTTACCTTCTATCTTTCTTTTTATTCCAACTTTGTCCTTTTCTCTCCCTATCTTCCCATTTATTCCATTCCTTTCATTTTACTTTATTTCTTAATCCCTTTACGTTATTAAAATTCCTTAATTCATTTATCTATATATAATAATGTATATAGTATATACATATTATATATTCTATTTGTCATTCCAAATTTCAACTTATTCCGAACTTCACCCAATGAAATTTACCGCTCCAATTATAAATTCTCAAATTTCATTTCTCAAATAAATTTTTTGTTAAAAATTTTTTCATTCTACCGATTTGACTAATTGACCAAATTTCACACGTTATCACTATGCAACCATTTAGGTCAAACTTTTCCAAAATTTGACAGATGCAACCGCAAAAAATTAACACGTATAATTTATCATTAAAAATTTCACGGGTTTACAAGTACAATATGAAGGTGGAGATTGTATTTTGGTGCTTTCTAGGACTATCAAGTAGGGTAAAAATGGGACTACTATTTTGTACCCTATGTTTATCCTCTCTTATTTTGTTGTCTTTCAAGATTATTGTTCAGTCTTGAAGATATTGTTATATTTCTCTAGTTTGATGATCTTGAGAGAACTTTGGTTGTACTCATTATTTGTGATATAGTGGAAGGTTTAATTAAGTGTCTTACGGGTTCTATGATTTTTTACTCTCTACTCATATGGTTTTCCATGCTAAAAATTGGTGTTTGCTAATCTTATTATTTTTAGGTAATCTATTGATTGGTTTGCTTTGCCTATTTAATTACACAACGAGATAAAAAAAAAATATTTTTTTCCGTAGTGCATTCTTGGTATCAAAAGTTGATATTGAGTTTTTTCTCAACAACTTCTTGGTTTACCGTTAGATGATGAAGACCTTTTGGATAGAATTCTCGAAGGACTAGTTAGATAGTGTCACACCCCCTTTCTCAAGAGGCGTGAACGAGCGCAGCACCCAAAAGGAGGCTTCCGAGAAGCAACGCTATAGTGCGCTGGGCGCACTAGGCAGACTAGTCGCGCGCACCGCGCGAGCCAGGCAAAGAGACCATCGACCAGGATGGGCGCAGTGGGGACTGGGCCGAGCAGACTGGGCCGCTAGTGCTCCAACTGGGCCCGGGGCCTAGAGGACCAGATGGAAATTTATGGGTTTTAGGATTCCTAGTTGCCCTAGGATTCCTAGTTGCCCAAAGATTACTAATTATAGTTGAAGTAGAATTCCTAGTTTGAGTTGTATTAGGATTCTTAGTTCTAGTTGAAGTAGGATTCCTAGTTTGAGTAGTATTAGGATTCCTAGTTCTAGTTGAATTAGGGTTGCTTATTGCCTATAAATAAGACCCTTGAGACACCAAGTAAGGCAATTGACTTCAATAAGTCTCTACTGACTTCTAGAGAGAAGCTTTGAGAGCCTGGAGCAATCCTTGAGAGTTGTGGTGGTCTGACAGGTTCCAAGAAACACTTAGAAACCTTAATGGAAATCTGCTCCAACAAACAACAATAACCGACCAGCAATAATCAAACAATTAGAACTCCAATTCTGTAACTGATCTAGAGCTGTAGTTTGGAGGGTATAAAATCAATATAGAGACGAAGATTGTGTCAAAATCCCAGGCCAAAATTCGTTCTAGAGTCGAAGATCTATCCGATTCAAAATTCCCAGAAAAAACTGTTCCAAACAGACAGATTTTACAGTTCCGAATTAAAATGCTATAACTTGACCTACCAGTAACGAATAAGGCTCAAATCAACGAGGTTAGATTCTTGACTTAATCTTGGAAAATTCATTAGAAGGCCTCGAACAGAGACGCTTACAATAAGGGGTCGAAACAGGGGCTACAATCAGCAAGAAATTCAGTTAACAAAAATTCACAGATTCTGCAACTCACAAGGTTCCGAAAATGTCACTTTCATTCATAAAACTTTCAAAGAAACTTTGCAGCAACTAACATAATTCAACCCTCCATTTCATAAACAATCCAACCAGTAAAAAGGAAACTTAAGAGTAACACCAAAATAAGTAGGAAAACGCAAAGGAGTTGCAGCACCTCCTAAAGTGAGAGGGCGTTTCTTTGGTTGGCCGAAACCAACTATCTCCAATGGGGGATAGTTCTCTTACCTCCACACCACAATCACACCTTGAAAAGGAAGATTGGAAGAGGCAATAACCCAAGGTAGCAAGGATGAGAAACTTCAAGAGGACCCTTGCAATGGGATGGAGGAATTGGCGCTAGGAGGGGAAGCTTGGCCGCGGCAAGGAGGAGTCTTCACTCTTCAATTTTCTATTCTTCAAAACTCCTCCCTTTCTCACAAAGGAGGGTCTTTAACCTAAGGTTACATTGTAGGTCAAATGACTAAAATGTCCCTAGTGACAAAAAAAAATGGGCATGAGGGTGAGGTTTTCATGAAAACCGCACACCTCTCAAAATCTCACAACCAAGTAAAATAACACAAAACAATTTCAATTGTTGTTCTTAAAAAAAACAATTCTACTAATTCAAAAGATCTTAATAGTCAATCTAAAATCTTCACGACACCACCCTTCAAGAATTGTGGACCTCAGCTTAGGTGGGAGGAATACTGACCAAAGTGATTAAATGAAATGGAACATCTTTGTCATCTTGTGAAACCTCCTTCAAAGAATCCCACAACTTGGTAGTTCCTGCAAAATAAAAGTTCGTTAGATAAGTAATCAGTTTCTTGGCCCGACTCCGAGTGATAGGGCCCTGGGCTATAAATAAGACCCTTGAGACACCAAGCAAGGCAATTGACTTCAATAAGTCTCTACTGACTTCTAGAGAGAAGCTTTGAGAGCCTGGAGCAATCCTTGAGAGTTGTGGTGGTCCGAGTGGAGAATTGTATCCTAGGTTTTTTGATTTGGAATCGAAAGAGCGGGTTGGGGGCGGGGCTCCCGTAAAGATTTGGTTTCATCGCGAGGAGGCGACATTCGAGTGAGGTGTTCTTGTGTTCGAAACAAGCAAACGCATCGGGGAAGGCTGGTCATGATCGGGTATCGCGGCGCCGCACACCATTCACCCTATTCCGCACGGCGAAAAATTAGAGGTGTGACAGTTGGTATCAGAGCAAGGCTAGGGGCATACGCAACTTCAAAAAGGAGTTTGAAGTTGGTATCAGAGCAAGGCTAGGGGCATACGCAACTTCAAAAAGGAGTTTGAAGTTGGTATCAGAGCAGGGTTGCAGACATACGCAACTTCAAAGAGGAGTTTGAAGTTGGTATCAGAGCAGGGTTGCAGACATACGCAACTTCAAAGAGGAGTTTGAAGTTAGTATCAGAGCGCAGATCTAGGCATATGCAACTTCAAAGAGTAGTTTGAAGTTGGTATCAGAGCAAGGTTACGCATCTTCAAAGAGGAGTTTGAAGCTGGTATCTGGATAAAGGTGACAACTTCCCAACGGGACTTGAGGTTAGCATTGAGATTCGTATCAATCGGTTCACGAGGAGGTGATTCGAGATGGATGACGAAGTGGCAACAAGATTTTCTCGTTTGGAGGATTTCACAGGAATCGTAGATGCGGGCTACGAGGGATCTTTGTTATTCCAATTATTCTCCCTCAAGAAGGAGTTTGACGCTTTCAAGGCTTCAATGAGAGAAGACATGGCGGCATTGAAGCAACGCATGAGCGACGGACAGCAGCGTGTTGTTGGAGAAATTGCACAGCTGAGCGCAGTGATAGAGGCAGCGACAACAGTGGCGAGAGCAGCGAAGGCAACGGCTACAGCAGGTGGCGTGGTGAGTAGGTCTGGCGTCACGGCGAAGAAGTACAGGGTACTAGAGCCGAAACCATATAACCGGCAATAGGGATGCCAAAGAGCTAGAGAATTTTCTTTGGGACATGGAGCACTATTTTAAAGCGGCCGGTGTTGAAGAGGTCGACAAAGTTTCGGTTTTTAGCATGTATCTGACAGGCGACGCTAAGCTATGGTGGAGGCAATGCGAAGCTAAGGAGCCAAAGATCAAAGATTTCGAAGGTATTAAGAGAGAATTGAAGGAATGGTTCCTTCCTCTTAATGCCGAGTGGACGGCGAGGGAAGCTTTGAGAAAGTTGCGCCAGACGGGATCTGTGAGAGATTATGTCCGAGAATACAGCTCTTTACTATTGGATTTGCACGACATGCACGAAAGAGACAAACTTTTCAACTTCATGGCGGGTCTTCAACCGTGGGCACAATCTGAGTTACGGCGGCACGGGGTGAAGGACGTGAAATCGGCGATTGCAGCAGCGGAAGGATTGGTGGACTATCGAGCCAATTCTTCCCCTAAGAGGAAAAGGGGAAAAGGCGACGGGCGTGATGGCAAGCAATCAAATGGCAGTGGGCATGACAAGGGTAAATAGAACGAGGGATCAAAGGCCAAGGGATCTGATCAACCCCGACGCGAGAGAACCCATGGGTGTTTCATATGTGGTGGGCCACATTTTACACGAGATTGCACCAATAAAGCAACGGTTTCCACAGTTAGGGCTCAGAGCGAGGCTTCCGACGGGAAGGTCGAACCTCGGATGAACCTCATTCAGTTGGTGAATGCCCTTACAAGCAGTAATGCGCCGGCAACAAGCAGTACAGTGGCGGCGGAAGGGGTTAATATATGTCAGCGTGTATATCGGCAAAGAGAAGGTTCGCGCAATGTTAGATACCGGCGCGACCAACAACTTCATCTCGCAGCAGAAGGCGAGGGAGCTCGGCTTGGAGGTGACAAAGAGCTCGAGCATGATAAAGGCAGTCAATTCAAGTGCACAACCGATACAGGGCACGACAACGCCCTTATTGCGAGTGGGTGAATGGCAGCAAAGATGTCCGATGATGATAGTGCCATTGGATGATTTCGACTTGATTTTGGGATTGGAGTTCTTCCGTCAAGCAAAGGCAACGGTTACACCACACTTGGGGATGATGTTCATTCAAGATGAGTTGACACCTTGCACGGTTAGGAGTGAAAACCGGGGAAAGCGCACTATGCAATCTTCGCTACAATTAAAGGCGGGAGTTCGGAAGGGAGAGACATCTTTCTTGGCGACACTATGTGGAGTCGAGCAAGGTTATGTGGGGAAGAGGCTGAGGGGAAAAAGCACAAGTAACAAACGGGCCAGGTGGGCCAAACCAGAGGAGAAACGGGTCAAACCAAGTTTGCAACGCAGCTAGGCAAGGCAGGCAGCAGCGGGGGCAGTGCAAACAAGTCAGTGGGCCAATCCAGGAACCAAACAGGGACTTCCCAAGAGTACGAGTCAGATGGGCACGATGCAGCATTTGGGCGTATGAGCTAGCCCGAGCAGGGGCGCAACACAGGGGACAGCAGCGGAGTGCGGACAATGCAAGCCAAGAAAGTCTGACATGAGTAGAGACTGTGGGCTGCGACGAGACAGCAGACCACGACGGGCCAAGAGGGCCAAACACAGGCAGCATAGTGGATCGCAATGGATAGCGAGCTACGTGAGCAGATGGGTACGAGTCGAGAAAGACTTGGAGCAATCGGAAAGAGGGGTGACAGCTTACTTCGAGGGTAAGTTGACGAGGACTTCGACTTCAATTAGTAGAGGTTTGTCAAACCCCCTTTCTCAAGATGCGTGAACGGGCGCAGCGCCCGAAAGGAGGCTTCCGGGAAGCCTCGCTACAGTGCGCTGGGAGCACTAGGCAGATTGGCTGAGCGCACCGCGCATGCCAGGCAAAGAGACCATCAAGCAGGATGGGAGCAGCGGGGACTGGGCCGAGCAGACTGGGCTGCCAGTGCGCCAACTGGGCCCGGGGCCTAGAGGACCAGATGAGAATTTATGGGTTTTAGGATTCCTAGTTGCCCTAGTATTCGTAGTTGACCTAGGATTCCTAGGATTCCTAGTTCTAGTTGCCCAAGGATTACTAGTTCTAGTTGAAGTAGAATTCCTAGTTTGAGTTGTATTAGGATTCCTAGTTCTAGTTGAAGTAGGATTCCTAGTTTGAGTTGTATTAGGATTCCTAGTTCTAATTGAATTAGGGTTGCTTATTACCTATAAATAAGACCCTTGAGACACCAAGCAAAGCAATTGACTTCAATAAGTCTCTACTGACTTCTAGAGAGAAGCTTTGAGAGCCTAGAGCAATCCTTGAGAGTTGTGGTGGTCCGAGTGGAGAATTGTATCCTAAGTTCTTTGATTTGGAATCGAAAGAGAGGGTTGGGGGCGGGGCTCCGGTAAAGATCTGGTTTCATCGCGAGGAGGCGACATTCGAGTGAGGTGTTCTTGTGTTCGCAACGAGCAAGCGCATTGGGGAAGGCTGGTCGTGATCGGGGATCGCGGCGCCGCACATCATTCGCCCTATTCCGCACGACGAAAAATTAGGGGTGTGACAGATAGTGACTTTCAATCTCATGACACTCTAATATCTTTTGATGTGTTACAAAAAACAGCTTCTAAATTTTGAAACGTTATGTATGGTAACAACAAAATCGACTCATGATATTTTCCTGGTACAACTAATCTAGCAAATCTCGCCAATGGGTAGCACAACTCTTCAAATCCTGATGAAAACTCAACTAGCAATAAAGGAGGGTGTTCTTCCTCTAACTCTCGTAACGTCTCAACTACGATTACCAATGAAAGATCTAATAATTATGGACCTGATCGTCTCTTCAAAGCCTTACCTTGGCTATTGTCAAATTTGTTCATTTTGCTTGGCACCAATTCCGAATTCCAACTATAATAGTACAACAATGTTAAACTCTTCTTGGCAGTCCAAAAATTGTTTATAGTCAATACTTCCAATACTCCAACCTAGCTCCTAGATAGTGGTGCTTCTCATCATCTTACCACTCCACCTAACACCCTTGAATATAACTTCACATTGTCGAAACAGGTCTCACTCTTCTCTCTCCTCTCTCTATATCGTTAACTAATTGGTCTAATGCTTTTGCCATTGCAGTGGTTTGATCACTTAAATCCAACATGTGACATTAAATTTTCTTTCTCCATATAAATTGATTTTTTGCTCTCCTCCTAGTTATTCACAACTCAAAGTCTTTGGTTGTCTATGTTATTAATAGATTCGTCCATATAATTATCACAAACTTGATTCTTGTTTCATACCAGATGTTCTCAAGTAATTCAAAACGCATATTTATGCTTTGATCCATCAACTTCAAAAGTATATGTTTCGAGGCATGATTGATTTGTTGAGTCGGTTTTTTTTCATCATTGCAAAGTCAATCTCCACGTCCTGTGCCCACTACTATTTCAAGTTGGATACCAAGGTGAACCTTCTATAAAATTATGTCCTAAAAATTTGCAGCCTCACTCTAAACAACTAACCTCATTACCTCTTCCAAACAATATCCAACCTGTTACGACTCAAAAGTGACCCGAGACAGAATGGAGAATGACCAGGCTCGAAGAATTGAATTGTCTGCCCATTTTTCTCTTAAATTTTATTAATTAACAGTGGAAGACTTAAAATATTAATTAATAGCCAGAGCCCAACGAATAAGGGCAAAACAAGTCCCAAAATTGATATCAGATAGCAAGTAATATAATCCAAAAAGAAATAACTATGCAAAAACTACAGTCATCCAATAAAATGAATACCTCGATTGGTCAAAACATGACTCAATATCTGAGAATCCGGTTGATTAAATCCTAAAAGGTGTCATTGGGTGAGTTGACTAAACTTAATAGGGATTATGTTTTTTAAAGAAGAATTTAATAAAAAATATGTTTAAGCATGCAAGAATTTGAAACCCACATTTTATAAATTCCTTTCAGAAAAAGATATACAAAAGGGCATGATTGTGAAATCATCGACTAATATGTGGTACATAATTAAAATAAGTCATTATTATAAAAATTAAAAATCACAGTAAAAATAGAGCCACTCATGGACTCCGAGCACACTATGCCATAGGCATATAATGAAATAAAGGCGATGCTCAGCGATCGCAAAAGCCAAATAATACCCTGATCAGGTTTAGGGATTCGCAACCCAAGAACATAGCTCATACAACTGTCCTATTACCTATTTGCATTTTAGGGATTCAAATCCAAGGACATTAGAAAAATCTCCTATTACCCAATTCAATAACAAACAAATACATTCCACACGGGAGAATGTGTGAAAATAAAATAGACCCCAAATCGGGTTTATCAAACTTGATTCGCACGACCAAATTGATCAACAAATATTTATAGGCAAACTTAAAAGAAACACGAACAGTGAAAATAAAATCTAATATAAAAATCCGACAGTCATAAAAATACACGCGTTGTTTTAATATGCGACAAGTCCCAAAATATTCACTTAAATTTTTTTTTTATACAATGCAGTGCATAAATTAAACCCCTACCTCGATGTGGCGTATCCTTGCTAAAGCCCAAATTCAAACAAGGTCCGAATTTAGTTGTTCACGAATTATATTTGGGTACCTATTCAAAAATGTAGGCATTAGATTTGGGTTAAAATTTTAGTACTTAAACATCCAAATTTTTGTTCAAAATTTAAAATAATTTATTTGGGTAAATAAATACCCAAAAACAGGCCTAAATAGCTTTATTTTAGACCCTGGATCGCAAGGCCCATGTGGGTCTAACCATATGGCCCACAGCCACCCGGTCCGTAGCCCACAGTCACCCAATCCGTAGCCCACACATGGCTTTGGACTGCAGGCCCAAAGTTGCTTCTCTTCTTAAGCAGGCAATTCCTTCATTGGCTGAGACTTCTTGTCTCGGCCAATCGCCTCATAGTTTGGGAACGAAAAATAATGGACATTGCAGCTCAGCAAGTCGCGTTCCGTTGTCCCTTGACTGATGAAAATACAGTGACAAGGGTCGTCAATTTTTGTCTCAACCTCCAACTATCAAAATTTCAAAGTTTTTCAGCCAATTGACAAAACAGTATTGAGTTGAATAAAAGTCAAGTTTCCAGTTTACCTCTGATGTCAAAATCCGAGTACAATAACCTCCGATCGATTCAACTTAGCGTTGAAAAATTTCCCCTTCAAACACCTAGAGTATGGTTGCATAAAAATTCAACTTTTTATGTCTGTAATTGAGATTTCAGTAGCAAATAAATAAACTTACCTTTATGCGTGATCTGTTCCAGAACAAAGATCCAAAATTTCACTGAGCGAGATCTCTGAATTCTACCTGTGAAGACTCGTATGCGAGGATGGCAGTTTTGCAAACAGACGAAGAGGAAACAGAAGACGGTCGTCAGAGAAAGCGCAAATAGAGAGAGGAAATGGATGGAAATTGACAAAGAGACAGAGAAACAGAGAAATAAAAATTTTGGCGTGTTTTGGAAGAGGAAGAGTAGTGGAGGCATATGGGAAGGAATTTCATGTGTAGATGGGGAAGTTACAAAAATTAAGGAAAGAAAATCCTTTTTTCCTTAATTGAATTTTCAGCGAGAGTTACAAAAATTAAAGGAAAGGAAAAATCAAATTTTCCTTAATTGAAAATTTTGCCAGATATGACACAACCAACCCACCAACACCCACATGATCAAAACATTTCATGTAAACCAAATCCAAAGACAACATTCACAAATCAACTTAGAAGCTAAATCTTCATACCCAACTCTCTAAACCTCATGGTCAATGAACCAACTACATTAACTCCTAAATATATAAATGTGCTAGTTGGATGTTCCTTGCGGGGAACAAGCGATAAGTATTACATTGTATCTCACGAGCCAGATTTCATTAAACAAGGAGAAGGTCTAACATTTGTTTAACAATTGAATTGCAGTCCCGACATTGAGCATTTTCCAAGCCAAAGTTCAAAGCCCTCAACGTGAAAGCCCAAGTGATCCATCACCTGATATCACACATGATTCTACCTTAGGATGGACATCAAAAACATGTTAGCATGAATCTCTATTTGATTGAGATAATATATGACAGATAGAGATTCAACCTTGGATATGCAATTTTGAGTCACATGTATGATATCCTGAACAACTATAAGAAGAACCTACCATATAATTGGCTTATTTAGAAGATTGTTGAGCGTAATGGCATAACAGTACATATGGACGAGACGATATGTATGGAAATGACAGTAGATGTGTACAACCATTTGACCTTGCCTCGGATGGGAACCACCTAAGTTAAGGCGAATGGGTATTCAAGACCGCATAGTGGCCATTTGTGTCGGCAGCCCCTCCTCCACATCCTTAGATTTTGAGAATGATGATCCTATTCAACCTCCTCTCAATCATCCCATGCTATGTTGATGATTGAGGAGAGATTGAACATGTTGTCAACCTGTTTGGCGAGTTTGACTTCCACGGTTGAAGTAATAGGTAGAAGAATGGAGGATCTTAGCTCCACTCAACATGCAATTGTTGATCAGCTTAGCAAAATTTAGAAATATCTGGAAGATGACGAGGATGACACATTCGATTATGAACCAAGACATGTACATGACCCAACAGCTCCTCCTATAACGACTTGAAAATATTAAAAGCTTAAAAATAAAAACTTTTTCTCTTTTTAAAAATCGCAAAACAAATGCAACGGAAGGCCTTCCTTTTTAAAACATTATTTTCAAAAAGAATAAAACAAAATAGTGGTTATTACAAATTCTTTTACAAAAAAAATATACAATTTTGCAACCATTGGTCATTAACCATTTCCGCTTCGTTTAGCCAGCACATTCTCATTGTCAAATCCATCATCAACTGCTGCTCCCCACGATAGGTGTGTACCTACATCATGAGATAACCATGAGCCTAATGCTCAACAAGAAATATAATGAAGTATGATGCATGCACATGTCTGATTATGTCAAAAAGGAATCCACTCAATCTGCCTTCTACTCATAGTCTCATATCATTAAACTTATACTTTGAGAATATTTTATTGCTGGAACTAACTCTTAGGAGACATGCTCTCACATCCCATCCCATCGAGGGAAGGGTTTAATCTCAAGTCTCCCGGTTAGAATCCGAACGAGGAGAATAGTTTCTGATTGAAAACTAACTCTCAGGAGGCAGTCTCTCGTATCCCGATGAGGAAAGGGTTTAATCTCGAGTCTCCAGGTTAGAGTTCGAACTACCTCCCCAACCCCAATTCTAATTACATTTATTAAGTCTGGTCTCTCCCATTCAATGTCTCTTGCATGCAATGTGAATACCAATCCAATATAGCATTACTCTTATGTATATTATCATGATGCATGTTCATACAATACTTATAAATGCTATAATAGCATGGATCACAATATAGTAAAGAACAACACGTGCGATATCAACAAGAATCATAATATAGTAAAAAATAATATGTGCGATAACAACATGGATCACAATATAGGAAAGAACAATACGTGCAATAACAACATGGATTAACAATGTTGTAAAGAACAATACGTGCGATAACAACATGGATCAGAATATAGAAAAACAATACATGCGATAACAACAAGATCACAAAATAAGAGAACAATCTATGCGATAATAACAGAGATCACAATATAAATCTATCAACCTACCATACACTACAAAATCTAGAATACATAATTTAAACACGACAATTCTAATCTCATGATATAGGCCTCCATTTACCAATCACATACACAATTTCTTACCTACTTTCTGTAGAAAATTCAGCACATAATTTCTTCCTCTTAATACCTTCAAAACCATAGCATTTAATTAATTAACCAAATTCTTTGACCTAAGACAATAAACATACACATAATAATTTTATTCCACATTTCCCTATTTTCTGAAACTATCCAAACACATCCTCAATACTTCTCATTCAACATATAACTTAATCTAACAGAATATAAACATCCTCCATTTTTCACGGATTATTCACATCTTCTAAAAAGGGAGGATCATAGTTTATCAATGCAACAATTGGATAGAGGAAAATCACCAAAATCCAAAAACAATGTATGCCATCATCGGAGAACAAAAGAGAGAGCATTCATAATCGACATGTGTTATCTTCCACAACAATTATTAATGGAGCGCGTTATTAATATCCAAAAAAATCTCCCAACTGAAGAGAAAGGAGTTCATACCGGAAGAACACCCATGAAGAACCCGAGGGCACCTTCAGAGACCTTCCTTCACTTGATGTTTCACCTCACATTGACGAGAGCTTCTTTGTTTCACACACTTACTCAATTATTTACATAAGCCTATAAAATGAAGAAGGAGATTTTGGCCATACCTGAAGGAATCCAAAGACCTGGGAGTACCTTCATTGCATCTTGCAGCACAAAGAGCTTCTATCTTCTTATTTCTTTCGTAGAAGCTCGCTGCCATTTCTAATTCTCCAAAGTGTATCACAGAACAGCCTAGCCATCACTTTCTTTCTTTTTTTTCACAGGACATTCATCTTTCTTTGTCACTCTCTCGCACTCTATAAAGAAGGAATTGACCAGAAGCACAAAATGCTTCCCATGTGACTGCCTTCCACATTTTAAGGCAGGAAATGAGATTCTGGACAAGGGTCATTAGCAGACAGACACCCAGATCAAGGGGAGAGGTCCAATAAGTGATTGCCACAAAAAAAACGTGTTATCACTTCGGGTAGCGCCATGCAATATATTGAGAACGTTGCGAAATTGCCATTGAAGAAAACTTGATTTTTGGAATTCCTTCAGGAGCGGGCAATATCCCAATCGACAACTATAGTTGACCTATATGTCGACCGGTCTTACGTAGAACCGCTTCTTCCCAAAACATCGACATTTCGTTTCTTCTCTTCCTTTTTCCAAAACGCAACGTCACAATCCTTTTTCTTTATTTTTATTCTTTCTATTTTAATTTAATTTAATTCTTTCTTTCTTTATTTAATCCATTCCCAATTAACCCTTAACTAATATTCCCACTAAACCAAATTCTAATAATTTTTATTATTCAATTAATCATATTAACCTAATTATTTTTACTAAATTCCATTATAGGAAATCGGGGTATTACACTTCCATCTTCTATGCTAGATTAGATTTTTTGTTATAATCTTCAGTATTGTACCCTTTAATTGGTAATCTTAATTATTTTTATATTGGTTTGATATTATGAAGTTGCATATTCTAGTTGTATGTTGGTTGAATATTTTGATGTCATGTATGTGTATGAGTAAAGGGTAAGGCGAAAATACTAAGGATATTCTGTACAATTGTTTTCAATTACAAAAAACATGAGAAAACTTAATAATTAATTGCTTAAAAAATCTTTACATGTCAATGGAAATAGCAAATGGGGAGAAAATGATTGAATAAAATGCAAAATTGGGCCTAAGAAAAGAACCATAGATGCCCAGGTAAATGCCACGGACGCCTAGTTCAAAGGCAAAATATGTTGAGGATGGTGTGGAATACCTTGTCCCATAGTACGTTTTTGACGCGTGTCGACTGGCATAGATGCCTGGATATCCGCTGTTGAGGCCTAGTAAGAGGCAGAAACCATATTGATGAGAGTGAAGATGTGTAATCTTGAGGCAGTGATTTTTTTAGTTTACCAATGGACGCCTAGGGAAGTGGCCCAAACGCTTAGGTATGAGCCACATACATCTGTAGCGGACCTAAAACATTCACTGCCTCATTTGTAATATCCGAAAAATCCATCTATGTATAATGTAAAGAATTATGTGTATTATATGTTTTGTCAAAGGAAATGTGTTTGGTAATAGTAAATTGTACCCTTGATCTGTTTTAAAATTTTTACATATGAATTGGATAAGTGGAATTTCCATTAAATAAGGAATTTGATGTTATGGTTTATGGAAAAATGATCATTTAAGTGAATGTGGGGTATTTTTTGAAGGAATGGTCGATCAAGTGGGGAGATTGATCGACCAAGAATATTTAGTATAAAGAACATGGGGTTTTTAGTGGGTTAGTGGTCGTCTATAATGAGAGTGGTCGTTCACATTCATGATATATTCAACAGATTGTAAACATTCTAGAAGTAGTCGATCAACTAAAGGAGGTGATTGACCGGTTCCAAAAAAAATTTTAAACAGATTGCAATAGTTTGAGGAGCGGTCGATTGGTGATCAACCAGTTTTCAGAAGAAGATTGTTCTCGAACTAAATAGCGGTCGATTGTCTGGGATTTATAGTCAATCCTGGTCAAGGCAGATTGTAATATTGAGATTTGTGATCGATCATAAGGAAGAAGGTGATCGACCAACTTACCAAAGAAAAATATAAAATATAGCTTAATGATTGTTTTATGGTCGATCACCTGAAGGGTAGTGATCGTTCAAAATACCAAAATTCGCCAAGAAAATTTTCTTAATGCCACAATTTAACTATAGGAATGAGAGGTGAAATCTAGGTCGATGCCTTGTTAAGTGCCACCTCAAGCGTGTGGTGCCTATAACATTGAAGCTTTGGAGTTAAGCAGAAAACATTGAAGCTTCCTGGTTTTCTCTCAAGGCATCTCCACAGCTTCTGCTTTTGTTTCTTCCATGAAGTTAATGTGCTGTTGGGCAAGAAGGAACTCCAAGTGGGGGAAAATTTTCTAAAGAAGAATGTAAGGGATATGCTTGTGTCTTACCAAAGGGGGTCTACATCAAAAAATTTACGAGATATATTGGTTGCTTGTTGATTTAAGTTATGTTTTGTTATTACATCAAAAAATTTCACTCTATTAGTTTACTGCCCTGGAAGATATACTAAGGATAGTGCTATGATGATTTCTCTCTGTCCAATTACTAACTTGATAAAATTTACTAAGGAGATATGTTATGTTGTTTGAGTCTTGTGCTGTAGTTCCACTTATAGCTTGATAGACCCCTACTATAGCTTGATAGATCCCTACTGAGAAAATTTTATCTCTGTTGATTATCTGTTGTTCTCCATGATTTGCTTACGGTCTTGGATGAGGGTTCATGCTATGTTAATTAAGTTCCATTCTTCATTTTGTTGAATGTTTATAAATTGTTGAGGCTAGTTTTATATTGATTGAAGCGCATATATGACATGCATTGCATTATAAATGAAACAAACGGAATAAATGTAAATGGGCATTGGGGATTAAAGAGAAGTGACGATCCTATTTGGTAACACTTCTGATGGATACAGCTCATCCCATGTTGGAATTGATTGACAATTAAGCCTATGACAGCCGACCTTGTGAAGGCTATGAAAGACCTACGTGTTGGTCTGACCCATATCAGTGGGGGTGCACAATCCCACATCGCTTGGGAGAGTAGAAAATACATGGTTTATAAGTAGAGTTCTCGTTCCTATCTAGTACAATTGGTTTTGGGCTAACCCCAAGAACAAAAACGTTCAGGCTTCAGCCCAAAGTGGACAATATTATACTGTGAGCACTGGGGGACGTGAAAAATGGTATCAAAGTGAAATCCTAACCGAAAGTGTGGCCGACGAGGACGTCGAGTCCCCAAGGGTGGAGATTGTGACAGCCCGCCCTGTGAAGGCTAGGAAAGAATCAGGTGTGGGTCCAGCTAATATCAATGTGGGTGTATAATCCCACATCGCTTCAAAGAGTAGAAAATGCATGGTTTATAAGTATGGTTCTCATTCCTACCTAGTACAATGCATTTTTGGCTAACCCCAAGAACAAAACCGTGCGGGCTTTGGCCCAAAGTGATCAATATTGTACTGGGAGCACTAAGGGACGTTACAAAGCCCAACATGGACCATAGGATGTATCTTTTCTCCTATACAAGTAATCTCCAACGTTTGGACTGATAAGTGAAATGTAAACTGAATGATAGAAAATATAGGGTCTTGTCTAAGAAAAATTGCATAAGCATACATGGATCATTTCGTTTCATTGTATCTCTTACTATGCATTAGGCTTATAGTTTATCTTGAGATATAGGTGAGGATATAATCCCAATAAAGTGCATATAGAGTAATGGAAAAAAACCGTAGTAGAAGGAGCATGGCCACGATGAGCGCTTTTGGTACCCGGCGCGTTTTGACCTTGGAGTTATGGCTCATAAATACTGTGTATGTAAAATTATATTAAAGGTGTTTCAATTACTTACAATAGTTTTAAAGTGGTGACTATATGTTTTAATTCATGAATGACTTGCACTTTTGCTCACTCTATTTTCCCTTCACATGTTTTTACAAATCAAATTTTAAAAGAAAAATTTTTGGTATGGCTAACTAAAAGATAAATGTAAATTGGTTTGTGACTTCATCCCTAGGCATCCGAGTCTCATACCCGGGGATCTATAAAAAAAAAATTCAGTACCTCGATCATAGGCATTCGTGCTCTCCTTAACACATATTTTGCCTTTTATTGGGCATCTGTGGCAGATACGTTGGCGTCCGCAACACTTTCCCAAGTGTCGACGAAAAAAACTTAAAAATTCACTGTCTTAGGATTGGGCTTTCGTGCCCTCTATAACACGGTTTTTTCCTCTTATCGAGAGTCCATGACAGATACCCATGCGTTCGTGTTAGCCTACTGCATTAAAAACATGCTACGAGATTGGGCACTCATGCCATCCTCAACACATTTTGCCTTTGGATTGTGCATCTGCATCACTTCCCCAGGCGTTCGTGATTGTTGTATTAGGCCCAATCGTCTTCTCTTTTATTATTACCATTGACTTGTAACGATTTTTTAGCGTTTTAATTATGATGTTCTATCGTGTTTTTCATAAAAAAAAAAAAAAATATTAGACTTCTTCTGGTGTAATACCAAGAATTACACTAAGACTATGGACGATGATAATTGTAACTTATTGGAAATTATAGAATAATTTTATTTTGGATTATATTACCCAAGAAATAAGTTTGGCAAACTTAATAAGCTTGGGGTATAATTTGTATCGATTATTAGAATGAGGTTGAAAATTTATTATATGATTATGGAGTAAATTATAAATTGTTGAGGAGTTGGTTAATGATTAATTGAGAATAAATTAAAAAGGAAATGGATTAAATAATGAATGGAATGAATTAAGATTAAAAAAATAAAAGAAATAGAGAGGAAACGCTGGCGTTTTGGCCGAAAAAGGCAGAAACGAGCTTTAGCATTGGAGCGGTCGACATTCATGTTGACCAGAGATTAGCGATTGGCAGTAATATTGACTGGTTCCATAGGATTTTACGAAGGAAAAATTCGATGTTGGAGCGGTCGAGATTCATGTCGACCAGGAATTAGCAATCGATGGTAATGTCGACCGATCCCACTTGAAAATGCGTAGATAAGATTTTTAAAATTGCTCTTGTAGAGTTTACTTGACCGGTTACTCAACTGAAATCCACATAACTTGCAATGAATGTGTAATCCCAAGATGTACATTTTATGCAATTCTTCCACGCGTCCCCCTTTATAGATGGCAAGTTATAAGGAGAGTTAGGTGCGGTTTTGAGGATGCATGAATTGTATAAAGGAAGCTGCTGATGAAAAGAAAATAAAGAGATTGAGAGAGAGTTTGAGGGAGAAACAAAAAAGGACAAAGAAAAAGAAGCTCTCTGTGAAGGAGGGCTGCTGAGGAAACAAAGAAAGAAAAGGAGAAGAATGAAAAGAAAGTGAGGAGCTCCCTGCTCTCGAGTGTTCTTCTGGTATGTGAAATTCCTTTACTGTTTTAGATTTTTATTGTATCCATAATGCTCTCTATATTATTGATAATGGTCAGTGAATGTTATCCTGTTGATGATGCTTCGATGATGTGCCCCAAAATTGCAAGAAGATAACACTAGGGCAATCAACAATCGGCTAGCTAAATTCTGTCCACTCTCAATGACGCAATGACAACTCCCAATGCCTACAACCAATAAGTCCCAAATTTGGAGGAGATTTAAATAACCAATAAAAATATGGGACCTCCAAATTTCACATGCAAAATCGAAATACAAATGGAGTTATGTCCGAAACAAGAGACTAGACCAAACTGTAATTTGTATGGTTAATTCTGACCAATCCAAATGAAACGATGTTAACTTTCAACGTATACAACGAATTGGTACCAAATATGGAGGAGATTAAACCAACATTCAGAAACAGGGGTCCTCCAAAAATCAAGCATGAAAGCCTTATAGAATTGGAGATATGGCCAAAACACAGAGCTATTCGGCAATCACAACTAGAAAATAGATTACGATCAACCTAAATGTTACATCAATAACTCACGAATCTGAAGTTTAATTTATGTCAAATTTGGAGGGGTTATCAATTAAATAGGACCTAAAACAAACACAAAAATTGGACTCAAATTCGTTCTACACGCTGATTAATGGACACAGTAACCAGCTGTTCGGAAATTCCCGTTTTGAACAGCAAGCTGTGGACTTTCAATAAAACATGCACAAATCCATATTTCGATTCCAACAATAATCAATCAGCATCAAATATCTCAAGAAAATTGAAAGCAATAAAAAATACAGAGTCACATTCACCAAATAGCACATCAAAAGAAAGAACAAAATAGAAAATACCAATAAGGTCTGCAACACCTCAAACGCTCGAGATGTTCTACTAATTCGAACCTCTCAAAGAAAGGCCACTCCTTCTTGGCTATTGCTCGGTCTTATAGCTCCACACGCCACCAACATTCCCCTAAATAAATGCCAGAAGAACTAGCTAAAACCTCCTCTCCAAGATCGAGCAAGAATTGGAGAGAGTAGGAGCTTTGGTGAATAAAGCCGTGGGTGACACAATCCAAGCACCGAGTGAAGGTTGGGTGAAAAATCTCCAACACGATTTTGCACAGCAAAGAGAGGGTTCTAAATTGAAGATTAGGTCACCCTTAAGGAGATTAAGTACTCCCTTAAGACTTGATTGTTGTAATGCACCCTAGCCCCAATCTTCATCCTTATGCATGTCAGCAAAGTTGATAGATCTCCTTTCATTTGTGAATAATGAATATGCTTTGCCCATGTTCCAGCAACGATCATCACCATTGTGCTTCCCTTGAATTTTCTCTTCTTGGCATTCACTAGTTAGCGGCCCTTTTATTGTCAAGAAAAAAAAAGTCCTCTTGACCAAGGGTAAAATTCTTAAAATCATTGTTTCCTTCAAAGGTTGCTGCAAAGCACTCATCTCTATGCTCCACTATACTTACTTCTTCCATTTTACATAAGACATTTCGGTTAGGCAAAGTGGAGGGCTGTTTATCTTCTAAGAGCATTTCCTCCAAGGTCGTGAGTGTTTCCCCTTGAGGAGGAGCTTCTTCCTCATCCACCTTTAACTTTGGTAGCCCCTCATCAACATAACTCCCTTCAAAACAAGATGAAATAGTCAAAGACTCGTTAGAAGTACATGGAATAAGCAACTCTTGGAAACCAATATTAACTTCATCTAGGTCGGTTTCATCTCTAACAACTTCTTCCTATGGGCTTGGTGTTTGAAGAATCTTACAACGCTGATCTTGCATCTCTATCATATGTTCCTTCTCAGCCCCATTAGTTGTGGAAAAAAAAAGTATCTACATTTTCTACATGATCATCTTTAAGGATTTGATCTTTCGAAAAATCTTCTACATTAGTGGCTGCCATGGAGTCAACTTGGCATCTTTCATCAGCCAAGCAATCCTTTAGTATAGTACTCTTTTGATTTGGGCATTGTGAAGCATTGTGCCCGATTCCAAGACACTCGAAGCAATGGATGTCTTTAGCCTTTGGCCGAGATGTATCAAATCTTTTTCTCATAAAATTTTTCAACATCTTCCAAGTGATAAGTTCATCTTCCCCATCAGGTAGTCGCTGAGCTTTCCAATTATTCCACCAAGATTTTGCATATCCCCCAAATTCCGAGGAGGCTAGTGTAACTTTAGCTTTATCTAAAAATTTATGACAATCAAATATGCTCTCGACTTTTTCCAACCAATCCCCACACTCCGTATCATTACTGAATCCTCTAAATGGAGGGATGGATAATTTCACATTCTTCACATCATCAAAAAAAATTTGATTATACCTTGAGCTACGGCAAACACGACTATGAGAACTTTTACAAGAAACGTATGTTCTCTTGCAACTATGTTTAATCTTTCCCTTTTTTTACAACTATGTTCTCTTGGTCTCGGGGTTCTTGACCATCTCTCATGCTCATTAGGAGACTCATCTTGTCATTGTTGTAGTTTGCTTAACATCTCCCTTATTTCATCAAGTTGTCATTGAAAACTACTCCCGGGTTGCTCATTTGAACGAGGTCTTGTTTCCTTGTTGTTATGATAAGGAGCTTCACTTCTTTTACTCATTCTTTGCACAAAATAAAATCATAGAGCTACACACAAAAGCCAATTAAGGCTCTGATAAAAAATTATGTGCCCCAAAATAGCAAGAAGGCAACACTAGGGCAATCTAACAATTGGCTGGTTAAATTCTGTCCACTCTCAATGACACAATGACAACTCTCAATGCCTATAGCCAGTAAGTCCCAAATTTGGAGGAGATTTAATTAACCAATAAAAATATGGAACCTCACAATTTCACGTGTAAAATCGAAATACAAATGGAGTTATTTCTAAAACAAAAGACTAGACCAAATTGTAATCTGTAGGGTTAATTCCGACCAATCCAAATGAAATAATGTTAACTTTCAATGCATACAGCCAACTGGTACCAAATTTGAAGGAGATTAAACCAACATTCAGAAACAGAGTTCCTCCAAAAATCAAGCATCAAATCGTTACAGAATTGAAGATTTGGCTGAAACACAGAGCAATTTAGAAATCACAACTAGAAAACAGATTACGACTCACCTAAATGTTAAATCAATAACTCACGAATCTGAAGTTTAATTGACGTCAAATTTGGAGGGGACGTCAACTAAATAGGGCCTAAAGTACACACAAAATTTCGCACTTAAATTCGTTCTACACACTGATTTATGGACAGAGTAACTAGCTACTTGGAAATTCCATATTTGAACATCAAGCTATGGACTTTCAACAAAACATGCACAAATCCATATTTCGATTCCAACAATAGTCAATCAGCATCCAATATCTCAAGAAAATTGAAAGCAATCAAAACTACAGAGTCATGTTCACCAAATAGCACAACAAAAGAAAGAACAAAACAGAAAATACTAACAAGGTCTGCAACACCTCAGAAGCCCGAAATGTGCGACTAGGTCAGATCTCTCAAAGAAAGGTCACTCCTTCTCGGCTATTGCTCGGTCTTCTAGCTCCACATGCCACTAACATTTCCCTAAAGAAATGCTAGAAGAACGTGCTAGAACATCCTCTCCAAGATCGAGCAAGAAATGGAGAGAGTATGAGCTTTGGTGAAGAAATTCGTGGGTGACACAAATCTAAGCACCGAGTAAATGTTGAGAGAAAAATCTCCAACACAATTTTGCACAGCAAAGAGAGGGTTCAAAACTGAAGATTAGGTCATCCTTAAGGATATTAAGAACTCCCTTAAGGTTGCCCTGAAGGAAAATTACAAGTTTGTCCTTCTGCAAAAAAAAAATAGCCATGAATACTCGGCTAACATGCTAGCCGAGTACTCCAAAAATATCCAACATTTTAATCAACCTAATTCTAACCAAAATACATTCAATAATTTAGTAGTTTCTCAAAACATAAATTTAACTAACTTGCTAAAATATAAAAAGAACATTTTTCAAAAGGTCCGACTTAACCTAGGCACTTCGATCTTCAAAATGACCGCGGTTGATGTGGCTGAGCCGAGGTTTGCATAGTCAATCCAAGTGAGCATATGTCTTGGGGCTTTTCTCATCTTCATGTCCAAGCTCCTCTTCCATATCATTTAGTATAGTTTTTTCTACAAAATAACAACTAGTTAAATAGATAATGAGACCCTAGGCTCAAGCTCAGTTGATAGGGTCTTGGGGCACATCATTCGGTATATGCATGCCTTGTTATTGGATAATGCTCCTCTTTTGGGTTTTATGCTCACTATATGTTTCTAAGGGTTGTGTTCTCTTTGAGGTTCTGTTACTACTATTGGCTGTTATTGATGTAGTGGTTCTCTGTTGATGATTATTGTTGAGAAATGTTAATTGTGTTATGGTTTACTACAGCTTTTGATGGTCACGGTTGGGAGTTATTCTCTATTGCGTTACAACTATAATGTGTATACTCTATTGGTTGTGGACCTTAATGTCGTTGGTTGTGTGTGAATGTGATCATCTGTGAATTGAGGAACAAAAGTAATGAAACTGTTAAGATTTAGGAGTTATTGAAATAAGGTGAGGATGAATATCCTGCAGCATTGGTTAATAGTAAACAGTGAAGTTAAAAGAAAGGTGGAATAGGATTATAATTAATGTTATTTATTGTGAAGGCATTGGAAGGGAATAAGAATAAATTGTTGTGATGAGTTGCGAACGACAGGTAAGTTGATATTGTATGTGTTTTGGCCTTCGGGCCCTACATCGTTTGAATTAGAAATTGTATGTTGACTGCATTTATTAGAATCGGATTCTTTGATTCATAGATGTAATACGATTATGCCTTGAGGATCATAGGATTGTGATATTGATATGCATTTGTGGTTGCATTGCTGCTTGATGTGTGTTTATTATAATTAAGTTCTTCTAATTACGTGTTTATTAAATTAAGTAAGGATATGGATAATGATCATCTTTGAGGATTATAGGATTGATATTGCGCATGTTTCAACATTATAGTAATGATATGATAGACTGTATGTATTCACGAGCATCATGCATCATGGTTTTCAAAATGATACGAAAATAGTTTTATACATGGTTTTGAAAAGGAAATGAAAACAGAAATGAAATATGAATAAACGTAAAGAAAATGAGAAAGATAAGAGTAAACGAAAAAGGGAAGGGTTTGAGTTTGGCGGAAGGTCACCTGCTCATTCCTGAATGGCTAGCAGAAAAGGTAAAAGTTCATCGTGATGGCATGCGTTCATCATCATGATGAAAGTTCACCATTGCGGTTATGGTTCACCATGATGGCACATGTTCATCATCATGGTTTATGTTCACAGCGAGGCCCAAGTTCACCGATTTAAATTTCATTATAGTTCATCATGGTACTATAAGAAAGTAAAAGTAAAGAAAGGAAAGGAAAACAGAAAATAGAAACAGAAAACTGCATACGAATGTTAAAAGCTGCATAGCATGTTTACGTTTTATTTTATATCGCTTACTAAGATTAAGCTCATTAGTTAAGCCTTGTGATATAGGTATATACAAGAACAGGAGAAGAAGTTAAGGAGTAGTTGATGCTGGATTTGCACGCTTGAATCTTGTGGTTGGCTGGACTAAAAGATCAAAGAAAGGAAAAAGTTTTGTAAATAGTTTTGTAAAGTATTTGAATTGTAAAAGAAAAAGAGGTTTATTTATTTCCGCTGTGATTTGTAAAAGGATTTTATTTATGATCTTTAAATGGTTTTGTTTTATCTATCGCATTTTAAAATAAAAGTCTTATGTTATTTTTATAAAAGAAAAGTTTTAAAATTTACACGTTTTTAAATGAAAGAAAAACTGGGTCGTTATAGTTGGTATCAAATCATCCAGGTTTTAAAATGAT
Organism: Begonia loranthoides; assembly: GCA_022433065.1. Lineage (NCBI taxonomy): Eukaryota > Viridiplantae > Streptophyta > Magnoliopsida > Cucurbitales > Begoniaceae > Begonia > Begonia loranthoides. The sequence continues at coordinate 30,315,422 of CM039468.1, read as the reverse complement.
TCCATAGACTGCCTACCATTACAAGCTTCGATGTGGAAATACTCCATCAACTATAAGTATGCTAATAGATTGGTTTTTATTTATTTATTTATTTATTTAAGTGTTAGTTCTATGTTGGAAGGGTATCATGGCTAGAGGAACGAAGACGAGAGATGAGATTGTTAGCCAGTTGATGGATCTTGTGGAATATCAGTTCCATTTAATCGAAAGGTTGGTGGAAAAATTTAGAGAATTCAATAAGACGCTTGTGGAAGAAATGCAAGCACCACCAAGGGGAGGAGGAGGACTGACTACTAGTGGGACTAAGAGGTCATTGGAGGATGGGAAGCAGTATGGAAAACAAAAATGCCTCCAAAGAGAAACTGCTGCTAAGGAACCAAATGAGGGAACACCGTAAGAGGAGCTATGTCCACGGTGTACCAGGAGTCATGTTGGAGCATGATTGGCATGGTCAGGATGATGTTTCAAATGTAAAAGGTCTGGGCATGTGGCCAAGAGTAGCCCCACCTTGTCCGACAAGAAGAAAGAAGAATTGGAAAGAGCTTTTCCTCATACCGGAAATGATGAAGGGGCTAGTGACTTAAAACGTGACTAAGTATCTTGTAATTATTATTCTGAAATGATGGAAACGTATATCTCAACTTTGTATTTTTTGATGGTAGACCCAAGGGTGTCTTATGATGCATTCTAAAATATATCTATAGAACTAGTTTGGAAAGGATAGATGAATGGCTTCTCTGAGAATTTTATTTGATGGGAATTTTCAACTGTGTAGCAGATAGATAGTAGAATTTTCTGGACTTGCTTGGGTTTAAATGCAGGATGAATGGAAGTCTCTTTTGGGGAGTCAAGAAACAGGGGGAAGCTCTACCCAATTTTTCATAAGTTAGAAAACAGATTAGAGGAATTGCAATTTGTTGGATGGGTGGTAGGCCCTACATCACAAGGATGTTGGGTATTCAATTCAATTGAGGGTTATTCTGAAATTTCGATGAGCCTCGTTAATTAGGTTTAGAATAGCACTCTAAGGATTTGGGTATGTTAATTCTCTATCTTGGTTGCAGCTAGTGTAGGAAAGTTCTAGAGGTTTATGCTCCATTGATTGAATCTTAGTCTTGTTCCTTCTTCTGCTTGATAACCAGTGTTAAGGATGATAAACTGAGATTGGGTTTTATTAATTATTTCCCTTAATGCTTTGTAGTGCATGGTTGAGAATCATAAGTTGTTGGTTTGGATTGAAGTTCTGTTTTGCCAATGGTTGGACTTTTAATAAGTTTTGTTGGTCATATAGGAAAAAAAATGGTGAGGGAACCAAGGCGGAACGAGGATCCAAGAGATGAAATGATAAGTGGATTAATGGGATTATTGGACCGTCATACTCAAATCATGGAACGGAGTAAGGAATTGGAAGAACAAAGAAACCAGCAGTTGTTGACTCCTAAAGAATTAGGGTGCGAAAGGTTCATGCGACTAAAGCCGCCATATTTTGAGGGAGATATCTTTGACCTAACGGGTGCAGAGGAATAGATCTGCATGATAGAGAGTATGTTTAAGTACGCCAAGGTCGAGGAGTTGGAAAAGGTTATGTGCTGCGTGTTCATGTTGACGAAGGACGCTCGATTTTGGTGGGACTCCATGAAAGTGGTGCATGATGTGAAGAGCATGGAGTGAGAGAAGTTCAAGGAAATCTTCTACGACAAGTATTTTAATAGCACCACAAGGACAAGCAAGTTGATTGTGTTTACCGAGCTTCGTTACGAAAGCACAGTTACGGAGTACATCCGTATGTAACAATCCGGCTATTTATTTGCTTTTGAAAATAAGTGAAATTTAAAAAATTTTATAAAATGACTGAAATCTTTATTAAAACCTTTAAATTTGAAATCAGAGTTCTTTTCTTATAACTGAACCGTTAAAATCATTTTTCTTTGACTCGTTACTAAAATCGTTGAAAACCATAGAAAACTATAGTTATAAAATCTTTTCTTAAAACATAGCGGAAGCATAATTAATTCAGTTAAGGAATACTAAACTAATTATTATAGGTTAGTTACAAATTGTTTTTCTCTTTTACTTTCTTTAGCCCAGCCAGCCACAAGTCTCGTCCTTACAAATCCTTCATCAGCTGCTCCCTAATCTGTTCGTCATTTTCCTACATCACAAGTCCTAAGCTATGACTCTAATGCTCAGTAAGTGATTATACCTAATATGCTAAATGTTCATGCTATTGATGATCGTGAATGCATGCAATTTCTAATAGTTAATAAGGAAATATAAGTAAACATCCAACGTGAGATTCACATAACGTGCTACAAAAACTATAGAAATACTATAAAAAAGGCAAACAAAGAAACATGCTATTAATAACTATAGACATGCTATAAAAGCAGTAAACAGTGAACCCTGCTATTGAAAATTGTAGACATTCTTGGAAAGCCGTAAACAACAAAACAAGCATATCCTATTCTTGCGATGTAGGGCTCGAAGACCAAAGCATACACGCATCGCTTACCTCAATTGGTTAAAGCATTCAACGCTTGACCATTATTCATTTATTCTCTTTTAGTACTTTCAAAATTGAATAGCATTTACTTATTAATAATCGCAACCTATTAATTTCATTCTTTTCCTATCCTTAATTACCTAGAAATTCCAAGACCCGTTAATGCGTAAAACGACCATAACACTTAACAACTCTAACATTCTCAACTTAACAACTTCATTATCATCTATACCTTAAATCTTTATTCATCACTTGATAGCGTTTCATAATCTAAACTTATTATCCATTTGAATCAACAGAGCATGATTACACTTCATACCAATCACAGATTCGCCTTTTAATCATGCATTACCATCATAATAGAACTATTTCATTCATTTCATTTCTTCATCTCATATATATCAATAAGTAGTAAATAAAACATGGAATAACTTTCTACATTTCCTCATTTAACCAGCATAAAATAACCAGACACATCAGCAACACTTCAGTATCTCCATAGATTTCCAAATATAACCCAAGAGGAAGATAAACAACAGAGCCTTATCTCATTATCAACTATCACCAACTCAATAGAAAACACATATATATATATATATATATATATATATATATATATATATATATATATCGATGCACAATTGACATAGAAGAATTCACTTTCAACTTCAGGCACATAGCATACATCCGTTCTTCACGTCAATTAAAACATCCAACACATAAATACACTTCTAGAAATTTACAGAACATTGGCATGCTATTAGTTCCTACCTCAACTGCATAACAATGTAACTCTGTAAAACTCCAGAGTAAAGGTGAAGGACTTCACTCACCAGAGACAGCCGATTCGTAGCCACTCAAAGCCAGACCTCCTCCTCGTCGCCATTCTATCACTGCTAATCACCAAAAATCGATAGAGCGTCAGAGCTCACCCCAACCTGTCTCTAATCCGACGACCTAATGGCCGACACTCGAGCCCTAGATGCTCTGCGGTGGAAAGCACCAACGACGACACATTCCTCTTTGCGTCACGGGGAAGGATAACTCGAGATCTCCTCCCGAGCTCCCCTATCACCTCTCCCTCTTTCTCTTATGTTGTTCTCTCTTTGTGTTTTCAAGAATGGCCTGCGACCATTCTCCCTTCTGTTCTTCAATAAAACCGGTTCACAGCATGAACCGGTTCACTTCTCCCTCTCTTCTCTTAATTTCTTTTATTATTTATCCCAAATATTATAATTTAATTCATTAAACTAATTTTTATCTTAAGTACATTAATTTCCATTTTATCTCCAATTAATTACTCTATTACATTTTAATCCCAACTAATCCACTATTTCTCCCCTTAATTAATACTAATTATCATACAATAAGTTCCTTAAATTATAATCTTATGAATACATTCTTGGTAATACTCTAATAATTATTCAATTAATCCAAATACCCTTAATTACTTTTCAATTATTCTTATTAAATTTTGATACACAAAGTCAGGGTATTACATTCCTCCCTCCTTATATGAATTTCGTGCACGAAATTTGCTCAACGTAAACACTCTCTTTATCTCAACAATCGAATCGCACTTATGTCTAGCATTACCTTCTTAATTGTTCTAAACACCAATTTTTGATCCAAAATTATATATAATAACATAAATTGCAGATACTATGTATCACGATATACACTTAAACGACCCCACAAACACACTTTTCACTTGCATTCACAAGGGTCAAAGTCACTTTGCTACAACTTTTGTTGGTTTTCTACCCAACATTGGACAATTTTTGACCTAATGTCCAATCTCACCACACTTAAAACATTGTTTGGTATCGACTTTACATTCCCCAAAATGCTTTTTCGCACAAATAGTGCATGATCCAACATGAGGAACCTTAATCAAAGTAGTGTTTGACTCATTTGCGCCTGCTTGTCCTTCACATCTAGATCTTCATCGTCATACATCCTCTTAATTTTTCCTGATATGCCTACTTCATTCCATTCATGTAGCTGTAATCTCTCAATAGAACCTAGAGGGGACCCAAGAGGAAGTAGCTCCAGCTCCACCTCGAAATACCCACATGACTAATGGTCATTACCTATTTTAAGACTTCTACATCTTCTTAACTATCTTAACAAAATGCTACAGTACTCATCCAATTCCTAACTTACTTTTTTTTTCTTGTTTTTTTTTATATTCGTACTCGTTTCACTTTCCGTTCTCGTTTCTATTTTTGTATTCGTGTTCGTTTCCGTCTCTATATTCATATCTATATCCGTATCTATAACCATTCCAGTATCCGTATCCATATCCTTGATCATTTCTATTTTAGTTTCTGTTTTCGTATCTATTCCCATTTCTGTATCTGTATCCGTACCCATATCTATTTTCATTTCAATTTTCATTTTCGTATTTGTTCCTGTATTCGTGCTCATTTCCATTTCTGTTTCTATTTCTGTTTTTGTATCCGTATTCATTTCCAGAAATCTATTTCTAGAAACTTGTTTCTGTTTCTGTTTCTATATCCGTATTTGTATCCATATCCATCTCTGTTTCTGTTTCTATTTTCATAGCCATATCTGTATCCGTATCTATTTTTTTTTCTGTTTCCGTTTTCGTCTCCGTTTTTGTATCTGTTTTTGTCTCCATTTCTATTTCCATTTTCATATCCGTCTCCATATCTGTATTTATTTCTATTTCTGTTTTCGTATTCATATATGTATTCGTCTCCATTTCTGTACCAATTTCCATTTTCGTTCCAATTTTTGTATCCGTTTCAGTATCCATGATCGTATGCATTTCTATATCCATTCTCGTGTCTGTTTCTATATCCGTATATGTATCCATTTCCATTTCTGGAAACTCGTTTCCGTTTCTGTTTCTCTTCCCATTTCTGTTTTGGTTTCTGTGCTCATACCGTTTCCATATCTGTTTCCATTTTTGTTTATGTATCCGTATCTGTATCTCTTTTTATATTCTTCTCTTTTAGTCTTTTCTTTTATTTCTTTTGTTTCTTTTGTTTCTATGCCGGGCGTGACAAATCGGACCCCAGAAACCTTTATTGTTTCTTTATCTTTTGTTCTTGTGCCGAGCGTGACAAACTAGACCACAAGAAACTTTTATCTTTTCTTTATCTTTTGTTCTTGTGCTGGGCATGACAAACCGGGCCATAAGAAACTTTTATCTTTTCTTTATCTTTTGTTTTTGTATTTGGCGTGACAAACTGGACCATAATAAACTTTTATCTTTTCTTTATTTTTTGTTCTTGTTTCGGGCATGACAAATCGGACCACAATAACCTTTTATCGTTTCTTTATCTTTTGTTCTTGTTTCGGGCGTGACAAATTGGACCACAAGAAACCTTTATCTTTTCTTTACTCCTATATTTATACTTTATTTTCGTCTCTGTTTCTCTTGTCAAACTTGTGTGTGGATACCGTTTCGGAGTAAGCCACGTCCTTTAAAACTTAGGTGACTTTGTGTCATTATTTAGTTGGTCAAGTTTATGCAGGATTTTTCCTTTTACTTATCTCCTCTTTCCTATTTATAAAATTTTGGGCAGAGTCTCCTCAATTTGTACACTCCCCCAAAACTATATTTCATACATCATGTATAAAATCTCAGGCAGTTCCAATATTCTCTACCCTCCATTACTTACATCAATACACTATAACATAAAACCATCTCTTTATCTATAAATAGAACATTATCTATGAACCATGATATCTTTTCAGTTACAATTAAAATGTAACAACCCTGTTTTTATTTACTTTAAAATCACGTGAAATTTAAAACTTTCTCTTTTATAAAATCGGAGCATCCTTTTTCTATAAAAACCCAAGCGTTAAAACTCTTTACTTAAAACATTTATTAATTTTAGAAGAAGTAATCAACATCCTTTTTATAAAATGCAGTAGAATTTAAAACAAAATATTAAATAATTTACAGACCATTTTACAAACCATTTCCTTTTAAAACTCTTTAGCCCAGCCAGCCACAAGATCCACCCGTGCAAATCCTTCATCAACTGTCTTTAACCTGTTCTCCTGTTTTCTTGTACAATACCTACATCACAAGACCTAAACTAATGAGTCTATTGCTCAGTAAGTGATATAAGAAAATAAAACGCAGATATGATGCATGATCATGCGATGCAATACAGAGGAGAACCGTATCTCATCTGTTAGTCGGGACGATGGATAAGTCAATTGCTCTCGTGGCTTAACCTATGGTTCCGACGAGGAACCACGCCAATCGGGATGTGACCACGTGCCATACCCAGTCGTTTTGTTGAAGACGTTGGAGGTTTCAGAACGGGGTAAAGGTGAATCCTAGCTTCCACGTAGCTAACTCTAAACCTACCACTCCCTACGTGGGAGGAATACTATCTATGGAAGTGTCACCTATCACCCGAACCCCTACACACCTATTTACATATATTAGGTATGTCATGCAATATGCCTATGAATACCTACAGTCCTATATGATCGTACAAATGACTAATAAACATATCATTAAAAGAACACATAGCAGGCAAATCCTAATTCTTGCGATGTAGGGTCTGAAGATCAAAACTCAGTAAGTATCAACTTACCTGGCGTCTGAAATGCACATTAGCCCATAATCGTCATTCTCCTTTCTTTAATACCTTCAAGTTATTAAATAACTCATCATTAAAATCACTTAGTAATAACCTTACTTCTACAACTCATTCCTTAACACTTCCACTATCAAAACGAAATAGTAATAACCCACAACAAGTTGCTCATTCCATCAATGTGACATAAAAATACAGAGCATTGATTTCACAAAATCGAATAATATTCCATCACATTAACCTATTTCTGATTAGAATGCTGCTTCGATAGAATATAACTAGAAACATCGAACCGACATATCCACCTTGACTAAAATCCAATAATAAAGTCCAAATATGATTAACATATTATCAACCACATGCCAAAACATCTCCAAGCCCAAATTAGAGTACACACCCAAGCTTTAATCCGACATACAACATTTGACTTAACAACATTCATCAAAGAAACACTCTTTTCTAGATAACCAATCCAACAACAGAACAACACTTAAATCTAACAAAGCTGGACAAATCACATAGCAATATTTCGCCAAAATATATCACTTGGCAGGAACCCACCAATGAACTAAACACTTCCAACAGACTAAGATTCCTTCACATTCAGAAGCAACAACCAATTTATATATACTCAACAATAATCAACAGAAGCATCATTCAGAAATTCCCATATCAGATTATCACAACCAAAAGTCGAACATCCAAATAGCAAGGAAAGAAACCCAACTTACCAAGGAGCAACAGAGGGAACTAGCTCAAGTCTCTGATCACACAGCATCCGACTCCAGTCCCCGCGCACACACTGCCATCACGCTGTCACCCTTCATTCATTATCATCCACTTAACAATCACCTTATAAATCCATGAAAAATATAAGCAAATATTCTTACCTAAATATCGCAGCAGTCATCACCACAACCTCCAGCCGACTCCCTCACTTTTTACAATTCAGAGTAGCTTCAGCTAGAAATACAAAACATTAGCTCATTTTCCTTCTGACTTTACAGGACCCGAGAGGAAGTCTCCAACTCCGTCACTGTCTTCACAGCTTCCATCCATTTCCTCAGCTCCAGAGCACTCGACCACACACTGTCCAATTTTCTTCTACCTGCCATTCCTATATAGGCAGAGGAGAAGACTTCATTGACGAGAGGATAACTCCACACTTCAAGGCATGGAGGTCCAACCCAAGTTTGCCACGTGGAAAGCTTCCAAGTTGACAGGAAGAGAGTAGACGTCCTGTAGGAAGATTGGAGGAGAGAAGATTTGGAGAGTATAGCAAGAAATCGGAAGAGAGAGAAGGTATTTTAAATGGGTTTCTCAGATATTTTTTACTTTTCGGACGTTATGAGGTGTCCACGCCGATTTCGGACGATATCCATTCGTCCAAAAACACACAAAATTGAATACAGATTCGTTTTGACAACGTTCGCGTCGTCCGCGCTAGATTTCGGAAGGAACGAAGGCATCCAAAAGCGCATAGAATTTGTAGAGATTCATTGCAGACGCGAATTTCTTCTTCCGTCCTAGATTTGTACATATTCATTGCGAACGCGAATCTCTTTGTCTGCTTCGTCCAAATTGTCCCAGATTTGTACAGATTCAAAACGGGCGCGAGCTCTCTTCATCCGCCATTCATCCGAAAGACACTGTACACATGTTCTCTTAAGTTTCACACTTAGATTATTTTTCCAATATTAACCCTATAATTTACAAACATAATTTAATGCGTACGTCACGCAACATGACATAATCATCATCCAATAACTCCCATAAATTACAATCTAACAATTCCTTCCCCGGTAATACCTCGATAATTGTTCGACTAATTCGTACACTCCCAACTCCTTTTCCAATTTATCCTTTTAAACCCCGATATAAAAAGTCAGGGTATTACATAAAATGCTTAAACTAAGTAAATACTTAAAACAATTTTATTAACATTCCCACTGTTGATAAAGTAATTTCCACGTCAAAACTTGTGCTGGTAGGCAACATACAGAATCGGTTTCAAAACACAGTTGCTCGGATACCAATTGTAACAACCCGATTATTTACTTGCTTTTCAAAATATGCAAAATTTAAAACTTTCATAAAATGACTGAAATTTTTATTAAAACCTTTTAATTTGAAATCATAGTTCTTTTCTCATAACCGAACCGTTAAAATCCTTGTTCTTTGACTCGTTACTAAAATAGTTATAAACCATAGAAAACTATAGTTATAAAATCTTTTCTTAAAACATAGCGGAAGCGTAATTAATATAGTTAAAGAATACTAAAAAAAATTATTACATGTTAGTTCAAAATGTTTTTCTCTTTTACTTTCTTGAGCCCAGCTAGTCACAAGTCTCGTCTGTGCAAATCCTTCAAAGCTACTCCCTAATCTGTTCGTCATTTTTGTACATCGCAAGTTGTAAGCTATAAGTCTATTGCTCAGTAAGTGATAATACCTAATATGCTAAATGTTCATGCTGTTGATGCTCGCGAATGCATGCAATTTCAAACAGTTAATAAGAAAATATAAGTAAACATTCAACGTGCGATTCACAGAACGTGCTATAAAAATTGTAGACATGCTGTAAAAATGGTAAACAATGAAACATGTTATTAATAACTGTAGACATCCTATAAAAATAGTAAACCATGAAACGTGCTATTGAAAACTGTAGACATGCTTGGAAAGCGGTAAACAACAAAACATGCATATCCTATGCTTGCGATAATGAGACGAAGACCAAAGCACACACGTATCACTTACCTCAATTGATTAAAGCATTCAACGCTTGACCGCTATTCTTTTCTTCTCTTTTAGTACCTTAACAATTGAATAACATTTACTTACTAATAATCATAACCTATTCATTTCATTCTTTTCCTATCCTTAATTACCTAGAAATTCCAAGAACCCGTTAATGCGTAAAACGAACATAACGCTTAACAATTCTAACATTCTCAACTTAACAACTTCATCATAATCTATACCTTAAATCTTTATTCATCACTTGATAGCATTTCATAATCTAAACTCATTATCCATTTGAATCAATAGAGCATGATTACACTTCATACCAATCACAGATTTGCCTTTTAATCATTCATTACCATAATAATAGAACTATTCCATTCATTTTATTTCTTCATCTCATATATATCAATAACCAGTAAATAAAACATGGAATAACTTTATACATTTCCACATATAACCAACATAAAATAACACTTTAGCAACACTTCATTAACTCCATAGATTTCCAAATATAACCCAAGAGGCAGATAAACAGTAGAGCCTTATCTCATTATCCACTATCACCAACTCAGCAGAGCACACATGTATATATATATATATATATATATATATATATAGATGCACAATTTACAGAGAACAATTAACTTCCAACTTCAGTCACAGAGCATATATCCATTCTTCACGTCAATTAAAACATCCAACACAGAAATGCACTTCTAGAAATTTATAGAATATTGGCATGCAATTAGTTCCTACCTCAACTACATAACAATGTAACTCTGTAAAATTCCAGAGTAAAGGTGAAAGATTTCACTCACCAAAGACAGTCGATTTGCAGCAGCTGCTCAACCTTCCAGGGAGCATTTTACCGCTGCTCTCTCCATTTCCTCGATTTTTCTTCACCCGAGATGCACACTCCCTCTCTGTCTCTGCATTTCAACTCACAAGAGAGGTCTTCCATGCCCTACCTTAGCCATACCATGCCAAGCCATGCCCTATCAGCACCATTCCTTGCACGTTCTATTGTCTAATCCTTCCGAGCAAGAACCATTCAAGGGTGGACTAGTTCAGACTGAGCCACAGCTGCTCCAGCCATTCCTCATGAACAACCAGCTCCAGCCTTTGCTCCCGAGGCTGGAATTCAGAGCCACTCGAAGCCAGACCTCCTCGCTGTTGCCATTCCATTGCTGCCAGTCACCTAACATTGGAATAGCATCGGAGCTCACCCTAACCCGTCGCCAATCCAATGACCTGAAGCCTGACACCCGAGCCCTAGATGCCCTGCGAACCTACGCTCGCAACCACATGTCACCAGCAGCTCGCCATACAACACCAACCGCAATGCATTCTCCTTCACGTCGCGAGGGAGGATCACCCGAGATCTCCTCCCGAGCTCCACTATCTCCTCTCCCTCTTTCTTCTCTGTCGTTCTCTCTTTGCATTTTCCAAAATGTCCCGTGGCCATTCTCCTTTTGTTCTTCAATCAAACCGGCTGTGTGAACCAGTTCACTTCTCCATCTCTTTTCTTAATTTCTTCTATTATTTATCCCAAATATTATAATTTAATTCATTAAACTAACTTTTATCTTAATTACATTAATTTCCATTTTATCTCAAATTAATTACTCTCTTACATTTGAATCCCAACTAATCCATTATTTCTCCCCTTAATTAATATTAATTATCATCCTATAAATTCCTTAAATTATAATCTTACAAATACGACCTTGGTAATACCCCGATAATTATCCAATTAATCCAAATACCACTAATTACTTTCCAATTATCCTTATTAAATTCCGATATACAAAGTCGGGGTATTACACCATAAGTTTGAAGCATTGTCACGATTTGCCTCATATCTGGTGAGCAATAACGAGCATAAGGTACACCATTTAGTGCGATGACTTAAGATTGTTATTTATGGAGGTATAAAGATATTTGGTGTTTAAGGTGTGCCCTACTCGGAGATTGTATCCAATGCTCTTGACATTGAAGAAGTGGAGAATCGAATCTTGAAATGAAATGACTTTGCTATTGAAGTTCAGCCACAGTTACAGGAAGAAGGAAACATGTTCAGAGGAGTGAAGCGATTCTTCGAAGAGGAGCCAACAAGAAGACGAAAAGGTTACCAAGAGAGAATTTATGATTGATCAATGCCCAAGGTGCAAGAAAAGTAACAGAGGGGGATGCATGGTCGGATCTGAAAAATGTTATAGATGTGGTAAAGTTGGTCATATTGCGAAGATCTGTCATACATTATCTGACAAAAGGAAAGAAATCTTGGTGAAGGCTTTTCTCATGAAAAAAATGTAGATGGTGGTCGAATGGCCTATATGTGAATTATTGTTTTGATTAGTCATTGTATTTTGAAGAAGTAGTAACAATGTAATATTTTGGAAGATTTATGTAATGATATGATGCAAGAAATTTTTTGCGTACTTTTGTACTATGAATATTAATGGGATTTTGGGAGGATTCAAGGTTGTTTTCTCTATACTTGAAGTGATGGAGTTTTAATTTATAGTTAATAATTGTGGAGGTTGGTAATTGGGAGATTTGAACGTGTGAGTTTTGTCACTTCCTCACCGCATGTTACAATCTGTCGAAATAAATTGAGTGGTGGGTCTTGGTAAATAATTAGTTTGAAGATTTACTAAGTCAGTAATCAGAATATATTGTTGGGTGTTTCACTTAGAGAATACGTTTTTGAGTGGATTATTGCCTCTAAGGTTTGGGCAATACCTTGTTTTCTATGGACGTTTGGATTCAGAGGCTATTTATAATTGGAAGTTAGAATTTAAGTCAAGGAATTTCATTAAACATGAATTTGGAATTTGTGTAAATTGCCAAATTAGTCATTGCCTCTAAACTTGGGCTGGGAAGTTGGATAATTAAGACGAAAATATGGCATAAGTTAAAGTAATGTCTGGATACTTAGTAAGATCTAAAAGAGAAAGGACGTTAGAAGAAGTTCATATGGGAATTCTTTTGGATTTAAACAATGAGATGGAGAAATAAAATAAGCACGGGGCTAAGTTGATTGGACTCGAGAGGCTTAAAATGATTAATTATAATTATTTTGGGTTAGAAAATGAGACGACATGGACTGTATGCTGAAGCAAATTTCGAGGATGAAATTTATATAAGGAGGGAGGAATGTAATGTCCAGAGTTAAGTTGGGACTATGGACGATAATAATTGTGACTTATTGGAAATTAAAGAATGATTTTATTTTGGATTATATTACACCCAAAATAAGTTTGACAAACGTAATAAGCTTGGGGTATAATTTGTACTGATTATTAGAATGGGGTAGAAGATTTATTATATGAGTAACTTATAAATTATTGAGGAGTTGGTTAAGGATTAATTGGGAATAAATTAAAAAGGGAATGGATTAAATAATGAAAGGAATGAATTAAATTGAATTACAATAAAAAGAATAAAATCAAAGAAATGGAGAGGAAAAGCTAGCATTTTGGGCGAAAAAGGCAGAAATGAGCTTCAGCCTTGGAGCAGTAGACATTCATGTCGACCAGGGATTAATAGTTGACAGTAATGTTGACCGATCCCACAGAGTTTTACGAAGGGAAAATTTTGACGTTGGAGCGGTCCATATTCACGTCGACCTGGAATTAGCGGTCAACAATAATGTCAACCGGTCCTGCGTGAAAATACGTTGATTAGATATTTAAACTTGCTCGACTGAAATTCACATAACTTGCAGGGAATGTGTAATCCCGAGATGGACGTTTTATGTAATTCTCCCAAGCGTCCCCCTTTATAGATGGCAAGTTATTAAGAGAGTTAGGTGAGGATTTGGGCATGCATGAAACGTATAAGGGAAGCTGCTGATGAAAAGAAAATAAAGAGACAGAGAGAGAGTTTGGAGGAGAAACAGAAAAGGGTAGAGAAAAAGAAGCTCTCTGGAAGGAAAATAGAGAATTCTAAGAGGAAGCTCTTTGTGAAGGAAGGTTACCGGGGAAACAAAGAAAGAAAAGGAGAAGAAGGAAAAGAAAGTGAGGAGCTCCCTACTCTCGGGTGTTCTTCTGGTATGTGAAATTCCTTCACTGTTATTTTTATGGATATTTGTAATGCTCTCTGTATTATTGATAATGGTGAGTGAATATTAACCTATTGATGATGCTTCGTTATATGCATGCCCTGTTATTGGATAATGCTCCTCGATTGGGTTTTACGCTCACTATATGTTGTTGAGGGTTATGTTTTGTTTGAGGTTTGGTTACTTCTATTTGGTTGTTATTGATGTAGTGGTTCTTTGTTGATGATTATTGTTAAGAAATATTAATTGGGTTATGGTTTGCTACGGCTTTTGATTGTCACGGTTTGGAGTTATTCTCTGTTGCGTTAAAGCTTTAATATTTATGCTCTATTGGTTGTGGACCTTAATGTCATTGGTTGTGTTTGAATGTGATGATCTGTGAATTGAGGAACAATAGTGGTGAAACTGATAAGATTTAGGAGTTATTGAAATAAGGTGAGGATATATATCCTGCATTATTGGTTAATAATAAACAGTGAAGTTGAAAGAAAGGTGGAATAAGATTATAATAAATGTTATTTATTGAGAAGGCGTTGGAAGGGAAGAAGGATAAATTGTTGTGACGCGTTGTGAACAACAGGTAAGTTGATATTGTATGCTTTTTGGTCTTTGGGCCCTACATTACAAGAATTAGGAATTGTATGTTGACTACATTTATTAGAATCAAGTTTTTTACGTTATAGATTTAATATGATTATGCCTTGAGGATCATAGGATTGTGATATTGATATGCTTTGAGGTTGTATTGTTGCTTGATGTGTGTTTATTATAATTAAGTTCTTTTAATGATGTATTTATAAAAATAAGTAAGGATATGGATAATGATCACGTTCGAGGATTATAGGATTGATAGTATGAATGTTTCGAGGTTATAATAATGATATGATAGACTATATGCATTCACGAGAATCATGCATCATGGTTTTCAAATGATATGAAAATAATTTTATACATGGTTTTGAAAAGGAAATGGAAACAAGAAATGAAATATGAATAAACGTAAAGAAAATGAGAAAGATAAGAGTAAAAGAAAAAGAGAAAGGTTTGAGTTAGGCAGAAGGTCACCTTCTCATTCATGATTTGCTACCAGAAAAGGTAAAAGTTCATCGTGATGGTACGCGTTCATCATCACGATGAAAGTTCACCATTGTGGTTATGGTTCACCATGATGGCCTGTGTTCATCATCATGGTTTATGTTCACTACAAGGCCCAAGTTCACCGAGTTAAAGTTCATTACAGTTCATCACAGTTCTATAAAAATGTAAAAGAAAAGAAAGGAAAGGAAAACAGAAAACAGAAACTAAAAACAGAACACTACATATGTTAAGGAGTAGTTGATGCTGGATTTGCACGTTCGAATCTTGTGGCTGGCTAGGCTAATGGATTAAAGAAAGGAAAAAGTTTTGTAAAGAGTTTTGTAAAGCATTTGATATATAAAAGAAAAGAAGTTTATTTATTTCTGCTGTGAATTGTAAAAGGATTTTATTTATGATATTTAAATGGTTTTGGTTTATGTATCGTAATAAATAAAAATCTTCCGCTATTTTTATAAAAGAAAAATTTTAAATTTTATACATTTTTAAATGAAAGAAAAACTAGGTCGTTACACTAGGTATTGATATGTAATGGTTTTTTTAGCTTTTTTAATTATGAATTTCTTTCATATTTTTCATAATAAAAAAATTAGATATAGTAACCCTTATATATTCTCCTTCCCATTTAGTCATTCACAATACACATATACAAGCAGAAAAAGCTCGATTTACAAGCAACACAAAATAACAACCAATAAATAGACAATAAGAGCTCAATTTACAAGCAACAAAAAATTTCTTCATGCACTACATGATCACCAATCTGGAGGATCTAGCAAGTAAGACTATTGGATAAAAATGAAATACTGTGTTAAAAGAATGTAAATAGTTACATTGATTTATGAAATCGTAAATGTAATTACATACTTGAGTCCCAATAGCATATCTAAAGCTCATAAATGTGTTTTTAGAGCTTCCTCTTCCGCCTCTTCTCGAGTCACTTCTACTAGTTACCCTACCACTACCATTGGCATTGCTAGTGATAGAGCCTCCACCTTGACAAGTGTTGGTATTGTGCCCACACTTGGACACCTGCTATATGTCATGTTGACATTTTTCTTTCGCAAAACTATTCAGTTTTGGAGCTAATCAACATCCTTAACTCTTTGTTTCTGAGGCCTTACTAGTCACTGCTTTATTGTTAGGGGTAGAATTAGATTATGATCTATTTCAAGTCATGTGTTGACCAGTAATAGGTTAAACAAAGTGAGAGTACATCTCCATGTGATGCACCTCAAGGCCAATCACAAGATCTCAAGCCAAGAGGCTCACTAATCATTGTAATTATTTATATTTTGTAGGTGAATCATTTTATGATCGATTGGAGGAAGCCCCTTCTTCAACAGACATGGAGAGACCAAAACACTTATTAAAATACCAGTTAGGCCATGCATCCAAGTCTTCTCCACATTTGATCTCTTTCATGAACAACTAAAGGAGTCTTGATACCATCAGCAAGGAAATCACTACAAATGGACTTAAGAACCAAGGAAGGAAACATAGTTTCATTTGATGGTATTTATTTGAAACATTTGGATGTAACAACTTGGTGTTATGTTTTTGCTTTTGGTTTCGCTTAGTGGCCGAAAGCATACCTTTCGTTTTTACTTGGTCATTTTTGTAATTTGCCTTTAGTGGCAACCCTAATTAGAGTGAGTATTTAAGTTCACGCTAATGTTTGCTCTAGTGGTAAAGTAGCTAAAGACCAATCCTTCTTTTTTAAAGTGTGGAGTTCCCTCCATTCGCCAAGTCTCTTTTGGTGGTTTCATCCAATAGAGTTTTGTGATGAAATTGGTATCATCCTGTCTGTAAATTTAAGGTGTTATCTCTTATTCCTATATCTTTTTTCACCTCCTTCCATAGAGGTAGACATCCCCAGCAAAGGTAGATACTTGCAAGAGAACCAAGTTAGAGTGTTTCCATCAAAGGAAGTCATTGAAGTCAATAGGCACCGACGTGGTGTCTATTCGGACCAGCTTGCACCCCGTCAACCATAACTCTGTCATCCGAACGCATTCACCTACAATTTTTGGAGGGTATCTTCCTAACTTATAGAGTATGATGAGCCAAAAATTACATCAAGAGGACATAAAATGCCCATGATACAATTTCCTCAAATTGGGTAAGTTCATCCCTTATTCGTCACCAAGTTTCAAGGAGTTTCCATTTTTTTCCATTATAGTGGTGCATCATTTGGTATTACAGCCTTTTTCCTGTGTTTCTCCTTTGAAAAGTGGTGATTTTTTCTTTACATTATGATGACAAGACGCAGGGTTAGTGCTGCCCAAAATTGTGAAACAAATCAACGCAACAATCAAGCAACCAAAGGGCCACCATTGAAGGAAAGTGAAGTTAATATTCAAGGTCAAATTTAAGAGCTTAGAAATATGATCTCTAACTTATAGCGACAGTTGGAAGAACCATGAGACCAATATGTGACATCTCCTCAAACACCAAGGGTTAGAAGAAGACCAAGCTCAACAAGAAACACATTCAGCCATAATGAAAGTGGTGAAGAAGATGAAAATTTGGAGACTAATTTTGAAGAGTCCATTAGTCCAAGACGAAGACAATATGCAAGAGATGAAATGAGACATATGAAGGTATCCATCCCTAATTTCAAAGGCTCTCATAATGGAGATGACTTTCTTGATTGGGTAAGAAAGGTAGACAATGGTTTTGATTGCTACGACTACTCGGAAAGAATGAAGTTACAACTAGCATCTCTTGAACTCTCGGGTTATGCTAGTCTTTGGTAGGAAAATTTGAAAAGTCAGTGGAGACTTAATGGAGATGATGAAGTACAAACTTGGAGGATGATGAAGTCAATTGCGAGGAGGAAATTTGTACAGAGTCATTACAAGCAAGAGTTGTTCTTACAAATTCAGAATCTCAAGCAAGGAACATTATCGGTTGAAGAGTAATTAACCGAGTTTGAAACCTTCAAGATTTAGTGTGTCTTGGAGGAACTCATGGAGCAAACCATTACAAGGTTCATCAAGGGACTTAACAAAGAAATTGGGGACTTATGGAATTGCAATCGTGTGGTACCATGGATAGTGTAATCCAAGTAGCCATGAAAGTGGAGTGGAAAAGAAAAAGGAAGGGCAAAGAGGCTAATACTCAACCTTTTCAAAGAAATCTCCTTGCATACAAGCCACAAGCTAAGCTAGAGGAGAAGAGTTGCCCTTGAAGGGGTTAGACAATAAAGTGCTTGAAGAGAAGAAATCTGTAATACCACGTGTATTTAAATTCGTGTAATTATTGAAGGGAGTAAAAATATGAATTATTGAAATTTTTATAGAGTATTGGAACTTATATATATATATATATATATATGGGAGATACAGATTTAATGAAATTAATAAAAGTTAGGTGATATTCGATGGATGCATCTGGTGGTCGATCGCCGCGGTCAATTACGTCGTGGGCGATCAACCGACGCGATCAGCCGGAGTTATCGAAGATAGAAATTGAAGAACGATCTGCTTGATAGTGGTCGATCATCCTTCATTAAAATCAATCATCTGCCTTAAATCTTTAATGTCTTGAAACAATAATCTATCGCCAGAATCATTGAACTCTTGACCCTTGGCATTTCAGTTTCTGTTTAAACGTCTCCAGACGGTTAACCTACAATGGACGAATGGAGAGTCGCTTTGGAGTGTTTATAAATAGAACATAGGTGAAGTTTTTCGGGAAGAAAAACTGGTAAGAAAGAAGAAAGAGAGAGAGAGAGAGAGAGAGAGAGAGTGAAGCACCCCAAGATCCTATAATCCGGACCCGAGCCAATAGGCTCATGGCTTATATAATTAGTTACTATTTTGCAGGATTGAATAAACAAGAAGAACTTGAACACAAACCAATGCGTGATGACAAGGAGGATCCTAGACATTTAATCACATTTTGACTGAGGACAATTAGGAATTCACTTCCATGAAGGCTTGGAGAACGGCCCAACAACCATGGACTTAGATAAGCCCACACACTTAATCAAATGGGTGGGACCAAGTCCAATTAGAGAAGAAGAGAAAGCCCACTCATCCTTGGCCCAATTTCTCTCCTTAAATGTATTAGGTGGCATTGGAATTACTAAAAGAACTTTACATCTTCCAAGGTAAGCCTTGTCTCACCAAAAAAGGATCGAGAGATGGCAATTCATATTCCAAGATGCTCTTGTGGTTTTCTAGACTCTTTTCATTTCCCTAGGTGATGAATCTTCCCTCTTTCTCATCCACCTTCTTTTAAGTAATTAATGTTTGTCTTGGTTTGCTAATGACCTTTCCTCTTCATAGGTGGTTGGTTATTAGCATCTATTTATTACTTGCATTGTAACTTGTGTCCAAGATGGGTTATATATATATCCCCTTTTGTAATTCAAAAGAGAATGAACTTTGAATCAAAAAATCTTGTGTTTAGTTTGTGAAATTCTTTCACTCTCTTTTTGCTATCCCTTATTTTGGTGAGTCATATTCAAATTGAGTGTTAATAGGTTTGGTGAGTCATATCCAAACCGTAGCTTGTGAGTCATATCCAAGCTAGCCTACATTTTTCTTGTTGAGTCATATCCAAGTGAAGTGTGAGTGTAAATCAATTAACTTGATCCCACAAGTTAATCCTCTCTCCATACTTAGCGAGGCGAGCTAAGTCCATTTCATCAAGAATAAGTCCGAGCACCCCCACGGGTCTCCTTTGTTCCTTTGTTCGCTTCCGCACCCTTCCAAACCCCCGTTTGGAAACACTTCATTGATTGACGTTAGTCAAAATTGCCCAATAGCCTTGAATTGTCTTTGTGAATTTTTGGGGCACATCAGAGATTTCCAGAGAGATAATTCTCCCGTGGTGAAGGATTAGACTTGAAAAATGTGAAGAAAAGTGACACACGAGGTAAGGAATATCATTTGTCATTTGTTCGCAAGGACCTACATCGCTCGAGTAGGATTTTCTTTGTAAATTTTATTGATACATACACTCTGATGAATGGTGTTTCTTCAACTACTTCTCTTGATGGTTCCTTCTGTAATGTAGTTTTTACAACGACAGGTTCTGCATGGTTTTTCATTGATAAATTTACTTAGACTTTGATGGTAGTCTGCTTATATTGCTTGGTTGATGTTTTGCTCATTATTATGAAGAAAATAATATTGATGGATAATGGAGGAAATAGATGTAAGATGATTATCAGTACTCTCTGTAGGTTTCTTATCATTGTCGGGACCTCTATTAGTAAACTAAATTATATGAGTGAATCAATAATATAGGCATAATTTACACATGGATTTCATGATTTATTTCCCTAAACTTGTTATTAAATTGTAATAATACCTTGAAATAAGTTTAGAATGTAAATGAGACTATGAATATGTGTTAAAAATGAGGAGTTAAAATAAAGAAATAGGACGTTAAAAATTGTTTACGTAAGAGATATAATTAAAGGCATGCTTAGTATTAGAATTTGAATAAAGTATGATTGTGTTTATTAATTGATAATTGTTTGTAGTATTGTTTGCAATGTATGAACTGCTGTGTGTGACATTCATGTAGCTATGTTAGTAGAATGTGAGTCATGCATTTCATGGGCTAATTATGAAGATAATAATGGTGTTTCTATGTGGGTTCGAAAACTTAAGAGGATTCTCCCATGTAGAAACAGCTCATTTGAGTAAGTTCGAAAACTGAATAGGTTAGTCTTACTCAACAAGTGATGAGTTCAGAGACTGAAGAGGTTGTTCCCACCTAACGATAATGAATGTAAATGTAGATGGATATGTTTTTACTGGGTTCGGAGATTGAAGAGGTTGCTCCCATGTAAAAACAAATCCAAGTGGTGAGTTCGGAAACTGAAGAGGTTGCTCTCACCAAACTTATAAGTATTATGAAATTAAAGCATGTAGAATTGTCATAAAGTTTAAGGTTGCTTTACATTTTATATTCCTTATTAGGTAATAGGTTCATTATTCCTCCTATGATGCAGGTATGAATGGTGAGCCGGTTGTAGTAAATGTTGAAGGAGCGTGACATGATGCGAGCTTATGTTACCATGCGCAAGACGACCTCGGGGGTTATGGCTCTATTAAATAAAGTTGTTTTTAAATGCATAAGATATTGTCATGTATTTTATTATGTTATTTATGTAAGACGATTTAATAGTTTATTCCACGTAACGTACTCTAATATATTTCAATAAAATATGTTTTAAATGAGATTTTAAAATGTTCAAAATTTTACGAAAAATCTATAAACAGAAATGGGATGTTAAAAAATCAAATGTTGAATCGGCTAGACCAAGATCAAGAGAAATAAAATGTTTCAAGTACCTCAGATTGGGGCATATTGCATCTCAATGCCGAAATACACAAGTAATGGTGCTTAGAGAAGACACTAAGGAAATTGAGAGTCAAGATGAAGTCATGGAACCACTATATACAGAGGAAGAACCACAAGGGGAGACCTTTTATGCTGAAGAGGGACCACTTCTTAAGATAATACGAAGGGCAGTAACCACATGAGTCTGAGAAGAAGAATGCAAAAGGGAAATTATTTTTTATTGCCAATGCAAAATCAAGGACAAAATATGTTTTCTCATTATTGATGGGGGTAATTGCACCAACGTAGCATCCATAGATTTGGTGTAAAAGTTGGGGTTAGAAACTACCTTGCATCCGACCTCATACAAGTTGAGTTGGTTGAATGACCAAGAAGCTATCAATGTAATTAAACAAGCATGCATTAACTTTTCAATTGGAGGATATGTTGGCAAAGTGCTATTTGATGTGATTCCCATAAGTGCTAGTCATTTATTTTTGGGGAGGCTGTGACAATATGATAGGAAAGTCTCACATGATGGTCATTCCAATTACTATTCTTTCAAGATGGGAGGAAGAGTCATCAAATTAGATCAGCTTTGTCCACAACAAGTTGCTAAAGATTATGAAGAGATGAAGAAAGGAAAGACAAATTCAACCTTATATATGTCCAAGAAAGAGTTGAAGAAATCTTTGATGGAGGGTGGCCTTATGGTTTTGCTTATGTTTTGGGAGAGATTAAAAGAATACAGAGACATACCCAAATCAATTCAAAAACTTTTGGATGAGTTCCAAGATGTTTTTCCCAAAGAGCTTCCTCAAGGACTTCTACCACTTAGGGGAATTGAGCATCAAATTGATTTAATGACCAAGGTGGCCCTCCCAAATAGACCATCCTATAGATTGAATCCGGAAGAAAGTAAGGAGTTTTTATAACAACCCCATTTTTCATACTTTATTTTAAACATAACTCTTTCTTTGGAAAATGCACAGCAGAAGACTTTTATTAAGAAAAACACATAGAATCTATAATTTTTCTCTATAATGAAAAATTTCTAATAAAATGCTTAGCGGAAGACTATTCGTTTGATTACAAAACATGTTCCACACTACTAATATTATGAAAACATTCATTCCATTCCAGATCACTCAAAATTCATTATCATTATCATAAAACATATTTCATATAAGTCTAGAAAATAGTCAACAAAACATTACTTAAAATCTTTTCCTAAAACCTTCCGACAAGTATCAAAATATGATATTTAAAACATGCTATTTCGAGTCATAACCCACTCGTCCGTTTTTGCCAACAACGTAATCTGCTCAACATGGTAATACTCCATCAGTTGCATCCTCCCTATCTTCATTTCATAAGCCCTCATCCACAAATATGATCTTCACCTACATCACAAGACATAAACTATGAGTCTAACACCTAGTAAGAGATAAAAATATGTTATGCTCATGTTATGTATCTTAATAAAACAAACGCAATTTATGTTTTCATTTTTCCTTTACCTCTAGCTTTACTTTCACTTAACCATCCGGGTGTTAGAGGTATAACTGTATAAGGGAGAGTGGCACTCATGATCCACTTAGGACCATCATCTCAAACCACATAGTTCACAATATCTATTTATTTTCATTTTATTCCATTTTCCTTTAGTTCTACTTACCCATCAAGGTGGTAGAGGTATAATCGTATGAGGGAGAGTGACACCTCTTGACCCACATGGGGCAACCATCTCAAGAACCTATACCTCGTAGCATTTATTTATGTTTCTTTCCATATAATGTCTGTTTCCTTTTCAAAACATATGCATAAAACATTTATGTATATTTTCATCAAAACCATGATGCATGAGAATTCATATGATCAACACAATGCACCACATCATCTACAAATTTCTTAACATAGCAACATTTTACATTTCTTATTTATCTTATCATTAACAATCTACATTTTAGTCTTTTAACTAGATCAATACTATCCTCATGTATTCCTAGCATACTAATCATATGATAGCATCCAATTAATAACATCAAGTCATAATAGTATCCTCATATATCAAATATATCAAACAATTCTTAATTTCTTGTGATGTAAGCCAAAGTGCCAAGAACACACAATATCTTTTAGTTTAAGCCGTTATTGTAGTTCAAATCACTTAAAAATATCTTCTTGTATAACAAAGCCTAAACACTATAAAACTTTCATTAAAACCACTCAATCATATATTACTCAAAGTATGCATAATTCTAGACATACACAATCCTGACTACTATTGGGTACATCACTTAACCACTTAATACTTGCTATATACACATCTTTAAAGTAATACCTTTTTGAACCTCAATCAATATGCATACAAGCTAGGGTTTCCTTCCAATTTTCACTCATCTTTAACTATCCATAACTTCCTCCATACTTAATCAAATTCGTTAATTACAAAACCTATTTCTTTTTTAAGAAGTCTTGAATAACATACTTACTTGGTTTTACTCAACAATCTAATTAAGATATTCAATCAACCTCAAACCACCTAACTATCCAATTATGAAAATTTTCTTTATTTTTACATCTTTCTCCTAACAAAGCTTTTGCAAGCTAATAAAATTCTTTAAAAATAATAAAAAGAAATATTTATACCTTTGAATTCCTAAGAGAAGAATTCTTGAGAGGAAAAGACCAAATTTCCCTTTGAGAGCCCATTAGAGATTTCTTCTTCCTAAACTTTTAGTTTTTCTAATCTCCTTAGTACTTAAATAATCATTCTCCAGCATCAAGCTGGAGATGCTCATCAGGTAGACGTACAATGGTAAGTCACCCCTCTTATGCATCAATCAAAATATAACTTTGTACCTCATTCTAGGTGACTTTTAGTATTACCGATTGACCACCTTTCATTTGCCAGTCGACCGCAAATCTACTCGAGAATCGTAGATTTCAATCTGTCTGTTTCTAGTCGACCGCCCACATAACTCTGGTCGACCACAAAACAACCCTAGAACATCCATATTTTAATGTAATCTATACCCGATTGACCAAAATTCCATTTCGGTTCGACCACTAATATATCCAAGCCAAACCTACTTAATTTTTCATAACTTCCATTCCCATTTCATCATCCATTCATCCTTTTCAACTATAATTTCCATCAAACCAGTACCCCATAACCAATATTATTAACAACATCTTATACTTAGCACGATAAAATTAAGGGTATTACAATTAAACAAGCAAGGGACCAAACTCCTTGATAAAGGGTACATCTTAAGATCCTTAAGTCCATCTGTTGTGCCCTTCTTGTTTGTCCTAAAAAAGATGGGATAATGAGAATGTCTGTGAATAGCCAAGCTATTAATCAAATCACCATCAAGTATAAGTTTCCTATTCCTAGACTTGAAAACATGTGTGGATGAGTTGAGTAGTGCTTCAATCTTCGCTAAAGTGTATTTGAAAAGCATTTGTCATCAAATTTGAATGAGAGAAGGGGATGAGTGGAAGATGACCTTCAAGACTAAGTATTGTCTCTATGAATGTATGGTGATGCCTTTCAGATTATCAAATGTTCCTAGCGATTTTATGAGGGTTATGCATCATGTTCTTAATGAGTTTATGGGAATGTTCATTGTGGTATACTTTGACGACATTTTGATATATAGCGTGGACTAGCCTACACATTTGGAGCACCTTCAACAACTCTTTGTTACTCTACATTTGGCAAAGCTTTTTGGTAACCTTTTAGAAGTGTTCATTTGCCCAAGAAAGAGTTTATTTTCTAGGTTTTATTATAAAAAAGCCTGGCATGGAAGTGGATGAGTCCAAGATTAAAGCTATTAGGAAATGGCCAATTCCTAAAAGTATATTCAAGGTGAGAAGCTTCCATGGGTTGGCACCCTTCTATATAAGATTTATTTAGAACTTTACCACCATTATGACTCCTATCACAGATTGTACCAAAGAGGGAAAGGTGTTTCAATGGTCTAGACCATGCCAAACAACTTTTGAGACGATCAAAGAAAAGATTTGCAATGCACCCATGCTTAAACTACCCAATTTTTGCAAGGTATTTGAGGTGGTGTGATGCATCCAATTTAGGCATTGGAGCTATCCTTATGCAAGAGTGTAAACCTATTGCTTATTTTAGTGAGAAGTTAAAGGGGGTGGCAATGAACTATTCAACTTATGACAAAGAGTTCTTTGCGGTTATTAGATCTCTCGAAGTTTGACAACACTACTTACTTTCTAAGGAGTTTATTATTCATACCGACGATCAATCTCTCAAGCACATTAGAAAGCAATGGAAGTTAAATAGAAGACATGCTAAATGGGTGGAATTTCTTGAGCACTCCCCTTATATGATAAAACACAAGAAGGGGGAGACCTATATAGTCGCTGATGCACTGTCTAGGAGACATATACTCTTAACCAAATTAAATACTAAACTTTTTAGTTTTGATTGGATTAAGGGAATATATAATGAAGGCAAGTACTTCGGTCAATACTACAATTTGTGCTTAAAGAAGGACAAAGGAGGATACTATCTCATTGAGGGATACCTTTTGAAAGGTGGAAAATTATACATTCCTAATTGCAGACTTCGAGAATCCTTGGTGAAGGAGGTTCATAGTGGGGGCTTATCGAGTCATTTTGGGGAGAAAAAAATCTATGAAGCTTTGAAGGAGAATTTATTTTTGCCACATGTACTTAAGGATGTGCAAATGGTGATTGAAAGGTGCATTGTATACAAAATGGCCAAGAGTCAAGTACTACCACAAGGCTTATATTTACCATTGCCAATTCTCACTCATCATTGGGTTGACATTAATATGAATTTTCTTTTGGGATTACCCCGTACAATACACATGAAGGATTCTATTTTCGTGGTTGTTGATAAATTCTCTAAGATGACTCATTTTGTTGCTTGTTCTAAATTGGATAATGCTATTCGTGCGGCCAATTTATTTTTCAAAGAGATAGTGCGTATGCATAGCATTCCTCATTCTATTGTCTCGGATCGTGACACTAAATTTTGGAGCTTTTTTGGAAGACTCTTTTGAGGAATGCATGTGTCGATTTTTGGTTGACTAGAACACGTCCGATTGTCCGCAGTGGTCAACCGCGGATCTGGGTCTGGTTGACCTCATGTGTTTGGTTGACAGTAGTTGTTTAGGTCAGCCTCCGTTCTGTTTCTAGTTGACCGTGAATTGGGCAGATTGTCTAGGAATGGTCCTAGGTCAATTGCAAGAGGTCCCGGGTTGACCTTAAAATGTATTTTTGTCATGCTTTTTAGTCGTTTATGCGTTGGTTGGGTTCCTAGACTTGGTGTAGGACCCTTCCTCCTGTCCCTTGTCACTCATTGACGATTCTTGTCCTTTAGCAAGGTATTAAGCTCAGTTCAATTTATGGATTTCTAGCTGATTTCCAATAAAGTCATATTCGATTGACTTTACATGAGTCTCCTTGATTGTTGAGTCTTGGATGGTCATAGGAGGGTCTTATCGACCACTGCGAGGTCTGGGTTGACATTCGCTTTGTGTCGTCGACTATTGGGTGGTCTCAGTTGACCACTATTGTGCTTATCCATCGTGGATGGTTTCGAATGGCTTTAACTGTGTCTTCCAGACTATTGAGTTGTTCAAGTTGAGCATGTGCAGTTCCGTTGACTCTTGCATGTCTTGTCGACCGCTGGGTCTTTTTGGTTGTTTGTTAAAGTTTCAGGTCGCCCGTGGTTATGTTTTAGTCAACATCATTGTTTGTTTCTTGGGCTTGTGTTTAGCAAACTTCGTTCGACTTCACTAGCTATACCTAGTTCTCAGTCTTGTTTTGTGTTCGGTCTAGGACTCTTGATGCATTCCTAGATTTGATTTCCAATTTGGGACTAGTGGTTATCCCTCTTGTGATTGTTGAGATTTTGACTTGGACTTTGTTATAGTTTCTAGAGATGTCACTGGTTTTGATCCTCATTTTCTATAGTGCATGAAGCTGGCTAGTCTTTAAGGTTGTTGTGGGCGTCATTGAGGTAGGGATTTTTAGACTTTTTGTATTGCATTACATCATGTTTTGAATTGACATTTTATGGGATACCACAC
Organism: Begonia loranthoides; assembly: GCA_022433065.1. Classification (NCBI taxonomy): domain Eukaryota; kingdom Viridiplantae; phylum Streptophyta; class Magnoliopsida; order Cucurbitales; family Begoniaceae; genus Begonia; species Begonia loranthoides. The sequence continues at coordinate 30,288,014 of CM039468.1, read as the reverse complement.
TTGAAAACCCAATAAAAAATCTTTGATAGCACGTCCATTTTTACGTATACGCATATTTTCTCACATTTACTTTATCGTACATGGTATTCTATTTGATATTCTGTGGTTATATTGGGAGCATGAATCCTCTTGATGCTTTGGGCAGTTTTGGCGCTAAAGCATTATGATGGTATCCCGTACAATCTTCTACTGTGAGAAGATTGATTGTTTTTAAGTACGAAGTGGTGATAGGGCATTGGTGACATGTCCTCGGGTTTCGAGTGCCAGAAGTCAAAGGGTTGATAGGGTGGTGATGAAGCATCCTTGGGTTTTGAGCCCTAGAACCTACCAAGAGTTATTAGTCATGCAGATTAGGAGGTTGTTAGTCGCTATGTTTTGACTCGCATAATACCTTTTCATTTGATGGGTGCCATGACGGCTCGTAGCTCCACTCGTCGGCAATCCTCGTCAACCTGGATCCTTAGGTAGCTAGTTGAGGAGCAATCCATCGCGAAAAATTTTATTTGTTACTTCAAAAATATGGGTTGTGTCGGTGCTAAGCTTGGCTCATCGACAGTTCGAGTGACATGTAGGATCTTCGCATCGCCGTCATTTTGATTCCACTATCTCATGAGGTGTTGCTTTTGGCAGATGATCACTTTTCTATGATTTTTTCCGGATGGGTCCTTGTGTGACCATCTCTTTTTACTGATGTTGTTTTTCGATGGAAAATGGTGTTGGTATATTTTGTGGTACAACTGTCTATGTATACAACAAGTTTTGATAAATCTACATGGATGGCCTTGGGCCTGTTGAATGACAAAAGATAAATTGATTTATGATTTAAAACCCATGTACGATATATGAGAAACATGACATTGGTTTTCTAAAAGATGAGAAAACAGTTTTTGCGTGCATTGCATTTAGTATGGATTCGCCTACTAAGTTTGTCAGTCACTTCTTAGACTTTATTTTTCCCAAGTTTGATGTATGGGTTCAATATTGGGTCATCGTCGAGCATTGTTGGTGTCCCTTTAGTCAACCTTTCCTTGGGTGAGTGGAGGTTGATTGGTGCAATCCCTTCGTCTCTGGTACATTGGGTATTTGTTGTTTGGTTTAATTCCTACACAGTACGTTCTTGGTTTATTTTTATACTATCATGCCTCTTGTTGATCACTCTATGGATCCCAATCTATGTGATTTGAGTTTTGAGCTTAATTTCATGTTAAGACTTCTGCTTCATCTTAGCCTTGGGCTGGGCGATTGAGTACTCTCTGAGGATCGGGTTGCCTGTGTAACGCCCCTTAGCGTTATTGTAATATCCCGAATTTTTATATTGGAATTTAAAATTGATAAATTGGAAAATAATTGGAAATATTCGAATTCGTCGAATAAGTTATCAGGATATGACGAATGACATTGCTAATAACATAATTGTTAGATATGGACTAAACTGGTTTTGGTGCAGCTCAATCCGAAATATGTAGGTGACTCCAGTTTAATTACGAATGCAGAAAATAAATAGGAGAGTAATAATGATTTCAATATTACGTGAAGTTAATAAGGGATAACCAATCAAATTTAGGATAAAAAGTTAAAGAAAAACACCTAAAATGGATTTTGGGACGAGTTGGGACGGTATTTGGCATCCTAAACTCTAAGCTGTCAAGGTGCAGATGCTGAAGAATGTTTCGGACGGTAGCCGAGTCGTCCGTTTTGAATCTGTACAATTCTGGGACAATTCGCACTGTCGCGGACGAATGCGGACGAGGATGGCTAGCATCCAAATGAATCTGTCCTAAATTTGGACACAGTCGGACGACTCGTGGACGAAGGGCCAGACGAGAAATCTCATCCTAATATGGCTTGCAGACGGTATGAACGAGTGATTAAGGACGCATTTTCTCATCCGAAATTGACTTCGGACGACGCACCGCGTCTAGAAAGTCAAAATTATCCAAAAAACCCATTTAAATCTGGTGTCTTTCTCTTTCTTTTTCGCTAGTTTCTCTTGAGTTTTGCCATGGGCGACATGTCGTTGGATGAGGTAAAGATATCCACCTGGCTTCAAGAAGTTGGACCTCCATTGTGGGTGTCCATCGGTGTACATCTCTGGCTCTGGCTATAAAGGAATGCAGTGAATTCTGGGTGTTCTATCTTCTCAAGTGTGATCTCTGTGAAGCCGAGAGCATAGACAGAAAAGGTTGGTAGGAAGTGAGAATTGCTGCAGAAGATAAACAAGCAGAAGAAAAAGATAAACATCTTGTTTTGTGGTTCTCTCGGGTGTTGGCTGGTAAGTGATTTCCTTCACTCTTTTAGTTTCATGGATTTTGTAATGATCTAAGTTCTGCTCTTTAATTGTAATTACTGCCGAGAGATATATTGGAGAATGAGAATTGTTGTTAAGTCTCGATTGTTGACTATAATGGATATGGACAAGTTGTTGAATTGCTACATATTCGTTAATTGTGGTTGCTGGAAAAAGGACAGGTGCTGGTTGTTGGAAATGGTTTTGTTGCTTTTAGTTTGGTTCCTACCAAGGACTATATGTGGTGAGTAATAAGTTATAGACTGTTGAGTGATTATGGCTTAGTACAGAAAGTGATCGGGTGTTCTTTGTAGTTTTCTTTATGCTTAATGGATGTTTTAGAATGTCTTATACTCAGTTGAATGTGCTTAATACAGAAAGAGGTTTTATTTTGGCTTGGAGATATGCTACAAGTGTGGTCTCGTCCTTGTTGTGGTTACTGCCAAGGGTTATGATTGTTTTATTTATGTTGAATATACTGCCTCTTGGATTGGAGTGGAAATATGGTGCATATTGGATTAATTTCTCATATACTATTAAGAAAGAGATTAAGTGTTCTCGGAATGTGTTTTTCCACTATTGTGTATGGATTGGTTCTTTGGCTAAGTCTTGAATGAGTAAGGAGTTGGGGATGTGAAACTGATAAGTATTCACTCGGTAATTTTATGTTAAAATAGGCATTAAATAGTTCTCTACTTTGCTATGGAAAATCTGGGTTTAGGATAAAATACTATTCGGTTTTGTAAAGTTAATTTATCATGACAAATTGATGGAATAAGCAACATTGTATGGATCATAATTACTCTGTTATATATGTTAAGATCTCGGAATTGGTAATGGGATGTATTAAGTGTTAAGGTTTAAGGGATTGTTATTAATGCATAGTTGTTATGGTTTTAAAGGTACAAAGAAGAGAAAGGAAACAGAAACGTGCTATGGACACCAGGTAAGTTGATGTTGATTGTGTTTTGGTCTTCGGACCCTACATCGCAAGAATTAGGATTGTATGCTATGTGTTTACTAGATTTAGGTTCTTTTAATGATGTGTTTATTAGACATTTATTGCATATAGGATTGTATGAATCCACGTGCATATTGTATGACATAATAATATATGTAAATAGGCGTGTGGAGGTTCGGGAAAGCAATGACGTCCCATTATCATTAGATCCGCTGGATGGACTATAGAGACCCTAGGTTAGTGACATGGGATACCAGGGTTCATTGCCTCCTGTTCTGAAATGCCCAATGTTCTCGTAACAAAGGAGTGTATACAATCTGAGTAATCCCCCTTGATATATATATTGCTCCTTTGTGGATTGACTGGGTTACTCATGGTCCCACGGTGTTTGTCATGTATTCACTCTTGGCTTAAATTGCATTATATGGTCATGCATTGCATTGCATTTCATTTTATCACTTACTGAGCGTTACGCTCATTAGTTAGGTCTTGTAATGTAGGTATGTACAAGAAACAAATGAACAGGTTAAAGACAGTGGATGATGAATTTGCACAGGTTGATCTTGTGGCTGGTTGGGCTAAAGAGTGAAAAGAAAAGTAATTGAAAAAGAGTTTTGTAACTTATTTGTTATTCTTTAATGTTGTTTTTATTCCGCTGCATTTTATTCAACGAATGTTATGGTTTTTGAAAGTAAACTGATAAAGGTAAACGTAAACTGATAAAGGTGAAAGAAAACTAAGAAAAGTGAAAGTAAAGAGTTTTAGCGATCGGCTGTTAGCGATCGGGTTTTATGAAGGAAAAAGACTATGATGATTTTACAAAAGAAAGTTTTAAATTTTACACATTTTAAAGAAATAGAAAAATACGGGATGTTAGAGTTATGTTTTTTTTTATATACATTTGTAGAAAACCGGGTCCTATAGAAACTCATGCGATAAGAAAGACTTTATGAAAACCACTTTTGAATTCAGAACTAAGTATAACGTAACCCTTATTAATTATATTTTTGTACTATTTTAAAACCTTGCAATGGAAGACTTTATGAAAACTCATTTAGAAATAATCATAGTAAAACCCATCTTTTAAAATAACTAGAGACCTTTATAGCTGTTTCCTTTTTAAATTTATCATAAAAATCTTAACAAATATTTACATTATTAAAATTCCTCTTTCTTAAATTCCCACCCACGGTCATATTCGCTTCGACAACGCTCTAACTTTGCTCATGAGAATTTCTCCTCAACTACATTATGAACAATTCCTTTCCATCATGTTCTTTAATCTCCATCATTTCCTATATCACAAGGTACATCTAATGAGTATAATATACAGTAAGGAATATAATCTAAAGAGTGTAACATACAAAATGCAACATATGAAATGTCTACAAGATGTAGCACGTAAAAACAATCTTTTCGTTCAGTAATTAGTCTTTCTTTGCTTTTTCTTTCACTATATAGTCTAATCGTTTGGGTTATCAGTCTAAGGGAGAGTGACACCATTTGGTCCACCTCATGCAAGACAACCAACTCAAACCCCGCCCATAACGATTTTTTACATTTATTCAATCCATTCTTTATATTCTTTAGTATCTTTCTTAATGAAAAAGTTTTTCATGAATGCATGTACATTCCTATATCATAATGACAATCTAACATGCATGATTAAAAGCAAATCCTCGATCCACAACCCATAGACATCCTCATTCATAACATAAGTAATTACAATAAACATGTCATCAATCTAGAGCCACATGCATAATAGACTACATCACCGAACATCATGGTACACATATCCTCAAATAATAGTCCTAAGGCATCATAAAACCATATCTGATCTCCTTCGTCAAGAAACCTTCACAGTTCACTTATCATCCAAACAACAAACCCTCACAATTTCTTTCTTCATACTCTTTCTCTCACAACATTACAGGCCATCCACAAAACACAGCTTTACGCCTCGGTGATATGTCTCACACATTGTTTCCTCATATGAAACCCTCACACTCTTCAGAAGCAATACACTCACAAATTTCTCATCTAGAAGCAATAATTCCTAACAACAAATTGATAGAGCTTCTGCATGATTTTCTTCCTTTGAAATCTCACTGCCCACGTCTCTATGTATAGACAACTTTTCTAATGTCCTAATATAAATGTCCAAAGAAAGATGGAAGGTCAAGAGGTGCAGTTCATTAACTCTTTCTACGTCTCAACATTAACTCTTAGAAGAAACAAGATCATGAGACACAATTCTTCCACATTCAACGCATTTAACGTCGTTCCCTTCGATTCCCAAACGTTCAAACAACGGTTCGCTTCATCTATGATCGGTTAAAACTCTACAGGATCCTTCATAAATGCTGGCGGTTGATCACGCTGGTTGTTCTCCACCATGGTGATCGATCGCCAATAATTCTTTAGAAAACTTCTAATTATCACGTCGGTCAATTGATGCTGGTTGATCTCTCCATGCTGAACGACCGCAGTTCATTCCTTTAGAATTATGTTTTATTCACATTATTCCTTAGCGTGACACACATGAATATATACATAATTTCTTCTTTAATAAATACAAGTTGATTTGATCACAATCAACCACAATGGTCAACCACCCCTTCAAACAATCATCCGCCATATTCTTCTCAAAATATATATATTCTAAACAATATACCTATATATATAGTACTTCTTCAATATATATACCTATATCCTTAATAAATCACTCTTTCAAACTATTCAAACTTAGATTTCCAAATATGTTTCACTTGACTAATGTCTTAAATTACCCAAGTTAATTCCAATAAATTCTATATCTTTAACCTTATTATTAACTAATTCTCATCCCTTACAATATCCAAATATGTCCAAATACATTTCCTCTTACTACCTTCACTGAGTATCAATCCAATTGATATCACCCAATATAACTTTAAGTATCTCCAAATGACTTCAATCCCTCTTATAATCTAACTATGAACCTAATGGGGTATCATAATTCTGTTATTCCAATTACGTTTCTCTTAACTAATATCCTTACATGTCCAACTCAGTTCTTATCATCCCCAAAATTATCATTTAAGCTATGCCTTCAACTCAACAAAGATTCGGGATATTACACCTATATTCTTCGGTTGGCACCAATTAACCACTACTTGAATCTTTACTGGGTCTACTTCAATTCCTTCCTTGGAAATTATATGGCTGAGAAAACTTAATTTTTTTAGCCATAATTTGTATTTAGAGAACTTCGCATACAACTTATGCTTTTCTAGTATGGATAGAGAAATCCTCAAATGTTCCCTATGTTCTTCCTCAGAGCGCAAATAAATTATTATATCATCGATAAATACAATGATAAATTTATCCAAGTACTCACTAAAGACCCAGTTCATCAAGTCCATAAATGCCGCTGGGGCATTGGTTAATCCAAATGACATAACCAGAAACTCATAGTGTCCATATCGCGTCTTAAATGCAGTCTTAGGAATGTTATCAGGTTTAACTTTTAATTGATAATATCCGAATCGGAGGTCAATTTTTTAAAAGACACAAGCTCCTTGTATTTGATCGATTAAATCATCTATTCTTGGTAGAGGTTATCAATTCTTATTGGTTACTTTATTTAACTCACGATAGTCGATGCACATCCTCATCGACCCATCTTTCTTTCTCACAAACAGCACTAGCGCTCTCTAGGGTGAAAAGCTAGGACAAATGAATCCATTGTTAATTAATTCCTCGAGTTGGACTTTCAACTCTCTTAGTTTAGCTGGGGTCATTCTGTATAGATTCTTGAGATAGATTCCATTCCAAGATGTAGGTCAATCAAAAACTCGATTTCACGATCCAGAGGCAATCTAGGAAGTTGGTCCAAAAAAACTTATGAAAAGTCTTGAACAATGGGAATTTCCTCCATATTTGTCTTTGATACCATTGTTGTCTCCAATATGTTAACAAGAAATCCTTCATCTCAATTTCTCATCAATCAATATGCCTTAATCGCAGAGATTACAGTCAATCTACCTTTTTCCTTGACTCCAAGAAACGTATGCTGCTTGCTATCACGGGGGAGAAAATATACTTCTCTCTTTCTACAATTGATCAACACTTGGTATTGAGACAACCAATTAATATCCAAGATAACATGTAATACCCTGATTTTTCGTAATGAGATTTAACAAGAATAATTAGAGAATAATTGGTAGTAATCAGATTATTTGAGCAATTATCACAGTAGTACCAACGACGTAATCATTAATTTATAATTTAATTGAATATATTAGATTTTAATTAGGGTTAAGTAATTAGATATAATTGGGGGATTAGTTATAATTAAAATGTGAGGAAATAATTAATTGAAGATTAAAATGAAATAAGAATTTAAAAGGGGTAAAAAGAAAAATAGAAATGTAATGATTGGGGGTGATTAACCAGTTTAGCAGGTGAACCGGTTTGGGTTGCTAAGGTTTGGTTCATGCTGGTTATGGTTTGGGTCTGGAAATTAAAGAAAGGGGAGAGAAAGAGGCTGATTGGCCCGTGGCCAATCTGCAAAGGAGAAGAGCGACAAGTGAGGGAAATGACAGAGGAGAGCTTTGCGATTGAGGGATTCGCTACTCCTTCAACCAATGCTGCTTCACAAGCGAGGAAATCTTTCGCATGTGAGGAGTGGATCAAAGCTTGGACAGAAACACTACTTTGGAAGCTTGGGCATTTCGTGCGAGGGTCGGTAGAACGCGGGCGAAGCTTGGCCGAGGTACGTCCAGTAAATTGTTTGAGGTTTCTGTTTCAATTTCTTCTTCCCGGTGTTCTGTTGATTGGGCAAGTCAGCATGTTTGATTCGTTGGAAGAAATTGGTAGCAATTGGCATAATGAAGAGCAGGTGTTGCGGCTTCGATTCGCTAGGGATGCGGCTGGTCCAGCCTGCGGTTTGGTTTGAGCCAGTACGCTGGCTCTTGCTCTTGAGAAGACAACAACGTAAGGTTCAAGGTGCTAGCATGGAAGGTAGACTGGTGGAGATCAAGATCCACAAAATTTGTGTCTGTCACCGGAAATAATGGGATAACCTAAATGATTGTTGATCCCACTATCATAGCCGTTTGTATATAAATACGGGAGGCAGTGTGTTCGAGTGTTGGCTGGAGCATTCTGGTTATGGCAGCAGGTTGTCTCGGATCTCAGATGCTCTATCGATAAGGAATCCTCCTTCCCTGCTGCTCTTGAACATTTGGTTATTTGGTGGTGCTATTTGATATAGATTCATTAGATGTTGAAGTATGTGGGTAACAATCTCTGTGTTGTGGTGAACTTCTGATGGTTGTATGCTAGGTTGTTTGATGTGTGTTGTCCTCTGTTATGGCTTCAATTGGTGTAGTGTGTTTTGCTGGGTGAACTACTGCTGCAAATTGGGTTGCCTCTGCAGCTCCTGTGGCATTTTGGTGTTGGCTGTGAGCTATGGTCTCAGGTATGCTTATGGTTTGATAGCTCTTCTGTGATGTCTAAGACTTGAATTTGTTGGATGATTGACTTACTGTGATGGTCAGGTTAACTGCTGTCGTGAATTAAGAACATGAATTTATTATATTGGATTTATACTCTGTCGATTGGGAAGGATATTACCTCACTGGAAATGCTTTGTTCTTTAATTGGTTATGCTGTGTAGTTTGGTGTTGAATGCCTTAAAATATGCTCCTGTTGATTATTATTTGGATGGATTATAAAACATATGCCCTGTACGTTTGGATGTACTGCGATAACCTGTTATTATTCTTTGAAGCATGTTGGGTATGGTTGTCTTGGTTGTGTGATGGTAGCTTATTCAAGAATATTTTAGATATAAGCCTTTGTTGGTGATTGTCTGAGTATGAATATGTTGGATATAATTTTGTTTCGGATTTTTACTCTGTTGGTTCGGGAAATGATATTGGTTGCCAAATGTGGAGATATTATGTACTGCTGCTCGGTTATGTGTTGTGCATTATTGAGTTATCTATTGGTTTGGTTTTGGTTCGCTAATTGGATTAAAATATATTCTGGAAATTGGATTAAGTCATTGTGTGCTACTTGGTAGTAAATGTAATTTCACACCTTGATCCAGATATTGTTATTGGGCGTTGATATATGGGTCTATAATATATGGGTGGAATTACGTTGGTCTTGCCATGTGTCACACTTAGTTTTCTAAATGCTATCAATCGAGATTAATTTATTAGGCTGAGTTATATTAATGAAGCGGTTTCATTTAGGAAACTTTAGTAAGTAACGTATAAGGATTTAGAATATAAAAGATGGTGAGATTAATAAGTTGATTAATTGATTAGACTAATAATTAAACGTTATTAAATTATGAAGGTACTAAAGAAGGAAGAAAAAGTTAACGTTTGAGCGTGAAGGCTTTAAGCAATTGAGGTAAGTGATATGTGTGTGCTTTAGTCCTTAAGGACCTACATCACAAGAATAGGAGATGCATGTTTCATTGTTTACAGTATTTAATAACATGTTTCAATGTTTGCAGTTTTAATATCATATTTCGTTGTTTACAGTAATTAATAGCACGTTTCGATATTTACAGTTTTAAATAGCATGTTTCATTGTTTACTGTTTTTATAACATGTCTATGTTGGATGTTTAATTAGCTTCCTTATTTAGACGTTTGAAGTTGTATCCATTCACGAGTATCATGCATCAGGAGTTTTAAAAGAATACGAAAATGATTTTTATGCATAGTTTTCAAAACGAAAAGAAGTACAAACGAACAGAAAAGGAAAAGAAAATACAAAGGAATGATTAAGAAAGATAAAGAAGAAGATTCTTGTGGACCAGTAGGCCAAGCCCTGCGCAAGAACAAAAGAAAAGAAAAGAAAAAATAAAGAAGAAGATTCTTGTGGACCAGTAGGCCAAGCCCGGCGCAGGAACAAAAGAAAACAAAAGAAAAGATAAGTAAAGAAAAGTAAATAAAAGATTAGTAAAGAGAAGAACACAAAAAGAGAAACGGATACGGATACAGAAACAGAAACGGAAATGGATACGGAAACGGTATGAGCACAGATACTGAAACAGAAACGGGAAGAGAAATAGAAACGGAAACAAAAACAAAAATGAGTTTCCATAAATGGAAACAAATATAGATATAGATATGGATAAGGATACAGAAACAGACACGGGAACGGATACAGAAATGCGTATGATCACAGATACCAAAACAGAAACAGAAATAGGAACAGAAACAGAAACAGAAAGAAAGTACGTAAATGTGAAAAAAAATAAAAGATAAAAAGAAACATAATGAAAAGAGAAACTGCATATAGTTTTAAATGGCACAACATGTGCATGTAGCATATTAGGTTATATCACTTATTGAGCGTTAGGTTCATAATTTATGACTTGCGATGTAGGTACAAACACGAGAGAAAATGATAAATAGATTAAGGAGCAGTCAATGAATGATTTGCACGGGCGAGACTTGTGGCTGACTAGGTTAATGGTATTAAAGAGAAAATAATTTTGTAAATGTAAATTAAATAATTTATTTATTGTTCTTCAAATGCTTCCGCTATGAAACAATTTAAAGTATTCTGCTGTAAAATGAGAAAAATGATTTTATAATAAAAGTATTTCGCTGTTTTTAATGATTTTAAGTAATGAGATAAAGTAAAAGGATTTTAACGGTTTGGTTTTTAGAAAAGAACTCTGATATTGATTAAAATATTTTCCACTATTGTTTTATAAAAGGAAAAGAAAAATTTTAAAATTTCACGTATTTTTGAAAAGTAAATAAAAACCGATTCGTTACAAAAAATCATACCTTCATGTCCATGACAATCAGGTCAGCATAGAAAATTTGATTGTTTATTTTTATGGCATAAGCCCTTAGGATTCCATTAGTAATTAGGTATTCACCAGAGGGCAAGAGGACACAATAATTACTCTCTTCTCATTTGGGGAAACAATTTATCCTTGCACTAAATCCCTTCGCAATGAAGGAATGAGTAGCGCTAGAATCGAATAAAACATATGCCGCTATATCATTAACATAAATCGTTCATGACACAACCTAATTGCAATAACATTACAAGCTACCCATACATTCCAAGGAATTTAAGTAACAACTTCAATAGTAAGGCATACTTGACACCGTAGCAGGTTGGTCGTCCCCTGCCACATCATCAATCCGTGCTTCCTCACCATAAAAGGAAAGGACTCTTGGTGCCACACCTCCAGATCCACCGACTCAAGTTGAGAAAAATTTTGCAATATGCCCAGACTCCCCCTATTTAAAACATCGACCAGTACCCACTCTGCATTCGCCAAAGTGGTTCTTCTTGCAATTTAGACATTGAATAGATTGATGAGTCCTTACATTAGGTGGAGAAATGTCAGCCACATTCATAGGGCGTTTATCCTTCATCTATCGTACTTCATATTCTGAAGGCTTCTTTATCCCTTCTTAATCATTGGTCTACCCTTTTGTTGCTGGTTAAGAGTACTTTTCAAGAATTTCTGATTCACATCGCGTTATTTGGCCACCATCAACTCAACATCTTTAACTTCTAATGTCTTAGCAACAATCTTTGTAAAAGGGACGCCCTTAATACCATAAATCTTGACTCTCCTAAGTATCTCGACTCTCATTCCATGGACAAACTGATGGACCTTGTACTCATTGTTTGCCACCAAGTGTGACGCAAATCGAGAGAGTGCTTCAAACTTCCTTACATATTCAGATACAGTTCTAGTTTGACACAACTAAATGAACTCCACTAACTTCTTTGATCGAACAGTCTGGCTGAAATATTTTTCATAGAAGATTTCTTTAAATTGATCTCATGTCAAAGCTTGAACATCATGTGCCGCCTTAACAGTATCCCACCAAAACCATGCATCTTGAATTAGCAGGTACGCAGCACACAAAACCTTTTCGGTCTCCCTAATCGTTGTATATTCAAATATGTACTCTAGAGACCAAATTCATTCTTCAGCTCCTACGACATCAGCCATATTCCTATTAAAGCACGGAGGTTTAAGTCTCCTAAACTTCTCCCAACCAGCTTCTACGGGAACCACCATTTGTCGCTAATTCTCATTCCCATTTTCCCTTTCCACAAGGTGTTCTATGATAGTTGTTAAGTGATGTAGAACATCATATCTGCAATCACGTGGAACAATATACTCTTGACCAATAGTATTCTCATATCTAGCAGTTCCATTACTATCATTATCATTCCCAATATTGGCTTGAACGTTTCCTATGGTTCTCCTCGCATTCTATTATCCTTCAATAATATTGTTTTTGTTTAGTTATTTAATGCTAACAAACTATTGTGGGGAACATATATTAGGAAACATTTAGATTTATTAGGCAAAAAGGGGTATTTACATTTTTAATTATTTTATGTATACGAGTTTAATGTTCTTAATTAAACCTTAAGCTAATTATTACAGAAAAGTCTAATTAATTGTTTTATTTATTTATTACACAAGAATTTATATCACGAATACTAGTAGAACTAAGCAACTACAAGTAATTACACTAGCAGAACAATTCATATTAGTAATGCAATAAAATAATGTAATGAAGCACTTATAGTTGAAGACACATGTCGAGACCAATCTTGTGTTACCAGTAATCTACAGAACCATGTTAGACCTGGATATGCTCTGATACCATAATTGTAACATCCCATTTCCATTTACGCATTTTCATAAAAATTTTGAGCATTTTGAAACCCATTTAAAATATACTTATTTGAAAAACATCATAGTATGATACGCAGAATAAAAATATTTAACTGTATTACAGAAACAACACAATTAAAATACTTAAATTCATAATAAAGTCTTTATTCCATTTAAACAACTTTTATTCATTAGAGCCATAACCCTCGAGGTCGATCTGTGCATGGTAACACAAGCTTGCATCGTATCACACTTCTTCCACGTTCACCTTAATTGGATCACAATCCATACCTACATCACATGAGGAATAATGAGCATATTACCCAGTAAGGAATATAAATGAAATGTAATTACAACCTCTATGACAACTATACATGCTTAAGTCTGATATATCCATAAGCTGGGTGAGAGCAACCTCTTAAGTTTTTGAACCCACCAATTGGATTTGTTTTTACGTGAGAGCAACCTCTTCAGTTTCTGAACTCACTAAAACTGAGCCCATTTACATTTACGTTTACTTAGTTTTGGGTGAGAGCTACCTCTTAAGTTTCCGAACTCACCCACCCGTTGAGTAAGAGCAACCTTTTCAGTTTCTAAACTAACCCAAATGGGCTGTTCTCTACGTGTGAGCAACCTCTTCAATTTCCTAACCCACATAGAAAATGCCAGTTATTATCTTCATTATTAATCAATGTAATGCATGACGTACAATCCTACTAATATGCTTATATGAATGTTACATAGTAGTTCATATATCGCAAACAATATTATAAATAACTAACAAACAATACTATAATTTAATACTAAGTGTACTTCCATTTATATCACTTGCCCTAACAATCATACAACAATACTGATGAATTATATTGATATAACTTTGAGTATGAGCTTGTTAAGTTGGTATAAAGCTAAAATTTGATTGCTATGCAAAAAATGTGACTCTTCAGTTGGTAGAAAGTAAGTTGTTCTGTATCACACTGATTTAAAAATGACTCTTATTAACCCTACTTTAAAGACTTGTTTGGGCGGACGTAGGAGATTATAACACTATTGGAGTGTTTTGCTGTTAATAGTGACTATGAGATAGTAGGACAAAATCCAGTTTTGTTAGTTGAGATTGAGTATCCTTATATGTTTATTTAGGATATGCTAGGTTTGACACCTAATGGTGATATAGATTTTGATTTTGAGATATTTTCCAACACTACTCCAATATTTATTACTCCATAAATGTTGACTTTAGCTAAGGTGAGAGAGCTAAGGACTCAATAACATGAATGCTTTGCAGTGTTGTTATTAGTAGTTATATTTTATTGTGAGAAGCATCGATATTGTTGTAACTTATTAAGAAGTATGATAGTTTGCTTATGTAAAACCCACCATTTTTTTATTAATAAAATTTCCCCATAATTTTTTTTTCATTATTTGAGGTCAATTTGTTTTGTATTAACACAATTTGTCGCATTCTGTTCATGTTCAACCATGTGTAAATTTTTTATCAATAAAAAAAAAATGTGAGTTATCCATGGTTCAAATGTGAGAAATGACGTCCAGCAAATCAAAGCTACAATGGGTTGAGTTTCAGATAACGTTTCAATTTTTGACAAATTAGCATTCCATCGTTTATTTAATATATAATATAATATTATATATTAAATATTAAAAAAAATTCATAATTTTTTTAAATAAAACCTCTAGCCAAAAATAGACGAGAGAGAGAGAGAGGGAGAGGACCTTTGCTACCGAATCCAAGTTTCTAACATTCCAATCAAGCTTCTTCAAGGGTACGCCAACTCAAACTCCTCATTTTCATTAGTTTTCTCATTCAATTTTTTATTTATGTTGAATTCATATTTTGAGATTGGAAACTCAAAAATCTTTGGTTGTTTTTGTATTAAATTGGTCAATCTATGGTTTGTACATGGAATTAGACCTATTGGTGATGAAAATTGGTGAAGGGATGAGTTTTTCACAAAATCCATCACAAAAATCTTGTCTCTGAATGTCCGCTGCTCAAGCTAAGTGACTACAAAAGACATTTGTGAAAGTAGTTTGGGCTTCCACATAGGATGTCAGTGGAAGCAGTTTTGGCTTCCACAGAGGATGTCCAAGTCTGGGCTTCCGCAGAAGTCACCTTCTACTGTAGTCTAGGCTTCTACAACAGTCGTTTGCTGTTGCAGTCTAGGCGACTGCACAATGTATTATAATCAAAGATTTCATCGTTGAATTGTTGTTTCCCTTCATCTTAAGTTATTAGTCTTTATATAAGAATTACCTGACGCTCCTAAAGTTTTGTTTAGAAATTTTTTGTCATTGATTCTTTCTACGTTGGGTACTTAGTCTCGGTATAAGACCATCTACGCCTTTTTCCCTAGTGTTGATAGAGGAATTCTTGATACCTTTTTTTTATTATAGGTTTTGACGATTTCATAGGCATCAAACCTATTCCCTAAAGTAGTGCTCCAACTAATAAGAAGAATAGTCGTCATCGAGGTAGGGATTTCTATACTATGTTGCATTATATCACGGTTTTCAAAACTCATATTTTGTGAACTATCACACATACAACCCAACGTGTCCTACTTCACGTCTATTTTTATGATATATGAACATCAGTTGTGCACATTTATTTTATGCGAGCATGATATTTTATTTTATCGTTACATATGCATTTGTAGATGAAGCTCCTGTTGTTTTTGGTAAATTTTGGGGCCAAAACAACATGAGGTTATCCTTCTATACTTTCTGCTACAAGAACATGTTTTGTTTGTATGACGTGATTGGGTAATAGGATAGTGATGACCTATCCTTGAGTTCAAATCCCTAAACTTGGCTAATGTGTTTGTTTTTATGATTGATACACAACAACTGGTCTTAAGATAGTTTATTCTTTTTGTCTCATGTGACAGACTAGATTTACGGATCGTCATTCATTGACGCGCCTTATGGACAGTTGATATAGTGGGGTCCGTGAGTGACCTCTTTTTCACTAGGATAGTTTTCTATGGAAAATGGTGGTGTAATACCTGAAAATTTTATATGAACAATTTTAATTAATACGTCAATTTAAAATTTAAAAGAAACAAATAGCATCACGATTTATGAACTTTAATGAAGCATTTAAATATTTAATTGTTAAATAAGTTACAAAATTAAGAAAATTAGAAAAAAAATTTTAATAGGGCTTATTGGGGAATTAAGAAAGCTAGATGTTAGGACATAATGTGTAATAATCGATGACAAGGAAAATTTTAATTATGTGGTTAAATTTATATTTTATGTTCTTGGATTAGAAAAGAGTGTAAGGAAGGACCAAGTGCAAGATGGACCGTTAGATGTGATCTAAGAATGGCTGAGATCAAATCAGAATGAAAAAAAGATGCTTCAACGGAAGTGTTTAATGTCACTTGTGTAACATTGCAATTATTCTTTCAATTTAAAACTCATGATTTTTGAAAATTTTTTCTTTTAAAATCACAGCGGAAGACTTTTCATTTGAAAACTAGCTTAAACAAGAAGTGCATAAATAAACTCCTTATTGTTAAACAATTTATCACTTAAAACATGACATATTGTAAAGCTTTAAAACATTTACAATAGCAGAAGACTAGTATTTACAATACCAAAAGAATTAAACAAAATTTGAAAACCTTCTTGATAAAAACAAAACACTATAACAAATGTTTACTTTCCTAAAAAATGTTATTACCAAACATTTCATTTCTTCTTTAATCTTTTAGCGTAACCAGCCGCCAAGCCCGCAACATACAAATACCTCATCAACTGCTTCAATCCCTGACCCCTTGTATACCAACATTACAGGACCTAACTATGAGGCTAACGCTCAGTACGTAGTATAAAAATAAAATGTGCTCATGCAATACTATTCAAACACACATAGTTTTCTATTTCGTTTATCTATCTTTTATTTCCTTTAATTATCTCTTTGAGTGAGAGCACCTCTTCATTTTCTGAACTCACTCACCCGTTGGATGAGAGCAACCTCTTCAGTTTCCAAACTCACCCAAATGAGTTATTTATAATTTGGGGTGAGAGCAACCTCTTCATTTTCCGAACTCACCCACCTGTTGGATGAGAGCAACCTTTTTAGTTTCTGAACTCACCCAAATATGTTCACTTCTGGTAAGCAATTACAGCATCAACCGAAATCTTTGCTAGCGGTTTTACACATCAATGTACAACAATCGATTCGGACATCAATCGAGAACGCACTAGTAGCCATGCACATCAATGTTAATGGCCTCACTTACCATTAGTTGGTCTTATTCGACATCAATCGAGAATAAACTAACAAACTCAAGCTATTCTCTTTGTATTCTTTTACTTAATTGTCTTTTACTATTATTTAATCTGTGACTCGTTCCCACGTGAGAACAACCTCTTAAGTCTCCCAACTCATATAGAAACTATCCCTTTACGTTTATGTTTATTTACAATTTAGTTACGTTTCTACTTTCGTGTGCATAAGGGATAATGATTCAAGCATATAATTCTATCTATTGTCTATTATCGTAACCTCAAACGTGTACCATATCCTAATTAAAGAACTGAACTTACATGTAATAAACATACAAGCAATCATTGAACAGTACGTCTTCAAATATAACTTAAGCTATGCATTTAGTAAACAAGCATCAAACAACACCCCCTAATTCCCGTGATGTAGATCCTTTCGGACAAAACACATGCAGTACTACATACCTATTCACATAAACTGTTCTTCATGAAACCTATTCATAATTGACACATATTGAATTATCAATACTAATATATCTATATCTATATATAGAACAACATTCCTTGATTATTCTGTAGACTTATCATCTATGTCCTAAACAAATGAACTTTATCTATTCTAACTTTCAACATCATAAGTTCCCAAACTAATCGTAATAAGAGCCAACAGTTACCAACGATCAACCAATGCAACAATCCAATAATAATAATCCTCACTAAATATTTTTAACATATAATATTAATAGATTACTCTATATAGGCGGGATCCAAAAGTAATACTTCTTTTCTCAAATTCCAACTTACTTTCAGAAGCTGTGAATCATTAGAAACCAATCCATGGCAGGACTAGTAGACCTAACCAAAACCTTCAAACTTCAACAAAGATTTATGACAAAGCATTTGTTACCTAAAGCACCAGAGACAACTTGAATCCCTCCTTCATGGTCTCATGTACTTCACAGAATCATCGCACACACAACTTCATCATCCTAGCAAAATGCTTCTGGTTCGGACATTACGACTCATTCCCAAGCCATCACACTCTAAACTCACAGTTTCTCTCACTCTCACAATTGATCTTTCTCAAACTCTTCTCTTCTAAATCTCAAGAACATCACACACACCCTCACTCCCTCATTGTCATCTCACCTTCTCGGTTACCTCTATCAACCATTCACAGCACTCAAACCTCATAAATCTCTCATCCAGAAGCAAGACTTCTCCAAATATTTTGACAGAGCTTCAGCTTGCATTTCACTCGCCCAACTCTCATCCCTTCCCTTTCAATTTATAGGCCTCCAACAACAACTCTTCATCATCCCATTGAAGAAAGAAGGCCACTGGAGGCACATGTAACCATCCAAGCATTCAAACAATCAAACGTTTCATCTTCAGACGTTGATTATCATCAATAGACGACCATAATAAATAGCGGTTGATCGATCTTCTCCATTTGCAGATCAACCACCCATCAGCCAAACGTCCACCAATTTCTTTTGAAAACATCAAATTTCATGTCGATCGATCGACACCTCGTCGATTGACCGCCCCGATCGGCAGCTGTCTCCTAACCATTTCATTTTTGCTTAAATTCTCCTAATTATTCCTATATATATACTCCATTTCCTTAACGTGACATACATGCATATACCTAATATATATATATATATATATATATATTGTAACCATAACATAAGGTCTTAATTGAAATTGTAATATCCTTAATTCCACTTTAGCTTCTCCAAACTATTATGCACTAAATCCATATATATATATTTGAACATCAATATCATCCACACCAAATTATACTATGTATTCCACTATTCTTCCTTTACTTTTGCCCAAGTTAAATTCCAATAACTGATAAGAACTTTATTATTCTCAAGCTTTTAGTCCTTACAATATCCAATATCCAATTACGTCCAAATATATTTTCTCTTTGGTCAACACTTGAATTATCCAAATACCCATAAATTTATCCCTTAATAATCAAAGTATTTATATTCCATAACTCGTCTTCCACCTTATTCTTTTATTAAATCCAATATACTACAAAATATTATAGATCTTATAACTTTAACCTTATTATATCCAAGTGTATTTTCTCTTACTAATTCACTAACTACCAATCACTAACTTAGTCCTGATGTCATCCTTTCTAATTCCAAGTGTCATCAACTCGTTCCCCAGTAACCTTAATCCTTCCTTTAAACTAATTATTAACATAACGGAGTACTATAATTCAATTATTCTAAATACATTTCTCTCGACTAATATCTTCAAATTTTCTAACTCAGCTCCTATCATCCCAAAATCATCACATAAGCCTTGAGCTTAGCTCAACAAAAATTCAGGATATTACATCCCTCCCCCCTTATATAAATTTAGTCCTCAAAATTTGTCTTAGTCCATATTCTTCAAGTACTCTTTCTCTCAATAGTAATTCTATTCTTTACTAACATTGCATTAGCTTGCTTCTCCATAGATTGCTCAATAACCAACCGATAACAAAATCATATAACAATTATCATTCATAATGTAGCAATTACACAAACAATGCCTTGATGCATAGACAATGATTTACACTTATATAGTTTAGTCCTTCGTTTTTACTTATTCTACACCATTAGACATTTTCTAGCAAAATGACCAACCTCGCCAACTTAAAACATTGTCCTGAACTAGCCATGCACTCCCCCTTACGACTTTTCTTACACTTCGGGCATTGATTGACTCATGGATTCTCAGTATTTCCTTGAATATGCTTCTCATTTCCTTGTAATTCACCCCCAATAAAAGGTCTCTTTGATCCTCTTATCTCCGACTGTTCTCCCATCAGTTGTTAAGATTGCATTTTCATCCCCACATTTCTATTGCGCTCATTAATTCCCACGACTTGAAACTCTTCATCCTCAACTTCAAGGGTTTTGGCTACTATGTCCATATAAGGTATTCGTTGAGTACCCGAAATCTTCACACCTCGATAAATTTCCAACTTGAGTCCTTAAACAAATTGGTTAACTTTGTGCTCATTATCGCTTACTAAATGCGATGCAAATCGCGACAACGCTTCAAACTTGCGCACATACTCCAAAATTGTTCTTTCCTGACGAAGCTTAGTAAACTCTATCAACTTACTCGTTCTTGTAGTGTGGTTAAAGTACTTTTCATAGGAGATTTCCTTAAAATTTTCCCACTCCATATTCTCCACATTATGCACTGCCTTCATGGAATACCACCAAAATCGATCATCCTTCGTCAGCATGAACACAACATAACTAACTTTCTCTTGCTCTTCAATCTTGGCATACTAGAACATACTTCTATCATTCGAATCCATTCTTCGACACCCACTGGATCAGAGATATTGCCTTCAAAGTATAGCAGCTTCAGCCTTTGAAACTTCTCACATCCTAATTCTCTAGGAGGCATAAGTTGTTGGTTTCTCTGTTCTTCCAATTCCCTACTCTGTTCCATGAACTGAATATGGAGCTCCAACACTTCTGTCAATCTACCGATCATTGCGTCTCTTGGATCAACATTCTGACTTGCTTCCCTCTCCATGTTCTTGCTACCATTTAACCTGACAATCTAATTATTTCCTTACGAATTATTTTGTAAAATAACGATCACTTTCACTATGGTATACCTATCCATCTACCCTATTCTTAATATTTTAGAATTTTATTTTATTTATTTATCGTTTTCCCCTAGTTTCCCTTGTCATTCTACTTTCCTACAATAGTGTTGTACTAGTTGTTTCAAGGCATTAAACTAGTTGTCCTACGAGAATTATATCAGGAAGCACCTAGACTTATCACTTTCTTTATTCTAATCTATAGTAAGGATAACCAAAAATCTATGCATAACACACAACCTCTAATCTATGTATAGCACTAATAACATAGTCTATCAACTTATAAAGTAAAGCAATATACTTACAGTCAATGAAGTATTTCCACGTTGTGACTTATGCTAGTAGGTAGTATACAGAACAGATTTTAAAACTTTGGGCTCTGATACCATTTGTAACATCTCAGTTATTCTTTGAATTTTAAACTCATGATTTTTGAAAACTTTTTCTTTTAAAATACCAACGGAAACAATTACGGCACCCAAACGTGTTCACTTCAGGTAAGCAGTTATGACATCAACCGTGAAGCTTTGTTAGCGGTTGTACACATCAATGTACAACAATCGAATCCGACATCAATCGAGAACGCACTAGTAACCATGTGCATCAACGCTAATGGCCTCACTTACTATTTGTTGTTCTGTTTCGACATCAATCGAGAACAAACTAACAAACTCAAGCAATTCTCTAGGTATTATTTTACTTAATTGTCTTTTACTGTTATTTAATTTGTGACTCTTTCCCACATGAGAGCAAGCTCTTAAGTCTCCGAACTCACATAGAAACTATCCCTTTACATTTACGTTTATTCCCAATTTAGTTACGTCTAATAAAAGAACTGAACTTAAATCTAATAAACTATCCTAATTAAAATTTTGAACTTAAATATAATAAACATACAAGCAATCATTCAATAATACGTCGCCAAATATAACTTAAGCTATGCATTTAGTAAACAAGCATTAAACAATACCCCTAATTCTCGTGATGTAGGTTCTTTTTGACAAAACACATGCAGTACTACGTACTTGGAGTCCTAAGCTTTACAAAGTTATCACATAAACTGTTCTTCACGAGACCTATTCATAATTGACACATTAAATTATTAACACTAATATATCTATATCTATATAAAGAACACTATTCTTTAATTATTCCCTAGACTTATCATCTATGTCCAAAACAAATGAACCTTATCTATTCTAACTTTCAACATCATAAGTTATCTAACTAATCACGTATAATATTAACTTAACGTTTCTCAGCAATAAGAGCCAACAGTTACCAACGATCAACCAATGCAACAACCCAATAATAATAATCCTCACTAAATATTTTAAACATATAATATTAATTGATTACTCTATACAAGCATGAACCAAA
Organism: Begonia loranthoides; assembly: GCA_022433065.1. Taxonomy (NCBI): domain Eukaryota; kingdom Viridiplantae; phylum Streptophyta; class Magnoliopsida; order Cucurbitales; family Begoniaceae; genus Begonia; species Begonia loranthoides. Next base: position 30,265,817 of record CM039468.1, on the reverse strand, counting down.
AAGTAATACTTCTTTTCTCAAATTCCAACTTACTTCCAAAAATAGTGAATCATTAGAAACCAAACCACGGTAGGACCAGTAGACCTAACCAAAATCTTCAAACTTCAACAAAGATTTATGACAAAACATTTATTACTTGAAGCACCAGAGACAACATGAATCCCTCCTTCAAGGTCTCACGTACCTCACAGAATCATCAGCCACAACTTCGTCATACCAGTAAAACACTTCTGGTTCTAACATACAGACTCATTCCCAAGCCTTCACACACCAAACTCACAGTTTCTCTCACTCTCACGATTGATCTTTCTCAAATTCTTCTCTTCTAAATCTCCAAAACTTCATACACACCCTCACTCCCCCAATGTCGTCTCATCTTCTTGGTTACCTCCATCAACCATTCACAGCACCGAAACATCACAAATCTCTCATCTAGAAGCAAGAATTGATGTGCCCCGAGGACCAATCACCCGCACTCTAGCCAAGAGGCTCATTTCTTTTCTAACACATTCTTATTTTATAGGAAACAATAATTTATTGAACTTTATGGAGGAGGTCACGCATGAAGATAAAGAAGTTATGCGCCACGTTCTCACATGGAGCCATGCAAACTAAATCGGCTAGCTCCATTCTATCCCGGGCTTGGAGGAGTTGCATTGGATCGAAGCTCTTAAGATTAATGTAGGTCCTTTGGTCAAGTAACAGGTTACAATTATATGTTTTGTTGTTGGATATTGGCTTTGATATTATTTTAAGGATTTTTAGAATGATTTTTGTTTGTAGGTTTGGAGGTGCTTGGTTTGCATACAAAGCGAGCCCTTATGCCCTAATTTTGTATTTTCAAGGGCAATTTGGTCATTTATTTTGAAGTGTCATTAGACGGTATTTAGTTCCCTCCAATGTGTCTTTGTAAGCACTTTTGGAAAACACTAATAGAATTTTCAGCCTTGTGCTTTTGAAGAACCACATAGGAGATTCTCTCGGCCACTTCATTTCTTCAATCAACCTTCTTGTTCTTGTTAGGTCTTGAGAAGGTTGTTATTTGCCATCTTTTGCAGAAACCTCCTTGTGTTGTTGTGCTCGTGGTGTGGAGATAGAAGACTTCAGCAAACCCCGGTTAGGAGAGCTACTTCTTAAAGTGGCTGAATCAATCGCCCCCTTGGTGTTGGAGGGTTAGAGGACCTCACCGATTTTTCCTCTCTTCTTCTTGCATTTTCTTTGAAAGTATTCTTGATTTTGATTCCCTTGAACTGAGACTCTATGTACTTGGATGTGGTGGAGATTTTGTTTTGATTGGGATTTGGAAACTAACATTTTAAAAGGAAAGAAAGTGATATCGATAATCTGTTGTTTGAATTCTAGATCTGAAATGTTATTTCCATCATTCATAACTCCATGTATGCATGATCTTTAGAGGTAAGATTTGATCGAGATATTGCTGGTGTTGTCAACTACTGACCCTATTATTTTGTGATTTATTGGACGTATGCAATTGAAGTTATTTTTGTCTTTGTATCGGTCTCCAGAATCTGTTTATTAAAACCCTAATCTGAGGGGGACTTTCCTAGAAGCATAACTCTGTGATTGTAAAGAATTTGAAGCTGAATTTTCAACACGGTATTCTCTGGATTATTTCTCAATAACCCTATAAATTGGAGCTCTTAATTCCATATGTATTTGGAGTTGTTCCTATTTTAAAACTGGAGCTCGGATTATTTATCTAACTGATAGCCGATTGTTATTGTTCACTATCTAGAGTCTTGGACTCTATCATCTGGTATCAGAACATAGCTCTTGCTTTTGATGCTATATTGTGATTCTATTAAGCACCTATAATGAGTACAAGAAGTGGAGTAAACTACGAATGAGGTGGGAGAATCGAGCCAAGCAATTCACAACCACTAGAGAGGGAGACTACTCAATCCGAGAAGACATTACAAGCTCAACTTGATGGAATGAAAGAAGATCTTCAAAGACCTCAACATGACTATGAGGGACCCTCTTATGACCATGTGAGAGAGCCTAGAACACTTGATCCTCGAAGGAGGTTATGCACCTCTAGAGAATCAAGAGGTCGAGTGGAAAGCTTAGATGAGGAAGAAAATTTTGAAATCGAGGACGATTTTTCTTTTAGTCCAAGATGGAGATCTTTTAACCATAATGAGATGAGGCATATGAAAGCAACTATTCCCCCCTTTACAGGCTCCAATAATGGTGGTGACTTCTTAGAATGGATGGAGAAGGTGGATAGAATTTTGAAAGCCATGATTTTTCTGAAAAGACTAAACTTCAAATGGTCACCATATAGTTGTCCAGTTATGCAATTCTTTGGTGGGAGGATACTAAGGCCCAAAGAAGGAGGGATGGATATGATGATGTTAGAAATTGGAGAACTATGAAGATGTTGATGCAAAAGCGGTGTGTGCCACCCCACTATAAGCAAGAACTTTATCTACAACTCCAAAATTTGAGGCAAGGTACATCCACGGTTGAAGAGTATTTGACCGAATTCGAGATTTATAAAATTTGTTGCTCTAATGAAGAACCTAAAGAGCAAAGTATTGCTAGATTCATTAAAGGCCTCCAAAGAGATATTGGGTATTTAGTGGAACTACAACCTTTCAACACTATGGATGATGTTGTTCAACTTGCCCTAAAAATAGAAAGCTAAAAGAAAAGGAGAATGAAGGAAACCTCGGCTCGACCATTTCAATAGAACAGTCCTCCACCCAATTGAGTCCCAAAAGTGATGATAAAGGTGCTCCTTTGAAGAACAATGAAGAAAAGAAAGTGTTTGATGATCAATCCAAGCCACGGTCAAGGGATGTGAAATGTTTCAAGTGCCTTGGTTTCGGCCACATAGCTTCTCAATGTCCGAACAAGCGAGTTATGATATTAAAAGGTGATTCTAATAAGTTGTGAGTGAAGATGAAGAGGAAGAAGCCTCTTGTCCTATAGAAGAGCTCGTGGAAGAAACATTTTATGCTCCAGAGGGACCTTTACTTGTGGTAATGAAGAGGACTACAACTATTCAAAACCATGATGATGAAATTGGGGTTAGAGACCACCCGTCATCCGAATCCATACAAGCTTAATTGGTTTAATGACAAGGATTCGATTAAGGTGACCAAGCAAGTTCGGTTGCTGTTTGTTATTGGAGGTTATGAAGATGATGTACTTTTTTATGTGGTCCCCATGAATGCAAGTCAGCTACTATTGGGGAGGCCTTGGCAATATGATAGGAAGGAAATCCACGATGGCTTCACAAACTTTTACTCTTTTAAATTCAAAGGAAAAATGGTTAACTTGGTGCCTCTTTGTCTGGATCAAAGCGCCCAAGATTATGAAAGTATGAATAAGGGGAGGGCCTAGACATCCTTATTCTTATCCAAAAGGGATATTAAGAGGGCCTTGCCACAAGGAGGCCCTATAATCTTGATGTTGTTCAAAGAAAGAGTTGAAGAATTGGGAGCTATTCCCGAACCAGTTTTGAAAGTACTCAAGGAATTTGAAGATGTTTTCCCCAAAGAGTTACCTTAAGGATTGCCACCCTTGAGAGGTATTGAGCACCAAATAGATCTTGTACCAGGAGCCACTTTGCCTAATCGGCCATCATACCAACTTAATCCAAAGGAGTCAAAAATATTATACTGACAAGTTACTGAATTACTCGAGAAGGGATATATTTGTGAATCGATTAGCCCATGTGGTGTTCCCTCATTATTGGTTCCCAAGAAAGATGGCTCCAAGTGTATGTGTGTTGACAGTAGAGCTATTAATCAAATCACGATCAAGTACCGATTCCCCATTCCCTGTTAGAAGATATGCTTGATGAACTCAGCGGTGGTACCATTTTCACAAAGATTGATCTTAAGAGTGGCTATCATCAAATCCGTATGCGAGAAGGTGATGAATGGAAAACAGCATTCGAAAAGAAATATGGTCTCTATGATTGGATGGTTATGCCCTTTGGCCTATCTAATGCTCTGAGTACTTTCATGCGAGTGATGCACCACCTCCTATGAGATTTCATGGGAAAGTTTATCGTCATATATTTTGACGGTATTCTTGTTTACAATTCTAACTTACCAACTCATATTGGCCATCTTCGATCTTTATTTGAGACTCTCCGAGCTGCACAATTATTTGGTAATCTTAAAAAGTGTTCCTTTGCCCAGGACAAGGTGTACTTCTTGGGGTTCATTATTACTAAGGAGGGCATGGAAGTGGATAAAGTAAAAGTAGAAGCAATTAAGGAATGGCCTGTCCAAGGAGCGTATCTGAGGTACACAGCTTTCATGGCCTAGCATCTTTCTATCTCTGATTTATTAAGGTGTTCAGCTCTGTCATGGCCCCAATTACCGATTGTATGAAATAAGGGAAAGAGTTTGTTTGGTCCCTAGTTTGCCAAACCAACTTTGAAGTGATCAAGGAGAAATTGTGCAACGCTCCCTTATTAGTATTACCTGATTTTACAAAAGTATTCGAAGTCAAATGTGATGTGTCACGACCCAAAGGGGGGCCCAACAGAACCGCCGGGTCAGGCGACCCGATTCTCATAGAGAACCCGGTTACCTAGCCCAAGGCGTAAATTAATTTGAAAGACTTAATGAGAATACAATAGAAAACTTAATGATACAGCGGAAGACTTAACGAACATCTAAGCCCAAAGCCAAATAACATGGGTTGGGTCCACAGAGTGATCAACATGAGAAGATAGTAAAAATATAAACAAGAAAGGTACTGCAGGAACTCCAATAAATCCAATATATAGCAATAACTGAGGGATTGAACAAGGACCATCCATTAGAGAATACTGGAACCATCTCACAACTACTCGTACTAATCCAGTGCACAAAACTTATACCCTAACCTGGAAAAAAAATGTAGTCGAAGGGGTGAGTGACAAGCTCAGTAGGGAAATCGATACTAAATGCAATACATAAAAACTGTTTTTTGTCATAACTTTTGAAAAACATATCATTTTTCTCATTTTACCGTACATGGATTTTTAACTGAAAACTCTTCATCAGTTTATTAAAATTGGCCAATGGCCCTCGATGTGGCTATATCAAAATCTGCTATATACGTAGACAGCTATATCGTAAAATATGCCAACATCGTTTTCAGTATGAAAACGTCATTAGTGAAAAAGAATGGTCACTCAAGGACGCATCCGATACATACCACAAAAGGCGACAAAAACAACACCTCATGAGTTTGAAGAAAAGAGGCAACATATAACAGATAATGATGAGCAATAAATTAAATAACAGAATTTAATAAAGGCGATACTCAGGCGATCGCAAAAGCCAAAAGACCCTGATCAGGTTTAAGGATTCGCAACCTAAGGACACGGCACATACAGCTGTCCTATTACCTATTTGCACTTTAGGGATTAAAACCCAAGGACATTTTAAAAGAAATCCCCTTTAAATAAATTAAAAGATACAAGAAATTTACCTTCACGCTGCAGAAGATGTTCATATCAAGAAGATTCACCCACAAAGTATAGAGAGAATAGAAATAGCAGAATACCATGTACGATAAATTAAACGTGAGAAAACATACGTACATATACGTAAAAACAGACGTGCTATCGAACAGTCCCCGTCAGATTTTTATATGTGGCAACCCACAAAATAATAGTTTGAAAACCGTGATGAAATGCAGTGCATAAAGTATAAAAATCCCTACCTCATAGGCGACCATGATACTCTTACCGAGTAGCCAGCAAACAGGCACTATCGGGAATGAAAATCGTATCTTAACATCTCCAAAACCTATAACAAGGTCGAAAACAAAATCCCAACAATCAACTAAGGGATAACAATTAAGTCTTAAACCAGACTATAATCCAAAATAGTTTCTAAGGATAATCTCTAGTTCAAAACGGAACTAAACTAGGTAGACAACAATTATCTGAAACTAGAAACCAAGCTTAAGGTCATCGAGATAAAACGAAGGTCAACCGGGACCTCGCAATGCCGACCAAATTCAACAATAATTAATTGAGACCTTTTTGTTTCGACGGTCAACCAAGAATCTCTAACGGTCAAAATGATATGATTACAACTATCTAAATCTCAATAATCGTCTAATAATCGATTAGGACAACTCAAGACATAACCGGAATAATTTTCCAAAATTTCTGACCGAAGTAAATAGTGAATTCCGGCATGAACAGTACCGGCGTGAACAGTGTCGGTGAACAGTACACAGTGAACAGTGTCCGGTCCGGCGTGAACAGTACATCGCCGCGGTGAACAGTGTCACCGCCGGTGAACAGTACTGCGCCGCCGACCGGACGATAAAAATTCTCCATTTTCGTCCGATTTTGATTTCTAACGACAAATAACATTACATAAACTTTTATTCTATCAATATAAACCAGAATTGTCTCCCGGATTCGAGTTTCCAACCTCGAATCCGAAACCAAAAATTTCTAAAATTTCAAACCTTAACTTGGATGGAAAAACTTAAGATTTCGAAAAATACCTTCACAAATATTACTCCTTTGGACGACGGGAACACAGATCTATAGTCGGATTTTGAAACGGTCACGGTCAGAATTTCTCCTCTCCTCTCTCCGTCGCCCTCTGCCTTTTATCATCATAGAGAAAAAGATGAAGACCTAATGTCTTCTTCTTTTATTTTAATTAAAACAATTTACTTTGTTTTTTAATAATATAATATATATAATAAGATATTTAATAAATTAAATTAAAATTTTATGAATGTAGGTAACACTAACAAAAGAATCAATAATAAATAGTAAAATAATATTATTAATCCCTTAGTAGAAATAATTTACCAAAATCATTTATGAAATTTAATTACCACTCAGTAAAAATTTGATTTGATCATTTTGACCATTTGACGAAAAATCACACGTCACCGCTACGCGACAAAACGAGTCAACCTTTCAACGATTGATCAAAAATTGGCGAAAAATTTACACGTGGAATTTTAAAAATCATTTTTAAAATCTGGGATTTTACATGATGCCTCGGGGTTAGGCATTGGAGTTGTGCTCATGCAAGAGGGCAAACCAGTTGCATATTTCAGCGAGAAGTTAAAGGGAGCTACTTTAAATTATTCGACATATGATAAGGAATTCTATGCAGTTATTTGGGCCCTTGAGGTGTGGCAACATTATTTGCTATCGAAGGAATTTATTATACACTCTGATCATCAAGCTTTGAAGCACATTTGAAGCCAAGGGAAGTTGAATCGTTGGCATGGCAAATGGGTGGAATTCCTAGAACGCTACCCATATATCATTAAGTATAAGAAAGGTGAAACTAATCAAGTTGCCAATGCTTTTTCAAGGCGATCTGTTCTATTGATCGAGGTTAATGCACGACTCTTAGGTTTTAATTTGATCAAAGAGTTGTATACTAACGATGGGGACTTCGGAATTATTTACCAAAACTACTTAACTAAGGCCGAGATGCCTTTTTATGTGGAGGGCAGATTTCTTTTCAAAGGGGGCAAGATATGTGTTCCTATTTGTAGCCTTCGGGAAACCCTTGTCTTGGAAGCTCATTGTGGGGGTTTAGTGAGTCATTTCAGTAGAAAAAAGACGTTAGAGGTGGTCCAAGAGCATTTTCATTGGCCTTATTTACGACGGGATGTTCAAAGGATTGTTGAACGTTGCACTATTTGCAAGAAAGCCAAGAGTCGTATCCTTCCGCAAGGATTGTACATGCCCTTACCCGTCCCTTCACATCTTTGGGTGGAAATCAACGTTGCTTTTGTTTTAGGAATTCTCCGGACACCTAGATCCAAAGATTCTATCATTGTGGTGGTCGACAGATTCTCTAAAATGGACCATTTTATAGCTTGCAATAAAACTGATGATGCTAATCATGTTACAGATTTATTTTTCAAGGAGATAATTCGATTACATGGAGCGCCCCGTTCTATAGTTTCTGACCATAATACAAAATTCTTGAGTGCTTTCTGGAAGACTCTTTGGCGAAAGTTGGGCACTAAGTTACTTTTCAAAACGTCTTTTCACCCTCAAAATGTTTAGCAAATAGAGGTTGTGAATTGAACTTTGGGAGCTTTACTTAGAACCATCATCAGCAAGCAGTTGACAGATTGGGACTTACAATTACCATACGTTGAGTTCGCTTAAAATCGAAGTGTGCATGGGACTACACAACACATTCCATTTAAGGTAGTTTATGGATTTAACCCTCTTACTCTGATAGATCTTATTCCTCTCCCCATGACAGATTATGTTAGTGAAGACAGAGCTACTAAGGCCACGAGGGTTAGGTCCTTACATGAAGAAGTGCAAAAATGCATTGACAAAAAGAATGCGGAGTATGCTAGACTTGCGAACCGGGGACGTAAAAAGTTATATTCGAAGTGGGGGACCTTGTGTGGCTACATTTATGGAAAGATAGATTCCCTAAGCAGAGAAAGTGCAAATTACTACCAAGGGCTGACGCACCTTTCAAAGTTTTCGAATGAATCAACAATGATGCCTACCACATAGAACTCCCAGAGGATTACGGGGTGTCATCTACTTTCAATGTACAAGATTAATCATCGTATTTGGGAGAAGACGAACAAGCAACGGAGAATGTCACAGATCTAGCATTGGATTTGAGGTCAAATCCTCAATCACTCGGGGAGGATGATGTACCCTAACGACTGATCACCCGCTCAAGAGTCAAGAGGCTTATTTCTTTTCTAACACATTCTTATTTTGCAAGAAAGAATAATTTATTGAACTTTACGAAGGAGGCCACGCATGAAGATAAAGAAGCTCCGCGCCACATTCTCACGTGGAGCCATGCAAACTAAATCGGCTAGCTCCATTCTATCCCGAGCTCGAAGGAGTTGCATTGGATCGAAGCTCTTAAAATTAATGGAGCTCGTTTGGTCAAGTAACACATTACAACTACATGTTTTGTTGCTAGATATTGGCTTGGATATTATTTTGAGGATTTTTAGAATAATTATTGTTTGTAGGTTTGGAGATGCTTGGTTTGCATGCAAAGTGAGCCCTCATGCCCTAATTTTGTATTTTCAAGGGTTTGTAGTATCATTAGAGGGTATTTAGTTCCCTCCAATGTGTCTTTGTAAGGACTTTTAGAAAACTGTAATAGAATTTTCAACCTTGTGCCTTTGAAGAACCGCGGAGTAGATTCTCTCGTCCACTTCATCTCTTCAATCAACCTTCTTGTTCTTGCTAGGTCTTGAGATGGTTGTTATATGCTATCTCTTCCAGAAACCTCCTTGTGTCGTTGTGCTCGTGGTGTGGAGATAGAAGACTTCAGAAAACCCCATTTAGGAGATCTACTTCTTGAAGTAGCCGAATCAATCGCCCCCTTGGTCTTGGAGGGTTATCGGACATCACCAGTTTTTCCTCTCTTCTTCTTGCATTTTCTTGGAAAGTATCCTTGTTTTTTATTCCTTTGAACTGAGACTTTGTGTACGTGGATTTGGTGGAGATTTTTTTTTATTGGGATTTGGAAACTAACGTTTAAAAAGGAAAGAAAGTGATATCGATAATTTGCTGTTTGAATTCTAGATCTGAAATCTTATTTTCATCATGCATAACTCCGTGTATGCCTAATCTTTGGAGCTAAGATTTGATAGAGATATTGCTGGGGTTGTCAAATACTGACCTTATAATTTTGGGATTTATTGGACGTATGCAACTGAAGTTATTGTCGTCTTTGTATCGATCTCCAGAATCTGTTTATTGAAAGTCTAATCCGAGGGGGAGTTTCCTATAAGCATAACTCTGTGATTGTAAAGAATTTGAAGCTAAAGTTTGGACATGGTATTCTCTAGATTATTGATTAATAGCCCTATAAATTTGAGCTATTAATTCCATATGCATTTGGAGTTGTTCCTGTTTTAAAACTGGAGCTCGGATTATTCATCTAGCCGATAGCCGATTGTGATTGTTGACTATCTAGAGTCTTGGACTCTATCAAGACTTCTCCAAATATTTTGACAGAGCTTCTACATGCATTTCACTCTCCCAACTCTCGTCCCTTCCCTCTAAATTTATAGGCCTCCAACACGGTCTCTTCATCATCCCATTGAAGACAGTAGGCCGCTGGATGCACATTTAACCATCCAAAGACAATCAAACGTTTCATCTCTAGATGTTAATTATCATCAGCAAACGACCATAATAAATGGCAGTCGATCGATCTTCTGCATTTGCAGATCGACCACCCATCAGCCAAACGTCCACCATTTTCTTTTGAAAACATCAAATTTCATGCCGGCCGATCGACGCCTCGGCTGCCATCTCCTAACCATTTCTTTTCCTTAAATTCTCCCAATTATTCTTATTGAAATAGTAATATCCTTCATACCACTTCATCTTCTCCAAACTATTATGCACTAAATCCATATATATATTTGAACATCAATATCATCCACACCAAATTGTACTATTTATTCTACTATTCTTTCTTTACTTTTGCCCAAGTTAAATTCCAATAACTGATAAGAACATTATTATTCTCATGCTCTTAGTCCTTACATTATCCATTCAATATCCAACTACGTCCAAATATATTATGTCTTTTGTCAACACTTGAATTATCCAACTACCCACAAATATATCCCTTAATAATCAGTATAAATATTCCATAACTCATCTTACATCTTATTCTTTTATTAAATCCAATAACTTCAACCTTATTATATCCAAGTGCATTTTCTCTTACTAATTCACTAACTGCCAATCAATAACTTAGTCATGATGTCATCTTTTCTAATTCTAACTGTCATCAACCCATTCCTCAATAACCTTAATCCTTTCCTTAAACAAATTATGAACATAATGGGGTATCATAATTCACTTATTCCAAATACGTTTCTCCTGACCAATATCTTCAAATTGTCCAACTCAGCTCCTATTATCCCAAAATCATCACTTAAGTCATATTCTTAGCTCAATGAAAATTTGAGATATTACAGCTTGGATGCGGGAAGGTCATTGGACCATTGGATTGAATTTGAGGAAGAAATGTGATTTGTTAGAATGGAAAAAGATGCTTCTATGAAAGGGAAAAATATCATTAAGAAGAGTTAAGTAAATAGGAAAATCATTGTTTTAGGTTATTGCGTATTTCTGCATTAGCAAGCGTGTCTACTGCAGTGAATTTAAGTGATAGAACATCATCGTATGGAAGAAAGGAATTAGTGGAACCGTTGGTGTCCACGGCAGCATGGGTTCCCATGGAAGGATTGGCGTTCATGGTAGCGTTGACGACCGTGAATGTAAGTTTTAGGGTTGTCGTGGCTGTTGGCCATTAGATGATAGGATTGTAGCGGATGTCCCCTTTGGCTGTTTTTCCATCAACTACTCTTCGAGCAGATTTCTAATGTAATGTGTTTCAGATTTTTAGTTAGATACAATTCTATCTTTGGATTGTTTAGGAAAGAATAAATTTAGAATTCAATATTGATTGAATTTTCTCCAATGAAATTCTCAGATTATAGTTCTTATATTGAAGGCTTAAGTCGAAACCCTAATTACTCTTGAGCAGTAAGGACGAGAGGATCTTTCTCTCAAGCTCTTGGCTAAATCCTTTTTCAAGCTTCTTAAGATAGGTTTTCCACTATAAGGATTTCAAAGTTGTTTTTGGACTGTGAATAGTGTTTAGACTTTATTATTTTATTAAGCAACTCTTTGAATACTTTAAGGAAAACCCAGTGTATTGGAGAAGAGTTGGATAGTCAGACTTTTATTAAAAGACTATATGTAAGAGATGTTTGCTTTGTTTGGCCTTTGGCAGCATCACATAGTGTTAAGGTAAGGTAGTATGTTTTGATGATATGTTGTGATGCTTATGGGTTGTGGTTTGAGGATATGATTATTGTTATTGCTAAACTATGTTTGAGGATGTGTTTCATTGACTATTATTATGAATTCTTTATTAGAGACATGTGAGGTTAGGTTAAAAGGATAATGACTTTGGAGAAATATTGAGTGTTTTCAAGCATAGATTGTTTCTTTGTGTTATTTTCTACATGCAATTTATTATGTACGTTATATGCATGATGTTTTCAAGAAAATAATGAAAATAGTTTTCATGCATACATTTTCATATAAGAAAGATAGAAACATAATTTAAGAAACATAAGAAAAAATACGAAGAGTTGAGGAAAGATTGTCCCAAAGATTGGTCATATGGGGGATAAGCCCATTAGTTCGGTTATGCCAGTGTTTGTCGTAGTTGACCAGGTACTTGAGCATTAAGTGTAGAACACTAATAGAGGTCTCGGTAAGGGGACTATCTTAATGAAATTCACAAGACTCAGTTGTGTGTCTCCCATAGTCATGGTTACTCTTCTTGTAAGAATCTTGACAAAGGTTATGAGGTCTTTAAACGAAAGAAAAGAAAAAGAAAAAGAAAGAAAGAACAAAAAGACATGTTTTTTTTTTTAAATTGCATGCTCATTATATAATGCATCTCTTACAGCATTAGACTTATAGTTTGAACTTTGTGATGTAGGTAATGATAGAATTGTTGAGGAACATGATGATAAGAACAATTGACAGCACTGTTGACGAAGCTAAAATGTTGTCGAAACATAGTTGTCTCGTAAGTAAGGATTTGAAGAAAATAGAAGAAAAAGAAAGACTTTTATTTTCATGTTTTTATTATGTTGGATTTTAAGTTTAAATGATTTACAAATAATTATGATTACATTATAATGAGTTTTATTACGATATATTTTAAAAGAGACTTATTTGGAAGACTTTCGCCGTGTATGGTTTTAAAAAGCACAATTTTTATGTATGATTTATTTTTAAAAAAATTAAAAAACAAGAAAAAAGTTGTAACGCTTCAGAGCATTACAAATAGTATCAGAGTACTCGAGTTAAAGTTGTTTATGCAAATTGCTTAACAATGCAAGACTCGTCTGAGAATGCTTCATCAACTATAAGTATGTTTATTGTAGATGATAATTTTTACCAAGTTACATTTTTTTTATTTGGCGATATTAGAGTTTTCTAGGAAGAAATATTTATTTAGATTATAGGAGTAAGAATATTCAAGACTTTTTCATATAACAAAATTTAAGGAAAAAATTTATTTAAGGTGGAAGAAATGTAATACTCAAAAATTTTACACGAACAATTTAATTATACGTCAATTTAGAATTTAAATGGAACAATTGGCTTCCCAATTTATGAGGATTTAAAATATTAAAACTATTAAATAAGCTACCAAATTAAGAAAATTAGAATAAAGAATTGAATAGGACTTAATGGGGAATTAGGAAACTTGGGTGTTAGAAAATAAAGTGTAATAATTTATGGCAAGGAAATTTTTAATTATTTAGGTTAAATTTATATTTTATATTCTGGGATTAAGAAAGAGTTTATGAAATGACCAAATGCAAGATGGACCATTAATTGTGATCTAGGAATGATTGAGATCAATTTGGAATGGAAAATGATGCTTTCATAAGTGTTTGATGCTGCTTGGATGCGGGAGGTCGTTGGACCATTGGATTGACCTTGAGGAAGAAACGTAGATCATTGGATTGGAAAAAGATGCTTCTACAGAAGGGAAAAATGTTGTTTAAAAGAGTTAAGTAAATAGGAATGTCGTCGTTTTAGGTTATTGCTCATTTTTGAAGTAGCAAATGTGTCATTGACAGTAATGAAAGGACGTCATTTTGGAAGAAAGATATTAGTGGAAACGTTGTTGTCCACGGTAGCGTGGGTTTCCACGGAAGGATTTGCGTTCATGGTAGCATTGTTGACCTCAAATGTAAGTTTTAGGGATGACGTACCCATTGGCCATTAGACAGACGGATTGTAGCAGACTTCACCTGTGGCTGTTTACGCATCCCCTGCTCTTCGAGCATATTTCAAACGTAATGTTTTCCAATTTTTTAGCTAGCTACGATTCGATCTTTGAACTATTTAAGAAAGAATAAATTTAGGATACAATTTTTATGAGATTTTTTTCCACGAAGTTCTCAAATTATAGTTATACAAATTGAAGGGCTGAGTTGAACCCTAATTACCTAGAGACACGAGGACGAGAGGATCTGTCTCTCAAGCTCTCGAGTAAACCCTTCTTCAAGCTTCCCAAGGTAGTTTTCTACTGTAAAGATTCCAAAGTTGTTTTAAGATTGTGAATTGTATTTAGAGTTTATTCTTTGAATAACCAACTCTTTATTTACTTATAAGAAAACCCAGCATATTGGAGAAGAGTTGGATACTTAGATTTTCATTAAAGACTACAGGTAAGGGATATTGGCTTATATTTCACCTTTGGCTATAGCACAAAGTGTTAGGGTGAGGTAATATGTTTTGATGATACGTTGTGATGCCTATGGGTTCTGGTTTGAAGATATGATTATTGTTGTTGCTAAACTATGCTCAAGGATGTGTTTCATTGACTGTTATTATGAATTATTTATTAGAGACATGTGACTTTAGGTTAAAATGGTAATAGCTGTGGAGATGTATTCACTATTTTCATGCATAGATTATTTCTATGAGTTATGTTCTGCATGCAATTTATTATGTACATTACACGCATCATGTTTTCAAGAAAACAACAAAAATAGTTTTCATGCTTATATTTTCATGCAAAAAAGATAGAAACAGAATGAAAGGTTGTCCTAAAGGTTGGTCTTATAGGGGATAAGCATGTAAGTTCGGTTACACTGGTGCTTGGCTGACATTGACCAGGTAGTTATGCCTTGAGTGTACAATACTAATTGAGGTCCCGGTGAGGGGGATTATCTCCTCGAAGTTCACAAGACTCAGTGGTGTGTTCCTCATATTTGTGCCTACTCTTCTCGTAAGAATCTTGACAAAGGATGCGAAGTCATTAAATAAAAACAAAGGAAAAAGAAAAGGAAAGAAAGAACGAAAAGACAAGTTTTGTTTTTACAAAATTGCACTCACATTATATTGTGCATCTCTTACTAAGAGTTATGCTCATAATAAGTTTGTGATGCAAGTAATAATGGAATTATTAAGGAACATGATGATAGGAATAATTGATAGCGCAGTTGCAGAGAAATTCTCATAAGCAAAGATAAAAAGTTATCAAAGCGAAATCAACCCATGGGTGAGGATTTGAAGAAAACAAAAGAGAAAGAAAGACTTTTATTTTTATGTTTTTAATTGTGTTGGATTTAAGTTTAAATGATATAATGAGTTTTATTATGCTAGATTTTAAAAAATATTTATTCTAAAAACTGATGTTGTGTATGGTTTTAAAGCCACGATTTTTATGTATGATATATGTAATACCCCAATTTTTTGTAATGGAATTAAGTAAAGTTAGTTGGGAAATTAATGGGGTACAATAGGATTATTGGAATAATTATTTAAGTGATGTTAGAATGAAGTTAGAAGAATAGTAAATTAATTAATGGGGAAAGTGAATTAAATTGAATTAGAATAAAATTGATTAAATGAAAGAAATGAAGAGGGTTTAAAATAAAAGAATAAATGAAGAAGTGTAGCGGCGATGTTTTAAGAGCAGGTGCAAAACCCCTCGGTATAGGGCGACATACCGGTCGAATGTGCATGTCGATCGGGATGTCGACCAAAGCAACAGATTTTTTGCAAAAATATGATTTTCTCCCACAGCCAGTTTCTGCTTCTTCTGACGAATTTCATGTGATTCTCCAAAACACGTAATGACTTTCCCCTCGGTATAATCAAGTTGGACCTTCTCCCTTGATTGGTGTGATTGTCCATCAACTCTTACTCCCTGTAAAGCTCTTTCTTATTGATAAAACGATGGGAGAGGTGAAACACTAGAGGGCCTTTGTGATTTTACAGAGGTGACCTTGGGGAGAAAAAGAATAGCAGAGAAGGGAGTCTGATTTCTTAGGGGAAATTTGTGAGTGAGAGAGGGAGAGTGAGAGCTTTGTCTTCTTCTAAGAGAGAATACGTGAAGTGGGAAGCAAGAGGGTTTGGTTATTGGAAGTGCAGGAGCTGCTATTGGCTTGATGGAGTGGAATTTAGCAATGATAAAATTGTCGGAGGTAAGAAATTGGATGCTTGTGGCTAGTGGAGGCCCTGCACCATGGGACGTTGGTTTTGATTTCTACTCTACCTTGATTTCCTGCTGAAATTCGTTGATCTGCTTGGTTAATTCATTGAAATTGCTTGAATAAATGTTGCTAATTTCCTTGTTGCAATTGTTAAAACCTTGCTGAAATTATTAATCTGCTTGAGCTGTTGTGAATAAGTGGTTGAGTTTACCTTGGATAAGTACTGGAAATTGTTGGTCTTTGCTTTTGCCTTATTTCTTGCAACAAATTGTTAAGCTGTGAATGAGATAATTAAGCTGTGAATGGAAGAAAGTAAACATTGTTGATGATAATTAGATGAAATCATGGTCATTTACTAAACTGCTATGATCTTTGATAATTAGATGAAATCATCGTGATTCATTAAACTGCTATGATTTTTGAGAATGAAGGATGGCTTATTGAAGTTTTAAAATCATGAAGTCTAGTGGTTGTTCAATTTTGAAGCACGGCTTTGCCTATATTTTATTTTTGTTCTGCTGTGAAGTATCATATCACATTTTGTTTTAGTTTCTGTTAAGTTAACAAGAAATGAGAAAAAAAAAAAGGGGGACCGATGTGTGAGGTGAGAAAATGGATAATGGAAAATAGGTTTAAAGTATTACTCTGTTAAATATAAATTTTTCTTTGTTAATTAGCATATGAATTGTCTCTGCTAAATAAAATATAAACTACTCTCTGTGAAATTAAGATACGATTG
Organism: Begonia loranthoides; assembly: GCA_022433065.1. Taxonomy (NCBI): domain Eukaryota; kingdom Viridiplantae; phylum Streptophyta; class Magnoliopsida; order Cucurbitales; family Begoniaceae; genus Begonia; species Begonia loranthoides. The sequence goes on along the minus strand of CM039468.1, from coordinate 30,249,052 downwards.
TTTCCTGCTAATTAATATATGAATTGTTTCTTGTTAATTAGCATAAAATGCTCTCTGTTAAATTAATTGGCATATGAACTGCTCTTTCCTCTTTGTGCATTATATATTATTGTGATCTAGACATGACACGACATTCATGCATCATGATAGGGCTTATGAAATTGTTGACACATGCATGACATGCATAATAAACGTAAATAGACGTGTGTGGATTCGGGAGATGGGTGACGGTTATGGGTGGGAACACCCCAAATGGATTGCTCGTCCTAAGTAGGGATTGAGTTATGGTTAAGTCCACACTGACCAACAAATGTATCCCTTCTCTTGTTCTGGATATCCCCAATCCTTGAACTGAAGAGATTGGTGACCGTCATAGGTGGGAACACCCCAAATGGATAGCTTGTCTCATGTAGGAATTGAGGTATGGTAAAGTCCACAATGACTAATAGATATATCTTTTCTCTAGTAACAAAATATAAAGACAGAAAAGATCGGTTCTTTTATGAGACATATGTTTAATAAAATGAATGAATAAGCATAAATAGGCGTGTGGGGGTTCAATAGATGGGTGTAAGTCATAGGTGGGAACACCCCAAATCGATAAGTCGTCCAAAGTAGGGATTGAGTTATGGTTAAGTCCACATTGTCCAACAGATGTATCCCTTCTCTTGTTTCAGAAATCCATAATGCTTGAACTGAAGAGATTGGTGACGATCATAGATGGGAACACCACAGATAAAAAGCTCGTCCCATGTAGGAATTGAGTTATGGTGAAGTCCACACTGACAAACAGATGTATAAAGATAGAAAAGATAGGTTCTTTTTTGAGATAAACAGAACTATCATAAGCATAAGCATGAGCATGAGCATGAGCATAAGCATTGCATTTCATCATATTTCTTGCTAAGCATTAGGCTCATTGTTTTACCCCGTGATGTAGATATATACGAGAAACAGAAGAACAGGTCAAGGACAGTTGGTGAAGGATTTTCACTGGCAAATCTTGTGGTCAGCTAGGCTAATGGTATGTAAAGAATTTTGTAAAGGGGTTCGTAAAATATTTAAATTGCAAAAGAAAAGAATGGTATTTATTTATTGCTTTGTTTTCAAATATATCTCGATGCGTTCAATAAAAGGTTTTTAAGAAAGGAATTTTATTAATCTTTTTATTGGGTTACAAAAGAAAAGTCTTTCGTTGTTTCAGAAAAGAAAATAAAATTTTTTAAATTTCACACGATTTTAAATAGAAGAAAATTGGGGCGTTACAATATATTTTTTAAAAAAATAGCAAAAAAATGTTTTACCACTTTAGGGCTTTACAAATGGTATCAGAGTACCTGAGTTAAAGTTTTTTCTACAAAATGCTTGACAACGCAAATCTTATCATGAGAATGCTTCCTCAACTGTAAATATGTTTACTTTAAATGATAATTTTGACAGAGTTATATTTTTTTATATGCTGCTATTAGGGTTTTCTTGAAAGAACTATTTATTTGGATTATAGAAGTAAGAATATTCAAGACTTTTTTGTAGAACAAAATTTATTTAGGATGGAAAGAATGTAATACTCAAAAAATTTACACAAATTATTTTGATTAATATGCCACTTTAGAATTTAAAGGGCACAATTGGCATCACGATTTATGAATTTTAATGAATGATTCAAAATTATTAAATGAGTTGGAAATAATAAAATTGGAATAAAGAATTTTAATGGGACTTAATGGAAAAACAGGAAAGCTAGGTGTTATAAAATAATGTGTAATAATCCACGGTATGAAAAGTTTTATTTATTAGGTTAAGTTTATATTTTATATTTTGGGATTAAGAAAGAGTGTAAGGAAGGACTGGATGCAAGATGGACTTTTGGATATGATCTGGGAACGACTAAGATCAAATCGAAATGGAAAAAGATGTTTTCGTAGAAGTGTTTGATATCGCTTGGATGCGGGACGTCGTTGGACCATTAGATTGAATTTGAAGAAGAAACTTGGATTATTGGATTAGAAAAAGATGCTTCTGTGGAGGGGGAAAATGTCATTTGGAAAAGTTAAGTAAATAGAAACATCGTTGTTTTAGGTTATTACGCGTTTCTACGGTAATGAACGTGTCCACGACAGCGAATTTATCTAATGAAATGGCGTCTTTTGGAAGAAAGATATTAATGGAAATATTGGTGTCCACGGTAGCATGGGTTTTCGCTAAAGGATTGGCACTTATGGTAATGTTGGTGCTGTGAATGTAAGTTTTAAGACTAATGTGGTTAGTGATCATTGGCCATTGGACGAGCAGATTGTAGGGAATGTCCCTTGTGGCTGTTTGCGCATCTGCTACTCTTTAGGGAGATTTCTAACATAATGTTTTCTAGATTTTTAGCTAGCTACAATTCAAATTTTGTAATGGTTAGGAAATAATAAATTTATGATACAATTTTGATGGGCTTTTCTTACACAAATTTCTCAAATTATAGTTCTATAAATTGAAGGGTTGGGTCAAAATCCTAATTACCATAAAGTCGCGAGGATGAGAGGAACTTTCTCTCAAGCTCTTGGGTAAACCCTTGTTCAAGCTTCTCAACGTACGTTTTCTACTGTAAGAATTCCAAAGTTGTTTTTGGACTGTGAATGGTGTTTAGAGTTTATTATTTTATTAACTAAATCTTCGCTTACTAAGAAAACCCAGCTTTTTGGAGAAGATTTGGATAGTCAAACATTCATTAAAGACTACAGTTAAGAGATATTTGTTTGTGTTTGACCTTTGGCTACATCACAAAGTTATAGGGTAAAGTATTATGTTTTGATGGGTTGTGGTTTGAGGATATGATTATTATTGTCTCTACACTGTGTGCAAGGATGTGTTTTATTGACTGTTATTATGAATTCTTTATTAAAGACATGTGAGGTTAGGTTAAAAAGATAATAACTTTGAAGATGTATTGACTGTTTTCTACTACAAGTGTATTAATTTCAATTGACGGTAGCATGACTCGATCCTTTCTCGGATCCGATAATTTCCAATTTGCATCACAACTCCTTTAGGTCATGACAAAGAGTATTTGATTCTATTCATGCCACTTATGTTTTACTTCTTGATGAAAGAGAACAAAAAGACCAAAACAACAAAATAAAAGATAGTCATAAATTTCAAACTCTTTGTTGTCTTCCCAGAGAAGATGAAGTTAACTAGTCTTAGCATGATTAATCTTGATTAACTAACCAAAAATTTTATAGGTTAAGGTTTATTATTAGGATATATGCTCTCGATCATCCAATCTATTAATGTTTCTTCAGAGAAAAGGTGAGAATGTCCTCTAATGTGAACACATTTGTCCAAGTGAAACACCTTTCAAAACTCTGACTCCAAGTAGTCAAAGAGAGAAGTTCCCCAATGTTGAAATCTATGGAATATTCTTTGCTGAATTATTGTCTTTGTCATCCGCAATGCCATCACTTTCTTGATCATTTGAGTTTTAGATGGAACTATTGGAGTTGAGCGCGGAGTCTTCGTTTGAAACCAAGGTTTTCATTTAAGTCTCTAATTCTTCTCAAGCCACATATGCTTCACTTCTTGATGAACACATTGATCTAATTCTTAGTGATAAAATTCAATTGGTTCAATTCATCACGTTAAACACTTGGACTTGACTTTGTCGGTCTTAATTTTGTTAGATTTTTCAATTATTTTGATGGGTTTACATATGATATGTATCATATATCATAAAGTCATCATTATGTGACGTCAATCGAAGTGGTTAGTTATAGTTAAGTATCTGAGATTAAAATATACATGACTGTAAGAGTAAAGCCCATTGGAACCTAGACATGTGTAAGAACATGTTTTTAATTATTTTATTGGGAAAATGACAAATTAACTATCGTGGTTTGCGATCAATGACAAGTTAACCACTATCCTTTATTTTCTAACAAATTAACCATTGATGAATGGGAAAATGACAAAGCCAACATCGTTGTCACGTTTGTCGTTAACAAGCTGATCTGGAGCCGCCGCAGTTCATACACAAAACGCACAGCTCCGTGGTTTTCCAAGAAAAGAAGGCTAAATTTGGCTTGCACGCCACGGTGTTTTGGGACGCCACTGCTGCGTTTTAGATGCCGCCATGGCGTGTTTTGGACGCCATCGCTGTGTGTTTTGGACATCGCCGCGGAGTTTTAGGACGCAGCCGCAGCATCCCAAGAGACCGTAGCGGTGTTTCAGGACCCCGCTGCTGCGTCCCAAGAGATCGCAGTGGCGTTTCAGGATGCTGTCACGGCGTCCTAAGACTCCGCCGCAGCATCCCTCTTTTCAGTCAGCAGTATACATAACGGCGAAATGTTAGGGCTCGCCATTTTCACCCATTTTCATTGCGAACAAACACCGAATCCTCTCGGCGACCCATTTTCACCATGAACAAACACCAAAAACTCTCGACCATTTTTTATCATAATGTATTCTTGAGCAAAGAAATTGGCTATCAATCGTGGAAAGGCAACGGCGGAAGCTATGCAAGCCGCGGCGGTGGACGATGAGCAACCTGCGGCAGTGGACGATGAGCAACCTGCGGCAGTGTAACACGAAGACACCACCGTGGACGAAGACACCGTGGTGGTGCAAACTGAACCCGAGCCTAAACAAGGAGAAGTCGGAGGCTCATTGGTCTAGTTCCAACCCATTTCAACAGGTTTAAGGTCCAAACTATTCATGATAGCGAATTGCAAAACACAGTATGAAGATGATATACAACACCGTGCAATTAGTGTTTCCAAAATAGTAGATTTGGACTCTTTGGCAGGAATGGGACTTAAACAGTTGCTTGAAGATCCTGGATTAGCCGGATTGTGCTAGATGAGGGTCAGTTATTACGAGAGAATTATTAGAATGTTTTCTGCAAATTTGAAACTCTCCACCGAGCCATTAGAGGTACGAACGTACCTTTTTGGATGGGAGTTGAGGTTCACTCCCAACGATGTAAATATAATGCTTAGATGTGTAATGGATGGGCCAAACGATCAATATTATCACATGTCTCGGGAGTCATAATTCGTCAACCGAGGAGAAGGGCTAGCGGTGCTTAGATTGTTGCATCAGGATCTCGAGGTTGCCCAGTACAACAAGCCAAAGGGCAAGGAGTTGAATGTCATAACCCGATTGATCCACCTGATCATGACTTACATGATTTTGCCTCGGGATGGGCATCGAGACCATGTTAGCTGCATGGATCTCTATATGCTGGAGAAGGTGTTCACCAGGAAAAAGGTGGACATCGGATATATCATCTTGAGCCACATGCATGAGGTGCTCAACAACCCAGCCAATAACCTGTCGTACAATTGGCTTATCCAGACGATCGTTGAGCAGTATGGGGTACCCATCTTGGAGAAAGGGCCAAGAATTGAAGAGTCAAGCAATGACGTGTACAACAAAGCTAAAGTGGACTGAATGGGGATCACCCAAGTTGGAGGGGGATGGGTCCGCAAGTCCAAGAAGCAGGCAACACCTCCACCCCCCTCAGAGCCTCAGCATTCAGCCCCCTCAGCGGAATAGCCCCCTCCTCAGACATCTCACTTTACTTCGATGTCGAGGAGACGTCCGCTTGGATGAGCAGGATGAAGGAGCTCCATAATATGGCGATGACCAGAATGCAAATGATGGAGGAGCACCTACAAATGCAACAGGTCCAAATACGAAGAGGGGAGGAGCTCGCAGAAAAGCGGCATCGCAAAGCAGAAGAGTGGCATATGCAAGTAGAAGAGAGACACCGTGAGCTGGTGGCAGCACTTCAGAGACGTGAGGCGATCAGCTCGTACATCAGCCTTGACATCGTCCTCTCAAGTAACAGATGTCACATACCGCTTGTAAGTTATTTACTTTATATGCAAAGTCCAGTCCTTACTTTATTTGTCTTTGACGTAATGACGTGTTGTTAATTTGTAACACCAGTGCCGTAAGCCACCAACCTGCTCCTCCAGCCGTGCCTACCGAGTTTCAGGGGACCAGTCAATTCAAGCCTCCGCCCCTTAGAACTGTGCGTGTGGTATGTCTTTCATTTGGTTATATATGTGTGTTCGTTCATGTTCATGTTTTGTTAGTCTGATGGCGTTTTTACTTTTTGGTTGTAGTCTTGGGATTTGATAGACATGTCCAAGAAGTATGTCTAGGCAAATACTCCGAAGAACATAGAGACTTGCACAGTTCTTGGGGGAAAGTGATCGGCGATGATTATGTCGTCATTGATATCATCTTCCCGGAGCAAGTCGGGATGTCAGATACGGTGAGAAGCCTTCTTTGTATGTTAGTGTATAAGATTTTATTTTAGTACTCATCCGCACTTATATGCAGTGCTATGCGGTCGACGAATCAGCTGTATTCCCGTTTCATCAGGAAAACCGTCTACTCTCAATAGGGTGGATTAATGTAAGTAACCTTCTCGCTTCTTCGGGTTGTTGTTCATGTTTACTAAGATCATCTAATGTGTTGTTTACCTTTGCAGAAACACCTGAAGTATAGTTGTTTTATGTCCTCCGTTGACTTGCACACTCAATTCGTTTACTAGCTAGTGATGCCAGAAGCAATCTCCATCATCATAGCTCCCACTAACAAAGAGCGGTATGTATTTTCCCTTGTGTAAATTCTTAATATTTCTTTCCATGTATTTTACCAGCAATTGTTCCCTTTGTATTGTAGGTCGTGCAGTGTCTTTTGGTGTACGAGTGCAGGGATGATGGTGATGCGACAGTGTACTATTCCAGAACAATTCCACAAGCACCACGTTGTAGCCTTTGAGTATGAGAGTCCATTGTTCGACACAGTAGATTTTGCGGTCAAGGATTTACGGCTGAAACGGACCAGGAAGAAGGCAGCATAGTTTAGTTCAAGGATTTACGTTGTAGTTTTGTTCAAGGATATACATTGTATTTTATGTTTAGTTGAATTTGTTTACATTTACGTTGTAATTTATGTGTAGTTTACATTTACTTTGCAAATGATATGTTTGGATGATATGTGTAGTTTACATTTATTAGATAAATGATATGTTTGGATGACACTGGAACTGTTTGGGATTTTGTGTAGGATGTATGAGAATAGCTTTGGGGGAGTAAAGAAAAAAGGGAGACTCTGGCAAAATTTTTATAAATTGGGGTGAAGATAAGTGAAAAGTAAATCCTGTATGACCTAAATCAAGTACATAATTAAAGAAAAGTGTATGGACAAGCTTCGGTGAATTCAGCACAACAATTTTCGCAAGCCGCGGTGGTTTATAAGCAAGCCGCAGTGGCTTGCATGACAAACCGCAGCGGCTTGTCATGTCATGGTACCTGTAATCAAATTCCATGCACACTCCACAACCAAATGGCGAGCCGGTTGCTGATATTGGACACAAAAGGTCCGTCACGCGAGCCAGCTTTTCATTTTTTTTCACGATCCTACCCATAATGCCATTTCAAATGATCTCAAACATACTTAGAATCAGTTTGTCTCGAGCTGGTAGGATGCAGGCGTTGAAGGACTCACTGAGGTTGTTAAGGCTTAAGTCGCATTTGGGGATGGAGCAGAAGACATGTTTGGCCCAGCAGGTCACATCTATTCCTTGTAGATAGTTGTGGGCCGTCGGGTCAAGCAAAAATAACTTGGTCATCTCTCTCTCAAACTGCCTCACTTTTGTGGCTCTAGATGCGGCCCACATTGAATCCTTTAACAACCTGCCTTTAAATTGTTTTTGAAAATTGTCATACAGGTTTTGGCTGCAAAACCGATGGTTCGCTTGTCCTGCCTTCTCTCTGACAGCTTGCACTAGCCCTTGCAAAGATTCATAATATGAGTCAAACACTGGTACAAAATGCATAACATAAAAGCAAAAGGCAAAAGCAATCAACTGTCCATCCATTGCAGATGGGGTGTTTAGATCATCGAGCAACAATTCCAAAAACCAGCTCCACGAAGCCCTATTTTCTGCTTCACAACTGATACAGCAATCGGATACATTCCATCGTTCCCGTCGATGGTGACAGCAGTGAGTAGCTGGCCTAAAGTCGCTCCCTTCAAGTGGCAACCGTCCAAACAAATAACCAATCTACCACAGTTCCGTACGACCATCTTGCATGCAGCCAAACACATGTATATTCTTTTAAATGCACTCATGTCCAAGTTAACGAGCACCGAGCTTCCAAGATTAGACCTCCGAATCTCTTTGGCATATGACCATATGAGCTTGTATTGCTCATTGTCATCCCCTTCATTAATTTGTTTGGCCGCATTCCTTGCCCTTCTAGCAAGGTTGGGTCTAATGTTGACGTTGAAGTCCTTCCTGACTGTCTCAATTATGGAAGAAATGTCCTAAATCGGCCTAACTTTTAAATCTGTCTAAGTAATGTGTTGCCACCCATTTGGCACTGGCATGACGGCTTTCCATCTTTCTCGAGCAAGTGTGAACGTCGTTGTAGAACTTTATTTGAAATGTCATTTCACCTTGCATTTTTTAGGCGTGCAGCCGCCATGTGCATCTTTCCAGGCTAGCAACCCTCAATCGATGAGCGACACTGTGGATAAATTTGATCCCATACCCATTCTTCAATCCATGATCGACAATTTCTTTTCTATTTTTTTTCAATGAACTGTACTGTTTTGCTAAGGCTCATACCAGCGAAGGTGGATTGTGCTTGTGGTGGGAGTCTAGGCCTACTCTCGGCCATGTCAATGTCTTCATCACTAGTGGATTGGCATAATGAACGGAGGTCCTCATCGTCCTCCTCGTGTAGAGTTGCTGAGACAGAATGCAACACAATTGCAGCTTCATTTCTAATTCCACATACCTCATCCAATTTGACGGTTAATAACAAATTCTTCAACACTCAAAGATGCCATTTTCATTTCAAAAAATTCTTCAACTTTGCCAAAATGTCATTATCTTTCGCTCTCCGAGTTCCCTAGGGTTTGCTAATCGACTACAAAATGCCTGAGAACATCGCAGGGAGTTCACTGTGTACTTATACAATTTAAACTGAGTCCATTAAAATGCGGCAGCATCCTGAAATGCCGCGGCGGCGTCTACAACACACCATGGCGGCATCCCAAGACACTGTGGCATGCAGGCTAAATTTGGCCTTCTTTTCTTGGAAAACCACGGAGCCGCGGCGTTTTGTCTACGAACCGCTGCGTCTCCAGATCAGCTTGTTAACGACAAACATGACAATGATGTTGGCTTTGTCATTTTCCCATACTTAAGTGGTTAATTTGTTAGAAAATAAAGGATAGTGGTTGACTTGTCATTGATCGCAAACCATGATGGTTAATTTGTCATTTTCCCCAATTTTATTTTATAATGATAAAAAGAATAACTACGCACTTTAAAAATATAAAGTGTCATGATTTCGATTTCATATATCTATTTTGATCTTTCTATTGGTTATTTCATCAACCATTAGAGAAGGAAACTTCGGTCTACTAGAGAGGACTTACCAAAATGAAAGACCTAATGCTTGAATCGTTTCTCACATATGATATGCATTCAGGTATTCCCTCTTTGTCTATCAATGTCTTAATATGGAAATAGATCTATGGCATGTTTCATGGGTTTTGTAACTTAGGAATCATGGAACTTACAAGTGGTATAAAAAAAATCATGTTAGGTTATTGGATAGATTAAATGTTTTCTAAGCTTTTTATCAAGTTTCAATAGAATTCAAAATCTGGATGTTACACATTAAGGATTTAGTGTTCAAATTAAAGTTTATAGTCAAGAACACAATTCAAACTTTTCATGTGTGTTCTTGACTCTGATTTTTGCGTAAAGAAGATGAAGAATGAAGAGTCATATGGTTTGCAAATTTTCGCAAAAGGACGTTTAGTGAAAGTTCGTGAATCTATGGTGGAGGTTGTAAAATTGGTTTTCAGCATTATAGTGTTCAATCTTTGTAAGGAAACATTGAGTGTGAGCCCTATAACGCTAGTTTAGGGTGCTATAGTGCTCACTCTATGTAAGAAAATTTTGGATGAGCACTATAGCAGTTGGTTTTGAACGCCATAGTTGATCCACCCACGAAAGCATTGAGGATGAAGAGAGGCAGGGGTGGAGCTCAAACGGTCGTTGGAGTGAAGCCTAAGAGGGCTCTGGCATTAGGAGGAAGGACGGACGCCCTTAGAAGAGAGTGGATGCTCAAAATTTGGCGTCCCTTGAGGGATAACGGACGTCCCTTGTGTTGAAGCATCATCATTTGAGTGAAGGCAGAGTTGGGCATTTAAAACAGGAAGGACAGACGTTCCTTGTGATGGTTCGAATGTCCCTTATAGCTCTAAATGGACGGCGTTATGAAAAGGGCAAGACAGACGTCCCGACTTGAAGAACGGACATCTCTTAAGACTAATGAGCTAACGAACGATTAAGGGCGTTCACGTCTCTTGTAGGACAGACGTCCCTTGGAAGGAAATGGACATCCCTTAACATAAATTAACGATGAATTTAAAAGGAATGGACATCTCTTTGCAAGGCTAGATGTCCCTAGCAAAGCAAACTTGCCTGCAACAATAAAAATGACGGAGGAGAAAATCGACGGATGGCTATGCAACTCGGTCCTTTGCACTCAGATAATGACGGAGATGGAAATTCAAATCTATCTAAAGGTAAAATATAACTCTTGCGGCTGAAATGCTGAAGAAAGGCCCAAGTTTAGAAGCTAGAAATCGTCTAAATGAAATGCGGCAGTTTGCTTCTGATGAAAAGAACTGAACCGAAATGAATAAACATAAATTAACAAGTTGGTCTGAACAACACTAAGGCAGTGTCTCTGACTTAAACGGTTGCTTACAAGAAACAACACTCCAACTTGGATCTTTGAAAGTTTTCTTCTCCTTAATTGGATAAATTCTTCTTCAACTGTATAAAGAAGAGAAAGGAGAAGCACTAAGAGAAATCACCCAAAACTTACAAGCTGATAATTTCAATTTGTACACACAAACTGTTTGAATATTACTCACCGAAAGATTGCGGCAGACTGGAGAAACTCCAAGGATGAACAAACGTTCAGTTTTTCTATTCAAAATTCTTAACCTCTACAAAAGACGCTAAACGAAGCTTAAATACTTAGTTATTTAGGGTTAAGCCCTAATCACCTAATTACATAATTGACCCTATAGCATAAGCAACCCAATCGACAGAAAACAGAAGCAACAACAAAAACAAACTAACAATCCCAAACAATAATTAAACTATTACAAATTAAAATACTTAATTTAAATTAAAATAAAATAAAATAAAAATGATATTGATGCAGATCCGGGGTGCATCAATAGTGCTAACTCTTGGCGTTACAACACGGACTCTCTAACCTGAAGTCATTTTGTATGCAGTGTTTGTTTCAGGTGCTATAGCGCTAACTCTTTGACATGCGCAATAAGTGGAAGTGCAACAACACTGGCTTGGGCACAATTGTAATGACCTGGATTTTTTTTCCTTTTAAAAATCGCTTAAAATTAAAACTTTTCTTTTCTTTTGTAAAATAGCAAAAACCCTTTTTAAATTATGATCAGAGTTCTTTTCTAAAAAGTCACACTGTTAAAATCATTTTCTTAGACTCGTCACGAAAATCGTTATAAGTAGTGAAAAGCTATAATTATAAAATCTTTTCTCAAAATGTAGCGCAAGCATAAAAATTCATTTAAGAAATACTAAACAAATTGTTACGTGTTAGTTACAAAACACTTTTCTCTTTTACTTTATTTAGCCTAGCCATCCACAAGACTCGCCCGAGCAAATCCTTCAAAGACTACTCCTTCACCTATTCTCGTGTGTGTACCTACACCACAAGCAAACTGTGAGCCTAAGGCTAAGCAAGAAATGAGATATGCAATATGATGTATGCCTCTAACTCATTATGTTAGAATGGATACTGCCCCAAACCGTTCTTTTCTTTACGTTTCATTCATTCATTACTCGCACATCAAGTTGGGATATTGGAGGAATCTGTGGCGGAGAGAGTAGTCTCTCGTCAACTTCTAACCACCTAGGGTAGACAGTCTCTCACAACCCGACAAGGGAAGGACTTCATGATTCCAGTCTACCTGGTCAGATCCGAACTACTCCTCCATCCCCCAACTCCCCTTTTCCATTTTTCCATTCATTTTCTTTATTCATTTTTCCTCACGTAAATGCATATGAATACCACCTCCGACGGGGCATTTCCTACTTGTTTCTATTATCATGAATATTTACAATAATATATGAATATTGCGGAAATGAAATGAATCCAACTAAATTAACTACAAGCAACACAACAACTATCAGAGAATTGGGCTAACATGTGATAGCAATTAACATGGAATAAAAGCATAACAATAAAACTGGATATATTATAAAAGAACTAACATGCTGTAAATTCATATCTAGAACTATCTAATACAACCTAATAGTTCATTTTATTATTAGTCCAAAGTTCAATGTGGAGCGTTATTTAGCTACAACAGTAAATCGTAAAGGGAAAACATGCTATTTAGTCGATAACACAAATAACTACAGAAGTAAAACATGGTTGGTTAACAATATTTCTAAACCGAACTAACAACCTATTCATATTTACGAAAAAGAGGCAGTTCATAAAGGAGATTAACTAAACATGCTCACATCAAAGGAAACATCAGTATTTAGCAAGTAGTAAGGGAACAATGATAGGTTAATACAATACTGCAATACTATCAAACAATGAACAGGGTAAATGTTCAACACATTCAAAGGAAATAGAGCCAATCAGAACCAATAATTAGCTAATAACAGAGAGTTAATGTTCACAACTGCTAACAGAGTGTTAGCTACACAGAAAAAATACTAAGAGTTTAACCAACAGTTTATTCATACTTAAGAGGTCGTAAAATATTTCACAATTGAGCAGTTCATATCATAGAGCTAACTTGGCAGAGACTATAATCTTAACCAAGAGCAGTATCAATCTATCTTACAAAACTTAGACATTTATTACAAGAAGTTATTCAGGCAGAAGCAATATTAAACCAATCACATAACATTAACATTGAAGAAAACAGACGCTACTTGTGGTGTAGGCGCTCCACAGGCCAACGACTGTACCCATTTCTTACCTCTTAATTACCAATGGTTGAAGAGTTCCAGCACAAGAAGAATTGCAACAACGAGTTTCCAAGACCAACAGTTGCATACAACCCTTAAGCTTATTTCGACATGCACACTCCCATAAAACACAAGTGTAACTCTCCCTCACTCCCACTTACTTAGTCATCCACCCAGTAATAAAACACCATCGTAACATCCAACCCTGCATCTGCATTTTTATAAAACCAGAGACAGAGCTCCCTAGGAGAAGTGCCAGGTGAGAGGACAATCACCCACTTCAATGGAGGAGGTCCAACCATCAATCACCATGTGGAAAGTCTTTTATCCTCTATTGGAGAATCACATGAAATCATCGAAGAAGCTGCAGAAGAAAAGTGACACGAGACGACCTGCAAAAGGAAGTACGTGTTAGTAACCCACGAAGAATGACAGGGAAGGAGATGTAGACCTTTGATCGGATCCGGGGACTATCTAACGTTAGGTTCACGAATTCTAGATTTTCGAAGAAAATCTACCGATCGCGGGCAATGGTTCGGTTTTCCCTCGCTCAAACTCCCAATGGAAGTTTGAAAAGGGAAAACTTACGAGTTAGCTCAAGCACCACGAGCTTGCTAACAAGGAAGTCCTCTACTTCGTCTCGGATTCGAAGATCCGGGGCGGCCGCTCGACGGAGTCGGAATTTCCTCACAAGGAAGGGAAATAGCAATATATTAATCTCGTAAAAAGTTGTCTTTCAATGCGTCTAACCATGGAAATTTATAACCTAGGTGATGATCAGTAGGGGTGATGGACGGTCGAGATGAAGTAGATGATGGACGGCCAAGATGAGGCATGTGGGTGGCAATATGCAGGCTCTTGGATAAATGTGGAATGAATGGCCGAGATTAAAGCTGGTGGAAGAACATGCATGGCGTACACGTGGCAGCTCCTTGATGTTTTCTTTGGGCTTGCTCTTTCCTTGGGCTTGAAAAGGATTGGACTTGGCCCATAACTCAATCATCACCATCTAACCTAACCAACAATCTAAATGCATGAATGAGTAAAGCTTATAACCATGCTTTACCCTCACAAAATAGGCTCAATGTTTGCCATGAAAATAAAAATAAGAAATAAATAAAAATATGCAGAATTGAAAAGTTACACGTTTGGGATGCCGGGAAGACAAATTAGCTCATAACATTCACGTGTGTCCCAAGTCAAGACATGCACAGGTTGCTCCTTATCCGTTGGGACAACATCCCAAATAGAATCATCCTCGAAGTTAATACCTGCAAAAGAAACAAGATCATCAGTAATTTGGCTAAATGACAGTAAGGACCTTGTTTGCGATCGAGTAATAGGCCTCGGCCCCCGAGGCATGTCAAAAAGTTGCACCGACCAGTCCAAGAATTCACGGGCAGAGGTAACCAAAACGGGTTCACAAAATTCAACGAACCAGCAGGGCCGAACTCACTTGTTCTAGCCGTTTCCTTTGTGAACCGCCAGCCCCCATCCAATTCATCAATTCGTCCATGCAAATCCCAGCTGCAATCCAAATGCAGTGCAATCAACAACAAGGAATCAACCAACTCACCTCGAGCCAAAGCTAGAAATTGCAACCCATGGGAGAAATAGTCTCGTAGCCGCATTCCACCGACGCAACCCACACCATGGCTCGAGGCCATTGTCGTCACACGCTACAGCCGAGCCACACCGCACGCCCAGAGTCATCTCATGACATCACTAGTAGCTAGAGCCCGAGCTCCCTCTCTTTCTCTCTGTTATTTCTCTACAGCAAACCGTGGACCAGCATCAATTTCTTCCCTCTTTATTCTCCTTTATTTTAATTCTTCCATGCTGGGACATCCGCTTACTATTTTTGCTAAGGCGAACGTTCGTCAATTTCTTTGCCAAGAGGGGAGTCCGTCCCCAGAAGAGCTGTTCACTATCCACAGTATTCCAAACGTCCATCAATCCACTTTTAATGACCGTCTGTTTCTTCGCTGCAAGGGACATTCGTTCCTCATGAGGAACGTCCGTTGCCTTCATCCAAACGATGTCGTTCACCTTACTGCACAAAACTCGTCTTCAATAAATGATATCCATTTTATCCAAACTCACACAACCAATATAAAATGTCCGCCTTTGATAAGGGATGTCCGTTTTCCTATAAGGGACGTCCGTCTTTATCCAAACGATATTGTTTCCTTCTTTATTCCAAACATCTGATGTCCATAAAGAATGTCTGCCCTACCATGAAGGGCGTCTGATCCGCTATAACGGACGTTTGTTCTCTTCCCACATTAAACATCTGTCGACTAACACAATACAAGGGACGTCCGTCCCACTACAAGGGACGTCCGGTATTCACATAAAAACACTACTGCCATGTTTTTGCCTCCTTGATCCATCCTTTAAAATCCCTTAACACTTATACAACTTATTCTAATTCCAATGTCATCCCAATTAACTCTAAAACTATCCAATGAAATTCTTAATTATTCTTACTAACTTTCATCACCGAAAATCGGGGTATTACAACAATAATGCTAAATCACTACCAAATCTAAACAACAAGAATGCTATAACACTATTTTTCTAGGCACTAGAGCATTGAGTGTTGAACCTGATTCAATGTTGTAGTAGTGACTCCCAGTGTTGTAGTACTCACCTTTGTCCAAGCTATTTTGGGAAATTTATATATGCATTTTTATGACTCTTTTATAGTGAAATAGACATATTTAGATATCTTACATTGCACAAATAGACCAAAATGAAGGTTTCCATTTTGTTTATGGAGTGTTTGCAGTGTTAAACGTGTGATGATTGATAAAGTATCATGTAAACATTGAATTAGTCAAACGATAAAGTCATTGTTTGACATGTTTTATTGCCAATGTTTGTACATTGGACCTAAGTTACCCCTTCTAAGTTGATACTTTTAGTCAAAAGATTAGGTATTAATGTTGTTCATGGTATCTATGATGGGATGATTATTTTATTCTAGGTTATTATTTATTGATGAAATGTGTATTTTAGTTGTTGTGACATTATTTTTGTTGTTTTGCTTTGTTTAGTTAATTCTTCTGTTGCTAGTATATCTGAACATGTTAATTCCATTCTAGTGCTTAATGACACTAATTTTAAGTTTTGGAAAGAGAATGTAATGATAGTTATCAGCTGTATGTATCTAGATTATGCATTAAGGAAATAATATCACCCATATCTTTTGACATGAAGTAACCTTGCAAGGCGATATCTTCATTCTCATTCGTCTTCATTGTAATCTTATTGGTCATTAGAGATCTGATTAACTCCTCAATCTCTAGCACCTTTAGTCACATGCTTCTTAGATTTTCATAACCTTTGGTTGCCATGATCTAGATAGAAACTAGAGAATTTTCTTAATCAACTCTTTGTTAGAGTAACTCCTACCAAGAACTTTCAAATCATTAGTAATATTAGTAAAACATGTAAACATTTGACTTGGTTTCATCTCTTTCCATGACAAACACTTCATACACTTGCACAACTAAACTCATTTTACTTTCTTTAACTTGGTTTGTGCATTTGTGTGTGACCTCACGTATTTTCCATGTTTCACAAGCATTATCACATTCTTGCACTTTATTAAATTAATCTCTAGTTAGATCAGAATAAAATGTATTCAATGTCTTAGTGTTTAAACATAATTTTTGTTTATCATTATCATCAAACAGTGAAGGCATCGTAGGAACATTTATACATGTTTTTTGTTTAAACGAAATATAAAGACCATTTTTAATTATGGATCATAAATCATAGTCTAACGATTAAATATAAATCATCATTCATGATTTCTAATAAACATAATCATTAGACCTCGCTTTAAGACTTCTCTTTGAAAATTCCTTTTCACTATCCCTTTTGTTAGATGTAATTGATCTTCTAGGTGCCAATCAAATCTTACAATGCTTCAAGGACTTCACCCTTCTCTTTTTCTACAATCAACAAATAATGGAATTTAAAGGGTTAAGCAAAATAACCTAAATCTAAAAAATGAGTAACCATAAGTTTAGAAATGAGAGAAGTTAGGTTATATAATGCCAAAGGAAAATAAGTGACATTTTCATGATATTCAAGGAAAACAACTATTATTCAACTAGAGAAAATTGTGATTTTAAAATAAAGGATTTTTATGTTGATGTGTTCGTGGGAATATGAAGTCATTCTGTGAATGAGGTAAGGAGAATCTGCGGTATGAAGTGTATTCTCAAAAATATTGATGTCTGCGGAAAGGAAGAAAGGAGTGGACAAAGTATGGATCGTCAGATGAAATGAGTGGACGAAAGATTTACCATTGGATGGAAAGACCAGAGAGGAAAGAAGTTGTTTTAGAAGGGAAAGATTTCATTGCAAAAGGGGGAAATTTCTTCGTGGAACGGGAGTAATGGCCATCGGTTGAAATAAGCAAATGAAAGATTGACATTTGGATGAAAAAATGCAGAAAGCAAGTGATTCGCAGATAAGAGCGCATCCGTAGAAAGAAAATTGTTTGCGGAAAGAAAATTATCTATGACACATATGTATAATGCACGAAATGTTGCCGTTTTAATAAAGAGAGTTATGGATAATAGGTATTCATAGATAGAAACTGTCTCCAACGAGTAAAACCATCATTGTTTGGGTTCAAGATACAAGAAAAATGAGCCTTTGTAGAAGAAAATGCGTCTGCGATAAATAGTGGAATGCGTGAAACACTCATTTGGATTGGGTATCCACTATAAACAGGTATTCACAGATGGAAATGCGTTCGTGGTGAACAATGAAAATGTGGGAGCGTAAGCATCCGCAAAAAAGGTTTCTTTAGCAAAATGACGTGGCAACAAGGAATTGGTGGAAGGAACAAACATTCACAATGAATATACTCTACGGATGCGAATATATCTGCAACAAAAATTTAGACATCCACGAAGGTATGAAAATTCACAGCTAAGGTTTGTTCAGGGATTTGCCTTCGGAATTAATTAATGCTTAAACTGACGATTACAAGTCATTGATCACAATGAATTAAGATGATAAAAAAAAATCTATGATTTTAGCCTAGGAAGATTATGGTGTTCGATTGTAATTTATATATTGAATGCTCTTGGGTAGTTTGGCAATTGACTGAAGGTCAAGAGGCGATTGACTAGGACAAGATGAAAGATCAAAAACTGTGAAACTTTAAGTTCGTAGTGTAGTCACCCGAACTGTAATTAATGGTCGACCAGTAAATGACAAATCACTAAAAAGTTTTTAGAAACGTTGTATCATGCTAAGGTAACTCCCTAACTTGTTGATTAAGGAAAAAAAAAAGGGATAATCATCAAGGAAAAGAAAAAGGGATACTTGACACATCATAGGATACTTGGATGCATCTATGGTGGATAAGTCACCATTTAAATTTCTATAAATAGGGAGCTTGATTCGTCCATTGAACCAACAACTTGGAGCTCCCTTCTCTCAGCTATTTGAAGGTTAGTAAGTTCTCTTTTGACATTTAAGTGATGTAAAAGTTGGTTATGTTTATGGAAAGAAGGATAATTAGAAATTTGAAATTTATAAGGTGATGTTAGAGATTTTGTTAGAGATTTCATGCTCAGTTTTATGATTTAAAAATATTTTTTTATGTTCTAATAGCATGCTGGTAGTATTGGATAGAAATTCATAGTTAAATAATGTTTATAACCCTAATTTCTTGTTTGGTCCAAAACTGGGAAAATCTGTGCAGTTTCATTATTGATAGCACCGACTTATCTTAATAACTTTCAATGGCTGAATTGTTTTAGTATGTTTAAAATAGAAACCTGGATGGAATTATGGGCATTAGAATCATGTCATTTAGACCTATACAATGAAAGTTATGAATCTTGAAAGTTGATGGTAAACTGTGAGATAAAATTGGTTGTTGGACGAGAACAATGTTCTGTTTTGGACATTTTATCCATGAAAGAAATAGTTGGATTTGTAAACTGATTCTATATGTTAATGAGTATCATCTAAGGGAACTATGAGTTCAATAATCACTTAAATTCCAAAAATATACAAAAAGTTGTGAATATTAATGTAAAAGTGTGTAGTTGAATGCTAATAAATGATTGTAACATGTTTAGGTCTTCTATCTCAAGGAAATAATTCATAGTTGTTATGAATTATGCTAAAACTCTAACGTAAGTAATGGTTGCATGTGCTTTGCTTAACGACCTACGTAACAAGATGCTAGAATGATATTAATTTATGATAAAATATGATAATATTGTGTTTTATATTGATAATGAAGTTATAATGAAAATAATATGTTATTTAAGAATGTGATGTGTTATTATCACTCGAGATTATATTATGATTATGCATTCATGTTCATACATTATGTTTTTCAAGAAAAGAATAAAAATATTTTACATGCACATGTTTGTATAGAAAAAATAAGAAAATTGAAGTGAAACGTAAAGAAAATAAGAAATGTTTTAGTCTACCAAAGTTCACCACTCATCTCTAAATAATAAGAATAGTTTGAGCTGGCCGAAGTTCACCACTCATCCCTAAATGATAAGAAGGATTTGAGTCAGCCAAAATTCATCACTGTTTCCTAAACTATAAGAATGGTTAAGTTGACCAAGGTTGATCACTCTTGCTTAAACGATAAAAATGATAAAGAAAAAAAAATAGAAACACAAACGTTTTATGAGAAATGCATATAATGTTTTTATTAAAATTGCTTACTAAGTATTAAACTCATAGATGAATCTTGTGATATAGGTAAATTGAATCTGTCCAAAATTTGGATAGATTCAAATCGGACGCGGCCTTCCTCATCCGCATGGCGTCCGAAAGTCTCCAAACTCTGACAGATTCGATGCGGACGCAGTCATCCATGTCCGCATCGTCCGCATGGTCGTCCGCAAGTCCCCAGACTTGAACATATTCGATGCGGATGCAATCATCCTCGTCTGCATCGTCTGCATGGTCGTCCGCAAGTCCCCGACATAGCGAAGTTAGGACGGGGAATCGCGTCCCCAAGTCGTCCCAAGGTTCGGAGCAATGCTCCATATATTTTGCGGACGACATTTCACGTCCGCAACATCATCTGAACATGTCCGAATAGACCAAACCTCCATTTCCTTCACATTTTCCAACTAAACTTTTATCCCGTAATATTTTTTCCATGAATACAAGTGATAATTTAACACATAATAATACACTATGTAATATATCTTATCTCCAAAAATTTGATTACAGAGTGTACACGGAAAAATAAGGATCAGGGTATTACAAAATCCAACCACTTACCTCGGCCGACAATTTCGCAGCATCGGGAGAAATTGTCCCCAAAGACCAAGCATGCCCTAACCATGCACGGATCGCCCGCGACGACGCCAGCAGAAAGCCAGACCCTTCACACACGCCAGCGAAAGCCCAGTACCGGCGCTACAGTACCAGCCCGAGCCCGAGCTCTCCCCCACTCGCTCGCTCCCTCTTTCTCTTTCTCTCTCGCCTCCCACGTTCTCCTCTCACAGGTTCTCCCTTTCATCCCTCTCAATTTTATTTTCTTCAAAGTAAAATAAAAACTAATCATAACTTATCTCTAACCAAACCGAACCAGGGAACCGGGCCAAACCGGTTCACTATCATCTTTTCCCTTTTTGATTTTTCTTTTATTTTAATTAGTCACAAATCTATTTAATTTTTCCCTTTTAATTTTAAACCCTTTTTTCACTCAATTAAATTCTCTTTTAATAATTTAATTAAATTCTTCATTTAATTAAATTATTTTCAACTCAATTTCAATTCCCGATTTATTCCGAGTATTGGCTGATGATAAATATCAATTTCCCAAAATAAATCATCACTAATTATCCAATTAATCGATATAATTATATCTCAACAATTATTTTTCTGAACTTATTTTCAGGGTAATATATTCCATAATAAAATTTCTCTGAATAATCCAATTATACCACAATTAATTTCTCATTTATTCTTACTTAATTATATAACAGAAAATCGGGGCATTACAACTAGTCCTCAATATTCTTTCTTCACATAATAAATCCACCCTCTACCTACTCCTTGCGGTGTCTGCGACCTCACCAATTGTCTACTTAATCTAGTTATTTGCTTTCCACTTATTCCCCCTTCCGATTTATAAAAATTTGGGCAAAATCTCTCATGTTTCTTTACTCCCACAAAGCTACATACACACATCCTGCAAACAAAACTCAAGCAGTTGCAACAAATTCTATTAACTATTAAATAAAATTTCCCGGGAAACCATTCACCCATCCCTTTCTGACTAGTTTTATGGACATACTTCAAAACGTACCATGATACACCCTTGAGTCTTCCATCTCAAAACACAAGTTTTGTCACGACTCGATGCTCAAAGAGAACTCGGCTATCCAGCTCAAGGCATGAGTTTTTATGCAGAAGACTTAACGAGATTTATACCAAGCGCAAGCCCAAATAACATAGGTTTACAAAGTGATCAATTAGAGACATAATAGCATAATAAGAAAAAACTGTGATGGAATTAAATCAAACAACACCAAAAACTAAAATCCCAATGTATCAGGAACAGATGGATTAGACCGACGAACTTCCACCCATCCACGGAGAGATCGAAACACCCATCCGAGATCAATAGCATCGCCCAGCTGCCACACTCACAAGACCAGTACTCTGAATCTACACCCTAACCTGGGACAAAATATAGTCTAAAGAGTGAGTGACTAACTCAGTAGGAAAATCTATACTAAATGCAATGCATGCTAAAACCGTTTTATTCCTCTTTTGAAAACCATTTTATGCTTCTCATTTACCGTCCATGCATTTTTAAACATTTAAAACATCTTTATCATTTTATAAATTCGGCTCATGGCCCTCGATGTGGCTTTATTAAAACTTGTTGTATACCTAAAAGCTATACTCTCAAAATATGCCAACATCATTTTTTGTGTGAAAACATCACCAATGAAAGGGGATGATCACTCAAGAACTCATCTGTCACTCATCGTAGAAAGGTGGTATAATCGCTCAGATGTGTCGACGGGCCGTAACCAGCAGATACGATCCGTGTAATCGGGATAACGGATAAGGTTGCTCACGATAGACCACTTCTCACTAAGTACCTTTATGTTCCAAATTGACGATGGTTGCCAACAAGGAGAGCAGAGCTATGTCGTCCAGCCAACCCACCAAATGGAACGATACTATGATGTGATAAGCTAATCTTCGTGACTGACAACTTTCAATTCGTTCTCAATGAAATTGATGGTCACGCGAGGACCCACCCAACACATGTCACAGAAAGGTAGCTATCCATCAATAGCAACACTTCATGAGGCAGGAAAGAATACCAATGACTGCGATCCACAAATTCAACACGTCACCCAAGTTGCCGGCGAGCAAGCTTTGCGACGACACAACCCGTATAATCGTAGTAACGGATGAGATTGCCCCACGATAGACCCCTACTCACAAGAACATCAGCGTTCCAAATTGACGAGGGTTGCCGACAAACAAGCTCGATCGTCTAGCTAACCCGCCAAATGGAACGGTACTGTGATAGGCAATCTTCGTGACTGACAAGGCTGCCAACTCCGTGTGACAATACCCTGGCCAGGTTTAGAGGCTTGCAACCCAAGGAGGTGTCATCACCCTCCCATACGAATTTACAACTTTCACGAGTTTCAACCTAAGGACACGTCACCAATGCCCCACCTATATTGTTATACTTTCAAGATTTTCAACATGAGGACATGTCATCAATGCTCTATCGTATTTCGCACGTAACGACCAATCTTCACGCAACAAAAAATTGCATGGGAATAGCCTCGTGATGCTTTAGCACTAGAGTGCCTAAAACATCAAGAGGAGTCATCCTCCCAATGTACATAATCGATATCAAACCTTCTCGCAGTCGAAGGTCGACGGGATAGCTTCATGATGTTTTAGCACGAGAATGCCTAAAGCATCAAGACGATTCATCCCAAATACCAGCACAGAATCACATCATCAATGTATATGTGAATATCAACAGTAAATCATGTCCAGAATGTAAATGTGAGAAGACATATTACTAATAAAAACTTACGTGTGATCGAACAGTCACCGTCGGGTTTTAAGGTGTGGTAGTCCACAAAATAGTAGTTTTACAAATCATGATGCAATGCAGTGCAGAAAGTATAAAAATCCCTACCTCGATGGCTATCACGACACGCTTACCAACAATCCCGCTCCATGCACTGTTGTAAGGGAAAGGTCAAAGCATCTGACACCTCTAGAACCTACAATAAGGTCGGTGTCAACATCCCATTAATCATAACAGGGATGATAGAAAAATCTTAACCAAGACGAGAATCCAAAACGGTTTCAGGGACAACCGCGAGTCCTAACCCAGAAACCAAAACTAGGAATCCCAACAAAATCCCTAACCTTGTCCCTCAACAACCTAACCAAGGTTTTAACAAAAACTATCAGTTCTACTAGACATAACAATATCACCCTAAGCACAACATCATATTCTTAGTTGAAATACCCGTGACAAAATCACATTGCACAAGTCCTCCACAAGCTTAACAACTAAGCAAGCCACAATAGAAATTGAGGACGAACCTCAACCAACCAAGTACTACTCTCAACAATCAACAGAAACAAGAATCCAAAAATCAGGACTCTAACTCATCTGTTAAAACTGCACAAAACAGGGAGCAAATTCATCTAAACCATGGCACAATTTCTCAAGATTCCAACAAAGGAAGAACAACTACAAATCGTGTGCTAACTCTTCACAACAGAGCACAACCTACTGGATATGCACAACAGAACATAACAGGAACCAACATATCACAACATTCAGGAAGCAGTAGTTAAAACGCACCACAAGACAGAAATTAACAGGGCATAATTATCAATCAAAGTCTAGTGGGCAGTAACCAAAAATGCAACCAGAATATTTCATCTCAGCATCGTGATAATTCAAAGCATGAATATCATAGCAACACCCAAAATTTCATCACTCAAACAAAACTCAACAGTTTGCTTCAGTAAAACTGTAAATAGAGACAGGGCAGGCTCTCGCGATTTCATCACAACAGCAAGAAAATGGAAACCAAAATCAAACCTAGCTCAACACATTCTGAAAAATTCGAAGCATAGACAACCCAGCTACACATTGAAATTCAACACTCGGCAAAACAGAAATCACAACAAAACCCTAAAATTTTCCAAAACAACCGAGAGACCCGAGAAGAAATCACAGGGCACTTCTGGAAAAGAAACAGAACACACTTGGAAGTCTCACCTTGACCTACGATTGAAGGACTGTAGTTCTTGCTCGGAAGCCCTCCGACGGAGTAGCCCAAATCGTCAAAAGCCCTAGCTTCCGATTCTGGCAGACTCCCGCGAAATGTCCTCAGACGGAATCACACACTCGCTCATGATTGAAAACCCTCCGACAACCCGCAGCATTCGTCGGCCCTCGCTCAGACTCGGCCTGTTGCGAAACCTCACTCTCCCGCAGCCTTCTCTCGTCACCCCCGCGAAGAACACAGAATGGAGAGGAAGCTGATTCTTCCTTTAATTAAAAAGTTTTAGTTAAAATTTTAAATAAATTATATAATATATATTAAATATATATATATATTACGCTATCTCAATTTAAAAATCTGATTCCTTTAAAATGCCAATAAAAAATGATCACTTGTCAAAATAATTTACTAAAGAAACGTTTCTGAAAATAATTTCCCGCTCAAAAAAACTAAACTTAATTGTTTTACAAAAAAACATATACGTCGCCGCTACATGACAAAACGAGTCAATTCCTCCACATTTGACTGAAAATTCGCAAAAAATTTACAAGTGACATTTTTAAATCATTTAAAAAATCTTGGATTTTACAAATTTAGTCATACATTCCTCATCATTTCAACACACAAAATACTTAATCATAGTTAGGCTTACTAGTCCCTCATATCGGACAAAAGAGGGCACCTCCTGACCACAAGTTCAAACTTCTTACACTTGAAACATCGTCTTGACTCGGGCAAGCATGTTCCAACATGATTTTTGGTACAACATGGACATAGCTCCTTTTGTCGTGACGTCCCAATTGGTTCCTTAGTAGCATTCTCTCTTGGAAGGCATTTATGCTCTCCTTGTTGATTCTCATCCTCTAAGGACCTCTTAGTCCCCTTCTTAGTAGTCGGCTCCCCTTCTTCTTTTGATAATGATTGTATGTCTTCTACGAACTTCTTATTGAATTCCTTAAATCCTTCCACCAATTTTTCAATGAATTGGAATTGGCACTCCATATGTCCATCAATTGGTTGACGACATCATCCTCCGTCTTCGCCCATTTCTCCGTATTAACCCTTCATAAATCGTTCACAAAATAGCTAAAGCAATTATACGTCAATTATAATAGCACAAAGCATACTTACAGTTAATGAAGCACTTTCTCATCGAAATTTGAGCTGGTAGGCAGTCTACAAAATCAGTATTTAAACCCGAGGGCTCTAATACCAACTGTAACAACCCGAGTTTTATTTTCTTAAAAATATCATGAAATTTAAAACTTTTCTTTTTATTAAAAACATTGGAAGATTTTTCTCTCATAAAACTCGATCGTTAAATTCTTTACTTAAAACCTTTTTATAAATTGCAGCGAAAGTAATAAAAAAAATTTCGTTTATAATTAAATACCTTGCATTATTAAAACAATAAGTATCTTTTAGAAAATATAGCGGAAGACTTATTAGTTAAACAAAACATTTAAGAATGTAAATTAATTATATTACAAAATCTTTTACAATTTATTTCTACTTAACTTCTTTTAAACCAGCCAGCCACAAGACTCGCGCGTGCAAATCTTTCATCAACTGCTCCAAGTTTGTTCTCGTACACATACCTACATCACAGGGAAAACAATGACCCTAACGCTCAGCAAGAAATAGGATGAAATACAATGTTCATGCTCATGCGTGCTCATGTGATGCATTACAGAAAAGAACTTATCTTTTCTGGTATACTGAGAGAAAGAATATATGTAATACCCCGATATTTTAATCATCAGGATATTATGGAGCGTATTAGGAGCGTTAGACCTAGGGGTAATTTACTGATAAGGGATAAATTTGAATTTAATTTGCTCAATTAAATTAATAAGGGGTATTATGCATTTATGGATATAAATGTATTATAAATTAAGTGGGTAATTTTAAAAGGGGATTTAGTGTGGTTTAAGGGCTGAACCGGTTCAGCAGAACCAGTCCAACATTTAAATGAACAGAATGGCCTATGGCCATTCTGTTCGCGGGGTGACCCGCGTGAGAGAAGAAAGACATAACGAGAGAGAGGGAGGGACGATGAGCGATGAGGGAGATGCTCCAGTGAGCGAGAGAGGCAACGAGGCGGGCTTCTGACGGTGCACGACCTCCAGGCGCAACGTGGAGCAGCGAAACGCGGCAGTTCGCGCCTAAGGCTCACGAATTTGGGGCTCGGTATCGACGTTGCTATTATGATTCCGCGACGGGACGAGGTAAGTCAACGGTTTCCTTCTCCCCTTTCATGTTCTGATGGTCAGGCATTGGCTAAGGTGCTCGAAGCTCGGCGTTCGGAGGGCGTTTTCACGGTGGAGCGCCAGGTGTCTGTCTGTTTACGCTAGACCGGCCGAAGGTCGTGGTCCAGCTCGAGGTTCAGCTTTAGCAGGTCTTTCCTCCATTTTTGCTCTGATGAATTTTACCGTGTGACGTGGCTTCCTTGTGCTAGAAGTCGACAACAAAACGTGGGAGACAACGTAGGGCATAGCTGGCGTGGTGGTCGGGCATGCTCTCTTCCTTCAAAGAACTGGCAGAGAGTCTTTCCTTCCAAGTGTAGATATAATGAGATGAGGCTAAAAAGGGTGAACGTGAGACAAAAGGAGAAGAGGGAAATGGCAAATTGCAAGGAGAATAAGCTGCTGAGCTCTCTGGAGCGGAGGTGCTACCGAGAGCTGGTGAGCTAAAACAGCAGTTACTGTTGCCGTGAATGGTAGCGGAGGAAGGTAACTCATTCTTCCTTCTCTATTTTGTTAACTTCGGATGTTGTTCTCTGTCTGTTATGGGTGTTCTCTATCCTTTCCGTTTACTACTTTGTATTGGTCAATAAATAGATACCTTACTCTGTTGTTGGATGATACACATAAGACTTGTAGTAATGTCTAACTAATAGTACATTGGATAGCTGTAAATGTTGAACAAATGCTCTGTTAGTTTGACACGCTTTGTTGACCCTCTGTTGGTGAGATTTTCATGCAAATTAATTATTGGTTTCTGATGAATAATGAGTGGATATGTGTTATTTGAGTTATGTTATTGAATGGTGAAAGATTTGCCTTGTTGATGTGTTGTTCCTCAAAGTACTTCTAGACTAAAGGTTTTAAATAATATGTCTGGATTCATAGTCCCTAATTTTAGTTAAATTGTAAAGTTGGATAATAATCCGTAAATCATTGGTTGAGTGTTAATCGGTAGTTTGATTGATGGCTATTAAATTTTAAATAATGGAAGCGGTTACGTAATGGGATAATGATGTGCAATTTGGTTATGAGTTGTGTTGATATTCTAAATTGAATTATTGGATGTTGAGATATATAGAAATTCTTCTGTTGGTTATTGTCTGAATAAGTTATTGCTATGTTGTTTTGTTGATTGGATTAATGTTCGCTGCGTTTTAGCTATAGAATGTTAATATGTTTAAATTAGTTTTGATTATGATGGTATTATCTATATATGATGGATTAATATCATGTGTTGTGAGATTTAAAGTTAAGTGTTATGCACATTATATATATGCTCTGTGCGATTGGATAATTTTAACTTTGATTGCGTTGGTTATTGGGATGCCTGTTAAGAGGGTGAAATCATATGAGGATAAGATATGTTTCGTTTAGAAGTTAACATGTCCCTAGAATTATTATACAAATTAGAATAGGACAAAGATAATGAAATTAGTGAGTTGTGATTATTAATAAGTATATGCTGTTGAATTGTGAAGGTACAAGAAGAGAAGAAGATGACTAAATACGAATGCGCGTTAAAGCTCCAAGGTAAGACTTGGGTGTGTCTTGGCCAGGTGGAGGCCTTACACCGTAAGTAGAGTCCATTTGTTTGCTTGTTGTACATTTTGATACTTTGTATGTTGGTTCTCTGTATTTGCTCTTATGGTTGGTTTCTGTATGATTGTTCCGTATGTTTCCTTGACGTATGTGTAGGTTTAGTTGTTGACAGTTCCTTGGATGAATTCCGTTATGAATCTTTGTTTGGTTTCCTTGTTTTAGTGTGATTGTCCTGCAGGTGTAAGTTCGTTGATAGTTCTCTCTAGTTCATTATTGTTGCCGCTGTTAGTTTACTAGTTGATATCCTGGATTGGTTTATGAAGTTGTTAATGTTCCATAGAGTTGGTTACTCTGTGATATGTCCATCGTTGTTAGCTTTATTGCTTTGTTGTGTTAGCTCTCTGTTAGTTTATTGTTAGTTGTTACTTGCTTTGTTGGTAGCTCTGTTTGCTTTATTAGTTTGGTTGCCTTGTAGATATAAATTGGTTAGTGATCAGCCTATGAATTGACCAATATAGCATGTAGGGATTAACTTAATTAATAAGCATGTTAATTAATAGCTTAACTAATTTACTAGTTATTGATTAAATTGTTAAAAGTTGTTAATCAATCCCTTAGTGTAATTAACTAGCATTCCAAGCATGTAATCAGTTTAGTGTGTCTCTTTATTGTTAGTAAGTGTTAGCCTATATGATTTTCTATATGTTCTCTATTAATATGTTGCTTTGCATAATTCTTGTTGTGAATAAATCCCTTGACCATGTTATCTAAATTGAGTGATTATAACTAGTATAAATGACAAACTCCCGAGCATGTTAATCAATTAAGCATGTAAACAATTTGATTAATATAAGTACATCAATAAATTAGGTTATAAACTTCTCCACTTATTGCTTAGAATTATATGTCATAACCTTCTCGTTGTGCATATTTGTGTTCGCTTTGATTGTCATTAGAACTCTCTTGTATGCCCCTTAGTAAATTCTTGTATATGCTTTTAGGATAGTTTCATGACGGTAGAAACAATTAGGAAAACCACCACGAGGTGGCGACACGCCTTGAGTGAGAAAAAACATTAATCTTTTCCTTGTCAGGATCACAAGGCTAATTAACATAATTAATTAGAAATCGTAAAATTCCCCAAACTTCATGCTCCACGTATGAGCTATTCCTAAAACACGTACTATTCCTAAAATACGTAATTAAATTAGTGGCTTGGGGCGGACCCATTCCAAATAATTTGAGTGGCATCTCACATGCATAAATCCATTTTCTTGCTGGGCCTTTAGGCTGACGTCTTACTTGCATTGGAGGTACACATGACGCGCGGAGTTAACGAGCAATGGAGATGCAATCAACGAGAGATTTGCACCTACGAGCTTGTGGTTGGCCAGACTACGAGAAGTTAAAGGACAATTTGGGTTGAAATGTAATTTAAATTAAGTTTTCCTTCTTAAATTGTAATTAATGTTAGCTTATTTTCCTTAAATTATTTACGCTTCCGCCATGAACGTTTTACTTCCGCAAGAAATGTTTTAAGTGTTTCTAACGGCCCATCTTGCACTTTGATATTTCTTTAATAAAAGCTTTGAATTTTAACGCGTTTTTTAAAAGCGATTTACGAAGAAAAATCCGGGTCGTTACAATATATCCTATGGTCATGTGGCTATTTGTCACTCCGACGAGGAGATACATCCTATGATATCACCACCAATGACTGTCATCATTCTCTTTTGTCATAGACGTTAGGGATTTCCATATAAGAGAAGATGATACATCCTATGGTCCATGTGGTTCAGCATCACTCTACTCCCTACGTGGGAGGAGATACATCCGTTCGGGGTGTCACCACCGATGGACCATCACAAAATCTCCCGAACCCCCACATGCCTATTTACATATATTATGCATGTCATACAATATGTCAACAATTTCATAAGCTCTATGCATGATGCATGAATGTCACGTACAAATCACAAATATATATAAAAATAGAATACAAGCTGGAAGCACAATTTAAAGATAGAGGTAAGGCAGTTCATGATAAAAATATTCATTTCCATTACCTAATATTTTCCCAGCAATGTTTCAAGTATAATTTAGAAAAATATAGATTAAAGTAACATTTGTTAATCAAGGAGCCGTTTGTGTTTTAACTTCCAAGGATAGTTTATGCCTTAGTAGATAAATGGTGGATTTCATGCTAATAGAGCACCAATTTACAGAGCAAATAGATATGACAGAAAACATTTCATGCATAATTTTAGCCGAGGGAATTTCTTACTGTCCATTTCACTCATCATTTAATAGTGTTAACCCATTCCCATCACAACAGATCAACATTTGACAGCAAATAATTTAAGGTCAACTCACTGCACTGTAATATTCTAAGTAACATTGAAACCATCGAAAATCTCAACATTCGTTCAGTATCAACAGGATAGTTCTTTGTGGTATAATTCCAGCATCCTATCTAACAACTCAATCTTTCATGCTGAAAACAAATCAACACTACTATATTAGTTGATGGCACAGTCACATTTCACAGCAAGTAAACCAATTCAATGTCCAATATCAACTACCAGACAGTCCTACATTTCACAGTGATTAAACCAAAGCAATGTTCAATATCAAATAGCAAACAAACCCGCGATGTAGGGCATTCATTGGCCAACATACATCCCAATCCTTACCTTTAGCAGAATGTCACTCCATCGTAGCACATTTCACAGTTGTAGCAACACACCCAAGAGATTTTCCAAACAAAAGCTGATGTGCCCCAAATCCCTGTCACTTGAGCCCGAGCCAAGGGCTCTTTTATTTTCTAACTTTTTATTTATTTTGTAGGTTTTTTATTCAAATAAACAAAGAGGAGTTGGCATTTGGGCTAATGGAGATCTTGTAATCTTGAGGAAATTATAGGTTTTCCATTTCCGCCTAAAACCGGAGCTGTGGACGTTCAAGGGATATTTCGACAATTGGGACGGCGTTGTTTCAACTTTCATCCTTCACACGAAATGTAGCCAAAATCCAGAGGTTTCGAACGAGATATTGAACGTTGTATTTGGGCTCCATTTGGTATGTCAAATATCTTTGTTTCAGAGAGAAAAACTCAAACTCGAACTTGTTGTTGTTGTTTTAATTAAGGGTTATTTTAGTTATTTTGCTACTAGGGTATTTTGGTCTTTTGACCTATTTTGTAAACAATAGGGTTTATGTACCCTCGTTTGGAAGAAGAAACCAGTTTTGAATTGAGATAATTTTTGTGTTTTGGAAAAACACCTAGCTGTGGCCTCCCCCTCCCCTTAGCGCCGATTTCATCCATCACCCAAGCAAGGGCTCTCTTGAAGCTTCTCAACCTTGCAAGCCTTGGGATATTGTTTCTTCCAATCCTTATCTTCGAGGTAAGATTGTGGTGTGGAGATAAGAGAACTTTCCAACCTTGGAGAGTGTTGGTTTTCGGCCAACCCCAAAGTCGCCCCTCTCACTAGGAGGTCCGCGGACTCCATTGTATTTTCTCTTGATTCTTGAAGTTCTTTTATGTTCTTTTCTTGCTGCTTGGATAATATATGTTCTGGTGATTAAATGCTGGTTATTTGTTGAAGAAGTCTTTTGGAGATTATTGATTGAAGAGGGATATTTTCGGATCATTGTTGAAGTGCAGAATCTGTAATTTTTGCTGGATTGTTGTTACCACTGATTATAGTATCTGTTTGAGGCCCTTATGACATTCGTCTCTATTTGATGTCTTCCAGTGATTTTTTCAAGATTAAGTCAGGGAGTTTCCTTCCAAATTTGGGCGCCGTTTGGTGTTTGTAGCTCAAGTTATTCCATTTTGATTCTGTGTTGGTAAAACTGTCCTGCTGGAAACTAATTTCGGGTTGTTATTGAATTTGATATATCTCCTAATCCAGAGTGCTTTTTGGGTTGGGATTTTGACACAGCTTGCCTGAATATATTAAGTTTATTTCCTCCAAAATATAGCTTTAGTTCATGTGTATTTTTGGAGCTTGATTCAAATCCTTGCTGCTGGTTCGAGTATTGTTAGCTTTCTGGGACAGATTTCTTTAAGGCTCTCCATTTGTTTCTTGGAGCCTATCATTTGGTATCAGAGCTTTGGCTCACGTTTTCTTGCTGTATTATTGTGTTTTAAGAGGGCTATTATGAGTACGAGAAGTGGGGCTCACTATCACAACCCTAGAGATATGAGAAATAATTCAAGTGCACCACCACCCGAGGAAACTCATGAGCAAACCGAGCCTACTAAGCGGGAGTTGTTTGACATGATTCTTAGGCTTCAAGAAAGTCTAGAGAAACATTCTAGTAGGCATGTGAGGGGCGCTAGGACTCCTATATCAAGGGAAAAATTGAACACATCAATCGAGTCAAGGGGTCAAAATAAAAAATTGTATGATTGGGGTGCGAGAGAAAGCGTTATGGAAGAGTTTCCAAATTCGAGAAGAAGATCTCATGAAAAGAATGATTTTAAGTTTGTGGATTTATCCATCCCTCCATTTTTTGGATTCAACAATGATATTGAGTGTATGGATTGGTTGGAAGAAGTTGAAAGCATATTTGATGGTCACGAATTTTCAGATAAAGGTAAAGTGAAACTATTCTCCTCGTCATTTGTGGGTTATGCTAAATCTTGGTGGAATAACTTAAAAGTTCAGCAGCTAATTGATGGGGAAGATAATCTTATTACTTGGAAGATGATGAAAAAGTTTATGAGAAAAAGATTTGATACATCTCGGCTAAAGGCTAAAGACATCCGTTGCTCTGAGTGCCTTGAGATTGGGCACAATGCTTTTAAATGTCTGAATCAAAAGAGTACTATCTTAAAGGATTGTGTGGTTGATGGGGGGAGCCAAGTTGACTCTTTGGCAGCCACTAATGAAGAAGACACTTTGGAAGTAGAGACTATTTATGCTCCCGAAGGGCCACTATTTATGATGGACACTCAAGCGGTTCAAAAGGTTTTATCGAATGGTCAAATCTGTGAAGATGATCATGCAGAAAATGAAGTTAATTTTTTTGCTACAACTAATGTGGTCAAGAAGGAACATGAGAAAGAGATGCAAGATCAGCATTGTAAGATTCTACAAATGCGGAGTCCATGGGAAGAATTTGTTAGAATTGAAACCGAGTTGGAAGAAGATATGGTCGATCATCAAGAATTGTTGTACACATGTACTTCTAATGATACTTTACTTGTTCCACTTAGTGTTGAAGGACTATCTTTTGATGAAGAGTTACCAAATTTAATGATGGAAGAGGAAGAAACTCCTCCTCAAAGGAAAAGACTCATGGCCTTAGAGGAAACACTCGTGGAAGATGAAAAGTCTTCAATTTGGCATAACTGAAACGATTTTTGTAAAATGGAAGAAACGAGCATCGTAGAGCATGGAGATGAGTTCTTTGCAGCAACCATCGAAGGAGAAAATGATTTTAAGGCGTTAGTTCTTATTCAAGATGAATTTTTTTTTACCGTAGAAAGACCTCTCATCATTGAATATCGAGAAGAGAAAATTCATGGCGGGTTGATTTGTTATGATTTATGTTGCGGCATAGACAATGTAAATTTTTTATTCACAAATGGAAGGAGATTTGACATCAATGCTTACATGCATATGGATAAAGTTTGGGGCTTTGGTGCATTACCACCTTTGGGTCTTTATTTGCTAGTCTACGATAATGGAGAATCAAGCATACTAGCCGAAACTAGTTGCTCGAGGTATCCCCCACTAAACACTTTGATTACTTGGCTTTTTAAAATAAAGAAATATTGTTGTTATTGATTCTGTTATGCCATTGCTGGATGATAATGTTGTGGCTACTATTATTGGCAACTCTTTGAATTCTGGATTTTTAATTGGAAATGATAACCTCTGCATGCCTAGTGGTTTAATAGAAAACGAATTGATGGGGCATCTGAATATGTGGGATGAGAAATATGTTAACTCTGTTTTACTGTTATCGGATCATCTTGTTTCTGATTGTGGTGGATCCAATTCCATTGAATGTGCACCCCAAGAAAGGAACATGGTGTTAGATTCCTTACTTTCATGGCTCTTTAAAATTGGGTGGATGGGAAATTCCATTGTTGTTGGTGCTAATTTTGAGTTCTAGAAGGAGGGTTTTAATATTGTAGTTGAGGAAAGAAATTCTAAGATTGAAGATTATCTTGATTCAACGTTTCTACCACTATAAGATCCGGATATTGTCTTATCTGAACTCATCATTCTTCTCCCATCTTTGGCAAGATGGTATGCAAGTTACTATATGAAGGAAGTTCTTCAAGGTGGAAACAAAAATTTTCCATTTGATCCAAGAGGAAGATTTGTGGAAGACAATCAACTATACTCCCTAGATTTGAGGACAAATCCTTTTCAACCCCGGGAGTATGATGTGCCGCAAATCCCTGTCACTTGAGCCCAAGCCAAGGACTCTTTTATTTTCTAATTTTTTATTTATTTTGTAGGTTTTTGATTCAAATAAACAAAGAGGAGTTGGCATTTGGGCTAATGGAGATCTTGTAATCTTTGGGAGGAAATTATAGGTTTTCCATTTCCGCCTAAAACCAGAGCTGTGGACATTCAAGGGCTATTTTGACAATCGGGACGACATTGTTTCAACTTTCTTCCTTGATACGAAATGTAGCCAACATCCAGAGGTTTCGAACGAGATATTAAACGTTGTATTTGGGCTCCATTTGGTATGTCAAATATCTTTGTTTCAGAGAGAAAAACTCAAACTCGGACTTCTTGTTGTTGTTTTAATTAAGGGTTATTTTAGTCATTTTGCTACTAGAGTATTTTGGTCTTTTGACCTATTTTGTAAACAATAGGGTTTATGTACTCTCGTTTGGAAGAAGAAACCACTTTTGAATTGACATAATTTTTGTGTTTTGGAAAAACACCTAGCCGCGGCCTCCCCTTCCCCTTAGCGCCGATTTCATCCATCACCCAAGCAAGGGCTCTCTTGAAGCTTCTCAACCTTGCAAGCTGTGGGATATTGTTTCTTCCAATCCTTATCTTTGAGGTAAGATTGTGGTGTGAAGACAAGAGAACTTTCCAACCTTGGAGAGTGTTGGTTTTCGGCCAACCCCAAAGTCGCCCCTCTCACTAGGAGGTCCGCGGACTCCATTGTATTTTCTCTTGATTCTTGAAGTTCTTTTATGTTCTTTTCTTGCTGCTTGGATAATATATGTTCTGGTGATTAAATGCTGGTTATTTGTTGAAAAAGTCTTTTGGAGATTATTGATTGAAGAGGGATATTTTCGGATCATTGTTGAAGTGCAAAATCTGTAATTTTTGCTGGATTGTTGTTACCGCTGATTATAGTATCTATTTGAGGTCTTTACGACGTTCGTCTCTATTTGATGTCTTCTAGTGATTTGTTTAAGATTAAGTCAGGGAGTTGGCTTCCAAATTTGGGCACCGTTTGGTGTTTGTAGCTCAAGTTATTCCATTTTGATTCTGTGTTGGTAAAACTGTCCTGCTGGAAACTAATTTCGGGTTGTTATTGAATTTGATATATCTCCTAATCCAGAGTGCTTTTTGGGTTGGGATTTTGACACAACTTGCCTGAATATATTAAGTTTATTTCCTCCAAAATACAGCTTTAGTTCATGTGTATTTTTGGAGCTTGATTCAAATCCTTGCTGCTGGTTCGAGTATTGTTAGCTTTCCGGGACAGATTTCTTTAAGGCTCTCCATTTGTTTCATCGAGCCTATCAAAAGCTCACCTCTTTTCTCACTCAGCTCATAGAATAAAATGTAGCACTCACCTTTTCTCTTCACTCAGTCGCAGAACACAGGCCAGCATCCAGAAGCAATACCCACACGCCTATCTTATAGACAGAGTAAGTCCCACATGAAAGCTAGGATTGAGGGGATAATCAACCCATTCAATTGAGGGTGGTCCAGTGTGAGGAATCCACGTGGAAAACTTCCTATCTTCTCGAGGAAGGATGAATTTCGCTAGGAGAGAGAAATTCTGACGACCTAGATTTTTATAACCTTTTAAAAATGGGTTAAATTTACAACTTTTATAAATAACTAAATTCTTTATTAAAACCTTCTTAATTAAATCAGAGTTCTTCCCTAAAAAGTTGGACCGTTAAAAACCCCTTCCTTAGAGTCATTATGAAAATCGTTCTAAACAGTGGAAAACTATAGTTATAAAATCTTTTCTCAAAACATAGCGGAAGCGTAAGAAATTCATTTAAGGAATACTAAACAAATAATTACATGTTAATTACAAATTACTTTTCTCTTTTACTTTCTTTAGCCTAACCAACCACATGTCCCACCTGTACAAATCCTTCATCAACCGCTCCTTCACATGTTCATCATTTTCTTGTGCGTGTACCTACACCATTAGCAACTGTGAGCCTGAGGCCCAGTAAGAAATGAGGTATGCAGTATGTTTTATGCCTCTCTTTAGTTCTTTTAGAATTGGTACCGCCCCAAACTCATCTTTTCTTTACATTTCTGATGTGCCCCAAGTTCCGAAAACTTGAGCTTGAACCAGGGGCTCTTTTATTCTCTAACTTTTTATTTATTTTTGTAGTTTTTTTTTGAACCAATAAACATCATTGGAGTTGACATTTGGGCTAATGGAGATTTTACAATCTTTGGGGAAAAATTGTGAGCTGTTTTTCCGCCTAGATTCTGACCTCCGACAGTTCAAGTGGATTTTTGACAATCGGGATGGCGTTGTTTCAACTTTGATCCTTTACACCAAATGTATCCAACATCCAAAGGTTTCAAACGAGCTATTGAACGTTGTATTTGGGCTCCATTTGGTATGTCAAATGTCTTTGTTTCAGAGAGCAAAACTCAGACTCAGATTTTACTATTGTTGTTTTAATTAAGGGTTTGTTTAGTCTTTTGCTACCCAGGGATATTTTAGTCCTTTTATGATTTTGTTGTAAAACCTTAGGGTTTTATATACCCTATTTTCGAATGGAAGAACCAGTTTTGGAATTGAAGAGAAATTTGTTTCTTTGAAGAAAAATAGCCGCAGCCTCCCCCTTCCCTTAGCGCCGTCCTCCTCCATCACCCAAGCAAGGGATTCTTGAAGCTTCTCAACCTTGCAATCCTTGGGATATTGTCTCTTCCAATCACTTATCTTCGAGGTAAGAATTGTAGAGTGGAGATAAAAGAAGATTCCATCCTTGGACAGTGTTGGTCTTCGGCCAACCACAAAGTCGCCCCTCTCACTAGGAGGTCCGCGGACTCCATTGAAGTTACTTGATTCTTGAAGATTTTGTTTGTTCTTTTTGGTTCCTGGATATTTCAATGTTAGGGTGAATGTTTGCCTATTCTTGCTTGAAGGAATCGTTGATGGAATATTGATTGGGTTTGGTTCATGATAGAATATTTGTTTGCTATTGAATCTGTTTATCTTGCTGAACTGTTATTATCACTGAGTATGATATCTGTTTGAGGCCTTTGCGTCATTCATCTCTGTTTGGTTTCTTCTGGAGCTTTATTCAAGATTGAGTCAGAGAGCTACCTTCCAAATTTGGACTTCATTTGATGTAAGCAATTCGAGATATCCTGTTTTGAATGTCCATTGGTCAATCTGTCCTACTAAAACCCTGGTTATTGGAACGTTTGTATTCAGAGCATAACTCTTGAACCAGAGTGGTTTTCTTTATGAAATTTTGACACGATTAATGTGATTGTGTTGAGAACATTCCTTCCAAGTTTTAGCTTAAGCCCACGTAAAATTTGGGAGTTAAAGTTGATTGATTATTGTCAGCTCGACAGATTACAGTTTTCCGGAA
Organism: Begonia loranthoides; assembly: GCA_022433065.1. Lineage (NCBI taxonomy): Eukaryota > Viridiplantae > Streptophyta > Magnoliopsida > Cucurbitales > Begoniaceae > Begonia > Begonia loranthoides. Next base: position 30,211,090 of record CM039468.1, on the reverse strand, counting down.
CAGTTTTCTTTAAGGCTCTCTATTTGTTTTTTGGAGCCTATCAATTTCATTCTTTCACTTCTTTCATTCAGAACTCGTAAGTCGAGCAGGAGATTAGAGGAACCCCGTGTTGGAGGTATAGTCTTGGTCTGCTTCTAACCACCTTTGGTACCTGGTCCTGTTCCCGACAAGGGAGGAGACCTGTCCAGTCTATCTGATTAGAACTGCACTACCCGTCCATCCCCTAACTTCCCATTTTCTTTTCATTCATTCATTTTCCTCACATAATGCATATGAATACCCCCTTATATCGGGGCATTTTCTACTTGTTTCTATTATCATGATGCATGTCCATGAGAGATATAATCGTGATGCATGTCAATGAGAAGCAGTAATAACCATGATATAAAAGCATGAAACATAAAGAGCAATTACAACAATATAAAAGTATGAGATATGGAAGTCTACTAACATACTATATAGGCATGCTCGGTAATTTAAAGGAAGAGATAACAATATAGACATACTTGCAATTTAGTGAAAACAATAATATCATAGGCATGCTTGGCAATTTAAAGAAAGCGATAACGATACAGATATACTTAGTAATTTCAACGAAATAATAACAATGTGCTAATATCTTAAACATACTCAGAAATTAAACTAATAATGTGCGATTAGCATAGGCATGATAAATGAAGCAACATATTAGAAACGTAAACAAACCATTAAAAGAAAGACACTGCTAATGGTGTAGGGCCTCTACTAACCAACGACTCTATTCAATTTCTTACCTCGAAACTTTAACGCGTATTCGTACTTAATATTTATCTTTCTTTTCCTTTTTCAATATCTTCATAATTAAAAACATTCACTCATCAATAATCATAACTTATTAATTTCATTCTTTTCCTATCCTTAATTACATAGAAATTCTAGGAATTCGTTACTGCCTAAACGAAACATAACCTATGCCAAATAAAATAACATATAACTTAATTCTAGCTTAAAACAACCTATTCTTCACTACCATATTTTCCACACCCAATAGAGCATATCATCAAAGCTGTAACTAAACAGGTTTATTTCCAAATAACATAACACTTCCATACTTATCAACATCCAACAACAGCTAAGGCAAGGTTCACGGATCATTCAACACATGGAAGAACACCCCAAACTTTTAACAGAGCATAGGCCCAAGCTTTAACATGATTAATTTTTCCCATAATTTATCCAACACAACAGAGCACATATTTAAACTATCATTCACAAAACCAATGATAGAATAACAATTTCATTCACAGAACAAAAAAACAGAAACCCAATAGAGGTATTATTCACCAAGATCACACATCCAAACATAATTTTTCACAAAAGTCCAAGAGCAACCAAACACCAGACAAAAATCCCTCAATGTTCCTCACACAACCAAAAGCAAACAACAACATAGAGTAATATCCAATTATTATCCAATAATCTACATTTAATCTTGTAGAACATTAATCTTTTCAACCATGACTCTCGGCAGAACTTGAATCAAAGAATAACCAACACCAACAATGCATAACAAACTTTTATCTACGTATTATTCCCACAAAATTCATAAAGCATGAAAGAAATCTTCACATCACCTGAAGCATCCACAAGGAGCACAGAGGATAGTTTCTCCAAGCTCACTACCCTCCCCCATCTCCTTCATCACTCACGGCTCACAGCTTCACCAAGACACTCTTTACTTTGTCTTCTTTTCTCTCCCAACTCAACCCATCCGAGAGCATTACACTCTCAGCTCAGCACCCGAGAGCTCCATTCTGCCAGCCTCTCCCCTCCTCTTCTAAGTTTTCTTCTCTAGAGAGGCACCCCCGTGACATGCTTCTACCACTCCCTGACCATGCCCTGCCTTATCACCATCCCTCACCCACGTCCACATTGTCGGTTCCATCAAAATAGGAACTAGAAGAAAAAGACCAGTCTGGACTGAACTGTGCGCTGGAACCAGCCGCTCCAGTCCAGACCTCCAGCTCCAGCTCTCTTGACGCCTCCTTGTCCTGAGGCTGGAATTGCAGCCTCACTGACGACCACCATCGATGCTGACCACCGAAAATCGACAGAGCACAAGAGCTCGCCCTGACTCGTCCCAACCTCGACGACCTGAAGCCTCAATCCCGTGACTTGATGCTTCGTCCCAGCCCTAGTAGACCCGTGCCATTCGTCCCTGTAGCAGTTCACCTGCCATCTGTTGTGAAAGAGTCGTCCGAGCTCACCTTTGCCATTTCCCTTGCTCGCAGTCTCTCTCGCTCCCGAGCTTTCTGTCCCTCACTCCCTACTTCTCTCACAGATTGGCCGAAGGACATTCTTTTGTTCCAATCAAATCGGCTCACAGCGTGAACCGATTCACTTCTCCTCTTTTCCTAATTCCTTCTCTTATTTTTTAATTCCCTTTTAATTCAAATCCCACTTTAATCCCCAAACATTATAATTTAATTCATTAAATTAATATTTATTTTAATTACATTACTTTCCATTTAATCAAGTTTCATTTTCTCTTTTACTAAAAACTGGCACTTCCTAAATTTTCGGATCAAGTCGAATCAAACCGGTTCAATCCATTCTTTCACTCCTTCAGAATTGCGATTTCGGATGAGGGAAGGCATCCACGCCTTCGTCCGCATTCATCCGAAAAGTCCCACAATTTGGATAGAGTCAAATTCTCTCCGTTTGTTATCGTCTGCCTTCATCTGCATGTGTTTGAAAACTCCAAAATACACATTCAAAATTAATCCTAATTATTATCCCATAAATTCCTTAAATTAAAATCTTATGAATACGTTCTTGGTAATACCCCGATAATTGTCTAATTAATCCAAATACCTCTAATTACTTTTCAATTATACCTATTAAATTATAATACGAAAAATTGGGATATTACAGAAATTCTGGTAGGAGAGAAGGGAAAAATGCCTGACAGAAAGTGAGTTTCTCGCTCTAAGTTGGGTTTTCAGTCGAGGAGGCATCCGAACCATAGACCGCATAACGACTGAATTCCCAATTTCGCTTCAGATTTGCTTTTTCGGTCGAGAATCTCGACTGCAAACTCAACGAATTTGATAGATTGAAAGCCATTACGTCCGCAACTCGACCGCACTTCGACCGAAAATCCAAAATGCAGGTCGTAATGCATTTTTGGATGAGAGGCCATGAACTCCAGTTTCGACCTCGGTAAGACCGAAAATGAAAGAAGCAACCCCTAATGCACTTTTCCCTTAAAATTTTATACTTAATCACCCCACAATATTTCTTTACATTTGCACGACATTAGCCCAACAAAATACCGTTCTACAGTATAATATATTTATTTGGTCAAATAAATCTCCCATAATTATCCTAGTAATCTTATTACATTCAATTAATCTCTCAATTATGTTTAATAAATTCTGTTACGAAAATCAGGACATTATAATAGTGAGGAAATCACTATGAGAGTACGAATGTTTCAAGGTTCACTGAGGAAATCGTTGAGCTCACTAGAGCGCGGAATGTCAATTATATATACTAGGACAACGGAAGACCGAACGATGCATGACATTTCTCGGCGGAAAGTTGTTATTCTACAGAGGAAAGTATGACGTTCCACGCTGGGGAACAACAGTCAAAGATAAATTTTAATTAGGACTGATGGTCCGAGGTAGAAAGTGTAATGTTTCGCCGCGGAACGTCAGTACCAAAACTTGTATATTTAGCACTGACGTTCCGCAGAAAAACGTGTAGCATTCTACTGCAGAACAAAATTTAAATGTTTAATGACAAATGTGACAGCAATCTTCGCAGCGTCTATTTCTCATCATTCAATGGTTAAGTTGTTAGCAAAAATACGTTTGTGGTTGACTTGTCATTGATAATAAAGTACAGTGGTTGATTTGTTAATTTCGCTTAAAAAAGGATCATTTTTAAAGAGTAAAACAAAAGATATTTTTTAAAATTAAAATTAGAAAAATATATTTGTCACTTGTATTTTACGCTATATGTTTTACCTATTAAATAATAACAAATGTGCATGCAAAGAGAAATAAGAGATGACAGCGTCTATTTTGTTGAAAAGAAATTAAAATGTTTTCAGTGATTCGATCTCTAAAATCAGGTCTAAATTCCAATTTCCTTTAATTCAATTGTCACAAAATCTAAGTTTAAACGGGTCGAGTTATATATCACCCATGCATGAATAGCTAGAGTATACAGCAGTTCAATTATTCCCAATTTTATGTGGGTTAGCTTCAATGTCTTACTGGACCATCCTTTCAGAATCGTTAGGCTACCTAGGGTTTCACTATGTGTGACAGTCTTCCTCCCACCACTTCTCTCTTTTCCGTCGTCAAATTTCGACCATTACGTTTCTCTTTTTCCTGTTCTCAACCCAAGTCCCGCGCTTTTTCTTGTCTTTCAACCTCTAGCTGTTCTAATGGCTGTAATTCCGAGGAAACAGGTCCTAGAAATGACAGAGCATTCCACTCTTTCAAGCCAAACACGACACTCGGGGCAATTTGTTGCGCGGTTGGATCTCAGAATAGCCGGTTTGATTATGAATTGGGGTTAGAGGAGGATGGAGCTAGTCGGCTCCACTTTGAATCGAGCGAGAGCGATTCAACTTTGAATTCGACCTTGGAAACCCTTGATGTGGGTTTGTTCAACTTAAATGGCTTTGCTTCTGCCAAAGCAAAGATGAATGACCGTCGCCGCTACGATGATGCAATGGAGTCACCCTCGCTTGATTTTCTTGAATCAAAGGATGACTTTAAAGAAGGAAAGAGGAATGGAAAGAGTGGGGAGGGGCTGGAAGAAGAGATTAACGTGGTTCCAGTCGAAGATTCAGATTCACAAGTTAAGGAATCGGGCCGATACAATGGAGAGGTCAGGTTTAGGAGAAAGAGGCAAGTGATGAGGAGGTCAGGTATACTGGCTAAGCAAGTTATCAGTATTCAAAGTGCGCGTACCTTGGGCTTTGTTTCACAGCTTTGGGTAGACACCGCAGCTGTAAGGCTTTATTTTCTTAAAATTCAAATACTGTTTCAGGATTATTTATAGCTGGCTATGTGGTTGTTGATTGAAGCACTTAAACTTTACAAATTTTAGTGGATGGTGATTTTTCTTGAAATGAAGCCAAACTTACTCTCTGGGGAATCAGAATGGTTTCTGCTTGAGGATGTTACCCAGGTAGATTTTATTCTCCATATTGCCAACAGACAGACTTACCTAATTCATACTGCCAATAGAATGACAGCATCAAAAGAAATATTTTTCTGTGCTTAACACACATTTCAAACTCAATGCTTTCTGTTCAAGTAAGTCGATTATTGACTGGAAATGGATTTACTTGATAAGACTTGAAGGGGTTTAAATTTGCTGCGCGTGCATGTTTGTTCTTCTTGTTTTATTCATTTCAGGCTGGGGACGTTGTTCTTATCCAGGATGAGACTGTGATTGAGAACGAATTTAAAATGTTTGGTCTGGAAACATTGGTACGCCTTGCTTTCAACTTTGATCATTTTCAAGATTTGAAAAAATTCTTGACATGAGATCTATTATGATAGCTCTATTATGCAAAGCAAATTGATGGATCGAGTATTTTTATTCTTAGATCTAACATAATTTGGTTGGATTGTAGTGTGCCACCCTGTACTAACTATTATTCCTTGCAATTTGATGCACGGCTATGTGTTGGGTTGATTTCATGTTTCATCTGCTTTAAAATACTCCTTTTAGTAAGTATTTTAGTTTGTATAGCATTTGTAAACTTTTCTAGTAAACCTTGCGTTTTACTAGTTTTAAAGGCCCAGGTAGTTAACTTCTTTTGGTAGATGGCGATAAGGGAACACTGATGGGTACTCTTTTATTCTTCTAGATCCAACTACATGAAGATGGTTTTGTTTCTTCTATTCAGACTTGCTGCGTCAAATTGAGATAATTTTTTCTCATAGAAGAATGTAATTCGTTGTTTAGTGGTTAAAATGTGTGAACGAACTAGTCTTCAAGAACTGTTGAGGCCCGAGAGAGCTGGTAGCATTTGGGTCCAATGAGTTTTCCGGTTTGAATCCACTCAAGGTCATTGAAGGTTTTACATGCTCGCTAACTTCGGGTTACTTGTGAAATGAGTTTATACCACCTACAAATACCTACAAGAACATGTCTTCAAGACTATGTAGAGATAATTATTCTATCTGAAACTTCAAAGGGAGAAATGGGGATGAAACATCAATTTTTCCAATGCTGGAAATGAAACTAAATAGAAGTTTACTCTTGGTTTAACCACATTCTGGTTATGTTAGTATTTTGGATCTCTTTTTTGGTAAAATTTACGAGCCCAGTAATTTCATGTTAAAACAGGTTTTACAAACCAATACTTCGTTTTTTTGAATTTTTTTTTGTATCCTAAACCGTTTGAAATTTGCTAGGTAGGGTACAAAGTTGTTACTCCTGGTCAACGAACCATTGGAAAGGTGATTGGTTTTTTTTTTTTCAAAAGGAGAATGCTTGGAGTATTTTTGAATTTGACATGCAGCTTATCATCTACAAGCTTCGTTTGCAGATACGAGGGTACACTTTCAACATAAATTCGGGAGCTATTGAATCACTCGAACTAGATTCATTTGGTATTTCCATAATTCCATCGACACTGGTGGGCAGACTTGTCTTTTTTACTCATTAAAGCAAAAATTCTATAAATATGATTGTTGGTTTACAAAATAGAAAATTATCTACAGAGGTTAAAGGTTAGAAATTCAGAATCATATTTGCTACTTTGGAAGCTAAATTTGCCCTTCCCAGTGACCACCTTTGCTTCTGACAATTTCAGATAAGCACCTATTCTTTGCTTGTTGAGGATGTTTTGGAAGTTGCCTCTGATTCAGTTGTAGTCGATGAAGCTGCAGCTTCACGCATTCAAAGGCTGTCAAAGGTAGTTGCTTTTTGGATTGTTGAAGCTTCCAATTTTATGCTACCTGTACATCTTTTCCTGACTTTTACTCATGGTTAATAAAATTCACTATTCGGAAGGAAAAAACAAAGCAAGAGGAAGAGAGAGGGCGCTCCTAACCTAACATTTTATGGACCAAAATGCAATCCCACAAATGGGGGAATGAAACTCTGGATGGTTCAGGCATCCCTTTACCAATTGAAATATACTCGAGAAGGTTGATTATGAGGACGGCTTATGTGTTTGCTTATATTTTTTTTTCCAAGCAGGGTTTCTTGGGCACTCAAAATGTTGGAAATTCAAGAGATGTTGACTTCAGAGAATATGGTGAAGCTGCTCGGTCTCATCGCAGAGGGAGGAAGAAGGGAAATTTTAATGGGCAGAGATATGACGACTGGGACTATCCAAAAGACTACCTGTGAGGCTGGTAGGGGGTAGATAATCTTCCCTTCTTTCTCTTGAAGCTGGAGAATGGAGTGGGTTGGAGTCACTTGTGTCCATGGGTTGTTCGTGGGGACCTTTTCCGTGATCCTGTAATATGTTTTTTGTACATTGTTTAGAAAATAAGCTTTAAGCTAATACGAGAAAGGTTCTGCTGTCAGAGACTTGAATAATTTTCAGTTAAGACTTGAATATTTGCGATGCAGATATGCTACTGGTGACAATGAAAATACTTGATCATTCTTTAATTATCTTTTTATTCGGTTAGCCTCATTTGGGTAATAATAGAAATTGCAGAAATTATGGAAGAAGTGCTTTCAAACAGAGCATGTGATTAACGGGGGCTGTTAGAGGTTGTCCCTGTCGGGTAAAGCGCTACGCTTTGTTAAAGAGCCGTTGCCGCTGTCTGCTTTCAAATTCAAACGAGCCCCCTCTTTTTGACCTTCTCCTTTCTCCATTCTGCTCCTCGAATACGAGGGAGGCAGAAATGCAAGCTTCTTCTGCTCACTCCGCTCCCTCCGGAGCCGCCCTTCTTCTACCCAAATCTGGGCGTACCCCACTCCAACCCAAGAACACTCCTGCTTGCTGCTCCTCGGTTGAACCCTACAAGCCCAAGCAGGAATGGCTCGATCTTTCACTTTCGGCCTCCTCTAACAAGGAGAACCGCCGGCCCTTCTGTGCCGCTCCGTTGAGGATGCATTCCCTCGATGCTTCTCTTGCGGAGGAGCTCGACGCATTCAAGAAGAAGCTCGAGCGGTTGAGACTGGACAGAGAGGGAACGGGTAATCTGTTGAGAGAGAGGGATCTGGTCATGGAGTTTCAGATGAAGGAGCTGGTTCAGAGAGATCGCGTTCAGAAGGAGCTTGAGATCGAGGTCGATAGGCTGTTCAGATTGAAGGAGCTCAGATCTCGCTGTATGGTAAGCACATGTATGATCTATGAGCTTGTCTTTACGTATACAGAATATTTTGTTCCTTCATTTACTGTTCTTCATCGTGCGAAATAAATGCATCAGAAAGTTTCTCCGATTCGGACGCTGAGAGAAAAGGAGAGAGAAAAAAGGATCAGTGGAACAGCAAGATCACTGGTAAATGTTCATTGCAAGGCCTTGTCTTCCTTGTTTTGTTTGGTTTTTTGGAGTTATTTGGAATGTGGATATATTTTGATCTGTTTTCAGGACATGGACACTGATGAGGAGGAAGATGAATCTATGCCCGAAAGCCCATGGCTCCGCCATTGAAAGATATCTCTTGATAAAATACCTCGTTTTGTTCTTCTTTCTTCTTCTTCATGAATGAAAAAAAAAACAATAAATAAAATCCCTTTTGCAAGCTCTGGATCACAGAGTCAACGAATTCCAGTTTATTCGTTCAGAGCAAAAACAGATGGAGAAACTTTGCCAAGCATGAAGGTGAAGGTGGTATGTAATGATTGTCTCATCGAAAAGCATAATTAAAGATTACCAAATTAAGACAATTAAAATCGTGTCACGTGATTTTAGATAACTTTTGTTTTTAAATGATTTTTTAATTTTAGCTTATTTACTCATAAATTATAAGTTCGTTTGTGTATGTAATGATTATTATGAAGTAAAACAGTCTTCATCCTCCCTCAACCAGAGCATCCTTGTTTCCATCAATGCAGCTGCCCAACTAGCTCTCAAATTAAACTCTTCAAACTATCCTTCCTGGTCTGCCCAATTTCAATATTTGTTTTTTTTTTGTATAATCTTCTTGGCTTCCTAGATAGAAAATATATTCATGCCCACTTGTACCATCACTGCAGAATCATATAACTCAATCCAATCTTGCTCACATACTATGAAACGTCCAGATCAGTTAACTATGTCATTCCTGCCTCCTGCGGAAGTGCCACCTCATTAGTCTCGTCTGCATCAACAAATCAAGATGCTTGATCAAGATTGTTGTATCCATGACCAACTGCTCTAATCACTGAATTATTCATCTAAAAACCAAACTCAATCAGATATTACGTGGTGATAAACCAGTAGTTGAATATCGCCATCATTGGTACTCCTCTAAGGGATATTGTAATATCTCATCTTTTAATAACAAAAAATACGTACTTTGATTCACAGCTCAATAAATACATATTACAATGTCAATTTAAGCTTACTTCTTTGTAGTTTTACTATCTTCTCAAATTGATAAATTAGTACTAAAGTGACAGATTAGTGTTAGTTTAGAGGAAAGTTAAATAGATGAAAAGTAAAATAAAGGGTGTAATTTAATTGGATTAAATAAGACAAGTATAGTTTGATGGGGCAGTCGAGAGAAGGAGATGGGAGAAAGAAGAGGAAGAAGAGAGATTCCAGCCAATAAGTACGTGTGTGAAAGCAGCAATCAATAGGGAAACAACTGATTGTCTGGGTAAGTGAAATTTAATATATGAGTGTGAGGTGGGTGTCCTTTAGGATGAGGCACCCCCTCATCAATATCCTTAATCACATCTTTAACCAACCATATCTTCATATAACAAGGCTCTCTCCCTAATGATAGGGAGTCCCTGATGAATGATATGTATCCAAAACAAGAGAATGACAAAAAGATGGGACAGAGAAAATATAGTGAGAATTATTTTTGGAGAAAGAAAAAAAAAAGTGTGAGAGAAAAATAAGTAAAGTGCATCGATACACATTGTGAAATCTAAGGGCGGTGATTTTCTCTTAATAAATATTATTTAGAATATTTGGTTTCTAGAAGAATATTATAAATCTTATTTTTTATTGTCAAATCATTGTGGACTTGGTCCCCATGAGTTTTTCCAGATTTAGGTTTCCATTTAAAAATTCTTGATATCTATTTTCATTATTATTTCTCTTATTTCATAACTGTTAAATTATAACAGCATGAAAAAAATTGTAAAATATGCCATTTTTAGATTTTATATTTTTTATGAGTAAATTTTCCTCTTTAACTGAGTGAAATTTTCTTGCGTTGACTAGGTCCTTGCCATGTGTCGTGAGTCTTCGGCCACCTGTGAAAGGAGTCCAATCTATGTACAACCGTGTGTTTCGTGTTTTTCTGCGGTCCGAAGCTATAGTATTTTGTTTGGTAAGTTCTTGTTTCCTTAAATCAAGTTTTGAGTTACATCACTTTTGTCGGATTAAGGTTTAAGAATTTTATTTAATATTTATAATGTATTAATTTATATTATATTTATTAAATAAAATAAATATTTTTTTTAAAGGAGACAACCTTCTCCTTTCCGGGAGAAGGGTTCGCGACCGAGAGAAAAAGGAAGGGAAAAGGGGGAGATTCGACAAGCGATTCTCGCCTTTTCTCTACTCGAACTCAAATTCGAGTAGAGAAAATGTAACCACTATGTGAGCCCAGTCAACCACAACTGATCCTGTGCATGTGGGTAACACATTGGTCGATCAGAGGCTGCATTGGTCGTCTGCAGTAATCAACCGCAACTATGGGTGCGATCAGTAAAACCCGTGAATTTTTAAATTAGGAATTTGACGTGTAAATTTTTCGCATTGAAAATCGGTCATAGCGTTGAAGAAGTTGATCGAATTGTCATGTAGCGGCCACATATGCAAATTTGGTCAACTGGTCAAAGTCGGTGAAATTAGAATTTTTAAAACAAAGAATTCAATTAAGGAACGAAATTGGACTGTTAAATTGGAACTATTGCATCATTAAATGATATTAAGATTTTATTGAGATTTTGAATGAACTATATGATATATAATGTATATAATTGGTGTATATATATTTATATAAAATGGAAAGGAATTTTAGAAATTATTGGATAAAAGAAACAAATAAGTTGGAATAAGTGAAATAGGAGTATAAGATGATGAAATTAAAAGGTTTAAGTAAACGGGGGAAAAATCCCGCCCAAAAGCTTGGAACTATCAAAGTACAGGGTTTAAGTTGTAAAAAAAAAAAAAAAAAAAAAGAATTAGGGAAGAGGAGATTAGGGTTCTCTTCCTCCCCCATCTCTTCTTCCCCTGTCTGCGTCGGCCGAGAGAGAAACGAAGGAGGGAGAGAGGACGCAACTCCCGCCGACCAACGAACTGGCGGGCGACTCCGGCTACACGACGTGCGGCGACGTCTGGCTGAGGCGAGGCGGCTACCGGCGATCTTTGGCGGTGAGAACCGCGGCAGTGAGCGAGACTTCGACGTCCGAGCACGTGACGTCGGCCGAGAGCTGACGGTCGATTTTCGGGCAGACGAAGGACGATCTTCCGATCCCGAGCGGCGCCGGCGATAGAACAGTTCAACCCGAACTGTTTTCCGATTCCAACGACGAACAGACTCCGATCTGTTCGGCGGGTGAGAATTTTTCGATCCGAGTTTTACTCCGATGTTAAGTTTAGATTTGGTGATGTCGCTGGTTGATTTATGTTGTGGGTTTACAGTGAACGAATCAAAGGATTCCGGAGAGACAACTCCGGCGACAGCAGCTCCTGATCCGATTCCGGCGAGTAAACAGAACACGATTCTGTTCTGTTCCATTGGGTGAGCAATTTTCATTAAGCCTCTGACTTAATAATGGCTTTTAGAATTTGTTTCTGTTTTGGTTGTTGGAAATTTTGGTGGGGGCCGTGGATGTATAGATTGCTACTGTATAATTTCTGTTTTTGGATGGAAAAAATCACTGATGACATGCCCAGCTTTGTTTGGTTGTTTCTTGTTCTATTGGAATTGGACGATTTATGTGTTTAAATTCATTTCCCTGTTTGTTTGGGGTCTGCTGATAAGACTGTGTTGTGGTTACATTCTTTGGGTTAGTTTCTGCTCTGTTCATTGGATTTGTTGTTATAGCTCTCCTGTTTGTTGGGTTGAGAGTTAAGGTTGGACACTTGTAAATTGGGTGGTATTTTGTTAAAGGGATTTGTGCTAAATTTTAGTTATTGCGTCGATAGAAAGATTGTTGGGAGTAGTTCTCAATTGTGTGGGTTTTATAGTCTGCTGAGCATATTGTTGATAAAGATTGTCAGGACAAGTTATATGTTGATTTTGAATTTCTCCCCATCTTAATTATGGCTCAGAATTATGCATCGCTAAGAATATAGTTTCTTTGGATTGGGGAAGAAATGATTAAGAGTAAAATTTCTAAGAATTATACATTTACTTGGTTTTCGCATGAAAATGTTATTGTGGCTAATTTCTGCCATTGAAGATCAAATATTGGGTAAGGGAAAAGTAGGATGTATTGTTATTGATTGGAGTCAGATCTTGGTTTAAATACTGTTGACGTAGTGCTAGACTTTACATTGACGATGGCCTCTAAGTTGTTGAGCTAAATGTGGAGTGAGATAAAATATACAATATTAGTGATGATTCTAATGTTGCAATAATAGCTTTGTCGGAAATTCTGTTATACTTGAAGGGTGTGTTTTTGTTGTTATTTCATCGGAATTGGTAGATATAGTGGATACAAATTGGGTTTTGCTAATTGCTTAAATATTACACAATATGTTTTAGGCTCAGACGAGTTTGTGGATTTCGAGCCGGTGCCTGAGGTAGATGTTCCTTTGTATATGAGGAAGGCCCGTAAAAAAGGTAGGGATTTCTATACCTCTTGCGTTATATTGCATCGTATCCCGTTTTCAAAATAATTATTTTGTGGAATACCACACTTGAAAAATGACAGGGACTGTTCGACAACACGTCAGTTTTTATTAGTAGTATGTTTTTCACGTTTAATTCCGTACATGGTTTGAAATTTATTGTGCTTATGTTGAGGGATGGATCCGCTATCCCTTTTGAAACCTTCTGTTGCGTGAGGGTTGATTGTTTGACGTGCGATAATAGATCGGGGCATTGGTGACGTGTCCTCAGGTCGAAAGCCCTGAAAGTCGTAAACAGTATGGGAGAGTGATGACGTCTCCTAGGGTCGAAAACCCCTAAACCTGGCTAGGGTTTTGTCCCACGGATCAGACGGTTGTCAATCGCTAAGACTTAGTTAACCTAAGTACCAATTCCATTTGACGGGTGGACGGCCGAGTTTACTCATCGGCAACCCTTGTTCATTTGGAGCTTCTAGGTATCTTAGCTGTTAATAAGTCCACATACAACGAGCAACTGTATCTGTTATATTTGATCGTACGACGCGTTGGATCTACGGACCACCGTCATTTATACTTCCTCTTGCCTCATAAGGTGTTGTCGGCGACGGGTGACCACCTTTTCTCTGTTGAGTGGCGGGTGAGTCCTTGAGTGACCACCCCTTTTCACTGATGACGTTTTCAATTAGAAAACGATGATGGCCTATTTTACGAGGTATAGCTATCTATGTATATAGCGAGTTTTGATAAAAGCCTCATCGATGGCCTTGGGCCCGATTTATAATACGATAAGAGATTTTCAAATTAAAATCCATGTACGGTAAAAAAATGAGAAACATAACCCTGATTTGGAAAACATAGAAAAATCAGTTTTGCATGAGGTGCATCTAGTATAGCCATACTTTACTGAGTTAGTCACTCATCCCAAACGACTCCTCCCCAAAACTACAGGTAAAGGCAAGAGAAGCTAAGGATTTGGATTAGAAGTGTTTCTTTATCTCTATTGAGCAATTATTATCATGTGGTGAGGATATTTACATTTTGGGTTACATTTGGGTCTATAAACCTTAAACCCAGTTTGGTTTGGATTTGTTGCGCAGTACTTGAATTTCATTTTAATTTATGCACCGCTATTTTCTCGTGATCCCTACTCGGACTTAGGCCCATATCATCTTGGGTCGAATTAAATATTTATAAGTCTACCGCTAAAACTCACGCCTTGGGCTGGGTGATCAGGTTCTGTACGAGGATCGGGTTGCCTGACCCGGCGGTTCTGTTAGGCCCGTCTTTGGGTCGTGACACAATAGGCCGCACCTGTTGGGTAGATCGCAGATGCAGGTGTGGTCGACCGCGACAGTGAGGGTCGACCGCAAACTGATCAGATTGTACATAATTAGTCCTAGGTTGACCCTAGGAAGTCCCTAGTCGACCGAAGGCCATGGTCCAGCTTGTGATTCGGTTCCTTCCCTGGTCCTTGCTCTGCATAAAATCGACAGGATAGACATCGTCGTCCTCGTAGCGATGTCTGTGGCAGGGATAGGTTATAGAGTGCCTCTCTAGAAGACGTAGAGAGGCAGGTTATGGAGTGCCTCTCTAGAAGACATAGAGGGCCAGGTGAGCGTGGAGATTAAATGACAGAAGTGATGTGTTCTGTCAATTTTCCACCTTGTGAAGTTGAGTGCAGAAGGATGAATTGGAGCTCTCTGGGGAACGGCTGGAGGGTGGTGTTCGGGTGAGTTGGGTGAGCTGAGCAGAGAAGAAGGAACTCCTTGGAGGGGAGGACTGAGCTGTGAAGATGGAGTTATGGCAGTGTCTGCTGGTAAGGTTCTCTCCTCGGATGTTTTGGATTCTGTTTATGGATGTATGGTTTATGTTAAGACTTATACTTTGGGTTTCTGGAGAATAGTGATGAATTGTTTCCTGCATGCATAACTTGCAGTTTAGGCTCTCTGTCTAGCATATTTGATTTCTTGTGATGATTACTGCTCGGTCATTTTGATTGTTCTGTGGGGGCTTGTTCTTTTGAGAATTTAGCATGTAATGCTTTAGACCACTGGACTTTAATTGCCTTATGTTTGGATAGTGGTATTGATTGCTAGTGTGGAGGGTTGGATTGGTTAATGAGATTAGGGAGACTCCACGGTTGGTTGGTTATTCGGCAATGGAGAATAGTATTATTGGGAGTTGATGAATATGAATCTGCATTGTAGTTATTGATCCACTGTTAGTTGTTAAGTTGTGAATATGGGGATTTTAAGTGTTAAAGTTTATAGAATTCGATGAGAATTTATTAATGGATAAATGTTTTAATTATGAAGGTATTGGAAAAAGGAAACAGCAGGATAGCGACTAAGTGCCAAACGCAATAAAGAACTGTGATAAGGCAACAAGGGTGTCTTGGCCATTTGGAGACCCTACACCGCAAGTAGTGTGCGGGAGTGCTTTGTGATTTCCTTATTGTTACTGTTGACAGTTAACTGTTAGTTGATATCAGTAGTTGATAGCCCCTTCGTTGATATTCTGCTGTTATTTCTTGGATGATATTCTGTTGTTATTTCTTTTGCTAATAATGTAGACTTCTTTAATGATAATTGTTAGATAACGAATGATGATAGAGTAGTGAGCGAGGGGTGTATAATGATGAACTGAGGAGTATGAATGAGTTAAGAGACCCCTTCACTATTCTGTTCTTTATTAAATTACTTGCTGTCTATTGTCATTCTGTGGTTCTATGCGCATATTGTTCTGCATATATTGTTCTATAATTTTATTTCCATAATTCTGAATATATACAATTAATTAGTGTAACCATTGTATGACCATGTTTAATTATCTAGATTAATTAGTTGTTTAATTAATAGTGATTAATCACTTCCTTGAGCACGTTTAATTAACTTGAGTATGTTTAATTAATTGAATAGAAGCATGTTTAACTTGTAATTTTCTCTGAGCATGTTAATCAATCTATCGTAGTTTAATTAATCAACCACTTGACCTAAGCATGTGAACTAATTAGTTAACTTAAACAAGTGAACTGATTAGCCGGTGTTTATAATTAGACTTAAGTATGTTAATCAACTCAAGTATGTTAATTAACTTAAGCATGTTAATTATTACGTAAGCATATTTGATTGACTTAACTAGTTGTTTATGTAATAATTAACCTTTGAGCATGTTAATTAACTAACTAGTTGAGCATGTGAATTTACTAGTTGAGCACATTAATTAAATATTGGAGCATGTTTAAGTAACTTAATCATTTCTTGATGCATGACAATTAATTGAAGTAATTAACTAACTAGAACACTTGATTAGACAAGCATGTTAATTAACTAACTTGTCATTTATTTCGAGTTAGCACGTTTAGGATATTAGTAGCATGATAATTAACTAGATCGATTTACTTAATTAGGAGTTGAACATGTTAATTAACTAGGTTAATTAATAAGTATGATAATTTACTAATTAATTTAATGTAGCCGAGCAAGTAAATTAACTAGGATAACTAATTAGATTAATGATTTTAATTCTACTTGAGCATGTTAAGTAACCTAGATATTTAACAAGCATGTTCTTCTACCTACAGTAATCAATTAGATTTGAGCATGTTTAATTAACTAGTTTGGTAATTGTAGTATGTTTAATGAATTTGCATGTTAATCCTTCCCTTGTTAATATTCTTATTATTATTATTTTCTGCAATTTCTTTTATTGTAACTTCCATAATCGATGTTTTACTTTGCTAGAGAATGATAGAGGATAGAAGGAAAGAGGAATTAAGTATGAATGAATTAAGGGTTTCATTGACCAAATGAATAAATGCTTTTGTTATTGTCTTCTTGGTATTGTTTACTATCCTGCTTATAATTACTTGTCTTTAGCATGTTATTTTCTACTAAACCAAAACATGATTAGTTAAGTAGAGTAAAAGCATGTAATCAACTTAAGAGCATGTTCATTTACTTGAATAACCGATTAGAATAATTACCTAGAGTAATAAATGTAGGGAGCCTGTAAGTGGATTAGGAAGTTAGCTGGGATAATTAGCATGTTAATTCTTGTATTCAATATTATAATTGTTCTTTGTGCTGCGTTTTCCATTATTGTTATTCATTCTATGCGCAATTTCAATTACAGTTTGCTTTCAATTACTTCTATTTCAATGTGCACTTCAATTATTGTTAATTTACGTTATAACGCATCATGCATCATGTTAGGATGAGAATGTATGGTCATGCATTATGTAATAGAAAGTAATAGGGAGTGCCACCTTGGGTGGTACTCACACATGCATTGAGTGAGGAAAAGGTAAGGAAAAGATGAAGATCTCTGTGGTCCGGTAGCTTAGCTCGACACATAAACAAAAGAAAACGGGAGATGGGGGGCAGATGGGTAGCAGATCTAGTCCGCGGCTAGGCGAAACCCCCTACTTTGATGGGAACGGGGACCTAGTTGCAAGTAAAGTGATAGGTCCGATCAACTATTCCATCCCCTATGAACCTTCAAATCTCCAGCTCGAAGTACGAGTAAAGAATGAATGAAACAACGAATGTAATGAAAAGATTGGTTTGGGTGGCCCCCATTCCAAAAGAACTAAAGAGAGTTATAAATATGATTGCATTAAACCATTTTCCTTACTAAGCCTTTGGGCTTACAGTTTACTTGTGGTGTAGGTACTTGCGAAAAGATGAACAGATAATAAAACAGGGATGAAGAATTTTCACATGCGAGATTTGGGGCTGGCCAGACTAAAAGAGTAAAAGAGAAAATGATTGTAATTAAATGGTATTTAATTGTTTAGTTTCTTTCATTAAGTTTCCTTACTAAATTATTCACGCTTCCGCCATGTTTTGATAAACTCGCTATGTTTTCATAAAAGATTTTATAATGCTTTCGCAATGATTTTATTATGGTTTTCGTAACGGGTAGAACGAAAATGGTTTTAACGGTCCGGTTTGGCACTCTGATAACATTTTAAAAAGGAGTTATTTAAAAGTTATAAATTTCTCCCGTTTACAAGGAATTTTGAAAAATTGGATCATTACACTTGTGGCTTAACCAACTCCAATCTCTACGTGAGTGGAGGTTTTCATCAGGGGTGTCACCATCAAGCATTGTCACCCTTCTGAACCCTCCAAATGCCCCGTTTTCATTTATTCATTATTTCATTTTCTTTTTCATGTCATGCATGCCACATTTTCATAAGCCCTAATATGATGCATGAATGACAGTTCATATACAATTTATAGCAGTACAAAATATCTTAACGAAATTAAAACAGTCCACTATAATCCATACTTAAATTCAAACAATTCATATGTTAATTAACAGAGGCAATTGATATGTTATTAATCAAAGAACAAGTAAAATATGACTTTAAGCCAACCTTTCATTATTTATTATCATAAGATTAACACACAAATCATTGGTTTTTTTTTTTTTTTTTTTATCTATTTCTCCAACTAACAAAACTAAATCCAATTATTATCAAACCCACACTTTTCAGCAAGAGGGAAATTTCATAGTATTTATCAAGTACACTAGTCAATTCCTAATTTCCAAATGAAGGCAGGTTATTCAATCAAAAATAGCTGAGTATCACCAAAGTAATTGTTCATGATCCAACGTTTCACGGTTCATCAACAATCCACAAAGAGGATTTCCCACAATCACATGGCCAATAACAGAGACAATTTGACTACCTCATTTGACTATCCAATTTTGTTTATTTACAGCCTAGAGTCAATCACCAACACATCATCCATTAACTAATTTCTTTAACCAAATAGAGAGAAGTTCATAAATTCACAGCACAACCAATTTGTTCATTCCAAAATCATAGTAGATAGCTAATAGAAATCACACATCAAATAGAATTCATAGATCACAGACACCAAAACAAGCCAGTAAACAATTTCACAAACATCCCATGATGTAGGGCCTCCACTAGCCATCTTGCATCCTATTTCTTACCTTCGAGATGATTTTCCTCCGCCCGATCTTCTCCTTCCAATACCGTAAGAAAACCAAAATCAACAACTCACACTTCCTCCTTCACGTATCCTCTCTCTTTGGGAGACAAAGCTCTCACTTTCACTCTTCTTTCCCTCTCCTTTCTTCTTCTCCTTGCTGTCGTTTTTCTCATCAATCTCACTACCTATTTATAGGCATTTTCCACTCTTTCAGGCAAGGACAGCATAAGGTAGAGTTGGCCCTTTTCTCCACCAAATACACACCTCTGTCATGGGTCCATTCAGCAATTGAGCAAGTGGAAATCAATTTAGTAGTTAGTAATCAATTTAGCAGGTGCACATCGTATAATTTGGGAAAAATGCCAAAATTTTTCACTGAAAGAAAAATTCTTTCGTTGTCATCGCGTGATGTGAAAACGATAAGTCGAATGTCCTAAGCCTAAACCGAACATCCCTCATCCTGTGTTGGGCCTATTTCGGACGTTCTTTCTCAAGACAGACGTCTCTCACAGTCATTCAACGACTTTGATTTTATCCTCCCTTCTTCATCCAACAACTGATTAGAAGTCTTTCTCATAACGGACATCCTTAGCTTCAATCGACTTTGATTTCATCCTCCCTTCTTCATCCAACGACTGATTAGAAGTCTTTCTCATAACGGACATCCCTAGCTTCAATCGACGTTCCCCTTGCCCAATCTGACAGTTGACAATCCACCCAAACGACATCCAACAGCCAAAGCTTCGTCCAATCTTTTATTCTTTGTTTTCAACACGACGTCGTCCTAATTATGTCTAACGTCGTCTTCTTTTCATTTTCATTTCGGACATCCTTTATCCATAATGGACGTCCCTTGCTCCTTTAAGCCATTCTCTTCTTTGTTCCAAATGACATCGTCCAACTTAACTAACGCCGTTTGCTATTCTTTCATTTCGGACGTCCTCTTTCCATAATGGACGTCCCTCTTATCATTAAGTGGCTTCCTTTTCCATTTTGAAACGACGTCGTCCAACTTAAGTCTTAATGTCGTTTCTCTATTCTTTTATTTCAGACGTCCCTCTTTCCATTAGGGACATCCCCCGCTTCCAAAACGACGACATCTCCATTTAATTCCTTAGTGTTGGAACGTCTGCTTTCCATTAGGGACGTCCCACTTATCCAAAACGATGTTGTTTCCTACTTACATTCAAACGACGCTGCCTGCTTTCTATCCTCGATAACGGACGCCCATTTTCTCTTGAGGGATGTCCGTCATATTCCAAACGACGCCTCATCCTTTCTTTCCAAATTCATTTTAAATTCTTAATTAATTTAATTAATTCCAAAATCTAATAATTTCCAATAATTATCCCAATATTCCTTTATCCAATTTACACCCAATAAATGTTTTTTTTACTTAATTCCATTACGCAAAATCAAAATATTTCATCCCATGAGAAAATCATCACAAAATCTCCAAAATTTATAAATAATATATATTTGAGCCCGATAAAATTTTGGGGTATTACATCCCTCCCCTTTTATATAAATTTCGTACTCAAAATTTAGTTAAACGTACGCACTTAATCATTAATGCTCATAGCATAAAACATCCAAACATATTTTTATATCCTCATTTTCCACAAAACTTTCAAAGAAGTTCTCAAATTCTACTTTTACAATGTCCAATAACATAACAAAACTCTAAATCCCATTTCTAAATCCTCTAATCATCATTGACATTTGTTACAAGAGAAAAACATTTATCCAACTTTCTTCCTAATAACAGATAATGTGAATCATCATGACCACTGTTATGGTGTCGAAGCTATTTTCTAAATCTATCCATTCCACTTTCTCACTTATTTTCCGTTATATCCAAGGGAAACACTAACATAACTATATTCATTTTTAAGTCCTTAACACGGCCTAATACACCAATTTAGCGATTCCTCATATGATACCATAAGATACATATACTAATCCAAAATATGAAATATTTGTAGTTCCATCATTTTCTATTCCGTTACACAAAACTTGACGATCCTTGCCTTATAAAATATTTAGAACATTTCTCCAGGTCCGTCAAATATTTTATGAAACGATTTCTTTTACGTCATTGACACTGTTAAGATTCTAAAGGTCCAATATTTTCTCTCTGAAGCAATATGCTATCATGAATACATTTCCCATTTTCTTGTATTTTACCATCAATGAGAAATCTCTTTGATCTTCTTACCTCAAGTTAGCCTTTTATCAATTGCTAGGTTATATTCCTTTTGCTATATTTATATTACTCTCTTTGAACTTCATGACTGAATACTTGTTAAGCGTAGCTCTCTCATAAAATTTTCTTACTCTTCGTCCTTACCGTATAAAATACCCTTCACTGTTCGTACTCATACTTCCTATTTAAATTCATCCTTCAAAGCTTGTGAGATCATACATGTCTTCTTTGAAATATGAAGTTTTTAATTGTCAAACTCATTAATACTTAAATTCTTGGGAGATGATAGCCATCATTTCTTTTAATTCTCTACTCTATTCCATAAATTGAATCGGACGTTCAAATACTTCCATCTATCTATTGATCGTTTCATTTCTGGGGTCCTTGTTTCTCTTACTAATTAAATCCATTAGCACATATTGGAAAATCAATCGATTTTTATCTCCATATTCCCTTGGTAGCCCAATCAATAAACTATACGAAGTATCAACCTAGCAAACCATCAAACCTATTTTGATACTTTACAAATAATCTTGATACATGGCAAATTCTTAATTCCATCTTAAAACAAAACTGAATCATTCTCAATCGTACTATGCTCACTTTCAATCAAAGTCAATTCTTAATGCATATGCAATATGTCATCGAAATCCTTAGACAAAATTTTCTTCCTTCAAATAATTCAACATATATCATATCCTTCCACTATTTTAAGGGAATCCCTTAGATTCATAAATCAAAATTATGTCTTAACAGTTTCCAAAAATTCCATCGGTTTACATGAAGCAATTTGAAATCCAACTTGAAGGTAGTAATGAAATTATTACATATACAAATTTTTCCAACCTAGTGTTATTCAAACTCATAATCCAACTTCAATTTCCTCAATTCCTAAAATCCAACATCCTATTTCATTTTCTCTTTTTCCATAGAATTAATTTGATGCTTCCAAACTCATTTCGTCTTTTGGATCCTCATTTCGTTTTGTCTCCTTCGTCTTTTTGTTCCATCATATTAAAACTTCATCCATTGGTAAAACAAATATAAATTTTTAGTAAAGATCAAGTACATATGTGAACTTTTCACTTCCTAAGGTTTAACAACATTCTTCATCCGCTTTCATTTTTCATATGGGATAATCGTATTATACTTCCACATTCATCACAACTCCCTATCGTATTAACTTTCGTATACATCCTTGTTCTAGTTCACCCCAATCGTTTTCTAGAATGTACTATTCTTTTATGTCTTACATCTTTGGACTTTAATTTGGCAAAATGACCAACTTTGCTACATTTAATGAGATCAAGCCAAGTATTTTCTCTTACGGTTTTTTTTAATACTTTGGGTATCAATCTTCTACTTCTTTGATGTTAAGAATCTTTGATACAATCTTTGCATAGGCAACCTTTTAAACACTAAATACCACAATAAATTTCTTCCTTGCATCCTTGCACAATCCGATATATCTTATATTCCTTTCATCCTTATATCATACCTACATGCAAGACAAATTGTGACAAGTTCTCAAACTTGTGTTCATACTTGGATCTATTCCTTAATGAGTAAATTCCAACTTACTTATCTATACTTTGAAATACTTGCCATAAAAATCCTCTTTAACTTTATCTACGTTATTGCATTTACATCTTTGATTATGGTAACTTAGTTGCTCCAAGGCTTCAGCATGAATATGGCACATGTTACACTTTTCTACCTTCCTTGTATTGGTAGTTCCTATGTCATTCATAATTCTTTAACATTGGTTGGATTAGTAACCTCCATAAAACTATGGTTGTCATAATAACTGAAACTATCATAATTACTTTGGTATTTCCATAATTAATTATTTTCATAAGTTTCTTCGAGGGTTGAAATTGTAGTTCTATTGGTCAATCGATTGATGATCTCCTTATTGTGGTGGAATCAATATTTGCTCAAGGTTTTACTGTACACTTGTCTTATTTACTAATGTCATACTTACTCCAAAAGACTCTTAATGATGTTCCTCATCATTTTCAAATACTCCTCAATTTTCTTTGCCCACTAGTTTCTTTGTTATAGGAAAAGTAATCTTTTCCAATTTCTTTCCTAAGGTGGGGTAATACTTGTATATATGTCCTCAAAATCCAAATTTGTTTATCCTTAACTGTTCTTTCTTATCCATGAACATTTACAACTTAGATATTTTATAACTTAGGAATCTTCGTCCAATTTAAGTAACTTTGTCCAATTGTTCACTTAGTCGAGTGCATGTAGAAGTTATTTTTCATTGTTTCATTTCTCCAATAAAAGTTTGGGTGGGTTTTCTCATGTTTCTTTTACTCTTCTTAAAGTTCATTTTATATAAAACCCCTAAGTTCATTCTATATAAATCCAACTCATGCTTCTTTAACTTTCCCAAAATAAAATCCAAGTGGTTCTAGTACTTTTTATCATCACTCTTAATCCAAGGGAGAACGTTTCTTTATTCAAACATCAAACACAGTACTATCACTTTTTCTATACCCCCTATTCCTCCAACATTGAAGTTCCACAATTTAAATATATTTTCTTTTAATGTCACCCCTTTTATTTTCAAAATTATTCTTGTAATTCTATTGTGTATGGATTAATTCTTTAACATGAAAAATATTAGGAAATTTAAGAAACAACTAATTATACGAGTGAGATAAATTTTGTTTAACAAAGGTAATTTAGACTAACAACATAAAACAACAAAATTAGCACAAAACAAAAAATTTTACTTACAATCGGAGGAGCATTTCCAAATGAGTCTTGCATTTTCAACATTCTACAAAATCGAGTTATGCTCTGATATCAACTGTAACGCCCCGAATTTTAAAGAAACCTTTTATTTCCTTATATTTTTAGTCATAAAAATTTTCGTTTCCTTTAAAATGTATCAGAGTAAATCAACGGAATTATTTTAAAACATTTAAAGGTACATTTATTTTAATCATTTAGGAAGTTCACGATTAATTACAAAATGTTACTGAAATAAAAATTTTATTTAAACAACCCATTTTTTTTCTTTGAGCCATAACCCCTTAGGTCGAGTCCGGTTGATAACCCAAGGCCTCCTATGGTGATGCCTCCTCCTCCACATGAGAATCATCTGCATCATGGGTAATACCATGAGCCAAACTCTTAGCAAGAAATAGAATATAATGCTTATGCAGTCGTTTTTCTAGAAAGAACCTATCTTTTCTTCCTTTTCATTTCTTGCATCTTTTCCTTTACATTTCCTTTTCATCACCAGAGATAGGATACATTTGTTGGGATGACTTAACCAACTCCATCCCTACGTGGGTGGAGGTTTCCATCAAGGGTTTCACCACTACTATCACCTAATCTCTGTCTGATGTTTGAGGACTAAGAGCAGAGATACATTGTTGGTCTTGTGGCTTAACCAACTCCCGTCATAGTGATATAGGCTAAAACATACTTCCCTTGTAGGAACGGATATCCCTCATAGCGAAAGAAAAGATGGACGTTATAAATAAGGAGAAGCAAACATCCCTTTGAAGAGGAATAGATGTCCCTTATAGTGAAGGAGCAGACAAACGTTCAAAATGCACAACAGATGTCCCTATTAAGTGGTGTGGATGTCCCTTATAATGAAGGCATTAAAATGCAGGATATGTTCTCGATGATGGGCTGTCGATCATTTAAAGGAATCGATCGACCGCAGTCATCGACCGGTAATTTGGAAGACAGAGTTTGCGGTTGATCATTTTAATTGGCAGTCGATTGTCCAATGGGGAATTGATCAACCCTCGATCTAGAGAGTCACTTGAATATGGAAACTGTCACCTAAAAGCTTCTAAGTTGGACGTTGGACGTGTTTGGATGATCAAGCATCCATCCTTTTGGCCTTCCATCTTCAGTTAGATGCTGAAGGGACGTTGGTTGTGGCCTATAAATAGAGACTATGGGAACGAGGATATCACAATGTGCTAAAACTGTGGTCAACTCTGGAGTTTTGGAAAGAGAGGGAGACTGTGATAAACTGTGGAAAAATGGAGGGAGGTTCTAGAATTTGTGAAGGGAAACCTGTTGTGAGTTTTGGTGTAAGTGAGAGAGCAATTCTGATGAATTTAGAGAGAGACGAGAAGAAGTGATTCTGTGAAGGTTGCTAAGGATTGGAATAAATGTCTGGGATTCTAGATGGATCTATGAGTTGTTGGGTTGTTGAGGAAGAAGCTATTGTCGAGAGTTAGATTGTTTTCGACGGTAGAGAACTGGGCGTGAGACTCTGGGATTTGTAGAAAGCCATGAAGTTTTGAAAGTATGCATTATGTTCATTATGGGTATTGTACTGTATACATGAGTAAGCCGTTTTACTTTAGTTATTGCTTGAGAATGATCTGAATGATATTGGTTTAAGTTATTATCATATGGAATTAATTGTGGGGTTGAGTAGTTGGATGATAGGATTGGAAATTATATTCTGTTGGACGTTGAAAAATGTTTTGCTTTGTGTAAGGATATGTCGTTATTGGATTAGCTGTTGGGTTGGAGCAGTGGTTATGGAGATTGTTATGATCTTGGTTGCATGAAATGTAACGGGTTGTGCCGGTAGGACTAATATTGTTATAGTTAGGATTTATATTGCTGAATTGTGGAGAGTAAAACTATGCTAAGTAGTGGTTGGAAATAATATTCCTTGAGATGTTAGGGATATGTAATCTGTTGATAAGGATAGTTTTTGGAGAATTATTATTGATAAGTAGATAGCTATTTTTGTGGTTTGGTTGGTTATGCCCGACACGGAAACTAAAGATAAGTAAATAGTTATTTTTGTGGTCTGATTGGTTACGCCAGGCAAAGAAACCAAAGATCAGTAAATAACGATTTGAGTGGTCTGATTGGTTACGCTTGGCACAAAATCCAAAGATAAGTAAATAATTGTTTTTGTGGTCCGGTTTGTTGCACTCGGCACAGAAACCAAAGATAAGTAAATAACTATTTTGTGGTCCTGTTGGTAATGACCTCACTGAAACCAAAAATCAGTAAATAGTTGTTTTATGGTCCGGTTGGTAATGCACAACGCAAAGACAAAAGATATTATAGTAACAGGCTAAATAAACTAATATGTAAAAGACAAACGAAAACTAAAAGGAAAATAGAGAACTTTACACGGACTTTAAAAGCTGCATGTGTATATTTTATTTTATGTTTATACCGCTTACTGAGTTTTAGGCTCATAGTTAAGTCCTGTGATGTAGGTAAGGAGCCAATGATTGGATAAAGATCGTTGATGTAGCAGATGGGGTATTGCTGGGTTGGGCGTTTGTGCTGTTGGCAAATTGACCATGGGAGTTATGGCTCATGGAAATGGAATAAGCATAATTAAATGTTTTAAGAGTTTTCAAGTGATGGTTTCAAACTGTTTTAAGTTAATGTTTTACCTGTGCTTATTTAAATAGCTTTTAAACTGCTGGTTTATAGGATTTAAATGTAAAAGACTTCCGCATTTCGTTTACTTTGAGTTTATACAGTTAAGAATTCCGTTGTTTGTTACTCTGGTTTTCTCATAGAAGTGTTTTTTTTTTAAAAGAAAGAAAATTTTTGCACGGAAAAAGGTCTAAGGATGTTACATTTAAGTTATAGAAACCAATGAATTTATATACTCACCATGAATTAAGTCTAAAACATTCAGAATTGAGAAAAGGGAATACTCGAGCTTCAACTTCTCTGGCCGTTTTTGCCTTTACCTGGAATGGGATGGGTCATTTGGGGTGAGTGATTAACTCAGTAAGATATATCTAGACTATATGCAGTGCAATTAAAAAATGGTCTTCCCATTTTATAAAAACAAGGTTATGTTTCTCCTTTACCATACATGGGTTTTAATTCGAAAACTCTTTATCACTTTTTGTCAACAAACCCAAGGCTGTCAATGAGGCTTTATTTAAAATATGCTGTATACATAGACAACTATACTTTGAAAAATATGCCATCGCCATTTTTCAGTCCGAAAACATTACCAATGAAAAAGGATGGTCACTTAAGGACCATTTGACACTCTTTAGAGAAAAGGTGGTCATCCGTCGATGACAACACCCTCATGAGGCAGAAGAAATACAAATGACGGCGATTCAGAGATCTAGCGCGCCACCTAGGTTGTTGTCGAGCTAAGCTCCAAGTCGACAAAACCCGTGTGATCAAATAGAGTAGATAAGGTTGCCCGCCGATGGATTGCTTCTCAACTAAAATACTATATGTTCCAAATTGATGAGGGTTGCTGACAAATAGAGCTACGCGACAATTCATGTCAACTTTTCAACGGCTTGACCTATTTTAACTTGAAAATTTTACACGTGAAATTTATAATTAAAAATTTTATCGGTTTTACACTCTTTACTCATGAACCATGTTGGCTGTGTGTGACTTTGGTGCTTTTTATCATGTTACCTCAAAGGCAGAATATTTTACCTTTTACATCTTACACTAGTAGTGATTTGGGCATTGTTAAAATGAGAAATAACCATATTTCCAAAATAATTGGAAAATGTGACATCTATATCCACACCAACATGGGCTGTGAATTGGCGCCCAAAGATGTCAAATATTTTCAAGATAGTAGATTAAATCTAATATCAATCGACGCTCTTGATAGTGTCAGATACAAGAGCGAATTTCCTTGCAGTAAATGGAAGCTCAGCAAAGGTTTGCTAGTTGTAGCAAGAGAAAACATTAAAACTACAGCATGTATGTGACTCAAGTGACTGTAAAAGAAGAATAAGTAAATACTACTCAAGATAACTCATCCATTAAGTTATGGCACAAACAATTCGGTCACATGAGCGAGAACAGGCTTTAACTACTTGGTAAGAGAGAAAGTTTTACATCTCAGGAATGAAGCTCTGCCAAGTTGTATTCAGTGTTTGTCTAAAAAACAACATAGAGTTTTCTTTTAGAAGAATTCTATATCAAGGAAACTAGATGTGTCAGAAGTCATCTATTTAGATGTCTGCGGTCCCATGTCAACATAAAAACTAGGCGGCGCCTAATACATAGTCACACTCATTGACGATTCAAGGAAAGATTGGGCTCATGCACTCAAGTCAAAAGATGAGGTGTTTAACGTTTTCATACAGTTTCATGCTCTCATAGAGCGAGAAACTAGAAAGAAGTTAAAATGCATTCACAAAGAAAATAGTGATGCTTGGATAGGGGGTGTTCAAAACACATGACGGGAGACTCCTCAAGGTTTACCTCCATCAAGAAGAAGAAAGGAAATGTAACATTTAGAGGTAATCAAGAGGGAAAAATCGTTCGTATTAGAAATATTGGTAATTCTACAAATCCTATCATTGAGAGTGCATTTTTAGTTGATGGATTAAAGCATAATTTACTTAGTATCAGTCAACTATGTGATAAAGGCTATAAGTTAACTTTTGAGTCTAGATTTATATGATTGGGGATAGTTCTAGTGGAAATTTTCTATTTTTAGGTTACAGACATGAAAATATTTATACAATTGATTTGAATAATACCTTATGTCTTAATGAGAAATATTTTACTGCAAATTCTTCTAGTGATTTTTGTCTTGGCATAGAAAATTAGGACATGTAGGAATGGATACCTTAGCTAAGATCTCTAGAAATAATCTTGTCAAGGGTTTACCTAAATTACCTTTTGAAAAAGATAAGATTTGTGATGCAATTTGGAAGTAAAAAAAAAGTTCGTTTGCTTCTAAATAGTTTGTATCAAATTCCAAACCACTCAAATTACTCCATATGTGTAACGATCTAGATTTTATTGCCTTTTAAAAATCGTGTAAAATTTAAAACTTTTCTTTTTACAAAAACAACGGGAGATTCTTCTTTCATTAACCCCTTAAAAGACGATAATTAAACTCTTTTTGTTAAACATTTTATAAAACATAAACCCCATTTAAAACACATTAATAAAATCCTTTTCTTAAAAACTTTTATGAAACGCAGCGGAATATAATTAAAACAAAGCATTAAAGAGATGCCATTTTCTTCTTTTACAATTTAATATTTTACAAACCCTTTACAAAATTACTTACAAACCATTTCTTGGAAATGTCTTTAGCCTAGCCAACTGCAAGATCCGTGTGTACAAATCCTTCATCAACTACTTCTTAACCTGTTTTCATGCGTGTACCTACATCGCAAGGCTTAATCAATGAGCGTAAGACTCAGTAAGTGATATAAAAGAAAACTGTAAACATGCTATGCATCTTTTAAAAACACGTGTCGCTATTCATTTTCGTTTTCTTTTATCTTATACGTGTTAATCTCTTTTCTTTTGTTTATGTGACGGGCATTACTTACCGGTCCACAAAAACTGTTTAATTACGTGCTTTGGTTGTCGGACATTACTTACCAGTCCAACATCTTTAATTACATGCTTTGGTTGTCGGGCATTATTTACCAGTCCAACCTCTTTAATTACAGGCTTTGGTTGCCGACCATTATTTACCGGTCCAACCTCTTTAATTCTGTGCTTTGGTTGCCAGGCATTACTTATCGGTCCAACCTCTTTAATTACGTGCTTTGGTTGCCGGGCATTACTTACCGGTCAAACCTCTTTATCTACGTGGTTTAGTTGCCGAGCATTACTTACCTGTGCAACCTCTTTAATTACGTGCTTTGGTTGTCGGGCATTAGTTACCAGTCCAACCTCTTTAATTACGTGCTTTGGTTGCCTGGCATTGCTTACCGATCCAACCTCTTTAATTACGTGTTTTGGTTGCCGGGCATTACTTGCCGGTCCAACCTCTTTACTTGACTTTTATTCGTATTTGATTACATTTTCCATTTTCTATTTTCTTTTCAAAACTATGCATGAAAACCATTTTCGTCTCTTTTGAAAACTATGATGCATGATACTCGTGAATGCATACATTCTCTATCATATAATTAGTGGAATCTAATAAAACAACCAACATACAATTCACAGATCATGCTTATAAAACTGTAGACATGCTGTTATAATTGTAAGCATGCTCAATATCTAATAAAGCAGTAAACAACGAAACGTGCATATCCTATTCTTTTGATGTAAGGGCCGAAGACCAAAACACAGAAAGTATCAACTTACTTGCAGTCTGTAGTGCATTTAGCACTTAATTCTTTTCCTGTTAATACCTTCAATATAATTAACATTTATTTATCAATATATTTACCAATCATGAATCTTAACTTTGATACCGTTATTTGTCGTTTATTCATTTAATAATACATTTCACCTTTTCGTCCAATTATTTTCATCGATTAATTTAACCAATATTTATTCCTTAATAACTAACCACCGAATTTCCATAAACCTTAACGATTAACAAATTCCATTATTCAACTTAATTACTTAGCAACCTTGCAATAACAATTCCAATATCTCAAATTCCCATTCATGTAGTGAAATTGCTCAGTCCAAAATAATACCCAATTACTTAACAATTTTCATTGCTTACAACTTAACAACTAACCGAGTGCAGAGTAGACAATATAAACATGTCGAATAACAACGTATAATCCTATCATTTAAACCACTTTTCCATTACATATACCAAGCAGTAATTAACATATGGATATTCGTAACATAAATCATCCAGAAATAGAGGGCCTTTACAATTATGCTACTACTCTAAATTAAACCCACCAATTTATCAAAGCAGCAACCAACAGAGTATTTATCCAATCCATAGGGAATTATTTATCAACAAAACACCAACCAAAATATTAACCCAACAATGACCCATAAGCTGTAAGGAAAAAAGGAAGCACAACCCAGCTGTGACTACCAACAAAATTAGAGTATCCATTACATAAACAAAATTTATTTTCCAACATATTCACCAACCAAATTTCATCAACAGAGCAACAGACAATATCTCACCCAAATATTCCTCAGCCGAAACATCAATAATCACAGAATATAAATCTCCATTGTCTATCCAGCAGTAACCCAAAAGATACAGAACATATCAATAATTCCAACCCCATTTAACAGAGCAGATCTTCTCTACACTAACAATTTATAACATAAAACTAAACCCAAATGGGCATCTTCCTTACCTGAAGATAGGAGCAGACTAGGGAGTGTTGCCGCCTACTTCTTCAATTCACGGAAGATCACTCGAGGAAGAGTTCCTGCAAAGCTCTCGGCTCTTCTCCAGCTCTAGAGAGCACTCATCCACTTTTCACAGTGAATTTTCTGTCATATATTCACCATTTTAGCACTTCAAACATACCTGAGTGTATCTCCCCCTGAATACCCATCCATAGGCATACTTATATAGGCAAAGAAGACTTCATCATTGATGGGAAAATTACCCACATCAAGAAGGGTGGTCCACACAGATCACACCATGTGGAAAGACTTGCTATCATCTTGGGAGAAGCATCTGAAGAAAAACCCACTACGGTTCACCACGAAATCGGACCCACCCAGGCAGCGAGTCATCGCTCGCAACTCGGCCGAATACCCTCTGCCCAACGCCAAATCGTCCCTGGCTAATTCATCACTACCACATCTTCCAAAAATTTTGTCCAATAATCAGAATGCAAATACAGAGCAAAACAACAGACTTACCCTGACAATGAATTCGCAGCACCGTGGGAGAAATCACAGCGTATGGTTCATCCAACTCCAGCAGCTCCATTTGTACCACACTTGCTGGCAGAGCCTGCACGTCGACGACTTGAGCCCTATGCTTGCTGGAAGTCCTGCGACATCTCTTGGAGACGCACTCCCAAGCCCGAACGTCTCCCACTCGCGTTTGCTCTCCCTTCTCCCTCTCTCACCCCTCTCGGGTTCCCTCTCGGGTTCCCTCTCGTCTTCAGAAATCAGAAAACAAATGCCGCAATCAACCCTAATTGATTTCAACGAAACCATTCCTTAACCGAACCGAACCAGCGAACTGGCCACCGAACCAACCAGACTCCTTTTCCCCTTTAATTACATTTTCTTTTATTTTTAATTCCTTTCAATTCTATTTAATTTTCTTTTTAATTTAAATCCTCATTTCACTCAATTAAAATTTTCTTTTAATAATTTAATTAAATTCTTCATTTAATTAAATTATTTTCAACCCAATTCCAATTCTCGATTTATTTTGAATATTGCTTGATGATTATTATCGGTCCAATTTAATTTCTTTGATTCAGTTTCCAAATTAATTTTTTCATCAAATAAATTCTCATTAATTTTTCCATCAAATAAGTCTCTCAATTATCCTTAATTAATTATGTTATGAAAATCGGGACATTACAATATTCCCACCTTATATAAATTTCATTCTCGAAATTTGCTCAATGTAATTACTTTTCTAAGCTAACAACCCAAATAACCATTAACTGCTCTAGCATATAAGTGTCCAAACTTTTCTTATCTCATACTTATCCACAAACTTCATCAAGGTTTCACCACTTTTGCTTTCGCAACATTGCATGCCTTAGCAAAATTCTAAATCACAAATCTAATTCATAATTTAGTTTTTCATGTTCTTCTAAGATCATTCGAACCTAGCAAGCCGCTGCATCTTTCTTGTTTCTTTCACAAAAGCACGATGTAGTTGATCCCTCTCTCCATGCATTCTACTTAATGACATAGTTTTCTTGTTGTACTTGTGCTTCATTTCATCCAGATTTTCATTAGCTAAATCAATTTTATTTGAAAGCTTCTCCACAACAGTATTTCTATTTTTAGTTTCTTCTTGCACAATGTCAGTGGCGTTCATGAAACCATTCCAATCACCATTAAATTCAAGAGCTGCCGTCATAATGTGAGTCTTTTCTCACCAAAATGTATGAACTTTTGAAGGCCTATATTTAGCATAACTTTTCAACTAGTATCCAGAATCACGTAATAATACCAAATCCTTTGACTGTCATCTACATCTGTTTTAATAGAAAAGCCTGTATTCAAATTTTTCTCTTTTTATTTGACGGCGCGACGGATTTTTGCAATGTGACCACAACTTAATTGCATCAAAAGCATCCTTTCATACCAGAAATGCCGATCCAACCTGTCAAATTCCATCTTTATTTGTATCTTCCATAATAGAGAACACCTTTGTTACAGCTATTCTCTGTTTCTTAAGGCAAATCCAAAACATCGTTGCGAGAATGGCCATTCTCATGTGTTTAAAACATTGTTTCCAATCAGCACGTTACACTTTTGACACTGTTCAACTCTTGAAAACGCAACATTTTCTCTTTGAATCAATGCTTCTCTTTGCATACGTCTCTCTTTCCCTTGTGATTCACCTTCAACATAAGGGTTCCATCGATCCCCATTTTGTTTGTTGACATTTCATCGTTCAATTTAATCAAAAGGAACCAAACATCTTCATTCAATGCAATTAAAATGACTCATACATTCATTACTCTTATCCATATACAAGTACATTGAAGAAGAAATTTACAAAAACAACACTTATATTATATCCTTAATGCCTTTACACACCAAATACTAATCCAGCATACAACACAACAAAACCAGATGCATACATTGCACATTGCACCTCCCACTTTTTACGATCCCACATATTCACTTTTCACTTGCATCACCGAGATTGGAATTTCTTGGGTGTAACTTTTGCTAGTTCTCTTACTAGTATTGGATAGTTCTTGACCAAATGCCCTTGATCGCCGCACTTGAAACACTACCTTGTACCAGCTCTACACTCACCATGATGGTTCCTTTGAGACTTTGAACACCACCTAGCTTGAGGGAATCTAACCAAAGCAGCACCTGACTCATTTCTTGCACTCGAAGGGGCAGTGGCTATCTCCGTCATCGGTTGCTTGTCCCTCCTCTGTTGCACTTTGTTGTCCAATGGTCATTTAATTTCTTGGTTCATAAGCGGATCAGCCAGTGGTTGTTGGTTTCAGTTGTTCTTCAAAAATCTTTGATTTGTCTCTCGTTGTCTTGCCGCTATTAACTCTACGTCCTCGACATTGAGTGCCCTAGCCACAATCTGCCCGTAGGGGACACCCCGTATACCAGCAAGTCTGTCTCCCCTTGAAATCTCCACCTTTAGTCCTTGGACGAAGCGCTGGGCCTTATGTCCATTATCAGCCACTAGATATATAGCAAACCTTGACAATGATTCGAATCTTCGTATGTATTTAGATACAGAGTAACAACCCCGATTTTTATTTTCTTTAAAAATAATGTGATATTTAAAACTTTTCTTTTTATAAAAACATTGAAGATTTTTCTTTCATGAAACCCGCTCGTTAAATTCCTTACTTAAAACCTTTTTATAAAGAGCGATAGAAGTAATAAAATTCTTTTCATTTATAACTAACTATCTTGCATTATTAAAATGATAATGATCTTTAAAACTACACAGCGGAAGACTTATTAACAAAACATTATATCGTAAAACCTTTTACAATTCTTATCCATTTAACTTCTTTCAGCCCCACCAACCACAAGACTTGCGCATGCAAATCCTTTGTCAACTGCTCTAATCATGTTCACTTGTTCCTAATACATGCCTACATCATGAAAAAAACAATGAGCCTAACGCCTAACAAGAATTAGAATAAATGCAATGCAAATGCTATGCATGATCATATACTGCATTACAAAAAAGAACCTTATCTTTTCTGTTAAGTTGAGAGTCAGGATACATCCTATGGTCATGTAGCTTAACCGTAACTCCGACGAGGAGTTACACCATTAGGGGTATCACTACATACCATCACCGCACTCTTTTGTTGAAGTCATTAGGGATTTCCGTACAAGAGAAAGGATGAACCCTAGAGTCTATATGGCTAAACTGTACCTCCACTCCCTACGTGGGAGTAGGTACTCCATTCAGGGTGTCACCATCGATGGATAGTCACCATTTCTCTTGAACCCCCACATGCCTATTTGCATATATTATACATGACATGCAATATGCTCACAATTTTATAAGCCCTAAGTATGATGCATGAATGTATAGTCCACAACATATAAGAGGAACACAACATTATCAATAAGTCATGGAAACAACTATAGAGGTTTAATTGCCAAGCAAAGGCTAAATTCTTCACATAATAACAGGGAAATATATAGGTTAACTATTAAGCAAAGCATGAGGTTCTTAATAGGGATTAATACACATATATATGATAGAGAATAGAAAAATTAATACATGAATTTCTATCTTTAATAACCAGGGAAAGGATTTGTAAATTCATAGGAATGTCAAGAACAATAGTGGGTATGTTGTACTTAATCTAACCAAGCCCAATTTCAGTTTACCTTTCATTAAATCTTTTACAGAACATGTAAGTAACTATTCCAAACGAGGTTTAATCTAAAAAGTTCGTAATATCCAGTCCAAGCAATAATCAATCCTTAATAGAGACGATTGTCCACTATAATAAACTTAATAGCAAAGATTATCTCTAACAATTAATTGCAGTTTGCATTCTATTTCATACTTCTTCTTTATGTTAGGTTTAACTAGAATCGAAATCACCCATCACAGTATGGAAATATATGAGACCATAATCCACAGCAATAGTAAAAAATAAATACTCATTCATCAGTGGAATAATTCTCTTGTAACACCAGCAGAAGCAATTTTAAGCACGTATAGAGCTTGGAGCAATTCACGAAACATTTCCTTATCTATCAATTGTGAGAACCAATAAATTGACAGGGACATGAGATCAAAAATAGAACCATCCTCTATCATTTATCCCACAGTTCATAGAGCCATCATCCAAATCATATAGAAAGCAAACAATTCAAGTAATAATCCACTTCTCGATCCACAGAAAGTAATAGCACTAAATGGCAGGTTCGTTCAACCAAAATCAATATTAACAATAGCGTTTCACAGGAATCCAATCCAGAATATTAACAGCAAACAAAACCCTTGATGTAGGGCCTCCACTGGCCAATTACACCCTTATTCTTACCTCAAGTAGATTGTCACTCCAATGTAATACTTCACCACTACGAGACTTTCTCCACCACAGCAACACACACAGGAATTCCAACAATAGGAGTTCACTTCAGTTTCTTCACAGCTCACCGACTAATCATTCATTCACAGACGTACACAACACTCACCACTCTTATCAACACTCTCAGGGTAGACTTCTAGAAGTAACCCATGCCATCAGTTATAGATGAGGGAGAGAGGGAGAGGNGTAGACTTCTAGAAGTAACCCATGCCATCAGTTATAGATGAGGGAGAGAGGGAGAGGGAGATGGATGCATGTGGGTGAAGAGGACACTCTTCCATTCCAGGGGGGGGGGGGGGGAACCTGTAACACCTGGGCCCAGGCCAATTGAAAAAAAAATAAATTATTTATTAAAATAATATGCAGTTTTTTTTTAAAAACTCCTCTTTTAGAGGAGTATCTCATTTCTTTCGGCTAGAAATTGGGGAAGACTTTCCCTATAACTGCGACTGATGGGGGGAGATTATCTCCACGCTCAATAATTCAAATTTATGATTCCCTCTCCTTTGTCTCCCTCTCGTCGTTTGTTGTCGGATTCTGATTTCTTCTAGGGTTGTAATCGCCCGAACAGGAAAGGTTGAGAACGCGTTGTCGGTGAGAGAAAGATTTCAGATTTCAACAGTTAGGTTTTTGTTCTTCGTTGAGTAAGTTTGAGTTTTCCTTCTTTAATTTTGGTTCTGTCCTCCATGAAGTTGGTTTTAATGATTGTAATCTTTAAAGGTTGAGGAGTAGCACAGTTGTGGAGATTTTTCCGGCGAGGTTTGGTTAGAAAGGGTACGACTTTCACATACAGTTCAAGATCTTGGTGTCCATCGAGTAAGTACGATTTGTTTTTTTAGATTTCAGATCTGTTTCTTCAAGAAACAGATTCTAATTGTTGAATTATTATTTAGAGGTTGAGGATTGACAATCGTTGGACGTTGAAGATTAAGTCAGTGGAAATTTCTTCAAGGTATACAAAAATCTTCTGAAGTCTCTGGATTTAATTGGTTTTGATGCTCTGGAATATAAATTTAATGTTTGGATTAAGTTTAGAGCTGTGAGTTAAATTTTGAAAAAGAGGAAGGAGTTCTGACTCCAACCTTCGGTGAACAATGACTCGACAGAATGCATTCTGCCGACTAAAGATAGTATTTTTGGAAAGATTTTCATAAAAGGGTTTCAACCATAAACCCGTAATCATCGTCTGTCATGGATAACATTGGAAATTATTCGTTGTAAATGCAATGACAAATCTTGCCTTGGATAGGGTGAACTTCAACTTTGTCCATAATTAGAGTGCCAGGAGCACTATGGACCTTGCGGTCCACTTTCAAAGGCCCAACAATTTATTGGCTAGTCCGGAAGGAAAATGCATGAGTTAGTGGGCCACAAATGTGAATTTTAAATTGGGTTGAATTATTGGATTGAAAATTTAGGTTTAGTTGGGCCACAAAATATAGATTGGATTTTTGGGCTATATTATGGGGCTGAATCATATTTTATTGTGGGACAATTTAAGTTATATTATCATATTGGATCGTTTATTTTTGAGATTGTAAATTATTGGTGAAAAATTTAAGCCTTTATTTTAGAGTTCAAATTCTAAAGTGATAAAATGTTATGGTTAGGTTTTGGAACTTAGGAAATTATCGACTTATCCACGATTGACTACGTTGGGCTTTCTAATTGGGCTTTGTATCGCTAGGCCAAACTTGAGGTAGAGGTTATTTTACATTTAACGTACCTTAATTCCTAAAATGTAAATATTAAATTTAAATTGAGCATGTCACTTTTACTTTTCAATTCATTTACATTTATTTTACGTTTATTTATTTTATTGTTAACTAGAGTAATGGGACAGCTGTATGTGCCGTGTCCCTCGGCGCAAAACCCTAAACCTGATCAGGGTCTTTTTGGCTTGCGATCGCCTGAGTATCACCTTTGTTAATTTTTGTTTCTCAATTTATTGCTCATCAGCACCTCTTTATATATTAATCTGTTAATTTAATTAACTGAAAAACCTATTAAATTCATATGACATATAAGTTGAAAATAAAATAATTCCCTACTGAGTTTTGTCGACTCACCCCAAATATGACTACATTTTTCAAGAAATGATCAGAGTAGTTCCCCATTGCCATCTCAAGAGAAAATTTGGAGTTTCCCCAATTTTAATTATTTTTAGTCTAAAGATATTTTAGTGAGGTTTGTAACCTAGTTATATTTTTGTTATTTCCACTAAATTTTAGACTTTGTTAAATTGGATTACATTATTGTCACTTTTGGACCTTTATTTTTGTCCCTAATCTGTAACGTGAATATTTAAGTCCTCTGCTGCTATTTATTGGATTTAAGTGAGGGTAGGACAATTTGGTTCCTTTTTGGGCTGGATCTTTCCCCGTTCTGTCTCGGGTCCCCTTTGGGGCGTGATAGGACCCCAATCGATCATTGTCGCATGTGAGGTTTGCTGTCGACATGGGAGAGTAGCAGATTTTTGTCAGGAGAAAAATGAAGATGGGAAGTGAGATTATGTCTGGTAGGAGAGGGAATTCTAGCCCATAATTGACTTTTTGCAAAACGGTGGTTCTGTCATTCCATCGCTAATGCCTGTCAACCTCTTTGCTGCGAGGGATGTCCGTTCTACAGCATGGGGCATCCATTGCCTTCATTATTTAGATGTTCATTATTCCAAAAGAGATGTCTTTCCGCTTCTTTGCCATGACAAATGTCCGTTTCTTAATGAGGGACGTCCGTTTCCTTCACATTTTAGATGTCCATCAATCTCCGTCAACTATAAGGGACGTCCGTTCCTTAATGAGGGACGTCCGTTCCTCCTTAAAAGCCTTTCCCATTCTTTCCAAACAACGCTGTATGCTCCTATTTTTGACGTCCAGGTTCCATTAGGGACGTCTCTTCCTTCCTTAAAACGATGACATATCCTACTTAAACGACGTCACTTATTTCCCATTTTCTATAATGGGTGTCCTTTCTTCCTTTGAGGGACGTCCGTCACAATTCAACGATGCCATTTTTTTCTAAAGTTTAACACAATCTCTTACGTCCGATAACTCTAAGGGATATTTGTTTACCACAAAGGATGTCCAACGTTCCCTTCAGCGACGTCGTTCTCTTCCCACACTAGCACCCGCATTCAAAAGGGACATCTGTCCCATTATAAAGGACGTCTGAAGTACCCAATTTCTTCACTCTGGATGCCTATCCAACTAAGGGATGTCCACTTCCCCTTCTAAACGCCAATGTTTCATAAACAATTTAATCTCTTTTATTTAAATAATCATTTTCTTTACTTATTCTATTATAATTTATTTAATTTCCATTATATTAATTATTCACTTAATTCCCGTTTAATTATCTTCTTGATTTCTAATTCCAACCAATAACTTCATTCCAATTTAATCCTAATTACTATCCAATAAATTCCCTAAATTGTAGTCTACCAAATACGTCATTGGTAATACTCTGATAATTCTCCAATTAATCCGAATACCCCCAATTACTTTCCAATTTATCCTTATTAAATTTTTATATAAAAAGTCAAGGTATTACATTCCTCTCTCCTTATATAAATTTTGTCCTCGAAATTTGCTCAACGTAACCATTTCTTTGGTCTACGACTCAGCCCAACTTCTCATATCATACTTTTACATAAATTTTCCAAAAGGTTACATCACTTTTACTTTTGTATAGCACAAGGACTTAGCAGAAATTTTATCTCACATCTAAGTTATCAAATTGCCAACTTCATTTGTTGTATAAGCAAAGCCTTCGTCCAAATTTCTTTCTTTTTCATCAGATAGTTTGTGTCAAATCATTGCAACGTGAACAACTTTCCCGCATTTTTAAGATTCTTATATTCCAAAATATCA
Organism: Begonia loranthoides; assembly: GCA_022433065.1. Taxonomy (NCBI): domain Eukaryota; kingdom Viridiplantae; phylum Streptophyta; class Magnoliopsida; order Cucurbitales; family Begoniaceae; genus Begonia; species Begonia loranthoides. The sequence goes on along the minus strand of CM039468.1, from coordinate 30,171,154 downwards.
TTCTTACTCACAAAATTTCACCTTCATTCGCATCTTACACAATGGAAATTTCTTTTGAGGCAACCATTTCCTGTTTCTTAAGTTACAATCTAACAATCTTTGACAAAAAGGGCCTCTTTTATTTCACTTAAAACATCGCTTAAAACTCTCAAAATATCTTTCGAATTGATTTCCTCCATTATCTTCCCATTATTCTCCTTGAATTCCATGACCTGAAACTCGACACACGTAACTTCCTCTTACTTCCCTTTGTTCTTTTGACCTTAGCGTGCTCAAACATGCTCCTTTCACTTCGGATCCTTCCCTCCGAGTTTGTTGGATCATAACCTCTCCTTTAAACTCTAGCGGCTTTATTCATTGGAGCCATTAGCACTTAAAATCTTTGGGAATCGTATGTTAATGATTTCTTCATGCCATAGGTTGAATATAATGTGTCGATACCCTAGTTAGTTTCCTGATCGTTCATCAATTAGATCCTTGTTCCGTCACCATTTTCGTATCCGTATCCGTATCCGTTTCTATATCCGTTTCCATATCCGTTTCCATATCCGTATCTGTCTCTGTATCCGTATCTCTATCCATTGTGAACAATAAAACCTTAATCAATTATTTATTAACCTAAAAAATTCATCCAATTAAATCCATTAGCAATAGATTCAGAGTATCAATCAATTCCATCCCACGATTCTCCTTGTAGACAAATCATCAATATGTTTAAACTCGAACTTAAAATAGAAAATGAGTCATTCCAAATTATATATTTCTAACTTCCAATCTGAGTCGATTATTAATGTTATCGTCGCATGATCATATGGTGTGCAACCTAAATTCTTAGACAAATACTTTATCCTATAATTTAACTTTGCACGTATCATGTTCTTCCTCTATTTTAGGGGAATATTTTGGATCCATAAATCAAAATCGTCAGACCTAACAGTTGCCAAAATTCATCAATTTACAAGAAACAAATTGAAATCTAACTTAGAGGTAGTAATTAACTCATTACACATACGGACTTCCCAACCATTTTCCAAGTCGCAACATTCCTCCCTATCTTACACCTCTATAAATCTTTGTCTTAAGTCCTTGCATAAACTAGTATAACTTATGCCTATTATTGTTCACATGATTCGTGGCAAACTGTGGCAGTGCTCCAACTTATGCATATACACCGTAATCGTTTCCTCCAACCAAAGATGAGTAAATCCTAATAGCTTAAATGTTCACATTGTGTGAGTAAGGTCCTCGTCGTAAAGGATCTTTCTTAAACTCTATCCTCATCATTGTAGTCACATCTTTGATTATCCTAATTGGGTCTCACCCGAGATAGAGAACTTAAACCAAATCTAACACAGACCTTACTATCCATTTTAAATTTTTTCTAACTTAAAAAAATTCCAAGATATTATTCCCAACATAACTTAGACTACAAACCCATAACGACAACGGTGAGTACCTTAACCATCTCAAGATTCTTCCCCAATATTAATCCAAATCAGTCGTACCAACAATCTATATTTTCCAAATTTCTAGTTAAGGACAGAAATTTAACCTATGTAGGAAGCAACAATCAAGCAATTTCTCATGTTAACCTAGATAGAGTTCTTATCCTAGTTTAAGGTAGATCCCTAGCATAGCAAAGTGGGTAGTGATCACAGTACCAAATACCCAACTGTCCATCACTGAAGGTCCAAAACACCCTTTCTACAATTTCATAATAATCCTGACTGAGTGGATAAGCACTTGACTAACCAATTATCATCCTTATAATTTAGCTTAGTTACTGGTCCTCAATGTTTTTCCTTCCCATAATAGTTCTACTCTCTATCTAACTCATTATAACCAAGGCAATGTCGCCTAATTGTCTAGAATTTTTACACTTGAAACATCGTCCTGAACTTGCCAAGCATGTTCCAATGTGGTTCTTGGTACACCGTGAGCACAGTTCCTTCTATGGTGTCACCCCAATTGGTTCCCTAGCTGCATTCTCCTTTCGAAGGCGTTTCTACTCTCCCTGCTGATCTACGTCCTCTAAGGATCTCTTAGTCTCCTTTTTAGTAGATGACTCATTTTCTTCCTTCGATAATGACTGTATGTCTTTCATGAAATTCTCGTTGAATTTCCTAAATCCTCTCACCAGTTATTCAATAAATTGGAACCGGCACTCCATATGGTCCATCAATTGACTGATGACATCATCTCCTGTCTTCGCCCTCATCTCCACACTATCCCTTTAAAATTCATTCCAATAACCAAAGCAATTATATGTTAGTTACAAAGCATACTTACAGTTAATGAAGCATTTCCACGTCGAAGCTTGTGCTGGTGGGCAATATACAGAATCAGTTTTAAAACTTGGGCTCTGATACCAACTATAACGACCCAAGTTTTTATTTTCTTTCAAAATAACGTTAAATTTATAACTTTTCTTTTTATAAAAACATTGGAAGATTTTTCTTTCATGAAACCCGCTCGTTAAATTCCTTACTTAAAACCTTTTTATAAAGGCCGACAGAATTAATAAAATTCTTTTCATTTATAACTAACTATCTTGCATTATTAAAACGATAATTATCTTTAAAAGAACACAATAGATGACTTATTAACAAAACAGTATATTGTAAAACCTTTTACAATTCTTATCCATTTAACTTTTTTCAACCACGCCAGCCACAAGACTCGTGTGTGCAATCCTTCGTCAATAGCTCTAATTCTGTTCACCTGTTTCTCGTACATTCCTACATAACGGGAAAAATAATGAGCCTAACGCCCAGCAAGAATTAAAATGAATGAAATATGAATGCTATGCATGATCATACAATGCATTACAAAAAAGAACCTTAGCTTTTCCGTTAAGCTGAGAGTTAGGATACGTCCTATGGTCATGTAGCTTAACCGTAACTCCGACGAGGAGTTACACCATTGGGGTTGTCACTACATACCGTCACCGCACTTTTTGTTGAAGACATTGGGGATTTCCATAGAAGAGAAAGGATGAACCCTGGAGTCCATGTGGCTAAATCGTACCTCCGCTCCTACGTGGGAGTAGGCACTCGATTCGGGATGTCACCACCGATGGACAGTCACCAATTCTCCATAACCGCCACATGCCTATTTACATATATTATACATGACATGCAATATGCTCACAATTTTATAAGCCCTAAGTATGGTTTATGAATATACAGTCCACAACATATAAGAGGAACACAAAATTATTAATAAATGATGGAAATAACTATAGAGGTTTAATTGCCAAGCAAAGGCTAAATTCTTCACATAATAACAAGAAAATATATAGGTTAACTATTAAGCAAAACGTGAGGTTCTTAATAGGGATTAATACACATATATATGATAGAGAACAGAACAATTAATACATGAATTTCTTTCTTTAATAACTAGGGAAAGGATTTGTAAATTCATAGGAATGTCAAGAATAACAATGGGTATGTTGTACTTAATCTAACCAACCCCAATTTAAGTTTATCTTTTATCAAATCTTTTACAGAATAGGGAAGTCACTATTCTGAACGAGGTTAAATCTAAACAATTCGTAATATCCCGTCCAAGCAATAATCAATCCTTAACAGAGACGATAGTCCACTTTAATAAACCAACTAGCAAAGATTATCTCTAACGATTAACAACAGTAGGCATTCTATTTCATACTTCTTCTTTATGTTAGGTTTAACTAGAATTGAAATCACCAATCATAGCATGGAAATATACGAGGCCATAATCCACAACAATAGTAAAAAATAAATACTCATTCATCAGTGGAATAATTCTCTTGTAACACTAGCAGAAGCAATTTCAAGCACATATAGAGCTTGGAGTAGTTCACAACACATTTCCTTATCTATCAACAAATTGTGAGAACCAATAAATTGACAGGTATATGAGATTAGAAATAGATCCATCCTTTATCGTTTATCCCACAGTTCACAAAGCCATAATCCAAATCATACAGAAAACAAACAATTCAAGCAATAATCCACTTCTCCATCCAGAACACGTACTAGCACTAAATGGCAGGTTCATTGAACCAAAATCAATTTTAACGATAGTGTTTCACAGCAAAAATCCAATCCAGAATGTTAACAGCCAAAAAGACCCATGATGTAGGGCCTCCACTGGCCAACTACACCGTAATTCTTACCTCAAGTAGATTGTCACTCCACTGTAATACTTCATGGCTATGGGACTTTCACTAGCACATCAACACACCCTAGAATTCCAACAATAGGAGCTCACTTTAGTTGCTCCACCGGTCACAAACTAGTCCTTCAATCATGGAAGTGCACAACACTCACCACTCTCAAGGTAGAGATTCAAAAGTAACCCATGCCATCAGTTATAGATGAGGGAGAGAGGGATAGGGAGATGGACATACGTGAGTGAAGGGGACACTCTTCCATTCCAAAGGGGGGAGGGACCCCAACCGGTCATTGTCGTGTCCGAGGTTCGCCGCCGACAGGGGAATGGAGCAGATTTTTGTCTTTAGAAAAATGAAGATAGGGGGTGAGATTATGTCTGGTAGGAGCGGGAATTCTCACCCAAAATTTGCTTTTTTGAAAACGGTAGTTTTGTCATTCCATTGCTAACGTCCATCAACCTCTTCGCTGCATGGGACGTCTGTTCTACAGCAAGGGGCGTCCGTTGCCTTCATTATTTAGAAGTCTGTTATTTCAAAAGAGATGTCCGTCAGCATTTTTTCCATGACAGACGTCCGTTCCTCAATGAGGGACGTCCGTTTCCTCAACATTTTAGACATCCATCAATCTCTGTCAACATCTTTGCTATAAGGATGTCCGTTCCGTAATGAGGGACGGTCGTTCCTCCTTAAAAGCCTTTCCCATTCTTTCCAAACGATGCCGTATGCTCCTATTTTGGACGTCCAGATTCCATTATTGATGTCCCTTCCTTCCTTAAAACGACGACATATCCTACTTAAACGACGTTACTCATTTCCCATTTTTTATAATGGGCGTCCTTTCTTCCCTTGAGTGACGTCCGTCACAATCCAATGATGCCATTTTTTTCCAAAGTTTAACACCATCTCTCACGTCTGATAACTCTAAGGGATGTTTGTTTTCCATAAAGGACGGCCAGTGTTCCCTTCAGCGACGTCGTTCTCTTCCCACACTAGCACCTGCCTTCACAAGGGACGTACCTTCTGCTATAAAGGACGTCCAAAGTGCCCCAATTTCTTTACTCTGGATGCCCGTCAAGCTAAGGGATGTCCACTTCCCCGTCCAAACGCCAACGTTTCATAAATAATTTAATCTCTTTTATTTAAATAATCATTTTCTTCACTTATTCTCTTATAATTTGTTTAATTTCCATTCTATCAATTCTTCACTTAATTCCCGTTTAATTATCCTCTTAATATCCAATTCCAATCAATAACTTCCTTCCAATTTAATCCTAATTACTATATAATAAATTCCCTTAAATTGTAGTCTATCGAATACGTCCTTGGTAATACGCCGATAATTATCCAATTAATCTGAATACCACCAATTACTTTCCAATTTATCCTTATTAAATTCCGATATAAAAAGTTGGGGTAGTACACACAGTCCCCATCTGGCGTAGTCCTATAAACTCCATCAATTTCTGATTCTGGAGTGTAAAGCTAAAGTATTTGTCATTGAACAATTCCTTGAAATCCTCCAATGTGAGAGTCTGAATATTTAACGTCGTTTTTACATAGTCCCACTAGAATTGTGCATCATAGGTCAGGAGGTGTAACGACCTGGATTTCGTAAACCAATTAAATCATTTCGAATAAATAGAGTTATCAGAGTGCAATAAAATCCGAATCGTTAATAAATCATTCTTTCATTTTTCATTCTTAAAAGAAATTATTCATAAAAATTTGCTGAAGCATACTTAACGAGAAAACAACTTTTACTGGAAACAGCATTCAAAACATAGCATTCAAAACATAATTGAAGTTCAAATCCAAGATTACGAGATTACATAGCCCAATTGTTAAAATAAAAACACGACTTCTTTTCTTTTATTCATCATTTCCGTACCATACCATACCATACTATACCATACTACTACTCCGCTGGCGCCATTGTCGGACCAACCATAGGCTCCACCGGAATGTCCTCTTCCTTAACTGCTGGCATAACTCCCTCGTTACCTACACCACAAGTAAGGACTTGAGCTTACGCTCAGTAAGGATAGGGGAAAACAATTATGCATTTCACTCTTTTAGTTCTCGTTGGAAGGGGCCACCCATCCAACTCTTTCATTACGTTCGTTTTTCTTTATTTGTTCATTAAACTCGTACATCGAGCTCGGAGATTGAGGGTTTTCCTTTGAGATGGCCTAGCTGTACGGAAACTAACCACCTGTGGGCTACTAGTCCCTTTCCCGTCTTGGTAGGGGTGTATCCTAGTAGCTAGACTAGATCCAGACTACCCATCTACCTCAACTCCCTAGTTCCGGCATATACCCGCCTTTAGGGTTTGTTCTTCCTATCCCGACATATACCCGCCTTTAGGGTTCTTTCTATTCCGGCATATACCCGCCTTTAGGGTTCTTTTCATAACATTTTCCTCACTCATGCATGTGAGTACCACCCAAGTGGCTACTCCCTACTTGGTTTCTATTAATCATGGACTCAATCTAACCTTTTCCTTAACAACATCTTAGCATATTAGAAGGAACACATTTCATAACGACATTAGCATACAACCAACCACAAATTATAAGCATATATATTGAAGAAACAAGGGCATATAAGATTGAAGGAACAATGAGCATATAACACATGGAAATCCTACTTTTCACTTCATTTCATTTATCTTTACTTTTTCATTCTAGTTTAGTTTAACCATTCATTTATCTTTACTTAGTTTAGTTTAACCATTTCATCACTCATCCCTACTTAGTTTAGTTTAACCTTTTCATTACTCATCCCTACTTAGCAGTAACAACTCATTATTCACCTCTATTTAGCAATTAACTAATTCATTACTCATCTCTACTTAATTACAATTGAAGCAATACACAACTTTTCTATACTTAGCATGATGATAAGCATGGTGATAAGCAAATGACTAATGACAAGTAGTGCATACATATTCTTCTTCATAATTTAACCTTATTAACACCCTCAACATGCTTCAATATACTTAACATATCCAATCTATGAACATTCTTAAACATTTCAGTTTATCATTCTAATGATATGAATAAACCAGAAACTAAAACAAACAGCAGCAAAACAAGTAATTTCACCATACAACCACTAAACTTTCATGTTCTACCTTTAACTTTGTAACTAATTCTCAGGCTTAACACATTTTCATTAGATCAGAAGAGTTTCTGCATCAAACCAGAAACAAAGCCAGAAAAGATAAACCCAAAAAGTTATATCTCATATCCTTAATTTCCTCTTTTTACACTTCCTATTTTAACTCCCTTCGCTACTATCTCATCTCTCCTTTCTTTAATTTCTTGTCTTAATGGCTTTCGCATTTTTCCATTCGTGTTATGTACATATAAGTTATGTAAGGTTCAACAAGGAAACTAAAATTTACAATTTCTACGCCAAAAAACAGTTTATGATTTCATACTAGAAAACTTATTTATAACAATCACTTGGCTTTTATTTCCGTCAACATCATCAGTTTCTCCTTTTCATCATATCAAGCATATCTTTAACATTATCAATCGTTTTGTGCTAGCCATTATCCAATCATTTTCGTGATATTGGTTTTTACTAAGATAACATACAGGAAAACTTAAACCATAAGAAGCAGAAGATTTGAAGACAAAAATCAAGAAAACAATACTTGTGGGTAGAGCTTAATACGCCAAGACACACCCTTCCTTACCAGTTGAAGTCATATAGCAGCTCCCTTCTCACTTTCTCAGCTCCCAATACTCAGCAACTCCCAGTATTTCCCCCAAAAAGCACCCGGAAGAGAAGAAAATGAGAGAAGAAATAGAGGAAGACTCACCTAAACGACAAGGAGGCAAAACGTACGAGTAGGGTGGGCTACACAGCGGCTACCATTACTTCCTCCACCGAAAGTACGAGGAGTAACTCGCAAACGTCCAATTTTCGTCGATTTATGCTGACTTTATTCCTGATTTTTCGCGGATCTGGTGTATTGCGGACGCCGTACCGTCGTCCGCAGCATCCGTAGTTTCCAAAATTACAGTGCAAATGGCATCCTAAATAGGCGTCCTCTGCATCCGAAATGCCTTCACGGACGCCATTTGATCGTCCGCCTCGTCCGATCAAGTCGTCCGCATGAAATCTAAATTTGGACAGATTCAATGCGGACGCGAAATCCCTCGTCCGCATTGTCCGCATGTATTGTCCGGATGATCCCTGTTCATACAGATTCAATGCGGACTCTAATTTATGCATCCGCGGTGTCCGCATTTCCCCTGCCGTCGTCCGAAACCACATAAGTCCATCGTTTTTCACATTTTCTCTTAAATCTTTCCCCAATTAAACGTCTACGAGGTTATACCTCGCAACTTAACATTCATAGTACGATGTAACTTAGGAACATCCACACTTTTATTTTTAAAACAAAAATGATTACATCGTTAATCAAGAAAATTGGAATCGGGTTATTACAGGAGGTAGGTAGCACACTTTACCTTTTCCGTTTCTCTTATATCTGCATACTCAAACATCTTCTCCAGAGAGCATATCCAATCTTCTACTCTCACAACATCATAAATTTTGCCTTCAAAGCTAGGAGGTTTAAGTCGCTAGAACTTTCCCAGCCAGCTTCCACAAGACCCACAACAACACAGTTATTCCCATTCCTGTTATCATTCTCTCTTTCCATGAACATCTCCATAACTTGAAACTGCCGCTCCATTACATTGGCAATGTGGTTAAGGGTCTCATCTCTCCCATTCTAAGCACCGACATCCTCTCGCTCTACCTGATTATTCTCACTCCCCCGACCACCAGGTACACTCCTTCCACGCTTGCCGGAGGAGCCCGCACGTCGACCACCCGAGCCCTATGCTTGCCTGAAGTCCCGCGAAATCGCTTGGAGTTGCACTCCCAAGCCCGAACGTCTCCCACTCGCTTCCGCTCTCCCTTTTCCCTCTCTCACCTCTCTCGGGTTCCCTCTCCTTTTCAGAAATCAAAAAACAAATGCCCCAATCAACCTGAATTAATTTCAACCAAGCCATTCCTTAACCGAACCAAACCAGCGAACCGGGCTGAACTGGCTACCGAACCAACCAGCCTCTTTCTCCCCTTTAATTACATTTTCTTTTATTTTTAATTTCTTTCAATTCTATTTAATTTTCTTTTTAATTTAAATCCTCATTTGACTCAATTAAAATTTTCTTTTAATAATGTAATTAAATTCTTCATTTAATTAAATTATTTTCAACCCAATTTCAATTGTCAATTTATTCTTAATATTGCTTCATGATAATTATCGGTCCAATTTAATTTCTTCGATTCGGTTCCAAATTTAATTTCTTCAATTCAGTTCCCAAATTAATTTTTCCAATAAATAAATCCTCAATAATTTTTCCAATAAATAAATCCCTCAATTATCTTTAATTAATTCTATTAAGAAAATTGAGACATTACAATATGGATCTTTTTGGTCCATCTAAGACTTCAAGCTTAGTAGAAAAACACTAAGCATATGTCATGTAAATGATTTCTCGAGATTCACTTGAGTTTTCTTTCGAATGACAAAGGAAGAGACTTTTAAAATGTTTTCTAACTTTAGGAAGAAAGTATAAAATAAAAAGGAACTCTCTATTATTACAATTAGAAGTGATCATGGGGGTGAATTTGAGAATGAGAACTTTCAGGTTTTATGTCAAAAAGTATGGCATTGAGCATAACTTTTCATCTCCAAGAACCCCTCAACTAAATGGAGTTGTTGAGAGGAAAATAGGTCACTTCAAGAACTAGCTCAAACTATGCTTAATGAAAATGGTCTTCCAAAATATGTTTGAGTGCAAGCCATTGCAACGGCTTGCTATGTTATTAATTGATTTTCCATTCATCCTTCTCTAGAAAAGACTCCGTATTGATGCACCACAGAGGAGGGGAAAATTCAAAAGCCTTGATGCAAGTTGCTATTTATGGAAAGAATCTATCTCAAAATTGGCAGAAGTGTAACTCGGTCAAAACTCATACAAATAACATGAAATTTGGACAATGTACTTCTATATGAATTAACATGTAGCTGATACGCCCCAAGGTCCCGTCACCTAAGCCTGATCCAATTGCTCCTTTTCTTTCTAATCTTTTTTTATTTATTTTGTAGGTGTCTCTTTATTAGCTAGCTTGGGGGAGAATTTTAGTCAATTACACAAAGAGGAGTCCATGCATTTGGACAAGTGGAGGTCATGCAAAAACATAGAAGAAATGGTGGACTTTTCAATTTCGCCTAGAATCTGACCTCCGATCATTCAAGGCACTTTTGGAATTCTAGAAGATTTGATATCCAAATACGTTCTTTATGAAGATTGTTGCCAATAGTCTAAGATTTCCAGAATATGCTTTTGTAGGAAATTTGAAGCTTGTTTTCTATGTCAAATGCTACTTTTACAATGACCAAAATCCCAGCCTCGGACCTTTTACTTTGTGTGTTTAATATTAGGGATATTATTGTAATTTGACAATTGGACAACCCTAATTTTGTTTGGGGCTTTTGTAACGTCCTGTTAATTTAAAACTATTTTTCTTGTTTTAAAACACGTCATATAAAATTTTTGCTTAATTTATTCAACTTTCAGAATTCATTTAAAAGAAATTATATCCGAGTATCCGTGCGAAATAAAATTTGATAAAATAGTTTCCAAATGTTTTTAACACGAAAGTCCCTGCCTATAATATTCAAAACACCACTAATAGTAAATTACCAAAATACCCTTTCTCCACAAGCCGATATCCTCACTTTTGTTGAAGACATTGGGGGTTTCAGAACGGGGGAATTGTGAACCCTAGAATCCTCGTCGCTAACTTCTAACCTACCGCTCCCTGCGTGGGAGGAATCTACCGTATAGAAAGTCACAATTCACCCGAACCCCCACACACCTATTTACGTATATTAGGATGACATACAATTTGTAAACAGGTTTATAAATCCTAGGATGATACATGTATGTCAAAGCATATATATATTAAAGAACACCACGACAAATGTAACAAGACAATAGCTAAGCACATCACTAACACATTACTCTGTACACAACAAGCCTGTACACACTTATAGCCTACCCTATACGGATCAATGTACAGATAGTTTCTTCTATGCAGAAATCAATTTTTGGCAGGAAATACAACTTATTAATAAGGACTCAAATTCCAACCCTCGATGCTATAAGGACTCAGAATATCTTCCCTTAACATATAACAAACCAACAGTTAAACAGTTAACTTTTATATCCATAATATCACATGTTCATTGATCTAACATTCTGTAGTGTTTTATCTTGATAACCAAAATCATGGCAGTTGACAGTTTATTCAATAGATTGGCAGCAAAAACTTAGTTTCATCCTTCACAATATCCACAGTAGTTTAAACGATATGGGGGCAGTTCAACTCAAATCCATACTTCATGATGTTTAGTTTAACATCCCTCACTACTCACATTTGATAATAACAAAACATGGACAGTAACTAGACGATAATAATATCAGCATTCAAGTATTTCCAGCAATCAACAACAATCACAGGGTTGAACCAAGAATTATGCTTCACATTCAAACACTAGACAGTAAAATCAATTACTAGCAAGCAAACCCGTAATGTAGGGCCTCCCTTGGCCAACTACAATTCCAATTCTTACCTCAAATTTCCTACAGCTTAACCAAGGAAAACAGCAGCCGATGCTTATCTCCTAACCTTCCGAACTCTTAGAAATTTCCTAAACACGGGTAGCATTTAGATTCAATGCTCATTATCAATTAAATCTAAATCAGGGACCCATACATAAACTAATAGTTCACAATACTTAACCCTTACCTTCATGGTGAACAGCACTTTATAGAAATCTCCTCAAGGCAACACACACAACCCAATCCTGCACTCACTCTCCAATCTCCTCACTCACAACCACAAAGCACACTAATTCACACTTCTAGCTGCTAGAGTAAACAAGAGAACACAGGGGACCCATCAGTTACACTTATAGGCGGAAGAGAGAGAGGAGAAGACCCACCTGAACTCTGTAATACAGAACTGAAGGGATAATCCCACCACACCAATAGAAGGAGGTCCATTGAAAAGGGACCACGTGGAAATCTTCCACACTGATGTGAGAGGCTGGACGTTGCAGCAGAGCCAGGGGAGGAGGGAAAATTTGTGGGAAATACGAAATCGGAAGAGAGAGAGGGTGAGATATAAATGGGTTTTCTCGGATTTTCCCGATAATTCAGACGAGTTAAGTCGTCCACAGACTCATCCGCACTCGTCTGATACCCAGTTTGGGATGAAAAAATGCGTTCCAAGCCTTCGTCCGTACCATCTGGAAGTGACATTCGGACGAGATGTCTTGTCCGTATCCCCATCCGCAATTCGTCCGAAAGTGTCATAAAATTGTCCAGAGTCAAATCGACGTGAGCCATCTTCATTCCCACTCATCCGCAAGTCATTCGAAATGAGTTCTAAATTGTACAGATTCAAATTGGACATGAAGCATCCTCGTCTGCCTCATCCACATCATCTGTACGTCGTCCGAAACTCCACTATTATGCATTTTTCCATAAATTTTCATACTTAACTTATTTTCAAATATCAACCCTATGCTTTATAAGCATAATTGATGCCTCCCATCAATCAACATGATATAATATTTATATATTCAATTTCTCAGATTTAATACATCAACAAAAAGGGGAAAAATGTTTTCAGGGTATTACAACTTTTAAGCCTCCATTAGGGCTATTTTGAAATCAGTTTAGAATCCTAGCTTTGCTATGCAAAAACTGTGTTGGAGACTTTTCTCTCAACCTTCAATCGATGTTTGGATTTGTGTCACCTGTGGATTCCTTCACCAAAGCTCCTCCTCTCTCCATTTCTTGCTCGATCTTGGAGAGGAGGTTCTAGCTAGTTCTTCCAGTATTTCTTTAGGGAAATGTCAGTGGCATGGGGAGCTAGAAGACTGAGCAAAAGCCAAGAAGCAGTGGCCTTTCTTTGAGAGGTCCAAACTAGTCGCACATCTCGGGCATTTGAGGTGCTGCGGACCTTGTTAGAATTTTCTGTTTTGTTCTTCTTGTTGCTGAGTTAATTAGTAAATGAAACTTTGGATTTTGGTATTCTTGACTGTTCTTTGAAGTCTTGAATGTGTTTTGTTGGGTTTTGCATTCGAAGTGTACTCATTTTGTTAAAAGTTCGCAATCTATTTTCTGCAGACCGATTTTTGAATATCATTTTGTTTCAATTATAACTCTGTTGTTGCTTCGACTTTTGTTCTGGATTTTTGAGGGATTGAATCCCCATAGATTGTGGTTAATTTAAGATAGATTTGGTTTAATTTGGATTGCAATTCGCGAAGTTGTACGTCATTCTTTGGAGGTCGCCATAATTGTCTCTACAGAAACTGTTTTAGGGCAGACTAATGTTTCATGGATGACTTCCGTTTCGTCGCATTTTAGAATGTGAAATTTGAACTGGACTTTATTCTTTTGTATTCCTGGAGACCCTGTAAATTTTGTTGCATTTGGCTGTATACACTAAAAGATATACTTGTTGGAATTTACTACTTGTTTATAAACTAGCCAATTTTTCTCATTTGGGGAAATTATTTCTTTATGCATTTTGGGGCACATCATCTGGTATCAAAGCTTGAAAATTTCTATGTTCCCTTGCTCCTATTTTATTACTCTAATATTTGGATAATTTTGTCTTCTCTTATATTGAAACGAAGCTACCAGTATGCGAGATGTTACAGTGAAAAAGAAAATGAGTTATTGGCATCTATGCCAACTTTAGTGGTTTAGACTTTGCAGAAGACTATTTGGATTGGGAAGTCTAGGCTGACAAAATTTTTCTATGACTCTATTTTTCGGAAAGGAGCATGGTAAAAATTATTTCTTCAAAGCTTCGAGGAATAGCTTCAAGATTGTGGGCCAAACTAATTTCCTACTGAAAAGAAAATGGAGAAGAAGACATCAGCACATGGCATTTGATGAAGGAATACTTAAGAATAAAATTTGCTCCATCCACAAAGGGATTTTCTAAGAGTCAACGATCTGAGCAGCAGGAGTTGAAAGTCATATTCAGTAAGGTTATTCAAATACTGGACATCATGAGTGATAATTTGGCGTTGATACAAAAGTCTAAATGTTCTTCCACATTACAAGTCAAGAGTCATATTGAGGTTGTAGAAGATCTCGAAAGGACAAAGGTGAATATCCCAGAAGAGATTATAATTCTGAAAGAAGGGCTGCTTCATGAAGGGGTTTGTAAAGATAACTCCTTGACAGTGACTAAGTAAGAAAAAAAGCTAGTAGAGGTTGCCATATTACCTAAAGAAGGGCCATTGCTATCTTTGGATTTCTCGAGCATGAAACTAGAGTTGTTTGAAGAGCTATGCGCTGAGTCAGAAGACCTTATTGACAATAATGTTTCCATGGTACTTATTCTCAAAGAAAAGGAGGTACTCATAGAAGAATGTTGCAAATAAGAGGAGCCTGTCCTCTTAAAATGTCATTATCCTCCAGCTCTCCAACTTCACAGAATTGGAATACTGGATGGGTAAAGAATAATGATGATATGGACTCTGCTATACCATTTGGGATTGGAAATGTTGTCATTGACGCTTATGTTGATCACTCTATATATCCTGGGATTTCAATTGGAGTTGATAACATTAGCATGCCTAATGAGAATACGGAAGACTGTTTATTTGTTGCTTATTATAGACAGTTAAAGATGGAAATCATTATGCTTGGTGTCAACCTGAATTTCCCATTTGATGTGGGTAGAAGGCCTGAGTTGAAGAAGAGGTGGTCAAGCCTCGGATTTGAGGACAAATCCTCAATTACCCGAAGAGGATGATGCGCCCCAAGGTCCCGTCACCTAAGCCCGAGCCAACGGCTCCTTTTCTTTCTAACATTTTTTATTTATTTTGTAGGTGTCTCTTTCTAATCTAGCTTAGGGTGGAATTTTAGTCAATTACACAAAGAGGAGACCATGCATTTGGACAAGTGGAGGTCATGCAAAAACATAGAAGAAATGATGGACTTTTCAATTCCGCCTAGAATCTGACCTTCGAGCATTCAAGGGCACTTTTGACATTCTGAAAGATTTGATATCAAAATACATTCTTCATAAAGATTGTTTCCAATAGTCTAAGCATTCCAGAATGTGGTTTTGTGGGAAATTTGGAGCTTATTTGCTATGTTAAACTTTGCTTTTACAGGGACCAAAATCCCAGCCTCAGACCTTTTTCTTTGTGTATTTAATATTAGGGATATTATTGTAATTTAACAATTAGACAACCCTAATTTTGTGTGGGAGTTTTAAGTCTCCCTTAGGACTATTTGGAAATCAATTTGGAACCCTAGATTTGCTATGCAAAAATCGTGTTGGAGACTTTTCTCTCAACCTTCAATCGGTGCTTGGATTTGTGTCACCTACAGATTCCTTCACCAAAGCTCCTCTTCTCTATGTTTCTTGCTCAATCTTGGAGAGGAGGTTCTAGCTAGTTCTTTCAGCATTTCATTAGGGAAATGTCAGTGGCGTGTGGAGTTAGAAGACCGAGCAAAAGCTAAAAAGGAGTGGCCTTTCTTTGAGAGGTTTGAACTAGTCGCACATCTCGGGAGTTTGAGGTGTTGCAGACCTTGTTGCTATTTTCTATTTTGTTCTTCTTGTTGCTGAGTTATTTAGTAATTGAAACTCTGGATTTGGGTATTCTTGAATGTTCTTTGAAGTCTTGAATGCGTTTTGTTGGGTTTTGGATTCGAAATATTGAAAGTGTGCTCATTTTGTTAAAAGTTTGCAATATATTTTCTGCAGTCCGATTTCTGAGTATCATTTTGTTTCAATTATAACTCTGTTGTTGTTTCGACTTTTGTTCTGGATTTTTGAAGGATCCCGTGGATTCACGAAGTTTTTCGTTATTCTTTGGAGGTCACTAGAATTGTCTCTGCAGAAACTGTTTTAGGGCATATTAATGTTTCGCGGATAACTTCCATTTCGTTGCATTTTTTAATGTAAAACTTCAACTGTATCTTATTCTTTACTATTCCTGGAGACCCTGTAAATTTCATTGCATTTGGCTTTATGCACTAAAAGATATACTTGTTGGAAGTTATTGCCTGTTTATAAACTAGCCGATTTTGCTCATTTGGGAAAATTGTTTCTTTGTGCATTTGGGGCACATCAGTAGCTCTCTAAAACTAAGATGAAAAATCGTTAGGTAACGGAAGTTATGCATGAAGAAGTGCTATTGACCTGAATAGGTACTTAACGGTAGAATCAGAGCCCAAATGGAGTATCTTGTAACTTTATCAAATAACATCCAAATGATGTGAAATTTGGACCACTAGCCACTTTGTAAGTGAAGAGGCTCTCCTCTAAAAATCAAAGGTAGAATTGATCAGGAACACAAACTATGCATAGAAAAGAACAAGCTGGTCCGAATGGGTGCCAAAATTGCACAAATCGACTTCAATGGTCTCTACTGAAGAAGACACTCCAACTTCGGTCTTACCATGCGTTTTAAACCTTCAATAGGGATGTCCAACTCTAGAGGGAATTGGAGGAAGGATTAGTGTAAGAGAAATCACCGCAAGGCTTGGAAGGAACAATGGTGATTCAATTCTTTGACACAAAATCCACTTGGATAACACCACCAAGGGAGATGGCCGATTTGGAGGGAGTTCCCAACTTTCAAAAGAGTTTCTTTTCTAATTCAAAACCAACTATGGAAGCCCTTAGAGAGAGCTTAAATACTCTCTCAAAATAGAATTAGCAAAAACCCCTCATAAAACACTCACACTAGGCTAGAACATGCTCTAGTTGAGTGAGACAAACACATGACCTTTTGAACTAATAAAAATTAGAATAAAATAACTAAAAATAATTTTTAAAAAATCCCTCAAATCTTGAATGCAGCAACTAGTCTATGGAAATTATCTTCACATTCATTCTAGAAGTGGATTTAGCTTCAACTCCAACTAAGGATGTTTAGGCTTCTTTGGCAGAATTAAAGCTCTCTGTTCAAGGCTCTATTGACATAGCAATATTCCCATTATAGAAAGCTTCGAATTTTAGATACATTTTTCATGAAGAGCACATTTTGATATAAAATTGTGTAGGCTGCCGAATATGCCAAATACTCCTTGGGGGTCAGATTGTTGGCAGTTTTTGGAATGATTCATCTATCTCCCAAATTGAAGCCAGAACTTCCACTTATGCTTCACTTTGAACAAGACCATGTAGAACATGGATGTTGGATGGACAAAAATGATGATTTGAGCATACTCCTCCCTTTGATCACCTACAAAAAGAACACTAGAAATAATGTTGGAAAATCTCCATGCTTGATTGTGAATGAACGGAATCTGTGGCACATCACCTATGAACTATGGAATGGTAGAACTCCCAATATAATATATTTTAAAGCTTTTGAGTGTAAATGCTTATTTTGAACACAAATGATAACTTAGGTAAATTTAATTCCAAGATGGATTATAGAATATTTCTAGGATATTCCACAACAAGTAAAGCCTATAAAGTGTTCAACAAAAGGACTTAGTTTCGGAGGAATCTATTCATGTCACTTTGGATGAGTCTATCCAACTGTCAAATTTTTTAGATTCCATTGATGACCTATAACATGAAATAGAAACTCTTAACTTTGGAGAAAAAGATTATGAGACTCTAGAAAGCCCTCCCCAAGAGTCTCAATCTAAGAATTTAGAGGAAACCTCTATCGAGAATACTCATGGTGAACTACCCAAAGATTGGAGATATGCTAAAAGTTATCCTATAAATGATATTCTTGGTGATCCATCCTTAGGGGTTAAGACTAGATCCTCTCTTAGAAATCTTTGTTCTAGTATAGTCTTCATCTCCCACAGTAGAACCCAAGAACTTTGATGAAGTCGTGAAAATTGAATCTTGCCCATGCAAGAGGAACTACATCAATTTGAAAGGAAAAATATTTGGGAACTTGTTCCAAGGAAAAATGTAACACCCCAACTTTTATATCGGGGTATTACCATGGACATAGATGGAGTGTTAAGTCTTAGGGTATTTCTATTATATTTTCCCCATGTACGTGATGTAATTAAAGGATGGGGTAGTTAGGACATTACATTACATATTTATACATGTTATTTTATGACATGTATTTATGGGGTAAGTGTTATGGGATGAGAGTTAAGTAGGGAAAAAGGTGAGGAAAGGCTGTTCTCGGCATTTTCAAATGCCTGCGGATGATATGTAGACAAGTTATATCGTCCACAAGTGCATTGTGTGGCGTCCCTGATGCTTGGGATGCAACAGGATGGGAGTTTGCTTCTGGATGTGTCCAGAAGTCGACTTCCAGACGCATGCGGAGGACTTGCGAATGAGACGTGTCGTCCGTAAGTGCATTGCATGTCCCCCCTTAGCTTGGGGGCGACTCAGAATGCGATTTTGAGTCCTGACTTCACTGTGTCGTGAACTTTCGGACGAGTGCGTATGTGGATGGTTGCGTTCGAGTTGAATCTGGCCAACTCCTGAACAGTTCCGGACGAGCTTGGAAGAATGCAGACGTGGTTGGCTGCGTCCGATTTGTCTCTATCCGGTTTCAGGACACATTCGGATGTAGCTGACGCATTATGTGGACTCCATTTTGTGTCTGAATATTGCCTTCAGTTGGTACGGAATGGGCGGGGAAGCAATTTCTCATCCGAAGGCACAAATTTGCATTCTGGATTTTACTCTTGAGGACAAATGCGGACGAGACTAGTGCGTCTGCACTCGTCCAAATTAGCCCAGATCTGCATAAAATTAAGGATTTAAAATCTGATTCCTTGTCGTGTAGTCCATTAAGTCGCAGCCTATGAAGACACAAATGACTCTCCCCCACCCTCAACTGGTAGCCGCCGCCCTCCACGCCTGTAGACCACATCCCTCCTTCCCCTATGTCTACGATTTTTGTCTCTTCTCCTAGGTATAAGCCTTCCTCTTCATTCTAGTCTAGCATTCTTGCCATTTTCTCACCCCTCAAGCGTGAGTCTTCTTCCTGTGAGAGAGTGAGTTTCTGAAGTGAGGGAAGTGGGTTCCAGAGAGAAGGAGAGTGACCGTGAGAGTGAGGGTCCGAGAGAGAGCTTTTGAGTGAGAAGGAATTGAGTGCCAAGTGGAAATGTGAGTGAGCTAACGTGTTGAAGAGCTGGAGCTGCTAGAGCCGACGTGAGTTGGGGAGTAAGTTGGTGAGCTTGGAATCCTTGCTATCCGTGGGCGTAGTTTGTCACCTTAGGTAAGGAAATAGGGGTGTCTTGGCCAGTGGAGGCCCTACACCATAAGTAGGGTTGCGTGAGTTGCATTTCCTTATTGTTGATAGTCTTGCTAATGCTCTGTAGAATTATAGTGTTCTATGATTTTCTTATTATTACTGCTGTTAGTTAACTGTTAGATAACTGTTAGTTGATGATAGAGTAGAATGCTAGTTCCCTGTAAATTCCTCACTGTGATTGCTAGTTGATAGTCCCTTGGATGATATTTTTGTAGTATTTCCCTTGTTGACGCTCTGTAGTATTCCCATGGTTGTTGTCTCTGCCTCTTTGTTGTTGATATTCTTGTTAATTGTGTGATTCCTTTACTACCAAGTGGTCATGTTAGTTGTTAATAATGTTGTTGTGAAATATAGGGAATGAAGGACTATCAGTCCAAGATAGTGAAGAATGAGAAATTATGACTATGACTCTTGCTTAGAAATATATGTATATGGCTGTTTTACTTGCGGTAGTAACTGGCTGTATTTTGTTAATATTGTCCTGCTGTGTTTAGTTTAAATCTCCCTACGGTAAGCATAAACTATCAATTCCTTCATTGTATATATATTGTTCTGTCATTTCATATATTGCCCTGACTTCACCATTGTTTGATATCTATATTATATGTTAACTAAACCCCATGTTAAGCAACTAAATTAGCATGTTAAATTAACTACCACTTTATCACCAACTTAGTAAATTGAAGCATGTAACAAATTGATTAGTCTAAACATGTGAACTAAGGTCTAATGAACTTGTCAAAATGACTACTTGGCGATAATTAATGTGAGTATGCTTAGGTACGTGTTGTTATTTCTTGAGCATGTAAATTGACTAACAACTAACTAATAGTATGTTTAATTTATTAACTAGCTGTTGATTAACTAATTCAAGCATGCTAACTAGTGGCTTAATTAGTAACAAATCCCCGAATATGTTAATTGAATATATAGTTGAGCATGTTAATTGATTTGTTGAGCATGTTAATCAACTAGTGTAATTATTCCTACAACATGCTAATTAAATTAACTAGCGTAATTAACTAGGCATGTCAATTAACCAACTAAGTTATACCATGTTTGATCAATTAATTAACTATAACTAACCCGAGCATGATTACTTAACTAGCTATACATGTTAATCCATTAAACTATTAAAAGCATGTTTAATGAATTATAACAAAAGCATGATTAGTCATCTAGGATAATAACTGAAATTCTTTCTTGAACATGTAACGAACTAGGATCACTAACTAGGTGAATGTTAGCATGTTATTTCCTATTAAACTTAAGCATGATTAGTTAACTAGGATAAAAGCATGAAATCAACTCTTGAGCATGTTAACTAAATTATGCTTTCAGATGCACGTTGATTGTTAAATTCTGTTATATTTCCTTTGTTATTGTGATCTCCGTATCCAAGCATACCTCTTGTTGTTTAACTAATTCCATAATTGTCTCCTCCATATGCTTTACTTATTGAATGTTCCATGGTTAATACTTGTCCTTTTGTGTGCCATTCCATGTTGGTCATTACCTTCCATTATATGTATTACTTTCTTGTATATGCGCTTTCAATTTCTGCTATTCAATTACTTTCTTTTATATGAGCAAATTTCAATTACAGTTACTTTTATTTTGATGCGCATTTCAATTTCTGTTAATGTTATGTTATAAAGCATCATGTATCATGTTAGGTTGAGAATGAGTCATCATGCATCATGCTAATAGAAATAAGTAGGGAGTGCCACCTTGGGGTGGCACTCGCACATGCATAAGTCAGGTAAAATATTAAGAAAAGGAAGAAGAAAAGGGAGTTGGGGGCGGATGGATAGCAGGTATAGTCTGCAACTAGGTGAAGCCCCTCCCTCGTAGGGTATAGAAGTTCTAGTTGCAAGTAAAAGGTTAGATCCGATCCACTATACCATTACATGAGAAAATCCCACAATCTCCAGCTCGAAGTACGAGTAGCGAACGAATGGATGAAAGTAAAGTAACAAACAAGTAAATGGCTTAAAGGATTGGTTTAGGTGGCCCCCATTCCAAAAGGGACTAAAGAGTGGCATATCACGTTGCATTAAACCCTTTACTTTATTAGGCCATTAGGCTCACGTATTACTTGTGGTGTAGGTACAATTGACGAACAGATAATAACGTAGGGATGAGGGATTTGCACGTGCCAGAATCGTGGCTGGCTAGGCTAGAGGGAGAAAAGAGTAAACAGTTGTAATTGAATTAAGTTTAATTAAATTGTATGCAATGGTTTAGTTCTTTATTAAATTATTCACGCTTCTGTAATGTTTTAAACAAATGATTTCATAATGCTTCTGCTATGTTTACAAGTGGTTTTTATATCTGTGACATTTCACAGTATACCACGGTTTGCAAAAGGTTGGTACCTGTCTGGTTTAGACGCGCTCTGATATCATTTTAAAATGAGATTTCAATGGTTTTATAAAAGTTTTAAATTTCACCTGTTTTTAAAGGGTTGCGAAAAACTAGGTCGTTACACAAACAATTATTGGAATCAAATGGGTGTTCAAAAATAAATTAGGTGAAAATGGTATAGTGGTAAGAAACAAAGCTAGATTAGTTGCAAAGGGGTATAATTAAGAAGAAAGTATTCACTTTGAGAAAACCTATGCACTGATAGCTAGGTTAGAATCCATTCACATGCCTTTAGTGTTTACATGCTTCTCGTGTTCGCATGCTCCAAGAATTTTATCCTCTATCAAATGGACGCGAAAAATGCCTTTGATGTGCCGCAGATTTCCTCTATTCACAATTGAGCATGGAGATTCTCTAACGATATTTTTAGTGTTTATTTTGAAGTTGTTCAAAGGGGAAAGAGGACGAATTACATTCATTAAGCATCCAATTATATTTTGGTTTCATTCAAGATAAAGAATAAGTGGAAAATCAAGCACAAAATTGAGAGACTTATAGCAAAATGCAAAATTCGTGATTTGACCTTTGAGAACTACTTGGCAGATTCAATGACCTTAACTATTTTATATTATAATATCCGAGAAATGTGCCTACATGTAAAACTTTGGTTATGTGTAATTCAATGCTTGAGCATTTGAAATTGTAATTTCAAATTATTAATATTATTGTTTTCTCTAATATTTGGACGAATAACAAAATTATGTTGTGTTAAGCTTCTTGGTATGAGGTATAATTTGGCTATATATATATAAGGGAATAGATAACTTATTGAGCAATAAGGATGATAAGAGTGGAGTGGTCGATCACTATCAAAAATTGTGGAGGCAAATATATTACAGTAGCGTTTTTTGTCGACCAAATCTCTACATACTCGACTGCTTTGTCGACGCAGAACTGAGAAGTAAACTGTAATATATTTCGTTAGACCAAATCCTCACTACTCGACCGCTTTGTCAACTGCAGAACTGAGATGTAATTTATAATATATTTTGATCGACAAAATCCTCGTTGCTCGACCGCTTCGTCGACCACAAAACCAGGATGCAATTTGAAATATATTTCGGTCTATCTATTCATCCACATACTCAACCGCTACATATTACAGTGGAGTTTAATGAGGAAACAGTCGACAAAATGGTGGACCACTTTATCGATCGGCATGCAATCTTCAGTTATGGAGAATATGGTAACCAAAATTTGAAAGATTTTGAATCGCCTGAAATCATGGATCACACCTCCTCATCACCGCTAGGGTTTTAGGTGTATAAATAAGTGAGGGTTTGGGTGATGAAGGGCAGTTCCTTTCTCTGTTCCTCTCAAACTTTCCTCAGCTGTTGTTCTACACAATTTTGAGTTGCCATGTGTGGTTGGTGAAGGGTTTCAACAAGGGAGAACTTATCAGAGAAGGGTTGTCAAGGCAAAAGGTAAGAGATTTGTGTGTGTTTTGTCTGAAATGACCTACATCAAAGGATTAAGGTTTGATGATCCTTGTTATTGGTGTTCTTCGCTTCGATGATAAAAGTGTTTGTCTGCTTTTCTAAATAATGAATCTATTTTCTGTTAATAACGCCTTAAACATATTCGTACTTTATGTTTGTCAATGAATAAAAGAGAATTTTCATTGTTGGCTGTTAATGGTTGTGGATAAAACCATCACTTTTTGTTTTTATTTGATAATGTCTAGGAGGGAAATATGTTGTCTGCTCCTTACTGATGACAATGGAATTGCTTCTGCTTAATGAAAGTTAACTGATGAGGAGATGTTGTTAGAATGATTAAACTTTGTGCGATAAGAATTTGTAAAGACAGAAATATGCAATTTGCTTATTCCTTGTACATATCATGGTTGATTTCTTGTGTATCCCCTGGTTTATTCTCTGTTCATCACATGGTTTATTTCCCTGTTCATCTTATATGTTAGCCAGGGTTTTAGAACTATTGGTACGTCGAAATAGTTAGCACAACTTCTGTTTTATTTCAATGATTGGATTGCATGATAGAACACTTGGCTTAATGGTTGAAATCGATCCTTGTTTAATGCATGACAAGAACTGTCAGGAAAAATGTCGATTATATTGCTTCTTATTTATTAACCAGTTCGTGACAACATGTATAGAATTAGTTATTGTTGATTCATGATTCATAACATGTACAGAGTTATATTTCTTCTTGCCATGTTAATGTCAGGTTGATATGATAATTACAGCATATATGAAAAATTGATTTACAATTGTATGCCTTAATGTTTGGTGGATTGTATTATTTCCAGTATTATATGAACTGCAGTGTGACAACATATAAGCATGTTAGTTTAGGGTTTCATATCAAGCATTTTCACTGAATAATAATGAATTCAATGTATGTAAATAACCGTTGGAGGCTGGGGAGTATAGTGACGATGATGCTTGGAAGAACCTCTAGATGATGTATCTTTTCCCACGTAGGGATTGAGTGATCTGTTCTATCCATGCTAGATCCCGAGGATGTATCTATCTCTCTGTGGGAAATATCTCCAACGTTCTGATTGAAAGTGAAACGATAAGTAAAAGCAGGTGTCAACATAAGCATTCTACAATTC
The DNA here is from genome assembly GCA_022433065.1 of Begonia loranthoides. NCBI lineage: Eukaryota > Viridiplantae > Streptophyta > Magnoliopsida > Cucurbitales > Begoniaceae > Begonia > Begonia loranthoides. The sequence goes on along the minus strand of CM039468.1, from coordinate 30,146,662 downwards.
ATTTATCTCTTACTAGTCATAAAACTTATTATCTCTATAATACCCTAACTTTTTATATCAGAATTTAATAAGAATAAATTGGAAAGTAATTTGGGGTATTCATATTTAATTAGATAGTTATCGGGATATTACCAAGGACGTATTCGGTAGACTACGATTTAAGGGAATTTATTGGATAGCAACTATGATTAAATTGGAAGGAAGTTATTGGTTGGAATTAGAAATTATGAGGGTAATTAAATGAGAATTAAGTGACAAATTAATATAATGGAAATTCAACAAATTATAATAGAATAAGTGAAAGAAATGATTATTTAGATAAAAGAGATTAAATTGTTAATGAAACATTGGCATTTGGAGGGTGAAGTAGACGTCCTTTAGCTAGACCGGCATCCAGAGTGAAGAAATTGGGGAACTTTGAACGTCCTTTATAGCAGGATGGATGTCCCTTGTAAAGGCGGGTGCTAGTGTGGGAAGAGAACGACGTTGCTAAAGGAACACTAGACATCCTTTATGAAAAAAAAACGTCCCTTATAGTTATCAAACGTGAGAGATGGTGTTAAACTTTGGAAAAATGGCATCGTTGGATTGTGACAGACGTCCCTCAAGGGAAGAAAGGACGCCCGTTATCGAAAATGGGAAACGGGTGATGTCATTTAAGTAGGATATGTCATCATTTTAAGGAAGGGACGTCCCTAATGGAACCTGGACATCAAAAATAGGAGCATATGGCGTCGTTTGAAAGAATGGGAAAGGCTTTTGAGAAGGAATAGACATCCCTCATTAAGGAACAGATGTCCCTTATAGCAAAGAAGTTGACGGAGATTCATGGACGTCAAAAATGTGAAGGAAACAGACGTCCCTCATTGAGGAACAGACGTCCATCATGACAAAGAAGTTGACTGCCATCTCTTTCCAACTAATGGATGTCTAAATAACGAAGGCAACAGACACCACTTGCTATAGAACGAACGTCCCTTGCATCGAAGAGGTTGACAGACGTTAGCGATGAAATGGCAGAACCACCTTTTTGCTAAAAGCCAATTTTGGGCGAGAATTCCCACTCCTACTAGACATAATCTTGCCCCCTATCGTCATTTTTCTCCCAATGAAACTCTGATCCTCTCCTCTATCGGTGGCAAACCTCGCTAGTGACAACGACTGGTTGAGTCCCCTCCTTTGGAATGGGAGAGCGTCCCCTTCACCCGCGTGCATCCATCTCTCTCTCCCTCTGTCCCTCATCTATAACTGATGGCATTAGTTACTTCTGGAACTCTACCCTGAGAGCTGCGATTGAGAGTAAGGTGGGAGCTATGTTTTCCTTCTATGAGAAGAGAGTGACCTTATGAGCTGTGAAAGAGTTTTGGAGTGAGTTGATGTTGGAAACTTCCTAGACGTGGCTACTCTATCCGAAGTACCATGATTGTGAAGTTAGCTACTGGGGAATTGCTGCCCTGCTAAAGGTAAGAAGTAGTGTGTAGTTGGCTAGTGGAGGCCCTACATCATGGGTTTTGTTGCTGTTAACATTCTACATTGAATTGTTGATGTGAAACGCTATCGTTAATATTGATTTTAGAACGAACCTGCCATTCCTATGAATTTACAAATCCTTTCCCTTATTGATAGCGTTGTGTTCCTCTTATATGTTGTGGACTGTATATTCATGCATCGTACTTAGGGCTTATTAAATTGTGAGCATACCACATGACATGCCTAATATACGTAAATAGGCATGTAGGGATTCAGGAGAATTGGTGACTGTCCATTGGTGGTGACACCTCGAATGGAGTACCTACTCACACGTAGGGAGCGGATGTAAGGTTTAGCCACATGGACTCTAGGGTTCATCCTTTTTCTTGTACGAAAATTTCTAATGTCTTCAACAAAGGAGTGCGGTGACGGTATTTTATGACACCCCTAATGGTCTAACTCCTCGTCGGAGTTACGGTTAAGCTACATGACCATTGGACGTATCCTTAACCTCGGCTTAACAGAAAAGATAAGGTTCTTTTCTGTTATGCATTGTCTGATCACCCATAGTATTCACATTCATTCATTCTAATTCTTGTTGGGCGTTAGGCTCATTGTTTTCCCCGTGATGTAGGTATGTATGAGGAACAGGTGAACAGAATTAAAGTAGTTGATGAAAGATTTGCACGCGCGAGTCTTGTGGCTGGCAGGGCTGAAAGAAGTTAAATGGAAATGAATTGTAAAATGTTTTACAATATAATGTTTTGTTAATATGTCTTCTACTGTGTTCTTTTAAAGATAATTATCGTTTTAATAATGCAAGATAGTTAGTCATAAATGAAAAGAATTTTATTACTTCCGTTGCGCTTTATAAAAAGGTTTTAACTAATGAATTTAACGAGTGGGTTTTGTGAAACAGAAATCTTCCAATATTTTTATAAAAAGAAATGTTTTAAACTTCACGTTATTTTTAAGGAAAATAAAAATCCGGGTCGTTACAGTTGGTATCAGAGCCTAAGTTTGAAAACCAATTCTGTATACTACCCAACAGCATAAGCTTCGACATGGAAATGCTTCATTAACTATAAGTATGTTTGTACCATTTTAACTAACCTATAATTGCTTTGGTTATTGGTATGAATTGTAAAGGGATAATATGCAGAAGAGGGGGAAGACAGGAGATGATGTCGTCAGTCAATTAATGGACCATATGGAGTGACAGTTCCAATTTATTGAAAAATTGGTGGGAGGATTTAGGAAATTCAATGAGAAGTTCGTGAAAGACATACAATCCTTACCAGAGGAAGAATGTGAGCCGGCTACTAAGAAGGAGACTAAGAGGTCCATAGAGGACTTGGATCAGCAGGAAGAGCAGAGACGCCTTTGAAAGGAGAATGTTGCTAGGGATCTACCATAAACTAGGATAAGAACTCTATTCAGGTTAACATGAGAAACTAATTGATTGTTGCTTCCTACATAGGTTAAATTTCTGTCATGAACTAGAAATTTGGAAAATATAGTCTGTTGGTACGACTGATTTGGATTAATATTGGGGAAGAATCTGAGGATGGTTAAGATTCTCACTATTGTCATTTTGACTTTGTAGTCTAAGTTATATTGGGAATAATATCTTGGTGTTTGGTTAAGTTAGAAGAAATTTAAAATGGATAGTAGGGTCTGTGTTGGATTTGGTTTAAGTTCTCTATCTCGGGTGAGACCCAATGAGGATAATCAATGATGTGACTACAATGATGAGGATAGAGTTTGAGAAGGTCCTTTACGACAAGGACCTTACTCACACAATGAGGACATGTAAGCTAATAGGATTTACTCAGCTTCGACTAGAGGAAATGGTTACGGTGTATGTGCATATGTTGGAGCATTGTCACGATTTGCCTAGAATCGTGTGAACAGTAATGGTCCTAAGTTATACTAGTTTATGCAAGGACTTAAGACGAATATTTATAGAGGTGTAAGATAGGAAGAAATGTTGTGACTTGGAAAATGGTTGGGAAATCCGTATGTGTAATGAGTTAATTACTACCTCTGAGTTGGATTTCAATTTGCTTCTTGTAAATTGATGAATTTTGGAAATTGTTAGGCCTGAAAATTTTGATTTATGGATCCAAGAGATTCCTTAAAATAAAGGAAGAACATGATACATGCAGAGTTAAATTATAGGATAAAGAATCTGTCTAAACATTTAGGTGGCACACCGTATGATCATGCGCGGATAACATTAATAATAGACTCTGATTGGAAGTGAGAAATATATAATTTGGAATTATTCAGTTTCTATTTTAAGTTGGAGTTGAAAGTCTGTCATATATAAGGGTTATCAGTGGTATGAAAAAGCATAGTGATGAAGGTTGAAGATACGCTAAGTCGGTATTCTGAACATATTGATGATTGGTCTACAGAGAGAATCATGGGATGGAATTGATTGATACTCTAAATCTGTTGCTAATGGATTCAATTGGAGGAACTATTGAGGTTATTAAATAATTGATTAAGGTTTTATTGTTCACTATGGATATGGATACAGATATGGATACGGATACGGATATCGATACCGATACAGATACAAAAATGGAAATGGTGATGGAACAAGGATCTAATAGATGAAATGGTCTTGAAACTAACTAGGGTATCGATACATGAGATTTGACCTATGGGATGAAGAAATCATTAACGTATAATTCCCACAGATTTTAAGTGCTAATGTCTTCAACGACTAAAGCTGCTATGGTTTAAAGGAGAGGGTATGATCCAACAAGCTCGGAGGGGATGGATCCGAAGTGTAAGGAGCATGTCTAAGGTCAAAAGAACAAAAGGAAGTAAGACAAAGTTACATGTATTGAGTTTTAGGACATGGAATTCAAGGAGAATAAAGGGAAGGTAGAGAAGCAAATCAATTCGAAAGATGTTTTGCGATTTTGAAGCAATGTTTTATGTGAAATAAAAGTGGCATTTTCTGTCATAGATTGTCAGGTTGTAACTTAAGAAATAGGAAATGGTTGCCCCAAAAGAATTTTTCCATTTAGTAAGATGCGAATGAAAGTGAAATTTGTTGAGTAAGAACGATATTTTGGAATATAAGAATCTTAAAAATGCAAAAAAGTTGTTCACATTACAACGATTTAACACAAACTATCTAATGAAAAAAGAAGGAAATTTCGACGAAGGCTTTGATTTTTCGACAAATGAAGTTGACAATTTTGATAACTTAGATGTGAGATAGAATTTCTTGTGCTCTACAAAAGTAAAAGTGATGTAACCTCTTGGAAAATTTATGTAAAAGTATGATATGAAAAGTTGGGTTGAGTCGTAGACCGAAGAAATGGTTACATTGAGCAAATTTCGAGCACAAAATTTATATAAGAAGGGAGGAATGTAATACCCCGACTTTTTATATCAAAATTTAATAAGGATAAATTGAAAAGTAATTGGGGGTATTTGGATTTATTGAATAATTATCGGGATATTACCAATGACGTATTCGGTAGACTACAATTTAAGGGAATTTATTGGATAGTAATTAGGATTAAATTAGAAGGAAGTTATTGGTTGGAAATAGAAATTAAGAGGATAATTACACAAGAATTAAGTGTAGAATTAATATAATGGAAATTAAACAAATTATAATAGAATAAGTGAAGGAAATGATTATTTAAATAAAAAAGATTAAATTGTTTATGAAACGTTGGCGTTTGGAGTGTGAAGTGGATGTCCCTTAGCTAGACGGGCATCTAGAGTGAAGAAATTGGGGGACTTCGGATGTCCTTTATAGCAGGACGAACATCCCTCGTGAACGCAGGTGCTAGTGTGGGAAGAGAATGTCGTCGCTGAAGGAAACGCAGAACGTCCTTTATGGAAAACGGACGTCCCTTAGAGTTACCAGACATGAGAGATAGTGTTAAACTTTTGAAAAATGGCATCATTAGATTGTGACGGACGTCCCTCAAGGGAACAAAGGATGCCCATTATAGAAAATGGGAAATGGGTGACGTTGTTTAAGTAGGATACGTTGTCATTTTAAGGAAGGGAGGGAGGTCCCTAATTGAACCTGGACATCTAAAATAGGAGAGTACAACATCATTTGGAAAGAATGGGAAAGGCTTTTAAGGAGGAACAGACATCCTTCCTTAAGGAACAGACGTCCCTTATAGCAAAGAAGTTAACGGAGATTGATGGACGCCTAAAATGTGAAGGAAACAGACGTCCCTCATTGAGGAACGGACGTCCGTCATGGTAAAGAAGCTGACGAATATCTCTTTTGGATTAACGAACGTCTAAATAACGAAGGCAACAGACACCACTTGCTATTGAACATAAGTCCCTTGCAGCGAAGAGGTTGACAGACGTTAACGATGGAATGGCAGAACCACTGTTTTGTGCAAAGCCAATTTCGGGCGAGAATTATGCTCCTACTAGACATAATCTCGTCCCCTACCTTCATTTTTCTCCAGACAAAAATTTGCTCCTCTCCCTTGTCAGTGGCAAACCTTACACACGACAGCGAGTGGTTGGGTCCCCCCCTTTGGAATGGGAGAGCGTCCCCTTCACCTGCATGCATCCATCTCTGTCTCCTTCTCTTCCTCTCTCCCTCGTCTATAACTGATGGCATGGGTTACTTCTGGAACTCTACCCTAAGAGCTGCGACTGAGAGTAAGGTGGGAGCTACATTTTCCTTTTGTGAGAAAAGAGTGACCCTATGAGTTGTGAAAGAATTTTGGAGTGAGCAGCTGTTGGAAACTTCTTGGACGTGGCTGTTGTATCCGAAGTACCGTGACTGTGAAGTGAGCTACTAGGGAATTTTTTCTCTGCTAAAGGTAAGAATTATGGTGTAGTTGGCCTGTGGAGGCCCTACATCACAGGTTTTGTTGCTGTTAACATTCTAGATTAGATTGTTGCTATGAAACACTACCATTAATATTAATTTTGGTTGAACGAACTTGCCATTTAGTTCTAGTACTTGTTGTGGATTGAAAAGTGGATTATTGCTTGAATTATTTGCTTTCTATATGATTTGGATTATGGCTCTGTGAACTGTGGGATAAATGATAGAGGATGGTTCTATTTATGATCTCATATACCTGTTGATTTATTGGTTCTCACAATCTATTGATAGATAAGGAAATGTGTTGTGAAATGCTCCAAGCTCTATACGTGCTTAAAATTGCTTATGCTGGTGTTACAAGAGAATTATTCCACTGATGAATGAGTATTTATTTTTCACTATTGCTGTGGATTATGGTCTAGTATATTTCCATGTTATGATGGTTGATTTCAATTCTAGTTAAACCTAACATAAAGAAGAAGTATGAAATAGAATGCAAACTACAGTTAATCGTTAGAGATAATCTTTGCTAGTAGGTTTATTATAGTGGAATATCATCTCTGTTAAGGATTGATTATTGCTTGGTTTGGATATTATGAACTGTTTAAATTTCAATTCAGATTGCTTGAATTGAAGTTAACTGATTTCCCAATAGCCTTGGATTGTCTCATTGCATTGTTGGGGCACATCATCTGGTATCAAAGCCAATTTGGCTTGCCTATACTCTATTATTTGGTGATTTGAATCTTACATTATGATGACCAGAGGCCGAACTCATTCGAGGAGTTACCCTACGAAAGAAGAAGAGTCTGATTCTGTTTTCCTATCTTCAATGGTTCAGAATGGCCAGAAGACTACTTGGAATGGGAAGAGGAGATGGAAGAGTTGTTTAGTAAATATCATTCTTCTAAACGGTCCTATGTAAAGTTGGCTTCTTTAAGACTCAAGGGAAAAGCTTCAAGATGGTGGAACAAATTGATTTCCGACCGAAGAAAAGAAGGTGAAGAAGCCATTAACACATGGGGATTAATGAACAAATTTTTGAGGAGAAGGTACGCTCCGAAGCTCACTAAATTGGTTCCAACTTCCTCACCTCCCAACCGAACCAGGAAAAATTTTCTCAAAGACCAACGAACCCAACAATTGGATATACAAGTCATGTTACAAGGTATAGCTAATCGGATTGACGACTTGTCAAAACAATTGGGCACTGCAAGCATTCGACCTTTCCACGCATAGAGCCATATTGAGGTTGTAGAAGATCCCAAAAGGATAGAGGAGATTAGCCTAGAAGAGTTTATACTTCCAAAAGAAGGGCTACTTCATGAAGAGGATTGTAAAGATAACTCCTTGGCAGCGACTAAACAAGAAGAAAAGCTTGTAGAGGTGGTCACATTAACTGAAGAAGGGCCACTGCTATCTTTGGATTTCCAGAACATAGAAGAAGATTTTTCAAAAGAATTCTCTAAAAGTACAAGCCTTGTGTGCGAGGACCTTCTCATGGACCTACTAATGAAGAGGAAGAATTGAGTGCTGAGCTTATATATCCACACATGGATCCAATAATTGAAATGAATGCGGGAATAGTAACAAACATTGAGAAAGATAGTGCATAGGAGCAAACTTTTCATAAGAACAATTTAATCCATGATGGAAATTTTCCACTGACCATTGATGAAGGAAGTTGTGCCAGCCTCACATCCAAGTTTACAGAAGGGATAATTAGGGTTGACAACTGTAAAATCCCATTCTTTGTTTATGAATTTTAATAAAATTTTGAACATTTTAAAAACTTATTGAAATATACTTAATTGAAAAACATCAGAGTGTGTTAGGCAGAATAAAAACATTTAAATGTTTTACAGAAATAACATAAATAATTACTTGAAATTCATAACAAAGTCTTTATGCATTAAAAACAACTTTTATTAAATTAGAGCCATAAACCCCGAGGTCATTTTGCGCATGGTAACACAAGCTTGCATCGCATCACACTTCCTCAACGTTCACTTCCATTGGCTCATAATCCATACCTACATCACAGGAGGAATAAGGAGCCTATTGCGCAGCAAGGAATATAAAATGAAATGCAATCATAACCTCTATGACAACTTTACATGCTTAAGCATGATATATCTGTAAGTTGGGTGAGAGCAACCTCTTCAGTTTCTGAACTCACCACATGAGTTCATTTTTTACGTGAGAGCAACCTCTTCAGTTTTCGAACTCACTAAAAACGAGCCCACTTACATTACATTCATTTACTCTTGGGTGAGAGCAACCTCCGCAGTTTCTTTACTCACCCCCCGCTGAGTTAGGAAACCTCTTCAGTTTCCAAACTTACTCAAATGAGCTATTTTGTAAGTGTGAGCAACTTCTTCAGTTTCTGAACCCATGTAGGAAACACCATTTATTATCTTCATTATCAGCCCATGAAATGCATGATGTACAATCCTACTGACGTATCTATATGAATGACACACATAACTTGTTCATATATCGCAAACAATACTACAAACAACAAACAGACAAATATTATGCTTTAACTATAACATTAATTCTAAACACTTTTCTATTAAACCATGACACCATACATCAAACTCTCTATCCTTGACACATTATTTCTAACTTAGTTTCTAACAATATAAGTATTATCCTATGATATCCACCACTTAAATATGAATTGAGGATTTACACTAATTAACTATGTTTATCATATAATTAATCTAAATTTTTGTATCTATATAATATACTCATACATCTAATTTTTACCATTTAATATAATTTAATGGATTTCTATTTATTCTTATTCTCAAAATTCCCATTAATTTACATCCATTCTACCTATTCGATAAGGAAAATAATATAATTAACAATAACCTAATTTAATTCCCTATAATCAAATACTAATATTCCTAAAAAGATTGTTCCTATATAGTGTCGTATATTAATCAATATGTTTAATACCTTCGAACATACTAGGAACATACGATGATCTAAGCCACTAACCATAGATGACACCAATAGTAGCACAATAACACTATCCAACGATCAAATAATTTAAGGCAATATTATAAGCAATTTTTCTTTAGACACTTTGCATCGCTAAGAACAATTTCATTTGCATGGAAAATAACATAAGCATATAATTGCTTAGAACTATCGGCAGGACATATAGCACTCCATCCTTCACTTTACTTGGTTGTTAACTGCCTATCTTTATCACCTATTTTAACTATATAAACCATGGAACATATAACATACGTGCATGAAGACAAACTTGTAGAGAACAACAATTCACAGAAGACAAACAATTTCATATTCAGCAAACAAAAACCTACTCCTGCGATGTAGGTCCTTACGGACAAACCTCATGCATTATTCCTTACCTCCTATAGCTTTCCTTTTCTCTTAGTAGTGATCCTTCCCATTGATAGCACCTTCAAAAATAATTTCACAGAGGCGACCTCTCTCTCACACAAGTTTTTCCAGAAGGAAAAACTTCCATCTTCACGTCCTATTTATAATACATCTCAATGACTCTTCAGTTACTCCCTAAAGACAAAGCGTCAAGAGAGATGTTGGATGACACTGTAATGTCATAAGCTGAGCATTCAGCATTTCTGGTGATTGAATATAGCTTCTAGGCCTTGAAAATTAATGGTGCATGATCGATTTAACTAAAAGACCAACGACCACCATTATACAGATTGTCCATCAAATTCATCTTCAGCAACTCTGGTCGATCGTGCCTGTCGATCACTGAGGATGCGATCAACCGCAGTGATCGACCACCCATTCCGTGTCATAATTTTATTTAATTTCCTCAATTTCTTTAAATCTTCAACTCCTATATATATATATATATCTAAATTCTAATACTCTATAAAATGTCAATACTTTACATTTCCACTTAATACAATAATTACACGCAACTAAATAACCCGGACATTACATCCTCCCGTCCTTATTTAAAATTTTGTCCCCAAAATTTTAGCTACTAAAACAATTTCGGATATTTAGCTTCCATCTCATCTTTTCTCTTCCAAGTAGCTCCATCAATAGTATGGTTCTACCACAACACTTTAACAAGTGGAATCTTTTTGTGTCTTAGTTCCTTAACTCTTGAATCCAAAATTCATACTGATCTTTCCTTATAACATAAATTTGGTTGAAGGATAACATGTTCCTCAAGTTCCACGTGAACTAGATCTCCAAGACACTTCCTTAACATAGACACATGGAACACGTTATGAACTCTGTTCAAAGCAGATGGCAATTGTAACTAATACGCCATTTCCCAATCCTTTTTTGTAACAAGAAACAGGCCAACATATTGCGGACTCAACTTTCCTTTCTACGCAAATCGCATTACATCCTTAAATTGTGATATTTTAAGGAACAATAAGTCTCCTTCCTCAAATTTTAGTTCTCTACGACGATTATCAGCATAACTCTTATGCTGACTTTGAACAGCCAACATCCTTTGACGAATAATCGTAATAGATTCCTTAGTTTGTCGTATCATATCTGGTTTGTAGAATTTTGCTTCACCGACCTCAGGCCAATGCAAGGGAGATCTACACTTTCGTCCATACAAGGCCTTATAAGGTGTCATTCCAATCGTAGCTTGAAAGCTATTGTTGTAGGCAAATTTTACCAATGAAAGCATTTTTCTCCATCTAACATGAAATTCCAGCACACATGCTCGCAACATGTCCTCCAATATTTGAATCATTCGTTCGCTCTATCCATTAGTTGGAGGATGGAAAGCTGTACTAAACTTTAACGTTAAATCTCGGATCATGGTCAGACATAATGGATATAGGTACGCAGTGCAAGCGTACGATTTCTTTAACATACAGGCTCGCAAATTGATCAATCTTATAAGTCATAGCTACTGGTAAGAAGTGAGAAACCTTGGTTAGCCTATCAACAACCACCCAGATTGCATCATGTCCTCATATAGTCTTGGGTAAACCCAAGACGAAGTCCATAGTGATATGCTGCCATTTCCATTTGGGTATAGGCATTGGTTGTAACATTCCCCCAAGTCTTTGGTGGTCTGCTTTCACCCGTTGACATACGTGACACAAAGTGACATATTGTTCAATATCGTATTTCATCCCAGGCTAGTAGTAATGTGACTTGAGGTCCTTATACATCTTGCTACAGACGGGATGGATAGAAAAACTAGATGAATGAACTTCTCTTAAGATTACTAATCGTAATTCAGACCTTCCCGGTACATACCATCTATCTTAAAATTTCACGATCCCATCACCAGAGATGGAATAATATTGGTATTTTTCAAGAGTGGGGGTTTAGTTTAAAATCCTCACATTCGCTTAAAAACTCACTTTACTTAACTAGAACTCGCATTTAGAGAACTTTGCATATAACTTATGCCTTGCCAGTATAGACAGAGAAGTCATTAAATGTTCTCTATGTTCCTCCTCGGAGTGCGAGTAAATTACTATGTCATCGATAAATACAATGATGAATTTATCTAAGTACTCACTAAAGACTTGGCTCATCAAAATCCATAATGTCATCGGGTCATTAGTTAATCCAAATGACATAACTAGAAACTCAAAATATCCATATCTCATCCTGAATGCAGTCTTAGGAATGTCATCAGGCTTAACTTTTAACTGATAATATCCAAATTGGAGGTCGATCTTCAAAAAGACACAAGCTCCTTGTAATTGATCGAGATCATCAATTCTTAGAAGAGGGTATCAGTTCTTAATAGTTACGTTATTTAACTCGCGATAATCAATACACATCCTTATCGACCCATCCTTCTTCTTTACAAATAGCACCGGTGCTCCCCACGGTGAAAAGCTAGGATGAATGAATCCATTGTTAATTAATTCCTCAAGTTGGATATTTAATTCTCTTAATTCCATTGGGGCCATTCTGTATGGATTCTTTGAGATCGGTTCTGTTCAAGGATGATGGTCATTCACAAATTTAATTTCACGATCAAGAGGTAATCTTGGAAGTTGGTCCAAAAAGACACCCAAAAAGTCTTGAACATTGGGAATTTTCTCTATATTTGTTTTTGATGCAACCATTGTGTCCAATATGTTAATGAGAAACCCTTCATCTCCATTTTTCATTAACCAGTCATCCTTACGCGCAAAGATCACAATCATTCTACCTTTTTCCTTGACTCCAATAAACGTATGTTGTCTGCCATCAGGGGAGAGGAATAGTACTTCTCTTTTTCTACAATTAATTATCGCTCGGTGTTGGGATGGCCAATTAATACCAAGATGTTGTCATATCCCTTCATGTCCACGACAATAAGATTAACATAAAAATTTTGATTGTTTATTTTTATGGCATATGCCCTTAGAATTCCATCAGTATTTAGGTATTCTCCAAAGGCTAGGAGGACAAGATAATTACTTCCTTCTAATTTGGAGAAATAATTTATCCTTGTACTGAATTCCTTCGAAATGAAAGAATGAGTAGCACTGGAATCAAATAAAACATATGCTACTATATAATTAACGTAAATCGTTTCTGACATAATGAATTTGCATGTCATTACTAACTACCCATCATTCCAAGGAATTATATAACGGCTTCAATAATAAGGCGTACCTGACACTATAGCAAGCTTACCATCCCCCGCCATTTCGTCCATTTGCACTTCAGGTGCTTCTTCACCGTATAGAGAAAAGATTACTGGCGCCACATCACCGGATCCACCAACTCTAGCTAAGAAAAATTTAGTAATATGCCTAGACTCTCCACATTTAAAGCATCGACCAGTTCTATAATATCCGGTGTATTTGGCTGTATGTAATCATTGAATCAAGTGGAAATGCAACGTATTAATAATTTATTATGTGTTAGAATTTTACATATTATATATATAATAAAAAAATAATAATAATGATTTGAAGAATTAAAGAAAATTCGAAGAAATTCTGAAATAAGGTGGGTGGTCGATTATTGGCGATTGAGTACGTCCAGGGTTATCGTCCGACGTGATCGGCTGGAGTTACTAATGACAAATGTTGGCGGGCGAACTGTGTGATAGTGGTCAATTGTTCTTCATTAAAATGAAACATCTGCCATTAATTTTAAACGTTTGGAGGCGATATTCAACCGCCAGAAATGCTGAACTGCATGGCTTTTGACACTCCAGGTGATACTTAACGCTCTGGACTTCTCATCTTCAGGGTGAGTGACTGAAGAGTCATAGAGTTTTGTATAAATATGGCGTGGGAGTGAGGAGTTTTTTCAGGTAGAAAAACTGGGGAGAAAAGAAAGCTTCTGTGTTATTTGTGGACGGTGACGATCAGTTCAATTGCTAGAAACTAAGGGAAGGCATACATAAGGTAATGAATATTGGGTGTGATTTGTCCTTATGGACCTACATCACGGGAGTAGGACTCGTATGTTCTCTGCAATTTTTCATGTTCTGTTATATGCAAGTTAATAAGTAGAGAATTGTCTGCTAGCATTCCTTGTGATGTTCTATCTTTGTTTTTAGTCCTTTTATCCACGTTGTTCTATGTGGTTTTGACTGCCAAAGAAGTAGATGATAATAGATCTATGTTGTTTTGATTGTCTACGAAGTAGACGATATAGCCTAAAGTTATAGCACGAAAATTGTCACAACCCAATACTACTTTTCCCATTAAGTGATGTAATCAAAACTTGTGGACAAAATTTCATAATACATTTCATCCCTATGCGCATTAAATTGTGACTTGTAATTTTGTGGGAAATCAAATTCGGATAAAACCTTAGTCGAAAATGCAAAAGAAGTGAAATCTGGTCTATTCGGACGCATGCGGACGACTTCACGTATGTGAAGTATCGTTCGCAAAACACATGGAACGTCGCCCAACCTTCGGAAAACTTGGGAAGCGATTCAGCATCTTAACCTCGCTCTGTCGTGGAGTTTTGGATGCCATGCAGACGCATGCAGATGAGGTTGGGATGTGTCCACATCGAATCTGTCCAATTCTAGACACATTTGGACGAGGGAGCAGACGATGTAGACGAGCACAAGATGCGTCCGCATCGAATTTGTCCAATTGTGGGAACTTTCGGATGCTAGCGGATGATGGTGGATGAGGAGAAGAATTGTCCAAATTGAATATGTCCAAATTTTGGACACATTCGGATGACACATGCGGAAGCCAAATGGCGTCCGAATACGAATCCAGACGATACGGACGAGAATGGGGATGCCATTTCTAGTCCGAGGCCACAATTTGGCCTAAGGAATTTGGCCTTACAGACAAATGTAGACGTGAAGATATTGTCCACCTTCATCTGAATCATCACAGCTCAGCGAAAAAATAAATTAAAACTAGAATGAGAACGACGTAAAACCAATAAAAAAAATGCAGCTCGACGCCTCTCACTCCCACAATCCTAACCTGTAGAGATTTTTCGCCTGCACCTCCTCTGCCACAATATGATTTGTCCCCAAGGTGAGCCCTATTTCTTCTCTAACTCCTTCACCTTCTGGGAAGTGTTCTGTATTCTTCCAAGGAGAAATATTCTTGCGTGAGTGTGGAGATAAGGATGGAGTTGCTTTTCATGTGAAGAGGAGTCTTCAAGGCTAAGGAAATGGGGTAGTGTTCGCCATTTGGAGGCCCTACACCCAAATAGATGTGTGCGTGCGTAGTGGGTTTTGGGTTTCAACAAGTTTTTCTGTAAATCTTTTGTTGATTCATTCCTATAGTTTTCTTTCTACCGTTATTTCCAAATGACTTTCTCATTGCTTTGCAGATGTTTTTATCTTGTAGTTGCTCTCTGTTTATCCCTGTTAGTTCCATTTCTTACAGTTTAGTGCTTGATTTATGGTTTGGAAATGTTGAGGTTGGTAAGTGTGAAGCCTAACTGACATTAAGATTGGAATTAAAGGACTATGAGCTGAGAACTTCATAGTGAATGTAAAGGATGAATGACCCAAACTCTATGCGTTACTTGAAAAGTATAAGATTTTTCATTTGTAGTATATTGTTCTGGAAATTATTTCTGTTTTAAAACATGATTTCTCCTTGGATACACATGATGTATTTTCTATGTTACACATGTCAGCTATATTATTTCCACTGTTGATATGTTCGTTGCCACTTTCGATACTAAACACGTTAGTTCTATCGTTTTGCTACTATTCCATTCAATGTGATATTCATTGTTTTTTTTTCTGTCACCTTATTAGCCTATGTTTGGTCACTGTTATCAAGCATGTTCGGTTAAGTATTTTTGCCACTGAATCCCTAGTCGTTCATGAGCATATTTTGATGCGTTGTTCGATATTGTCGCAGTAGATTATAGTTGTTGTGGAATGTCTTTTTGCCACCTTGTTCCCCATTGGTCTTTGTGATAGAGGCATGTCTTGTTGTACCATTTCTCCATGAAACGCTGTTGTTTATTATCCTGTTAAAAGCATGATTTTTTGTTTCGTTCTTGATATTCTCACTGTTGTGATGATCAATTTTGAAGCATGATTCGTTGTTCGCTTCAATCTTTTTTTTTTTTCACTGCTGTATTAGTCAAATCAAAGCATGTTTAGTACCCATGTACTGCTGTTTCATTTCAGTCATTTAGAAACATATTTCTACTGTTTCGTTTCGATATTACTCGCTGTTTTTAGCCATTCAAAAGTATGATCTGTAGTTTTGTATAGTTGTGCATCATCGTCATTTCCAATTGTCGATTAAATGCATGATTAGATGTTTTAATTCTCTGCTGTGATAGTCGGATTAAAAGCTTGCTCAAATGTTATAATTTTCTACTCTTATAGTCGATTAAAAACATGTTTAGCTGTACAAATTTTCTGCAATTCATTTATGTTATTAAAAACATGTTCCTGCTATTTCGTTTTGATTATTATTCGCTACTATTTTAGATGTTTAAACGCATGATTTGCTATTCTAATTTGAGATAATTTGCTGCTGTTTTTAGATGTTTAGGGCACATTTTGCTGTTCGTTTCATCATTAGTTTCTACTGTAAACTAGTCGAGTAATAAGCATGTTTCACTGTTCTACCTTCGATATCTTGCTGCTGTAGTAGTTGATTAAAAACATGATTAGTGTTTATTTTTCTGCTGTATTATTAGCCGTTTAGAAGCATGATTAGCATTTATTTTTTCGCTGTGTTATTAGCTGTTTAAGAGCCTGATTAGTTGTTTGTTTATGCTATTTTTTGCCATCCTAGGAAGCACGTTTCATTACTTTATTTCGTTGATCGTACGCTGCTCTATGTTGTCAAGCCTGTTCCGTTGTTCAATTCGTTGTTGCATGATTTCGTTGAGTTAATAGCATGAAAATTGCTAGCCTTTCAATCGTAGTCAATTACTAAGCATGCTATAAATTTCTAGTATTTATGAAGCATTGTTAAGTTTTGTTGCATTTAGACAAGTGTGCCTAGTTAGCCTTAATTAGTCGCTTTGTAGTAATAAATCAAGCCCGTTTATATTAGTCAGTTATTTAGCATGTTCTAGAAATTAATTGTTGAAATACTTCTAGGAATTGATTTCTATGTTCTTTCTGTGTGTTTCCTTTTATAAGTGCTCTATATCTATGTGAATACACCCTCATTCTCCTTATGCGTTTTGAATTCTGCTCTTTAATTATCAATTGTCAATTCTTTAAAGCTTGTTATTTACCTTCCACGTATATGCTATTTAATTCGAATATGTCTGCATGCATCCACGTTAATAGAAACAATTAGGGGGTGCCACCTTGGGGTGGTGCCCATATGCCCTAAGTGAGAAAAAAGAAATTAAAGAAGTATGAAGG